>CP131460.1:41147500-42347500 GCA_030664755.1 Microcos paniculata
AAAAACAGACATAAGGCACACCTGTAATCATCTTAACACTGACACCGAGATCCAGGGCTCTTCGGATGGTCTCAGCACTGTCATGGCGGGGCGGATCAAAGAGAGGCAGAAGACCAACAAATTCCCAGGGTCCTCCAGCACTATCTTTACTACCAGCAGGCACTTCCTAATAAAATAATTGCACTTCTTCCATTAGCTTAACAAAGGAGTGATGTTCTAAGATATTATAGTGATACATAAACTCTTCAATACCTGTCGAGCAACTGCAAGTGATCGAAGCCCACGCTCAGCAAATTTATCAATTATGCTGTGCATTTTCTTCTCAATATCTGATTTATTCCTGGCTAGATTGAGTATCTACAATTCATGCATAGAGGGAGCCAAGATTTTGTGAGTTTACAACGTTATGTGCATGGGTGTCAGAAAACAGAAACTTTGGTTCATTAGAGGCATGATATGTACCTGTTCTGGTGCGCCTTTGCTGACTCTATGCATCTTACCAGCTTCGTCATAGTAAGTAAGGGCTGTTCTCTTATCGGTTGGATTGAAAGGAAGGAAGTGAACCTCTGTGACGCCAGCTCGAGCCTTACATTAGCCAACAGGATGAATTCAACTCAATGGTAATGTAAATGTGGAGAATATAAGAAATTGGAATGAGAAAGTTAGGAAGATATTTCAATTCAAGAAACTATTTGTTTTGATTAAACATCTACCTCCTTAGGATCAGCCAACATTCCAACAATTGCAGTATCTATAGCATCTTGATTCTCCAACCTTGAAGCTCTAGCCGCCATCAAAACTACCATATCCTTGTCAACATTGTTGACGAAAACCTATAATTGGAACAATGCTGCAGATCATCAGGGAAACAATAGATTCAAGGGGATTTTTACTTGCTGTGTCCACAGTTTAAAGTAATCAAAACTGTCACTGTCACCTCTATCAAATTTTTGTCCACCGTAAGTTTGTTGAGAGTCAATGTGCCTGTTTTATCACTGCAAAGCACATCCATTCCTGCCATTTCCTCAATAGCTGTCATTCTCTTTGTTATGGCACCCTGTTCGAAAAATTGAGTGAAATTAAGTTCATGTTTTATGCGATTAAGGAAAAGGCAATTGAATTAACAAATCATTATAATTTTGCAGACCTGCTGAGATAAGCGATGAGAGCCAATTGCCATGGTGACAGAAAGCACGGTAGGCATAGCAATTGGGATACCACCAATAAGTATGACAAGCAAATTATCTATTCCTTCTCGGTATTTCCTATGTTGACAGCCATATATAACAATGAGCTCAATCACCATCCCAATGGCAATGGAGCATATACAGAAGTTACCAATTGCAGTTAAGACCTGAAATTTACCATAAATCAGCATGATGCCTTATTTAATGGCACAAATTAGCGATATAAAGACTTTAAATTCAATGCCCTCTCATTTAGTGTTAACTTTCAGAATACAAGGATACAAAGAATTTCCAATATCGACCTGTTGAAAGTGCCCAATATGTGTTGTGGTTTCCACAAGATGAGCTGCCTTCCCAAAGAAAGTGTGTACACCGGTTGCTATAACAACTGCTTCAATTTCACCTTGTTTACATGTTGAGCCTGAGTAAACTCCATCGCCAGGATTTTTGGTCACTGGCAGTGACTCTCCTGTAAGAGCTGACTGCCAAAAACAAAATACAGATTACTTAGACCATAAGTTAGAGTTGGCAGCAATCAACTTTACCATTGAAAACTTTTGACCTGTCGGATAATAGTAGCAAAAATAGAGAGAATACTCCATATATGGTTCCAATTCTTCAATCTAATTGATAAACCATTACTGGTTCAATGGTGAAGGAAAAAAAAAATCCAAGCCGTTCAAAGTTCTATTGCAGTAAGAGTGGTTTCCTAAATATACTCTGACAACCACCTTGGTGCTCAATCTAGTAAGAGTGATCTCCTAAGTTCTATTAAGTAGGCCCGACTCCTGAGCTCTCGGGTAAAGTTGAACACCATTAAATTATGAATGAGTATGTGAGAATCCAATTGTGGTATAAAAGGCCGTGAAAAAATATATATACTTTGACAGCTTGTTTCCAAGGTACCTGATCGATCTTCAGAGGATCTCCTTGAAGCAAGCGTGCATCAGCGGGTATAATGTCTCCGAGCTTGATACTGATTATATCTCCTGGAACCAACACAGCAGCATCTTCCTCACTCCATTTCCCATCACGTAAAACCTGATTAAGCCAATTAAATTCCAATGAAGAATGGACCACATACCTATGGTGGATAAGAAGGAGAAAAGAATGCCCTCAAGAAATATAAGCTAGATAGCCAGAGGAAGAAGAAGAACCTTTGCTTTTGGAGCTAGTCGAGCCATGAGGGCTGCAGCAGCATTTCCAGCATTGTTTTCCTCTATAAAACTGATTGTTGAATTGATAATAAGCAATGCGAGAATACCAACGAAATCGTGGTAATCTACGTCCTTTCCCTGCAAAGAGAGAACGCTCTTCAGCAACCGAGTATGAAATCGTGGTCTCAGACTTCAAGTTTCAATATAAACTTGTTTCCTGAAGTAGACTATGGACTTACTCCTCCGTGTGCAAGAGAGATGGCCATAAGTGCAGCTGCTTCCATAACCCATGAGAGAGGATTCCACATAAATCCTAAGAATTTCAGTATTTTATTTTCCTGTGCATGAGATGCAGACCACATTCAGTTCCAAAGATCCTATGTTTCTAAAAATTTGGCCGACTCACAATGAAAGGGATGATTACCTTCTTTTCTTCAAGTTTGTTGTAACCAAAAAGCTCCAACCGCTTCTGAACCTCATCAGAGCTTAAACCTTCCGTTGTGCATTTTAGCTTTTCAAAAACCTCTTCTACTGGGATGTTCTCCTGCGGGATGCAGGAAGCAACTCCGAAGATTAACATCAAAAGAAATGGATAACAATATAGTAGGCTAGTTATGTGGACTTAAAATAGAGTTAAAGCCTAAAGAAGCTTAAGAATTCAAACTAATTAATTCAGCTACAACTCTAGAAACCTAACATCACCACACGTATCTGAGAGTAGATCTAGGATAACATAGTTTTTTCATAAAACACATATATTGAAAATAGACTATGTCGAATTCAGTGGTCTATCTTTATTTTTCTGAAGAAAAGGAGAACAAGCATAAGATTTTGGCTCCAAAGAATCTTATTAATACCAGAGAACGCTAGCTTTACCAGATCAACAATTTCCTTGTTGATAGCTTCAAGCGCAACTGCTGTTTTCTCCTCGTCCATTGCACTTCAGTTTTTCCAGCATCCAACCCTCAAAGCAAAAGATATGTAATCTGCCAAATAAAGAACATTTCAAAGGCCACTTCACATGTCTCTCTCTTCTAAAAGAAAACAAAGGGACCAAATTAAACTGAAAGAAATTACGTTATGAAGATGTTAGATTTTCATATCTTTTCTGGCATTTTCCTAGCAACAAGGTCGTATTAAATATGCAGATTGAACTGCCAAACATCACAGGCAAACCACAAGCCAGAAACTAAATTTCATGTATATAGTCAAGAAACTAAAAGATATTGCACGGCATCCAATGGCAGCCTGAAACATAATCATTGGGGGAAAACAGAGAGATTACTAACATTAGAAACACACTATCTTAGTCTTTTATTGTGTGTTCAACTCATGCAACTTCAAACTTTTTAATGCATAACCTTGAACGATGCTCATCATCACCACCACCCAACATAGAGATTTTAAACAATTACGTACATGTATAACAACAAAAGCACACATTTTGAACAACTAATACCTATCAAGGGCTGAAGCAAGTAATCTCGCCTCCTTTTACATGAAAAGCCCTGCTGAATGATGGAAGCGAGAGAATGGCGAGAGGGAGGGAGTCTGTTTGAGAAAACAAGACTTTGTTGTATATATAGAACTTAACACCAAAGAAGAAAAAAGGATTCCAGGTAATGGAACTAAAAAAAAAAAAGTAAAGTGAATATAAAAGCCAGCATGTGGATACAAAAACATGGCTTCTACAAACCCGCCGGCAGCATTTGCAGAGCAAAGTTATAAACTAGTAGTTGTTTCCAAAGATTTGAATGGGTGAGGAATATATTGACACAAATAATGATTGGATGTACTTCTTTGTGATTTTCCCTTTTAATAAGTTACCTATTGGCTATTGCTCATGTCTGCCACAAAGAAGATTGGATACCAACAACAACAAGACCAAAAGACAGTATCGTACTTTCTGTCAGTATTACAAAACATGCTTTCTTCCATGGACAATTGGAGAAAGCATGTTTGTCCCGCCATATAATTAAGCTTAATTTGACATAATTAAACTTTCTTCCACGGCATGATTATTTTTTCTCTTTAATGTAAACAGTAGTACTGCATTTTTTATATACGATGGTAACAATGTATCCGTACGGAATTTGTCATTGGAATAATCATTTTATATCCGTAAATATTGTCTGTAATTGAGATGAGATGAGGAGATTCCAGACTTCACAACCAAACAAGAAACAGAAAAAAAAAAAATCTGGTCTGGGTGGCAGGCTGTTACCAACTTAACATAGAAGCTTATTGCCGGTTGTGGAACAAGGCGATTGGCTAACTACTAGGAAACTCTCAGCTTGTAATTTCGACACGCAACCGTCGTTTTGGCTGCTTACAAGAGGAAAAACGAATGAGAATTTTTCACGTCTTTTTTTTAAAAAAAAAATTTTCAAATCTTTTATACATAGGGAAATAATGGTAAAAAGATTATTCTGGGCTACCTAAAATTTTACTATTTATTTTTCTTTTAGAAAGAGGGGACATTGTACTAGATTCTTGAATCTTTGATTCAAAGATGGCAAAAAAAAAGTAACGTGAAGTAAATGAACAAAAATAGATTGTCTTATTAAACAGTTGATTCGTTCTTTCTTCGTACTTGAGAGGATTTATGGCGAAGAGATCTGAGCAGGTTCGAACCACCAACCTCTCAAAACCCAATTCGGATTTGCGCGCTCTTTCATTTTTGAGCTTGCAGATCTTTCTTCCGATCAATCAGAAAAAAGAACGAAGCGCACTGAGAGTCAATAAAGTTAGGCAAACATTAGGGCTTTTGTCATCAAGGAATATTGATACATATCTTTTGATTGGCTACTTGCATTTTCAATTTTTCCAACAGATCTTCATATTATGTTTGTTTTGAAAGATAGTAAAAAGAAAAAACAGAACAGGATGAAGCGAAGTTTCAAGTCTCCATGGCCCACAAGGCTGTTTTGGCCATATTATGTTTGAATACCTTACTAATGGAGAAAAGATTCAAAGTACCCTCTCTTGGGAATTAAGATTCAAATTTACTTACCAAAGTATCACACATTCACAGGTAAGGAAATTTTAAAGAGGTTGAAGAAAACGCTGTGAAATATACATCAACATGTTCAATGAAATGGAAGCTTCAAATGTTGTCTTTACTGACAAAACTTTATTACTGGAAGCTTCAAATGTTTCAAATGTTTTTACTGACAAAACTTTCACTTTGCCCATCGCAAGAACTGATCAATGTGTGTGAAATATGAATGACATGAGTTGATCGGTCAGAAAATCTAAAGACCATTATCAAAGAGTGGACAACAAAATGCAAGTTGCTCGAACCGTTTCACAGTAGGTGGGGAAATGGATTCTGCTTTCTATCTTTAGCTAAGGATGAATGACAGAACTGAACAGCAATAATCACCAACTCTTATCCCTGTTCTGGAATTGTTACTTTCAGGGTTGGCCCTCCTTTTCATTCTATAACATTTGCATGTGCCCACACAACTGTCATTTCCCTCGAGGAGTGATGGTGCCACAACAAAGAGCTTGCTACCCTTTAATGGTGCAGTGACATCAATTTACTCACACTCTGCCATCAAATTCCTCAACTATTTTATTCTCTTGTGTTTTGGATTGTAAAAATTCAACTAAAATGTTTTGGTATTATAGGATCTAGTTAACAAGTATTGCCTACAAACAAAGATTAAAATCTTCTTGGCTGCTGATGAGACTGGTTGAAAAATAACCCCTGTAAACAAGTTGAGAAATTAGCTGGATATATAGGAGGGATCTAGATGGACCCTGTCAAGTCCTAGGGCTGGATTCAAGTTAACTAGTGGCATATATAGCTCACCAAGGATGTACAGTTGTTCTCCTGTTCTTACTTCTTATTTACTGAAACCACTTGCTTTTGTAGCCCTGACGAGCATGTGAAGGTAGCGGTTGTTCTTGGAGGGATTGGAATTATTAGATTTTCCTAATCTTTTCCTTTTCCTTTTTGGTGGGGTAGAAAATGGGGAGAGAGGGTGATGAATAATTTTAATTTTTGAAGTTGAAAATGATTTTGAAATTGCAGTAACATGTATGTATGGCTTTGTTTAGTCATTGAAGAGAGGGTGACCAATCTTTATCTCTCTTTTTTTCTTTACCATACTCTAACTATGTATTGTCACGATCGCTTTCTTAAGTACTATGTTACTTCATTTTCATCATGTTGTTCTGTTACCTTACAACTAAGATTCTTAATACATGACAACAGTTCTCTCCATCTAGTGCAGCTCTTCCATTATTTTCCAAGTCAACTTGATGGTAATAATTTTTCAGTCTTATCACTTTTGTTGCATTAAGACCAATATTTTCTTCTTCTATGGAATACATACATAAAAGAGAAATCATAAAGGGAAGGAAAGAGAAGACAAGCATCTTTTTCTTCTGATATAGGGACTCCTAGTCGTGCAATTTGTTCACCAATGAACCAATCTCAATCAGTCGGCTATTAAAAACTATGGGAATGGCAGCAGATCTTACCCTTACAAAACATAAAGGGGTATTCCTCTTGTTTGACTTCCACGTTGCCTTAATAATGCCATAATTAATAGCTGCATATAATTAAACATGAATTATTGACGTAGTAATTAACTAATCAAAAAATAGTTCTAGATGTCGAGCGATTGAACCCCATGTGTCTGTCACTGGTTTAATGAGTGACTCTGTCGATGTATTATGGAAGTCTCAAACAACTTTCCAATGGGTGTAAAGTCACTTTCAAAATTCAAACCATATATCGTATTACACCTCATGTAGCTTTCTCTATTAACTGTAGCTCTTAATTTGCCTTTGCTACGATCAGTTACAATGACAGTTAACAGAAAGCAGTTTATCTATGTATCCATCCATCTTTAAGATGGGGTTACATGTCTCTAACCATAGAGAAGTGCTCTGCCCACTTGCATGGTTTGGTGCCTAGACCTTGTGGTTCTGGTGCTGGTGGCAAGTCCATTTCTCTCTGAAAGGTGGGGTTCCATTCAATCATGCAGCTATGCACTATGGCTGTTGTTTGGTCTAAATCTCACTTTGATATCCTATCATTTGATATGTGCAACAGAGATCAAATCAAGGCCAATATCTTCTTCCTTTAAACTTATCATCCTCTATTTTGATTTATTTGCCCGACACCCAAATAGCATAACCATATATACCACATTTTAAAAAGTTAAATTTTATTTATCCAGAAATCAGCAAGCTGCTACTGTCTTTACAAGCTATACAAAGATTAGCAATCTGTACAGTATAATAACTCAGAGTGTCTCAACAGTATAGAATATTAAAGTGTGGCAAAATTAATGTCAGTTAAACCCCAGTTATGGCATAAAGCAATATTGATTGGGTCCTTGGCGATGTGCTTCAAGCTCTGCAACTCCCCTTCTATGATGGCATGCCGTTACTTCCATTAGAAGCTGAACAGGAGACTTTGCTGGATTTCCAAATAGCCTTCTGTCCTTTCTTTCCAAGCAAGGTAGATCACTGCTCCCCAAGCTAATCTGCAAATGAGAGATAGGAGAGATTTTCCTCTTAGTTTCTTAATGCCCCATTATAGTTCTTCATGCCAGCCACTGGAACTTCTTTAATTTGTAGACCACACAATCTCATCTGCAAGTAAAAAATATGTGATATCTGGTTTCTTCACTTAGGTTGCACTGTAAGCACTTACCATCTGCAACTTGTATCTATGTATACCACATTTTAGCCCTATTCTCAAGCTGCTGCTGGAATTAAAGATGTCAAAATAAAGCATTCAATTCCCTGAGATAGTAGTTGTTAGTGTTACCACCTTTAAACTTTGTCAGCCAAAGAAAAATGATATCAGACTCCGAGTAAAATACAACAATAGTTTCTGAACAACACTTACCCCGAACTTGATATCGTAAAGCTTAAGCGAGACTGCACCATTCCATTTGCTGCCAACCCCAATCATTATTAAGAAGAAGAAGAAGAAGAAGAAGAAGAAGAAGAAGAAGAGAAACCAAGCACAATGGTTCTCAATCAAAAATAGCAAATCAAAAGTTGAATCAACCACTTAAAGTTAGATGCTTAAACAAGTATGTATAAAATGGCGCATATACAGGAAACAACTCACCAATATTATCTGCTTATGGTAGACCATAGAATAAACAAACAAATGATTTGGCAGAGAAATAGAGGAGCGTCCTCAAGAAGAATTTCAACGACAGAGACAGAGAAGAAAGTCACTTATCTTTTCTTTATTTATTAGTACTTCGATTCTCTCTGTCGATGAAACCCTTCCTGGTGGCGCTTCATCTATATTTCCAGAGTGCATTGTTTCATCTGAGAAGTAGTACTTTGATTTTGATCTCAGGACACCGGCTTTGAATATTGAGATTTGAGAGTCTTCGGTTAGGAAGTCCATTTTGAAAATGGCTTCTAGAAAGTAAGGATTTGATGGGTGGGTCAAAGTTAATGCAGATGGAGCTTTTGTAGGGGGGGAGGTTAATGCAGGGGTGGGTGTAATGAAATAGGAGAGAATGAGCCCATGTGGCTTATTATTCATTATTTAGTATATATATATATATATATATATATATATTTGTAGTTTATTTTTAGAGGATCCTCTCTCAGAAGAAATGATGAAAAGAGCAGGACAAGACAGGGCGCTTTTCTTTTCTGTCTAAGGCTCAAGGCTGGATGCGGATGGGATTTTACACTTTCAATAGAGTTTCTTCTTTTTTGGGAATTTTAATAGAGTTTTCATAAGGGCAAAAAAGGGAAAACAAAGTAGATATATATCCAATAAATATAGGAGTATAAATAATAGTAGTAGTATTTTTTATTTTACTATATTATTATATGGCAAACGGGCAAAAATCTATACCTGCACGTTTGCACATCTGACGTCACCTTTTTTTCTGCAAAATACACAAAATTTTCCCCGGTTCCAATACACTTTCTTTTTGGTTGAAAGTTCCAATCCACTGTCGCTTTCACACATAATTACTTCATCTTGGAAGTTGAAAGGCTGAGAAGAAGGCAACTCTATAACATTTGCATGTGCCGCGTGAGAACTGAGGAGTGAGGACTGAATTCAAAACTTTCCCTGCATGTATTACAATCTCTTTGACAATGAAAACAGGCCCATTCATAGATCAGCAATATTTTACAGTGGATATATAAAAAAAAAATGATTTTGATGAATTGCAGCGACATAACATGCATGGCTCAGATTAATATCAAATCTATAAATGTTTGGATGTTCCCGTTTTGCTGGTAGTGGTAGGTAGTTTTGAGTTTTTCAGTTTTGATGACAAAATGAGGCATTTTGCCTTTTTCCCTCAAAAAAAAAAGGCTTTTACTAAACCCAAATGTTCATTGAAACCCAACATAGAAATTAAAGGAGACACAGCCCATTAAAAGATGAACCAAACTTATGAGTTACTATGACCTAAGTCTCCATCCAAAGTTTAGTACTTGGAAAGCCCATGTTTTTCAACCCCAACAAGAGTTCTACTTCTAATTTGAATTGTTCGATGGTAAAATGTCCGCCAGACAAATCTCTGTTGAACTTCCTATACTTTTGAGTTTTGACCGAAAATTACATAATCTTATATGCAATAGTGGAATAGTTTTTACTCCGTTTCCTTGTAAGAGAAATGGACATTAAAAGAATAGGAGATCTATACCTGTATTGCAAACGTGGATGTCGTATGTCAACTTTTCATTGATCATATCTTCATATATTGTTATCTAAGCTCACTATTATCATATTTAACAGAATAGATACTGATTATTCTTAACATGTTATTTTTAGAAGAGTATAATAACTAAATTAAATAAGATTGAATTACAAGGACTAAAATAAATAAAATCTTATAATACAGAGACTAATTGAGTAATTCCACTACCGTGTTATTGTTCCATACTTTATTTACAAACATTCAAAATTTCTTAGCAAAATCTATACTACCTTATAAGAAATGTGAAGTACATTAGAGGCGGAGGGGCACAATTGTCACCCTCTTATTGGCTTCTCATTTTTTTTCTTTTTTTTTTTCAAAAAACCCATTTGTTCTTTCTTCTTTTTTTTTTAAATTTTGATATTTACTTATATTATTAAAATTTTCTATACTATCTTATAAGAAATGCAAAGTATATTAGAGGAGGAGGGGTGCAATTATTATCCTCTCATTGGCTCCTCATTTTTTTCCTTTTTATTTTGCTAAAGGGCCCATTTGTTCTTTTTTTTTAATTTTGATATTTATTTATATTATTAAAATTTTCAATAAATTTTTTGTAGGATTTTTTTTTTACCCTTGATAAGTCTAAACAAAAGGTTTAGTTTGGTGATTTTTTGGGTTTAAGGAAATTTTTCACATTTTTATATATTATTTATGTTATTAAAATTCATTTATTATTGAAGAATTCAATATTTGATTTATATATTTTTATTTAATGGTTAATCAATATGTTTAACTTATATATAATATTTTATATATGTAGTTTTATTTATTAGTTAATTAACATTATCTTTGGTGTGTATATCAAAATGATTTTTTATATATTTTTGCATTACATTTTGATTTACATGTAATATCGATAATCAAATGTTACATTCTTTTATCTTTAGGTATTATTGTCCCTATTAATTGTCACATATTTTTAAAAAGTAAAATTAAAATACTTAAAATTAAAAAAATCCCTGGGCATAGCCCATGTCAATTTCTAATTGAAAATAAAGATGGTTGAATTCTAGAAAATTAAGTGTGCATACCCTTCCATCAACAGACTTGAAAGAGAGCCTTTGGATACCGAATTCTGATCCTATCACAACCCTTGGATACCGGGGAGCCAACTAAAATGAGGAAGATCATGGAAATCATAAATGGGACCAACTAATACCGGTGATATCAACCATGGATTAATAAAAAAAAAATCACAGCATAAATAACTTTGATTAGATTAGAGAGAAAATCATTTAGTCTTTCTTCAAAAAGTTTTAGGTAACGTCATTTGAAAATTGCACTAACACGTTGTATATCCTAATTAGTTGTACGTACTAATGTTCTTATTAATTTGAAGTCTGAACACCTTTTCTCAGTATTTAGGTAACATTTAATCTAAGATTATCAATCATTATGTACTACATCTTGTTTATAAGACGATGTTCTTAAATGGCACATGAACTCTAGTTGGAGTGGTAGGAACACTCTTCTTGAGATTTAGTCTTAAGTTCAAGTCCCACCATATGTAAACCATGTGTGGGCTTTATCTAATTTAAATATTAGTTTAGTTTGTTTATTTCTTAATTTATAGTGGTTTAGTTTCTTTATATGATTATTTCTTAATAAATGTATGTATGAAAAAGATTTAAAAAAAAAGTTCCTAGATAGAGTTCGTATTTTTCAATAGATGTTTGTATGTAAAAGATTTTAAAAAATATTCATAGATAGAGCTCACGTATTTTCGGTGAACTCCTTTTAAGATAGTAAAATTACTATATATTCTAATCGTAATAACTATCTTATCTAAAATTTGTCTAACAATAATAATAACAGTCTTATTCTTTTCAAATATGATAATTCTTAGATATAAATCATAAATAGTTATATATTCTAACTGTAGTAAGATGTTACTAGTTCAATAATTTAAGTTCATGTAATTTTCTCCAAACATTTTTAGGAATCATTATTTAAGATCATAAATCCCTACATTTATTCTAACTCTAATTGTTCTCGTAAATCTTAGATTGCTTGTCATAATTTCACCTGATTTCTTCTAGCCATGTATATTTCATACCCATATATTATATGAGTCTCCAACTTAAGGAAATAAAATAAAATTAAAGTGTACAAAAAAGAAGAAGAAGAAGATGTTGGTTAATCTCTGGTCCCGATCCTGATTTTTACCAAGCCATGTGGGAAAAGTTTTTTCTTTTTTAAGATGATTTAGTCTTCCCACCTTCCTAACGACAAAGTCCTTTAGAATATGTTTGTTACACCGGATTAAATTGAATAATATGAGGAGGAAAATTACATATAATTTATAATATGATTTTATAGTATTGACATAAATTTATATTGTGAGAAGGATTATTCATAGGATGACTTAATTCTCTAGAAATTAAGAACTAAAAATCCAAATTTAACCAAATATGAAAAATATGGCTTTCCCATTTTCATGGGTCTTACTGGTATGATTTATTTTGTTTGCCGGTTAAATTTTGCTTTTGTTGGATTTTGCTTGAAGAAAGGGAGACTAGTGAAAAGAAATTTTTTTTTAGTTTTCTTTTTTAATTTGCACTAAGAAAAGGCCACATTTCACTGTTTGAAAACTAACAACATGTGTGGTTCACATGATGGTTTTCCATCCAAAATAATTCTTATTTGGCAAATCCATATAGTTTTAGGCCTTAAATGTAGTCCAAAAAATTTTAGACTCAAATTGAGTAATGGGCCAAAGTTTTAGGCATAAATTGGATATTTAACCCCATTTCTACTACTTACACATAGGGAAGGCAAAATGACCCGCCCCCGATAGGGGCGGATTATTCATTTGGAATCGGGTTTTCGGTGCGGGGCGGGGCGGGTTTTGAAAATCAAAAGTCGGGGTCGGGTTTAACCTATTCCCGCCCCGACCCGGCCCGGGATATATGTATAATTAATATATTTTGTTTTTTTATCATATGTTATATTAATAAATGTATATATTAAATTAATAATTATGTTATTAACATTAATTAAGTAGATTAACTTAATAATATTATATATTTATAAGTAATAATTATTTAATTTACATTAATAAAATATAATTTATATTAAAAATACAAATTTTTATAAGAAATAAAGTAAAATTATAAAATTAAAATTTTATTCGAGGGCGGGGCGGATCGGATACGGGTTTTATATTTTATATCGGGGTCGGGGTCAGGAATGAAATTTGATAACCTGAGGTTGGGGCGGGGCGGGTTCCGAGAAAAATTAAGCATGGTCGGGTTGGGGTCGGGGTGGCAAAAAAACCGCCCCGCCCCGCCCCGTTGCCATCCCTACTTACACATACTCCTATATAATTTCATGGATCAAAGGTAAATTAGTAGAGGACCATATTCACTAATCTACCACTATTGCAGAAATAATAATGTCTACACATCAAGCCTTGTATGTATATATTCAACTAATTAATGCATCCTCGCCAAAAAAAAGAAGAAGCACTAATTAATGCCTTTCTCATGATCAGGCCCTCCAATAACAGACATCCTAGTTAACCGAAGACTGTCAATTGACTTGACAGACCCATCTTCAGTAGATTCTAGTACTCAGATGAATCCTTTTCTCTCCTCAGACTTCGAGCACCAGTTTTGTAAACCTTTGATCTCAAATGATGTTTATACCTTTCACGCTTTCAAGCCTCAATTTGCATGAAAATAGTAATAAAATACATAAGAGAGCATTTTGAAAATAGGAAAGAAATGCAAAGTAAAAATGAAGAAAATTCTTAATTATGTGTATATTTGTGGTGACATGATCAAATATGCTTAAAATAGTACTTAATTGCACTTTAGCGATTAGCAAATATGAGTCTACCTAATAGACTCGAGTGTCCGAAAGAAATTTTTCCATTATGTTGACAACTCCTAAATGCTTTCATAGCATCCACATGATAGGAGAATTTCAAAAAGCCATATCCTGCATTTTGGTATAATTGGGGTTGCTTGCTTTCTACAAGTTTCAGGTTTTCATAATTCTTAATGCCAGGACATCTCAAACAATTCTCCAACTGTCACAACATATAGTAGCTAGATTTAATGAACTAATATACACACACAACTATAAAATTTCTTGTCGAATCGACTTTTCCAATTAGGTTAAAATATCAGTAACGGTCAATACTTTTCCTATTATTGAATCGACTTTGAAAGCTATTTATGGCATGGTTAACGATGAAAAAGAACAACGATTGTTGAATCAATTTGCTCTCTTGACCGTGATTGCTCTTTGTGAAACTCTGAGGTGAGGCGAGGATTCTAGGAGACTTAGCAAATCATATCATATATATATATATATATAATTTAAAAGAGATGCATTTGTTAAAAAGAAAACTGAATAAATGCAAAAAGGTTAGAATTGCGACGCGTGGCTACATCTTTGAATGCCATGTGTCCCTATTACATTTGAATTTACTTTTTAATTGAGAAAAAAATTCAAAATAATCAATGTCAAATAATTAAATATATCATCTATAATTATCATAAACAAACCTCAGATTTATCCTTTAATTGAGGAGAAATTTCAAAATAATTTAAGGAGAATTACAAATAAGAGTAGTGCATTAAAATTATTAGTAATTGGTATTATGAGAAGTTATACTTATTAAGAAGGAAAAAAAATTTAAAATTATTAAAAAGGATAGTGAAATACCGCTTTCACCCTTGATGTAAAGTTAGATTTTAAAGTTTTACCCAACCTAATCACATCTCCTCTCTGTTAGCTTAAATTAACAAAAACTCAGTACTCAAGAACAAGCCTACCAGCCGCCATGATGTATAGAAACCAATGCCAGCAACAACTTAGGCCCTTAGGATCTGACATTAGAACGAACTCAAAAACTCCAAAAATCTTCAAATTCCTCATCTCGTCCCAAATTCAGGCTCTATATTTCCCTAAACTTTTTCCCAAACGTTGTAGATCTAGAACTTTTTGAAGCAAACGCCCCAAACTTGGATAGCATGGAATCAGTGATTAAAGCCTCCCAAACGACCTCCATTCACTTCCTCTCCTCTTTTCTCGCTTCCTCACATACTTGAAACTAATTGCTGAAGCAAGTTGGAAAATCCCCCGAAATAATGAAAGGTGAAAACTCCTTGAAAGTGCCCATTGCTGGCAATAAAATACAAAAGTTGTAGCTCAAAAATCATCGTTACATACCATTGATGGTTGCTGGTAGCTCCGTTCTTTGTTTTGTTCTCATTTTCCAACACCAAGCTTCTCTGAAAAAAAAAGAACCTTAGAAGGCAAAAGGGAAATCATGCCAGATTTTCTAAACCCATTTTTTAATTAATATTTCTCTTCATTTTATTGAAAATTTGATTCAACTAACATATTTTTTGTAAAATTGCTTTAATGTTTTTTTAAGGATAAAATTGGTTTAATGTTATATGGGTTAATTAAGGGTAAAATTGATAGTTCAATTTCCTTTATAATAATTTTAAAAATTTCTATTTCCTTCTTAATAAAGATAATTGGTCATAGTACCAATCAATAATAATTTTCAATGCACCACCTTATTTATAATTCTTCCAATAATTTACCTTCGAATTTATCCTGTTCTCATTTCTTTTCTTGTATACTGACGCCATCTGTTTTTGTAGCCACGATGACTGATGAGAACTAGCGTTGCAGCGCAGTTGAAAGTCACCATTCAAGACTACCCTTTTCCTTGTATTACCATCTCGACAAACAAAAGTCAGGCACAAGCAAACAAAACCCATATTTCTTTCATGATTAAATTAAAAACCCATATTTCCGTGTATTACCATCTCAATAATAAAAAATAGGCACACTTGCATGGTGTGGTGCCTATACCTTGAGGTTCTGGTGCTGGTGGCAATTCCATTTCTCTCTGAGAGGTGGGGTTTCATTCAATCATGAAGCTATGCACTATGGCTGTTGTTTGGCCTAAATCTTAGCGTTGGTATCCTATCATTTGATATGTATAAACTGTAAATAGGCCCCATAGAAATAGAAATTAAATCAAGGTCAAGTTCTTCCTTCAAGCTTATCATCTTCTACTCTGATTATTTGTCCTGCACCCAAATAGCATAACCATCTATACCACATTTTAATTAGCCATAAATATTTCAAAAATAAAATACTGAATTACAAGCCTTTAAACTTTGTCAGCTAAAGAAAAATGGGTTAGTGAATATAAGCCTCCAAGTACAATAAAGCATTTTGGCCATCAATATTTGGACAAATAGTTTTGTTTGTTTCTTCTACAAAATAATCAAATAGTAATTGCAAGCAGCAAATTCAGTAATTAATCTAAATTAATTTTAGAGTCTGAGTTGGGGACCTCAAAGAACCTTCATATATGTGTGGAGTTTTTTTGAATTAGTAATTTTCATCCAAACTTTGCTCTTATTCCTTATTGGCAATTTGCAGAGACTAAACACGGGATCCTGTTAATTACCATAGTTTTGTTAAGTGGTATGTCCTGTCTCTAGTCAAAAAAAAAAAACACGGGGTCCTGTTCTTTTTTTATATATGCCACCTTAAATTCAATTGCATTATTTTTTGTTTTATATTTTATATATTATATTGTAAAAGGAATTAAGTTGGAGCGGTGGAATCATGTTTGACATTAAACAAAACATGGAAATATCAAATATATAATTATTGACGAGCTGGGCCTTCTAATTTCTAATAGGCCTTTGCCATGAGCATTAAAGACTTGGGCCTCACGGCAATTTTCTTTTGTAAACTAAAGAAAGCCCAGTGCTTTCTTTCTTTATAAGTTGAACTCTTATCAAGGCCGGGCCCAGAATCACTCATCCAAACTCCTAAGTCCCAAGACTTCCCCCAAAAAGAAGAAAAAATTAAAAAAAAAAGAAACCCGAAAAGAATTTCACAAGCCATAAGCCTAACCCTAGATTTCCTTCGATCGGCTAGATTCTCATCGCTGCAGGCACCGTCGTTCTCCCTCCGACGATGAAGAAACCGAGAAATCCTCCAAACCACATAAGCATCGCTACCACAAACATCTTCGGCTCTGCCACCGCAGCAAGAAGCACGAAGACGAAGCCAAAGATGGTGTCCGCCAAGATCCACTTCATAGTTCCTTCTCCGCCTTCGGTTCTCAATCCAAGAAGATGTTTGTTACGAGGTTGATGATGGCATGGGAAACTTTGTTTTTATATGAGCTTTTCTTTTTGTGCATTTTAGTTGTGTGTGTCGTTTCTGTCGCTGTAAGAGATAGGTTCCTAAGATTTTTCTGTTGTTCTTTTCAGTCATCCACATGAAGGAAGCCACCTTATTAGCAAAGTGACTAGTAATATTGTACAATGGAGCCAACATAAATGTGCATCAAATGTTGTTAAGAAGTGCTTGGAGTATGGTGATAGTACGGAAAGAGAGCTTTTGGTTGAGGAGATAACTGAACAATCGGCTGGAAGTGACACTTTATTGGTGAGTCAAATAAAACACATAAATTGCAACTCATTTCTCGTAGTTTCAGTGATAAGCGTGGTGAAGAAAATTTTTTGTTGTGAGCTTTTTCTTTCTTTTAAAAAAAAATTTGGCCACTCTAGCTTTAGCCAGTTAAAGATGCCACAACTTGTTTAAGGCAAGTTTGTCAGGCTCCTCCGAAAATGCTTATATATACTTATTAAGGCATGCACACGTAAATGCCCTCCTTTTATCATGCATCTCTTTTGAAAAGTAACCTGATGTTTGATGCCTTATATATTCTTAATGCTAATTCATTATATATTCTTACTTGCGTGTTGTTTGTGATTGAATGGAGAGATATATGTTGGTATTTTGATATGCTCATGGAGTGCATTGTTTGATTTATTTATGGTTGTTGTTCCAAGATAACTTTATGGATGTAATAGTTTTACGGCATTCCTATAGTTATTTGTTAGTATTTTATTAGATTCAGTGTATTAGGAATTATTGAATGTAAAATTTGTTGTAATTATTGATGTATTATTTTTAAAAGCCTTGTAAAGGAATGTGTTTATGCATCACTATTGTAGAAAAAATGTTACCTTGGCAAGAAGAATCTGAATAACAACCAGAGTTTAATGAGACTCTACCAATGGTATAGGCTATAGGTTGATATGTTATAGAATGTTTAGTTTTGTTTATCTGTTTGATTGCCTTATACTTATTAGCAAGTTTCTTATGCATGTTGCATTGGGTAGTAAATTATATCCTCAATTTTCCTTTTAGTTACGCATGTGTGCCGATGAATGATTCCGTGAAGCGCATTTACTGGCAGAGGTGTCTTAGCTTCCTGATGAGAACGTGGTCGCTTCAGGTAGATGCCCCGTGGCTGTGGCCACCAGTGTCATAGATCAAATTTATAAGACTGGACAACCTCAGAGGCAGGTGCTGGTTGTTGTTACTTCGGGAGGTCTGTTATGTTTTTCAACCTGATCTCAAAAAAGCTTTGGGAGAATAATTATCAGGCTAATGATTTTCGCTTTTGGTGTTGGACAGGAAGATTGTCCACACAATGTGCATCGTATATAGCGCAATTTCAATAACCAATTACAACTTGAGGCATGCGGATTCAGGTTTAGTCATCATTGGTGGGAGGATGGACATGCAGCCTCATGCATGTTTGAGTTATTTTTTATAGCTTCTACTCTTCAAATCTAGTTGCACTCTGTTCTGTGAGTCAAATTATAAGAACTACTATGTTTCAATTGTATGGAAACCAAAGTTTTTTATAATATCGTCAAGAGCTGGGCGTAGAATATGGAAAGTGGATTTTTTTTTTGGTATAGTCCTCTTTGATTGAGTCACTGGTTTCATTAGCATTTTCAGATATACCTAGTTCCATTTGAAGAAATTTGGGTGGCAGAACAAAATGTCGAGCAACATAGGAGAAGTGTGGGTGAAAAAAAGGGTATGGAGGTATCATTGTTAATCAATGTTATCATTTTATTGTTATTGGTGTTGTAATTTCCATGATTCTGTGAAGAGATTAGAGTTAATTAAGCGTCAATCTTATAGCCTTGTTAAGTGTGCTCCCAAACACTCCCTTTCTCTGCGGATATTCTAAAGTGCTTTCTTTGCTACTTTAGGCCCTTTGCACTTATAGAAAAAATACCTTCAAAGCTGTTGCTTTGCATTAACCATCTGAATTTGTCAAAGTTAGATATAGCTTTGTAACAATCTCTCGATTGAGCTGCTTGATAATGCCTGCTCCTGGATGGACAAAAATTTGCAGCACTAAGAATAAGTCGATGTAACTTTTAGCTTCATGATTTGAATGCTGATACCTTGTATCATATATAGGCTTCTGAGAACTCTCGCAGTGTCAATTTACGTCATTTCGCTTTCATGCATTTGATGGATAAAGAGGTGAACTTCGATATAGAAAGAATGAGGGACCTTTTTCCTGGCAAATCAATTTTGATTCTCTTTTATTATTTTCTTACTTTCTTTCTCCAATTTTCCATATCTTCATCATATGTCAAGTTTTGAATTTTAAGAAAATGTATATGCATTCAATGATGCTGGTGCCAGTGCTCTGCTTCATTAATCTAACTTCTAGGTTCATACAATCGAAATAGCCACCCGTTGGTTAAACGAATCAATTTGTCCTCAATTTGGTTGGCGCTTAGACAACAGATCTAGGTATTTGCCAAAAAAAAAAACCAACGGGCCTGGGCAAGACATTTGACTTTAAGCTAATTTGATATAAGTTGGGTCTCCTAATGTCTATAGGCCTTATTTGTGCCAAAATTGGATGGTACTTTTCAATTATATTGGCTAATTTGACAAATTTTGAATATTGTTATACGGCCTAAGTGGGTCAATTTTGCAAAATTGGGCTTCCGATTCTATCTTGGATACCGTTCATCCAATCTATTTGACCGAAAAACCATTTTTTTTCCTCACCTCGAGTAAGCCTCAAGCAAAAGTACAAAAAACTGTATATCGCAAAATTATAAATACCATTAACCTAATCTTATCGCTTGCACTTTTGCAAATCGACCGACTACTTCATGTTCACATATCAGACATTTACTAGTATTTGAGGGGAAGAACTAAAACAGATTTACAAAACTAACCGGTTATTAATAATTCTGATTTTGGTGATAAAATTTATTAGCCTCCAAAGAACAAATGAGTTAAATAAAAATAATCAATATTAAAGAAATTTAAACTACCCATAATACACAAGTAATTCATGACAATAATGAATCAAGAAGGGGGGCAAGTTTTCGCCCATTATAGCCTAAGATAAATTATGAAATATAATAAGTCTATTAAATTAATTACCTCAAGGAAACTTTTGCAAATCTATCGACAAACAAGTATTCAAGAGCAGAACTAGAACAAATTTAAAGAAATTATAGATATTAAAGAAATTTTTTAGAAAAAAGCATGCACAAATAACTAATTAATGACAATAATAAAACATGAAGGGCAACATTTCAATAAATAATGAAAGTAAAAGCGTGTTTTCAAAAAGGTCTAAGAAAGAAAAAGCGAAATAAGTAACATAACTGAATTGTAACCAAAATAAACGAAAAAACTGAGCAATGGCATGCCTAAATTCGAAAATACTGAAACTTAAATAAGAAATGTAGAGCACGATAAAAAAACAAAGAAAACTAAACATTCTACCACATCAGCATATTGGTGCTTCATGCCAAGGTAACAATACTTATATAATAATGATGCCAAAACACATTCCTTTACAATGCTTTTTAAATAAATACATCAATTACCATAAATTTTACAATCAATAATTCCTAATACAATGAATCTAATAAAATAACAAATAAATATAAGAATGCCGCACCACTGTTATATCCATAAAGTTACCTTGGAACAACCACCATAAATAAAACAAACAATGCACTCCATGATCATATCAATTGAGCATATCAGAATACCAAGATATATCCCTCCATTCAATCACAAACAACACATAGGTTGGTAATAATGGACAGACCCACAGTTTAAAATAGCAACTAAATTCCATCACAAGAATAAATTAACAAAAGCACTTTCCAAAACTAAATGATATGATGCAGCATTAAACATATGCAGGCAATCACCATTTCACATCAATTAGAAAGGTTGGAAAATTAAATAATAAACTTACTTCATACTCGGCTGAATCCGTTGAGCCCATCACCGCAGCTAAAACCCCCAACTATCCTACCCCTACCCCTGCTAAACCCGCCCAGCTATCCTACCCCCACCCCTGCTAAACCCCCCATCTATCCTACCCCGACCCCTGCTAAACCGCCCACTAATCCTACCCCAACCCCTGCTAACCCACCCACTATCCTACCCCAACCCCTGCTAAACCCCCCATCTATCCTACCCCGACCCCTGCTAAACCGCCCACTAATCCCTACCCCAACCCCTGCTGACCCATCCCACTATCCTACCCCGACCCCTGCTAAACCCGGCCAGCTATCCTACCCCGACCCCTGCTAAACCCCCCATCTATCCTACCCCGACCCCTGCTAAACCCCCCAGCTATCCTACCCCGACCCCTGCTAAACCCCCCAGCTATCCTACCCCGACCCCTGCTAAACCCGCCCAGCTATCCTACCCCGACCCCTGCTAAACCCCCCATCTATCCTACCCCGACCCCTGCTAAACCCCCCATCTATCCTACCCCGACCCCTGCTAAACCCGCCCAGCTATCCTACCCGGACCCCTGCTGACCCGCCCACTAATCCTACCCCGACCCCTGCTAACCCCCCATCTATCCTACCCCCACCCCTGCTAAACCCCCCATCTATCCTACCCCCACCCCTGCTAAACCCCCCATCTATCCTACCCCGACCCCTGCTAACCCACCCACTATCCTACCCCAACCCCTGCTAAACCCCCCATCTATCCTACCCCGACCCCTGCTAAACCCCCCAGCTATCCTACCCCAACCCCTGCTAAACCCCCCATCTATCCTACCCCGACCCCTGCTAAACCCCCCATCTATCCTACCCCAACCCCTGCTAAACCCGCCCACTAATCCTACCCCGACCCCTGCTAACCCACCCATCTATCCTACCCCAACCCCTGCTAAACCCCCCATCTATCCTACCCCGACCCCTGCTAACCCACCCATCTATCCTACCCCAACCCCTGCTAAACCCCCCATCTATCCTACCCCGACCCCTGCTAACCCACCCATCTATCCTACCCCAACCCCTGCTAAACCCCCCATCTATCCTACCCCGACCCCTGCTAACCCACCCATCTATCCTACCCCAACCCCTGCTAAACCCCCCATCTATCCTACCCCGACCCCTGCTGACCCACCCAAACTACCCATCCCATCCTGCGCGTCCTATGAATTGCGGCTGAGCAGCTCCACTTTCGAACCTTCCATGCAATCTCTTCTGTCTGGCCACATGGATACGCTGAAACTCCAAAGAAATTGTGCAATGTCAGCCTTGCAAAATATAAATAAAAATTTAACTTAAATAATAGCCTAACGTAAAGTTGCATGCGTATGAACACAACATCCTACAATCCTACAAGTACTATCCCTAGGAAAAGCTAGACATTACCTTTATTGCCTAGTAGCTTCAACGTTATTGAACCTATTCTTGGGTTGCTGACGTGCAAAACCAACTCTAAACTAGCAGAGAAAAACATTACCATTACTATTGGATATCACAAACTCATAAATTGGTAAAAAGCAAAAAATAGTCCAAACAGGATGAATAGCGAAAACAACGTAAGATACTTGGAAGGTATCTAATGGCTAGTATCCTATTTCTTCTGTAGAAAAACAAAATAAAAAATACATATCTATAATATAAAACTAAAATTAAACATAATGCATAAATTCAAAACCAAAATTAAGCAAATTAACCTGACCACAAGTTTTAGCTGTTCCCAATTAGTCTTTGAGAAATATTAGGATACTATCAAAGCTTCCTAGAAATAAGGTAAATAAACCTTTAAGGAAAGGAAAACGGGCAATTATATTATTCACCTCGATCAGAAAAACCACTAGCTCTGAAGCGCAGCTCCAACAGAGAAACAACTGAGACAGAAACATGAGCATGCAGCCATCAGAAGCAGAAAAGGAGGTAAAAAAATCAGCAACACCAAGCAAATCTATGCAATGGCAACACAATTCACAACAAACAATCACCAAAATCCACAACAAGAAAAACCACAAAGAATCCGGCATTACCACAGAAAAAAAAAAGCACAGAAAATTAAAATAAAAGATTAAGTGGCTGTGATTTTCTGATTTGAGTGCTTTAGACAAAGACTTGGACGATCCAAATGGTGAAAAGTTGAAGGAGACCAAAAACAGCAACATATGAGACAATTGGACTCATGCGCAAGAAGTAACACTCCATCATAGCCAAATGCTCCAACATGGGTTTGAAATAACGCTTTACCTGCACAAAATTCAACTGAGTAAAGATACCATGTTCCATGCCTGAAAAATGCTGTGAAGGCATATAAAGAAAAGCAGAACTGACCATGCATGGTAAATATCTGCACACAGCTGCGGTTACAGTAATCAAACCAATTCTAGATATGCACACAGCTGCAAGTAACCAAAAAAGTCTTAAAGCGGAAGTGATAACGTCGAGTTGTGTTGACGTGGGGTTAATGAGAAGATTTCGTATGAATAGCTTGCCAAGGTGTAATGTAACTGCATTAAGAATATAGAGACATCAAACATCAGACTACTTTTGATACAGATGCATAATAAAAAGGGGGCATTTACATGTGCATGCCTCAATAAGTATATAAGCATTTTTTGAGGAGCCCCATAAACTTTGCTTAAACAAGTCTCGCATCTTTAACTGGCTAAAGCTAAAGTCACCAATAATTTTTCTTTTATTAAAAAAGGGCTCACAACAAAAAAAAATTTCTTCACCAAGCTTATCAGTGAAACTGAGACAAATGAGTTGCAATTAATGCATTTTATTTGACTCACCACTAAAGTGACAATTTCAGCAGATTATCCAATAAGCTCTCTTTCAGCACTATCATCATACTCCAAGCACTTCTCAACAGCATTTGATGCATTTTTATGTTGACTCAACTGTACAATATTACCAGTCAATTTGCTAATAGTGTGGCAGCCTTCATGTGGCTTTCCCCTCTCCGGGACATGCTGGAAGTAGTAAAACCAAAAGAATGTTAACTTCAATACGAGAGATCAAAATCAAGACTGAAAAGAACAGCAGAAAAAATCTTGGGAACCTAACTCTTACAATGACTG
The DNA here is from genome assembly GCA_030664755.1 of Microcos paniculata. Lineage (NCBI taxonomy): Eukaryota > Viridiplantae > Streptophyta > Magnoliopsida > Malvales > Malvaceae > Microcos > Microcos paniculata. The sequence continues at coordinate 41,171,772 of CP131460.1, forward strand.
AAGCCACAAACACATAAAATGCACAAAAAGAAAAGCTCATATAAAAACAAAGTTTCCCATGTCCAAGCTTGAAAGTAGTCCTAGTTCAAGAAGGTTCTCCATCCACTTGAATCTTAACTACTAAATGAAATTGAAGCTGATTCAAAACTAGTCCAACTGTTTTTCACTAGTTTCCCATGATGGTTCCAGTGACAAATAAGATTTCAGCAACTATTATATTATCATTTCAAATCACTTTAAGGTTATATGCAACTTCAGGGTACAAGTATCCAAATAGCTTCAAAGCCTACATCACCAGGATGACATCTATTGAGAGCATGCACTGTAGCTTCTAGTTATGTTGGGGAATTAGCTGTGACGGATCAGAAAAATGTTCTTCAACATTCTAAACCAAAAAAACGACTATATTAGATGTAGAGAAGAATGAGGTAGTTGATTACTACACTTCCAAATCAGGTGACAACAACTATAGCTGTGCATATACCTTTTCTTAAAATTTAAAACCTTGACATATGATGAAGATATGACAAATTGAAGAAAGGAAGTACGAAAATAAAAAAAAAATCAAAATTGATTTGCCAAAAAAAAAGGTACCTCGTTCTTTCTATATCGAACTTCATTTTTCCGTCCATCGAATGCATAAAAAGCAAAGTGGCGTAAAATTGACACTGCCAGAGTTTTCAGAAGCCTATATATGATACAAGGTATTAGTATTCGAATCCTGAAGCTAAAAGTTACATCAATTTAGTCCTAATACTGCAGATTTTGTCCATTCAGGAGCAGTCATCATCTAGTAACCCAAGAGAGATGGTTAAAAAGCTACATCTAACTTTGATAGGTTCACATGGTTAATGCAAAACAACAGCTTTTTAAGTATTTTTCATACAAGTTTAAAATACAAATACCTAAAGTAGCAAAGAAAGAAGCACTTTAGAATATCCAGAGGGTAAGGGAGTGTTTGGCAGCAGACTAAACAAGGTTCCAAGATTGACGCTTAATTAACTGTAAAACATGACTGGTGACATTAAATCTCGTCACAGAATCACGGAAATTACAACACCAATAACAATAGAATAATAACATTGATGGATAATGATACTTCCATACCTCCGTTTCACCCGCACTTCTCCTATGCTGCTCGGCATTTTGTTCTGCCATCCCAATTTCTTCAAACAAATCTAGGTATATCTGAAAATGTTAATGAAAGCAGTTAATTAATCCCAGAGGACTATGCCAAAAAAAAAATCCACTCCACACATTCCATCTCCAGCTCTTGACAATATTATAAAAAACTTTGGTTTCCATACAATTGAAACATGGTAGTTCTTACAATCTGACTCACCGAACAGAGTGCAACTAGATTTGAAGAGTAGAAGCTATAACAAAGAACTTAGAAACATACACGAGGCTGCTTGTCCACTGAATCCCCATGCCTCAAGGTGTAATTGCTTATTGAAATCGCCATATCTCTAGTGTGCACGTTATGTGGAAAACCTTCCTGTCCAACACCAAAACCGAAAACAATCAGCATTTGACAATTAAGTTGCAGAAACATCAAACACAAGCATGTAAATGATACATACCTGATAATTGTTATCCCATAGTTTTTGGAGATTATGGTTGAAACACATAACAAACCTCCTGAAGTAACAACAACCAGAACTTGCCTCCGAGCTCGTCCAGTCTTATAAATTTGATCTATGACACCGGTGGCCATAGCCACCGGACATCTACCTGAAGCGACCCTGATCTCATCAGACCAAGAACAGCAACATATGTGACAACTGGACTCATGCTCAAGAGATCCTGACAGCCCATCCATCCATCAGACCAAGAACAGCAACATATGTGACAACTGGACTCATGCTCAAGAGATCCTGACACCCTCTCCATCGTAGCCAAATGCTCCAAGTTCTCATGGGTTTGAAATAATGCTTTACCTGCACAAAATTCAACTGCAAGAAGTAACCGAAAGAGTCTTAAAGCAATCAAACCAATTTTAAATATGCACAAAACTGCAAGAAGTAACCAAAAGAGTCTTAAAGCAGAAGTGATAAAGTCGTGTTGTGCTGATGTGGGGTTAATGAGAAGATTTCAGCCTGCTAAGGTGTAATGTAATTGCATTAAGAATATACTAGGCATCAAACATCAAGCTGCTTTTCAAAGTAGATGCGTAATAAAGTATCAGACTTAGACGTTTAATACTGCGAAACATCATATGATCCTTGTTAAAAGTTGCACATACATTCTGGATAACATGACAGCTGTAAATTCGCATACTAAAGTTTAGCATATTCCCAGCAAGTTGGTTAGCATGTTGCTTTTGCTGCTCAGAACTTCCATGCTGAAGAAACTGCAACACAGCAACAAAATTCAGCAATCCATCAATGTCATTCAAATTCTGTAGCATCTTCATCAGGGCAATTTACCAAAAAATTCATAAGAAAACATATTGACACATACCTTCTGAATAGCATAATTACCAAAAACATCAGTCATTAATCTTGAAGCATGTGAAGGGACTTCTCTGAAAACAGACTCCTTGTCCTCCACACTGCAAGTTTCCAGCTTCTGCTGGATAAACCGACTCCCATGTTGGTCAACACTGAAGAGTGAAGTCAAGCAGGTATTGAATTATTCTTCCCATAGGAGACCATAATTACAGCAAATATATAGAACGGCAACAAATTTGGTAGAGAACACCGCCTAAATTCAACCATATGTCAGCGATATCAGATCAAAGTTTCTGGCATTGCTGGATTTCAGTTCTCTGAGAAAAGAACACCTTTTGGAGTCTTCAAAGCTGTTGACTCCTCTCTGTCCTTGCCATCCAGAATATCGTCCCACCTTAGGAGAAAACCTGACTTCATGTCTGCAACCTAGAGGACTCATTCAGCCTACCGGTGGTGATGTCATCAAGGGACTAGCAAGAAGTGATGCTGGGTATTGGGGGATAAGACCCATGCCTGGGTGACCTCCATAATAGCTATCACCAATAGTTCCTACTTCCCCCTGGGTTCGGAATGGCACCATTAATTGGCGGCCGAAGTTTGCGATCACCACTATAAGCAGCACCATTTGACTCTTTCTGTACAGATGAATCAACTTGGCCCTCAGACCAATCAATGCCAAATAACCATGCTACAGGGATCTTGGAGGTATTGCGTATGAAGTGGATCAACTAAGGAAGGCGGCCACACTAATCCATGCTGCTCATAAAAGCGGTCCAGATGCTGCGAATCACTTGTATGTGGAGTGCTTTCCCCGGTTGAATTACCAGAAGTTCGATTGTTAAAGCTTGAACCAGGGACAGTAGAATCAAATGGCATAGAAACAGCACCGTGGGAAGGGTATCCAGCCATAAAAAGTGAAAGAAGTGCAGGAGTCATTGACTCATTGCATATCCAACTACATTGTATTGTGGAGTATATTGACCTGATGGTTGAAAATTAGGGTAAAATGGATTTCCAGAAGTCATGTATGCTGCTGCTGTTGCATACATGGGATGTGTAAGTCCAGAAGAACACAATAATGGTTGTGACTCCAGAGAAGAGAACTTAGGATGGCTATACAGATGGCTCAATCCTTGAGAGATGGATGGAGCTGTAAGTCCTGGGGCCTGATGCGGGGAACCTGGTTGAATAGATGAGTAGTGTTGACGCATGTTCCTTCCATGAGACTGTTGTGCTTCTTGTTTGCGCCATCATCAAGAGAACTTGTATGAGATTGCACGAACATAACGACGTATTGTTCTCTTGCTGTCATAATGCCAAAGGAACGAGACTAGTTATATATACTATAGGTGAAAGGGTGTTGGGGAAGTCTTCCAACACATTCACCAAGACATGAAGCGCAACATCAATATAAGACAAACACAGCAAGAAATTCAAACCAAAAATGTTATAAATTATTTAACAGACAGAAACTAATACTACTAAAATACCAGAAAAAGAAAAAAAAAGGAAAAGAAGAAAAAAGAAACATGCAACATATTTAAAGTGCAACAGCTTTAAATTGAGCTCACAAGAACATCCAGTGCTGCATCGCTTCATCAATATAAGACAAACACAGCAAGAAATTCAAACCGAAAATGTTATAAATTATTTAACAGACTGAAACTAATAATACTAAAATACCAAAAAAAGAAAAAAGGAAAAAGAAGAAAAAAGAATCATGCAACATGTTTAAAGTGCAACAGCTTTAAATTGAGCTCACAAGAACATCCAGTGCTGCATCTTGAATATTAGATTTAAGAAAAATTTGAACTCTACATTACACTACTATCTCTGTCTCAAACAAACAAGCTAAAGATATAATGCTGCATGTAGTTTATTCAGAGCACTCGAGAGGGAGAAAGAAACATATGGAAATATTTTAAATCTACATCTTTCTACAGCATACGTCTTCTATCCAAAGGCAAAGGCATATCATCTGCACACAAATCAAGAACAATGTAACTTCTGGATTACCTTCTCTCAATATCCTAACAGTAAGGTTATGAAAATAGTTTGATGCAAAAAGCAGCTAGACCAATCTTACACGCAGTAAGACCTACATCCATGTCTCAGTTATCTCAGTTCATTATACACATAAGAAAGGAAACCCTAGGTCCAATTGCAAGGTTGCGCTCTAGAATTAATTGCTACAGAATATAGTCTACATTTCCAAAAGAGTTAAATGCTAACAACATAACATCAAACCTTCAACAAACAGGAAAACAACTTAGTTTAGTTGTACCTCCAAATGCATCAGGAGGCAATGGATCAAACTCCATTCCGAGCATAGGACCATCATCTCTCAACGGCTCCCCCAATTGCGCCTCCACGCAAGCAATTGCTCTCAGCTCCACTATTAACTGCTGCGACTCATAATACCTCCTCCCTGTCGGTACCTCCTCCATCAGGCCCCGAGAAGAACTTCCCGCCAACTTCCTGGAGTCCATTTTCGGGCTGAATCCTGAGCCTGACCCGAACCCGTAAACTGGCTCCGGCCCGGCCCGTAAATAATCAATTGGAGATGCCGGCTGTAACGCGGGACTTTTTCGCTGAGGCCTTTTCAGAGGAGTGTCCTTCTTCTCTTTCAATCTCCGGTGGCAAAACCACATCTGTAACTGCCGATCCGATAACCCCAATTTCTCCGACAAGGACTCTCGCGTCGCTTCCGATGGATACGTCTCCTCTGAGACAAAATTTCCACAAAAATTAACAGAAATTTCCACAAAAATTAAGAAAAAAAAGTTTCAGCAAATTCAGAAAGAGAGATGAACAACAACATACGAGCATAGGCTTTCTCCAGAACTTCAAGCTGATACGGAGTCTTCATCTGTGGTTTAGGCTTAACGTTACCTTCATTGGAACTATTAACGTTTTTATTAGGATTTTTGATCTGATTGTTCTCTCCTTCCGAACCAGGCTCCATTGAAGCAGATCGAAAGAATCAACGAGGAAAAAATTTTAGGGTTCCAAAGGGGCAAAAACAAAGCTTTCTTTCTTCTCTTTCTCTCTCTAAAAACACGAAATGTCATAAAAGTCAAGAAAGGGAAAGGATTAGAATTATTATCGAAAAACAATGAATTAGAAGGAAGAAGAAAAAAATTAAATAAAGGATCGAGAAGAAAGAATAATAATAAAAATAATAACAAAAAGAAAACAAAAGGAAAATAGGAAAAAGAAAAAGTGAAATTAGGAACAGAAGAAGAATAACAACAACAACAGTAGTAGTCTTTCTCGAGTCCAATTACGAATTCCATAATAAAAATTTGGTTTTCTTTTTCTTTTTCTTTTTTTTAAAAGACTACTGACTAATTAAATCCTTTTACTCCCTTTTGTTTTTCTTTTGTTTTTATTGAATGACGTGTTGTCGTCGTTGTTGTTGTTGTTGTTGTGTCAAAAACACAATGTCTTAATACTCCCGTGTTCAACTCTGTAAGAGGAATTTTTAGTAAGAGGAATTTTTGTTTTTTTTGTTTTTTCTAAAAACTCTGTACTTTTTTTTCTAAGTTCTAACCGGGGACCGATTCTTTTTCACTGTTCCTTCTGAGCGTTGGAATTATTTTGATGCGAGTGCAACCTTTTAATTTTCATTTTTGGTTGTTTTTTCTTTTCATTTTAATTTATTTATTTATATTAGCATTTTCTTTTTTTTTCTTTTTTTAAGATGAGTAAGCTAAGGCTATTGATTGTGCTTGGGTTCTTGTTGCTTGATGTTAGACAAAAGATTTATGTTTGTGGTTTGAGGCTCTGAGCCTGTCTGTCGGGTATCACTTTTGGTTCGGCAATCGAGTTGTAGCTAAGGATATTGGTTTATGTTGTTATTGTTGGGCCCTGTCATTTCCCTCACATCTGGGCTTCGTGGATGGATTTATCATTTATCTGAATCCAGTTTTGGGCCGAAACATACCCAACCTTATCCATGAGAATGAATATAGAATGGATGCACACGCTTGGTCTAGGATTCTCGGAGTTTCATTAATACAGACCAACAAGTTTTTTCTTTTTGTTTTTTATATACTCCAGGACATCTTACACATCCATTCGACAGACAAAAGCCCACATATGACAAATCCCACATCGCTAGCTCACATCTCGTCCTCGACTAGTTATCCACAATATAACACAGTAGATGACGCTCAGCCGCCTCAAATGAACGAACCGACGAATCTCCACCGTCAGATGTTGGATTTTCATCGAAACTACTTCCTGCAGAAAATAAAAACAGGTAAATAACTGCTTTTTTTAATTATAAAATTAAAGACTTAAAAAGAGAAACTTACAAATCAAAAAGAAAACGGCTTCAAGTTATCATTCACACGGGGATGTTAGACGAAGACCCAATCCAACGGACTGAATCAAGTCAACAACTGATATCGAACGGCAGATCGTGAAGCGATCTAATGAATTCTGAAAGCAGCATCCACGGAGAAGCCACCGTGGGAAATAGATCTGCGTAAAACCAAGGGATGAGGAAGGAACGGCGAGGTCTCCAACAACCTAGATGCCAATGATGATCCTCGACAACGGGAAAGTCAATTTAAGAATAGGATTGTCTGAGAAAGAACATGAACGGCTAATATGAGTCCACGTGGCTTTTATCTGCCGGCGTTTAAGAAACTTGTGAACTACGGCCCAAAAGAAAGAAAAAGCCCAAATACTGCCAACCCAATTCAAGCACGAAAACGAGTATCTTTCGAGCCCCCAAATAATGGCCTAAAAACGGATGTTTGGGCTGTGAGTTGGCTTTTGAGCCGAAACACATGATAGGATACAGCATAAGCTAATGTGACAGTCCACTCTTTAATTAAATTCCTTCGATAGGGATAAGGTAAGTTTTTAATCAAACTTTTGTCTTCAAGGGAGAGGAAATTGTTATATGTTTGGCATATCAATCGTTAGATTAGTAATCAGTAAAAATAACCGTTCGTTTGACGCTATGATTTACTTTTACTATTGTTAGTGGGTGATTTAGTGTGAAGAATTTATTCACATGATGTGATATTTTCATAATGATTCTACCAAAAAAAAAAGAGATATTTTCATAATGATATAATTGTGCGTCAATTATTTTCTTTGAACGACCATTTTCATTTCCTACCAACTGTTTTTAACAAAGAAAAGTAGTGGAATTATTTGAAGATTCATGCAAACTATTATTATTCAATGAGTTGAAAATAATTATGATTCAAATTACTTGATTAATTCTTAAGGGGTTGAAGGTCAAAATTTGAACATGGTTGGGGGTTGAGAGCCCACAAGAACTTTTTTCTCTTCATATAATCTTCTGCTTAATTAGAAGAGACTGAATTGAATGAATCAATGGCAAACCCAGTAGAATTAAATAGATAATTGAAAAGGCCAACTCAATTAAAAGTCAACTCAGAAATGTAAGGCAGTAGTAGTAGTAATAGTAGTAAGAGTAGTTATGTTTTTAACCCACATGTCTAATTGACCATTTTACGTATTCTCACAGTCACAGCAGAGCCATAGAGTTGACGAAGCCATGCGGGTGAAGGTGAAATTCAAGACTGGGCAGTTGCTTCAATTGATCGCGTTGGTCAACCAAAAGAATACGAGCAATAACAAAGGCCTGAGGCTTGGGAGAGATGTGACGCCATCAAAATTTCAAAGGCCAAAATAGTAGTCAAACAAATCATGATCTCAATACATAAAGTATGTCTTATTCATAACGAATGTTATTACTATCTATATATAGCTAGAGCTAGGGGTGATCACGGTTCGGTTCGAATCGTGGAATCGAACCGAAACCGGAATCTAAAAAACCGTAATCGAATCTTTTTACGGTTTTAGAACCGGAACCGGAAAGGTTCCGATTCCGGTTCGGTTCCTCTTTTGGTGGAACCGGAACAGGAACCGGCGGTTTCGGTTCCGGTTTTATTTTTTTTATTTTTTTTACAAATAATTTTTTTTCTTATTTGTAATATAGTTTTATTTAATAATAATGAGGTATAATATATATGTCTTAAGATAAATTTTATGGTATATTTATATAATAATATCATGTAAGTAATACATTATAAATTTATTATATTATTATTTATCATTTATTTTTTATATAATGTTAGTTTAACTATAAAGATTTATTACATTTAATAATTTTTTTAAAAATTAGATGATTAAACACTTAATTTTTATATTTTTGGAATTAAATTTACTTATTCTAATATATATTATATTTAAACAAAATTTAATAAAATTTTGAAAAATAATTAAAAAAATTTTTTTAAAAAAAGCTTAAGGTTCCGGTTTGGAACCGGAACCGAATTGAAACCGAAACCGAAACTGAAACCGCTTATAAAGGTTCCGATTCCGGTTTCAAGGAACCTAGAATCGGAACTGACGGTTCGAAACCGGAATCGAACCGTGGTCATGACTAACTAGAGCTAATGAGAAAACTACCGAAGCCCCGAAGATCCCGACACCCGTAGTATATATATATATATATATATATATGTTAAAATTAAAATTATTACTTTTGTCTTATCTTAACAGAAGAAAGTCAGAGACAAGGAATTAGTCGTTTGAGAGGAGACCCAGATGACTTTGACAATAGTTATTTATTTTTTTATTTAGATTAAAGAATAGGGGGAATAACAATCGTGCTCTCTTGGCTTGCTTCACTGGTCCTTTATTTAATTGATTCGTTCAAAATTTCATAGAATTAAAATATCCTTTGTTTAATATTTGTTTTCAATTTGGCCAAAAATCGCGGTTCATAATATTATTATTATTATTATATACCTCCACTCTATTCCCTTGATTTCAATATTTGATTATTGTATATATTCTTTAATGGAAAGGAGTAGGAACCCACCGTTTGTAATTTTGCCTTCAAAAGGTGAGGAACGACATCATTAATGACATGCATGAAAACCTTTTCATTTAATATAATAAGTAGTGATTTGAGCTTCAAAATTAATAAAACCCATTATTTAAAAATTATTCCATTTTATTTGTCTATTTTTTATTTTTTATAAATCTTTATTGATTTGTCATTTACAATAAAGAAGTGATCAATAATTTTTCATTATCAATTTTACCTTTCTTTTTTTTTTATTATTATATTATTATATAAAATTTTAAAAATATTTACAAACATCAAAGAAAACAAAATAATTCAACTTAATTCAATTATTTTTTAAAAAAGTTTTATATAAATCAAAAGAGGATAAATATCAAAAGAGACGAAGGGAAGGGAGTATTAATAATTAATTTGAATTATTATATATGATCATGCATGCACCTTGGAACAAAGTTTCAATGACGCTTATCCAACAATCCTTCGTATTAATTCGGTCAAAAACATCTGAGAGGACTTTTAAGTTTTAACCTTCTCGTTTCTCGCTATCTATCAATATCGGTCGATTAGCATGTTCCATGGGGCTTTAAAGTCAAGATCTTTTACTCTTAAGCCGCGGCGCCATATCTGCCATTTATTATTCTTTATTTCAATTTTCCTTTTCGAACTCTATTATATCTGTAACTTTAACTAGTTTTGAACCCGTGCGTTGCACGGCCCGGGAATGTTTTATAAATAAAATAATTATTTTAAAATTTTGATTTTTTTTAAAAATAGTAAATTAAGAAATTTAAATAAAATATTGAAATAAAATTTAGTATGAAATATTCAAAAAAAATAAAAAATTTTGTTGGCTTATTAATAATCTATAATATTCTATTTACCTCCTGATGCAAATTCTTTATCGCTTATTAGATAAAATATATGGACTAAATATTCCATGATTACTTAAAATAACGTACTAATTATTAATTATTTGAAACAATTGATTAAATTTTAGGTATATATCAAATACTTTAAAAAGATCATTATAGCTTGTTCCATAAAAAAAATCATTATAGCTTGTTAAGATAATGATTAAAATAAATAAATAATATAAATAATTTACTTAATAATATCAATAATATCATTACAATTTGTTTAAAATTTCATGATAAATAATGCTTATTATGTATCTTTTATATATGTTTTTAACCGTTTCACCAATATATTCAAAAATTATTTTTCTCTGATTTATTGCCACGACTATTTTCTCTGATTTTGTAGCATAATTTCAATTAATGACTAATTTAATAATGGATTAAATGGAAAGTAATTGAACAAATGATAGATTTTTTTTATATATACATGTTATTTGTAGTTAGTAGGCTGTAATTTTTGGCATTCCTTATATGTATTGGATAAATATCTGGAATCAAAGTCACAACTAATTAACTGATTACAAATATTACAATAAAACTAACTTTTTATATTGTACTAAAGTTTTTTAGATTTTTTTGTGTTTACCAATTACAAAAAAGATTGATTTTTTCATTAATTAATCATATTACATCATATATACATTTATTCTTTGAAAGAGTATCATTTCTACTACTTGAAAATTAGTTGACATATACATTATTGGATATTATTGTGTATAAGACTGGTTTACCATGTCATCTATAGGCCCTGCTAATAAAATTGTGCCAACTCTGAAATTATACTACAATTACTAAAATCCTATTATAATTATTAGCTAATTAAATTTTAAAACTTACCCTTTAAATTATTTCTTTCCATAACATGGGGTTAAACTTGTAGTCAAGTTTATGTATTAATTTTAAGAAATGTTTTCAATTGGCACAAATTCATTAATAGAGCCTATGGATGATGGGATAAGTCGATCGTATTTAAAAATTTTGTCAATTCAAGGGTAATCAATGTATATTGAAGTCAATCAATGGTTAAAATTGATTCAAACTGTTTCGTTAAAATTGATTCAAGCCGTTTAACCATTTTATCATCCATAATTAACTCAATGAAATTTTGATTAAAATTATTATTTTCTTTGATTTATTACCATAATTGGTTTCTCTGATTTATTGCCATAATCTCAATAAATGGCCAATTTAATGATAATTTAATACCTTTCTACATCACCTCTTTTGGCTTGCTTTTGTGAGGTATGATACATTTCAATATTTGATTAACATATTAGTTTAATGACTGATTGGAGGAGTCACTAATTAAGTAATTATTTATTTAATGGAAATTTAATTGTAAAAACATAATACAACAAATTGGTAAGCTAATTTTGTTTTTTTTTACTAAAATAAGGCCCTTTTATGTTGAATTTAATGTTATTTTATTAAATTTTCATTATTTTTTTGATCTACTATTTGTAGCAAAACAAAAGCTTTCATTTTTGCAAATATTAATTTTCCTCTTAATACAAAATCATCTAATAGTCATATCAGTTCAATGACTAATTTGAAGAAAATGGAGGAAATACTAAGAAAATGAAGAAAATGAAAACAAAATCATCTAATAAAGGAACAAATACTAAGTAATCATTTATTTTATGCAACTTAATTGTGGAATAATACTATATCAAACTGTAATGCTTTTTTTTTCTTTGCATTTTGAAAAAATATGGAACTTTTACGTGTTTGCCCATTAGAAAGTGTTTAAATTAATTTTCATGTGTTAATTAATATATTTTATGGTGTTTTAACAATTTGCTATAATTTGAATTCCTTGATTTCCGAATTTTGTCTCTATTATTTTATTGACTTATATTGATTTTTCTATTAGAATATATTGAATTCCTTAATTTGTAAAATTTGTCCTTAATATAAAGCATGTCAACTTTTTTAATTATGAGTTTTCAATATACAAAGTTGAAAACAACAATCTCCTTAATTTTCTCTAGGAGTTATTCGTTTTGATTTACAATAAATGTATCATATTATATGCATGAAATCAATTAACTTTTTTATGATAAAAAAGGATCTTATAGTATTAATTTGATTTTTTTTTGCTTTTAACCCATTTTTTATGGCAAAAAAAGTTAAAATAAAAAATAGGCATTCATTTTTTCGCTTTTAACCCATTTGGCAAAAAGATAGTCATCTAAAAAAATTAAATTCGAACATAGGCATTCATAAAGATAGGTATCAATAAAAATTAAAATCAAACTTTTAATATTACATTAAAAAATTGCTAGAAAATATTTCAAGAGAATAGTAAATTATTTTAACTTTTCAAATTCTTGAAATATTTTCTTTTTAGATTCATCTCCATCATCTACAAACTCTAAAATGAACTTTATATTCATCATTAGATTTTTATTGTTTATATTCAGCCTTTTCATTTCACAAAAAACATATACATCATTTTCAAAAAATCTTAGCAAATCAATCGTTCTCCTCAAAAATTTCATTGAGCTTATAACACAGAAAATAAAATAAAGTTAAACAATTTCATAAATATATCAACAAAAGAAAAGCATAGAAAACAATACTATTTTTAAAGATATATATTTGGAATGATAATTTAAGAAAAAAGATAAATTAAACAAATAAAAAAACTAATCTCAAATGAATGAAAGATGGAAAATTTAAGATTTGATAGTAATCCAAATCAATTTTCTCCAAATTTATGGTTAACATGTTTTTTATATTTGAAGTTTGGAAAATAAGGGGACATGTGGCGTTCATGACCTAGGACACTTAACAGGATTGGGTGAATTATTATGAATTTTATCCTTAATTATAGGGTAAATTATTTTGAAATTTCTCCTCAATTAAAGGGTAAATTTAAGTTCTATTATGGTAATTATAAATGACATAATTAATTATTCGGCATTGATTACTTTGAGTTTTCTCCTCAATCAAATTTCAAGTCATAAATATTAACTCATTAATTGTCAAATTTCAAAATTTATCCCAAATTGCCCTAATTAATGATATAATAGTAATTAATATCAATTTTCTTCAAATTTAAGATTTGATAGCAATCAGAATCAATTTTCTTTCAATTTATGGTTAATAAATTTCTTATATTTAAAATTTGAAATTTCATATTTGAATTTTGGAAAATAGGGGGACACATGGCATCCATAGACCTAGGGCACTTGTCAAGATTTTAAACCACCTACATTTAATTTGTTTCCATTTCTCAAAAGGGAATTGTTTATATATATATATATATATATATATATATATATATAAGATGTGATATGAACATTTGCATAGAATTTAAATTTTCTAATTACTACTAATCTAGTTCTTTTATTTGGCACTTTTTCATATTGTCAAAAGATCAAAGATTATCAAATTACTTAAATATGTGATATAAATATTTGAATAGAATTTGAATAAATATATCCTTTAATTTAAATTAATTGATATCAATTTTTTTTTAACAAAAATAAACCAAATTCTAGACACATGGCGATTAACCCATGCTTTACACGGGGCTTCTACTTCTATATTAAAAATAATATGTTTTATTTGAATAATTGTATGAAGTTTCTAATTTGAGTTTATTAAATTTTAAAAAGTTAAAAAAATTAATTGGAATATCCCATCTCATGGTAAGAGCCTAAGAGATAAAATTAAAAGATAAAAAAAAGAAAAAAGAAACTTTAAATTTTAGAATTCACTTGAAACAATGGATTATCTAAAATATATTTTCAAAATAATTGATTGCTTTAAGCAAAAGAAAAAACTACTAAACTCAGAACCATTTATCCCGTATCTCATAAAACTTAGCTAATTAACTCATAAATTTTCTAATTAATTGCAATAAATAGGCATTGCTTCAAAATGTCAGATTGTAAATATTGGAAGAAGAATTAAGTCATGAAGTATGAGAAAGAAAAAAAAAATGGAAGAAGAATAAAACAAATATACAAAGAAAATAAATAATAAAAAACAAAATTAATATACTAAGATAGGCTTAAATTACAAATCTTGGAATCTTATAGCTTAAGTATTTCACAATAAGTCGCATGGATGCTCTCTTTTTCAACAGAATATTTCCTTTAACTTTTCTTTCATATTAATGTACTTTATGTTATAGTTTCCTTTAATTTTTATTTTCAAAACAGTGGAGGCCATTTTCATATTAAATTTGAGAGGTTAACAAACATGAAATTTGATAGGTTTAGCTATCTTTAAAATTATACTTGCAGCCAAAGGATATAAGGAAAAAAGGACTTGTATTTGAGGAATGCAATTGTAATATTTGTTATACTTTGGTAGTTTTGCATTACATATTGAATTTTAAGAATCTCATAAGAATTGGAGCTTTTTACTCCGTTTTGAACTTCTCCTTTAAATAAAATTCACCAACATTTATTTTATCCAAAAAAAAAATTCACCAACATTGAAAAAACAAAGAATAAGAATGAAAAAGAATATGAATATATACTCCATTTAGCCAATCCTATACATAATAAGGACTACAACTTTTGCAAACTCCATATAGCAATAGGAATAATTAACAATCCAATATCGATCAACAAAAGAATATCCACTTCTGGTTGGTCTTCTGATACGGCTTTTTGGTGTTGAACTCTTTAGAAAAATCCTTAATATAATGAGTTGCATTCATCACACACTAATTTGTTCCCATCATTGACATGTCACAAAAATAAAATTCTTGGCTTTTGCAAAATGATGAGATAGTCTATGAAAGAATAAAGAAATTGAAGAAAGCCTCAACAAAAATTGAGGAAAAAACACATAAAAATTATAGAATAATTTTGAAATAGGGAACAAACTAATACAAACCTTTGAGAAAAGATGACAAATAGAACTAAAGAAGATGAACAAACAAATAGAACTGAAGAAGATGAACAAAAGAATTTTACAGTGGAGCTGGGATTGGAGAAGCTTTCCCTTTCTTCTGGATGTAGAAGCAATTATTTCTTCTCTTGTCTTTTCCTTGTCTTCTTCTCTAGCAAGGCTTCTCGATCCTGCTTAATTAACCCAACAGATCTAATTTGAAAATTTATCTTCTTAAAAGGAATATACCAACAAATAAAACAAAAGAATTAAGGAAAAAAAAGAGAAATTACACAAAATAGAGACCACAAACAAAAAACAATATTACCTTCAAAAGAAAATTCGTCTCAAAAAAATTTATGATTTAGGGTTAAAAGAAGATGAAGAGTCTAAAAAAAAGTTTATAGTTTAGGGTAAGAAGAAGATGTAGTATTTATAATGGTTAATAAGTCAGTATTTATGATTAAAATTTTTAAAATCTTTAATTTATCTAAATTAAAGGGTCATTTATATTTATGATTGGAATTTTTAAAATTAATTTTCCTAAATTAAAGGTAATTAATATTTATGATTAAAGATTTCAAAATCTTTAATTTTCCTAAATTAAAGGCTAATTTATTTTGAAATTTAATAATGCATTATTTTGAAATTTTAAAAATTGAATTTGAAATTTGAATGTACATGTGGCAAGTGAATAGATATGCCACTTGTCGAAATTATAAACCATATGTATTTAATTCCTTTCCTTTTATGGAAAGGGGATTGTTTTTATATATATATATAAGATTTGAGTAGTTAACCACTCAACTTTGTCAAAATATTTATATAAATATAAGACCAAACGTTTGGTTAGAATTTTATAATAATACTAGAATTATTTTCAAGCTATGAAAAGAGTAATTTTCCACTTAATCAAGCATATATATAGAATGCTTACGATTGTGGATTATTATTACTATTATTAATTTCTGCTCGTTTTATATAATAATTTAGAGTCTGAAAGTAGAATGAGAACTTAGATGATGATATTTGTAACAATTAACGACGGCTGCAGATTAATTAACAATTAATTACTCAAGTTTATTGTAATTATTAGCTCTTAGATTAAATTAAATATAGCTTACACCACAATGATGATTGACGAGAGTGACAAAGCATTAATATACGAAGATTATTAATAAAATAATAACAATGATTAAAAGGGTAGATCAAGGGAAAAACCATAGTATATCTCGTGCTTTGAAAGTCAATTCCATATATTCGCATAGATATCTGAAATGGAAACAGGTTTGGGTTCATCTCTCGTCATTTGTGGTACGTATCCCTTTTTTTCTTTAATTAAATTCAAATGAAATCTACAACATCTCTTACCATATAGTAGTATTTTGAGTCTAAGAGTTTATAGGCGTTTACGTATATATGCTACTAATTAGAGTAACTTAATAAATGGGAAATCTCAATGATTGTACATCAAGTAAACTCAGATATGCGTTCAGTCACCATCTTTAACTACTTTTATTTGAATTCAATGGATTATTTGTTTCTTCAAACTACTGTTGATTTAAGCTTAATTAATCTATTTCATCAACATGCCAAAACCAATGATCTAGTCGGAAAAATTATTAACAACATGTTCAATTATGGATTATTAATAGAATTAATTGCAAGTTTTTTCTTTTGGTTACTAATTGCAAGTCAATTTGCAACCATATAACGAAACTGTCCTATATCAGTAGTAATACCCTTTTTTGCAAAATACAGTATAAAAGTACCACTATAACATAATTGGGATTTGGGACCTTATTTTGAACCCAGCAAGCGGAGGAGCCTAAGTCAATAATAACGGAACACACTTGCAGTGGCAGATGCTGACGTAGAGCTTCTATGTTTGAAGTTTGAACTTCAAAGTTGAAACATCACCGTCTACGCTGCTCTAACTTTCAATTCAATCACTTTTTCACTCCACACCAAATGCCATTGAATTCATCATCGTCTGTAATTAATATTTCATTTTTCTCCCAAAATGTAATTAACACACGCTCTACGGACGACGATAATTGTTTGAATACAAGTTCATTTTATTTTGGTATAAAAAAAGCCAATCAATCTACTCATCTTCCATATGTTTGCATAGATAGATCCGATTTAATCCAAATTTACCAAGATTAATGCATTCTAAAGTGTGGAGAAAAAATATATCATTCATGAGAGTTAATTAAATTGAAATTGAATCCAATCGAACATAAAAATACTTTCAACAAATAGATACTACTATATACAACCCAAAAATTATCCACGTCACCCGCAACCGCCACTTGAAACCTCAAGCTGAAACTCTCCGTCGAATATTCACGCGACCATAAGTTGGGGGAAGCCTAACGGCGGATGGGGCGATAATGGAGACAGCAGTGGTACGTTAAAAATCCCGTTCCCGTTATTATCCCAATCCAAGAATCCTGTCCAATTTGACGGCGTCAAAGGCATATCACGGTTATCTCTCGCCTTTGTGACGTCTTCTTCCTTCTCTCTCTTCACCGCCTTTATTTGTCTCTCTTCTCCTTCGCCGTCATCTCTGCTCCGTTTTCTCTCTCCGTCAACGGCGACTGCATCCAGCTTCCCCGCTTCTAGTGGAAAATTAAGAATCGCTTTGGAGCCACGTAGCTTGAACGCGGCTCGGTCGTAAGCTTTTGCGGCATCGATGGCCGTGTCAAAGGTTCCTAACCAGATACGAGAACCTCTTCGGGTCGGGTCTCGGATCTCGGCAGCGAACTTCCCCCACGGCCTTTGTCTGACTCCTCTGTAGTGCCTCTTGTCTTCGTAATGTGAATTTTTCTGTTCTGCCTGAGCTATTTCCGGTTTCCCAAACTGAATCCACTCCACCTTATGGGGCAACGAGATTTTTAGCGCCGGTTTTCGATTGGGAGAGGTTGACTTTGAAGAAACTTGCGGTTTTTTCACTGGAAGTTCAACGATTTGAGGCTTTACTTCAAATTCAAAAGCACTGGCGTCCGAAGAGGAAGACTTGGGTGTGGAGAGATCGATAATTTGAGGTTTCGACTCAAATTCGAAAACATCATTTACGTTCAGCCCAAAACCAGGGAATTTGGGAGAGAATTTAAAGAAATCATCATCATCACTAAGGCAATTAAAACTGGAAACTGTAACAGAGGAATGAGAGCTTGAAGTTTGCGAGTAGAGAGACTCTGATTGAGAAGTCGAAACCTCAGGTATTGCCGATCCCACGGGAGAAAATTCATCAAGTAAATATTGTTTGATGTATTGAAGCGAGTTTAATACATCACCGCTGGTCTCCATAATCTAAAAACTGGAAAGAAAGATAATTACAGAAATCTCAGGGAGCTCAAAAAATGAAGGAAAGGATATTTGAATTTGTGGATACGAATCGAGGAAGAGAAGAGAAGAGAAGAGAACAGAGGGTTTTCAAAGTTTGCTTGAGAGTGGAAGGGGTAGAGTGAAAAGGTCTATATATATAAGATGCAAGGCACGGCTTTGGGGATGGTTGAATTCTGAAGTCATGAAGACTTTTCAAACTTTTCAACGGAGAGCTTCCACGATGGAAGAAGGAAGCAACGTGTTTCTTCTCACTATCCACCATGTGCCTGTGTTATGTGTATGTACTTGGTTGAAGATTTTACCCTCGGATTCGTTGAAAATGCACGTCAAAACGAGGATCAGACGGCTCGTGGTTCAGGTAATTTATTTTGCCTTTTTTATTTTTTTTTATGTTGCTTTGTACTTTATCGTGTTTTGCCCCTTTTTTGTTGGGATCTGGTTGCATGCATTTCTTGGCTGCTTCCTGTAAAGGTAAGCATTTGATAAAATATTCAATGATGGATTATTATCATCAATCAATCAATCATCATATACATAGTTCTAGAGTTTATTTTCTTTTCTTGCAATTAACGGGTTCTTATTTAATTAATTAGTCATTATGTTGTTTTAATACCAATGCTTAATGGATTGAGAGGAAGGAATTCAATATCCTCTTAATAAAGTTTCGAATTTGAATCTTATAAATAAAAAAAATGTTAGAGAAAGTTTTCTTTCATTTAAGGTTCGATATGACTTGAATAAATTAGTTTTGGACCGTTAAAACGGATATAGATACCTGTTATTATACTATGAGTTTTGTTACAAGACTCATTTGTAAATGCATTCCGCTTATAATTTGCCTGATATGACAAATTGTACTTTTTTTTTCTTTTTAAACTCTACTACTATAATTGTTAAAAAAAGAAAACTTATCCTATAAATAAGGTACTTCCTCCGTTTATGAATAATAGTCGTTTAAAGTTATTCCATAAGAATTAAGAAACCTAATAAATCTTTTAAAATCTAAACAAAAAATTGGTTATGTGACTAAATTACCCTTTTCTCGAGATTGTATATTACTTAAAAACTCATCAAAGTAACTTGAAAATAATAGAAAAGAATAAAATTGATAAAAAAATAATAAATACTTTTTTGATTTTATAAAACGACAATTAATTTGAAACAAAACAATTATTCTAAAACGACTATTATTCAAAAACGAACGGAATAACTTTTTATATACCAACTTAAATCTTATTAAATTTAGAATTAAACTTTTGTGATACTCACAAAAATTTGATAAATTAAAAAAAAGTCACATCAAGAGAGGTTACAAACGGATTAAGTATAGGCAAGTCATGAAGTATATTTCTTATACCATTATGGTGGTTTAATTGATTAGCCAAAGGGTTAAAGGAGTATAAATAAAGGACAAAATGCTTAGACGATGATTTGGTCAGCTGATTTAGCGGTGATAATATTCTATGGATTAAGATAAATGCTAATCATTATTTCTAGCTAGTTTCTAGAATGTTAAAATTAAGTATTTGCCGATTTTACGTGCAAGCAAAGACGAAGAAGGTTTTTCATTTCATAGAGGCGTGGGAACTGGAATCTTTCTTTCTCATTTCTTTTTTTACGCATATGAATAAACCAATTTACAAAGATTTATAATACTGGTGTGTATGGGTATCTTTTGATCTGGTCGAAATGGTGTGTGAACGTAATGGTTCTTCTCATCACTGCCATGTTAAATGCTTCATATCTTCGGTGTTCCCCCTCGATTAGTTAGAACTGAAATTTTAGCATAATTTTCCTTGGTTTTGAGGGAAAAATTAATAAACTCAATTTCTTGATCATTTTCCTGCCTTAATACTGTATTTGGTATGAAGGAAATAGAGAGAAAATAAATGGCATGGGAAGAAAGTGAGTGAGGAAATAGAACTTTCCTTTGTTTGGTAGGACAGAAATGCACTTAAGGAAAAGAAATAAGAAGGAAATGAGAGAGTCAATTTCCTTAGAAATCATTTCCCCTTAATTTGAACGGAAATAGGAGGAAAGAAAGTGGTTGTTGAGTCTAACAAATATAAATGACTATTACACCTTTAAAATTTATTTTTAATTACAAAATTTACTATTACAGGTAAAAGATATTGAAAGTAAATTTTTAACTAAAGAGTAAATAATGGTAAAATTGTCATATTAATTAAAATAAATTTTCTTTCTTTCCTATTTCTTAGTTATACCAAACAAAGGAAATAATCAATTTTTTCTTTTCTTCTTATTTCTTTCTTTACTACTAAACATGATGAAGGAAATATAAATTTATTTCCTTTCCTTATCTATTTTATTTTCTTACCTATTTCTTTTCTTTACTATTTCCTTCCCTCCTACCAAACATAGGCTAAATTAAACCCATAAGTGATGTATAAGGATTAAATATGGTGGCCGGAGAATAAAATATTGAGAGAATGAAGGAATGTAAGGAATATTGATGCAATTAATAATTAGCTTCAATCAAGTGCTACCTCTATTTTTATTATCTGACCCCAACCTAGTTTTCCTTTGTCGTTTTATAATTTCAATAAAATATTAATTACTCCATCTGTTCCTATATATTTGACAATTTCTCATGCCCTTTTTTATTTGACCATTTATAGTTTCAATAAAACATTAACTATTTTTTTTCCAAATTTATCCTTCTTCTACTTTTAACTTTTTTAGTTGGAAAAATATCTATTTAATACTAGTAAGAGACAAGAAGAGAGAGAAAATGCAAGGATAAATTTGGAAAACAAAGTAAAATTTGTATAAAATTTTGAAATTAACTACTTTTCTTAATCTAAGAGATTCGGTTATTATGATCAAATAAATAGGGACGGAGGGAGTATTTATTTCCAAACTTATTCTTCTTTGGAATTGTAAGAAACATTAAATGTAGTAGTTATATATTAAGCCAACTAACTTGTAAATAAGAGAGATAATGAAATAGACTTATGGTGAATTTGTAAAGTGGAGTAAAATTTATATAGAATTTTGTTTCTTAATTAATTTTCTTAATCGAAGATATTCATTTATTAGAGTAAGAGATATATAAGAACGGATGGAGTATAAAAGACAAAAAGTTTTTGCATTAATTTCTTTTTCCTTTGTTTTTAGGGCTGCAATGAAAAAGTATTCTATTTTTCTTCATTTGTCTTAATCGTTTTCGTTTGGCTTGGTCATGCATTCAGCAAGCAGGCTTATCGGCGATGCCAATTTGATGCAATTAATAAGCTTTGATGGATTAGTATGGCCAATGAAAACATGGTTAGGTGAGAAGTAGTCAATTTACGGAGTTTTATTTGAATTATTATTATTATTGTTATCATTACTGGTTCTAGGTCTGAAGTCTCTCTCCACACCCAGTCTCAAGACTCAATCCCCAACCACTCTAATAATTTTTAAAAAAGATAAAGCAAAATTCGAGAAGCGATTGAGAGCACTTTTTGAAACCTAATGAAAGCAAGTGGAGTTTCTTAGCTTAAAACCATAATCTAAGATCAGGTGAAATCACTGCGTTGAAATGATCAGTGATCACGATTGTTTTGCTCCTTTGCTTAAAGACTTGGGAGAATAATAGAGCTCTAGAAACATATATCTAGTCTTATTAGATAAGTTTGAAAGATGATTAATTCTTAAGAATTGGCGTGTTTTCATCAATCATTAGTTGCTACTAAGTCTAAATTACGGGATATATATTATAATTCATGACACATTCCCTGTTCTTTATAATCAATGAGTATGATCTTACTTTGCATCATCGACGGAGCCAGGTGTGGCAAAAAGAGACCATGGCCCCCCTTGGCTTTTTATAACTTGGTGTATATGACTTGAAAAATTTAAGTTTCAAGGAAAATATTTGTATAAATTTAATATATGCCCCCCTTAAATTTTTATAATTTTTTACTTAATTAATTTAAATCTTAGCTCGTTCAGATTTTACTTTCACATTTATTCCCATTGACTTCTTACAATTTCTTATCTATATAGGTTAAACTTAAATCTTTAGATTTTTACATTTTATATTTGTAATTTTGCCCCCGTAAGGAAAATTCCTGGCTTGGCTCCGTCCCTGCTTTGCATGGACTCGGTTCAAGTGTTAAGCATTAGATTTGATGCCAAAAAAAAAGAGCATTAGATATTAGCTATCAGTTAATTGGAGACTTGGAGTAACAGCTGAGATTTTGCAATTAGCTGATCCAACGGTTATCTTTTCTTCTTTTCGTTTTGATACCTTAAATAATCTTAATTAGAGATCAGCTTATTGGTTTAAGTGGGAAATTTGCTCAAATTAATTAGTTTTATGGGATCTAATAATCAAACTGATATATCAGATGCATGCTGATCTGCCTTCTCAATTTGACTGAGTTATTAGAGGAAGTTTCTTTCATTATTATTATTGCTTTCTATTAAGAGTTTAATATGAAGGTCATAGAATTATGTGACCCTCCTCCTTGATAGTTAATGAAATTCCTGATCATTCCCATGAGCGCAGCTAATTATGTTGATCCGACGTGTGTTTTTTACTAGGTCATACTACTATTTCTAACTTATATTTGCATCTTTGCATGCATGCCTGTAGGCTAGCTAGATCTTAACTAGATTTATTGATTAGGTCTAAAGTCCTCTCTTAATATTAATTGTTCCTTTAGAACTGTTCACAATGACTCAATCAGGATAAAAATCACTTGTCCCACTTTAGTGCCTTATTTTATGTCCGATTCACCATAACACTACACGAGTCATATTCACTTAACTCTAATTATTTATTGTTTAGTTTTAGGAGTTTTTTTAAATAAAAATTTCTAAAACTATTTTAGAGAGAAAAAAAGAATCCTTTATAATAAAAGTTCAGCCTCAAATTAAAATTTTTTAATTTTGAGGGTAAGTTTCTATGTTTATGATATTATTAAGGTATGGTTTTAGTTTAAATCAAGAAAAAAATAATGATTTTTTTCTTTATTTATTTTGTTAAAATCAAACAAGACATAAGAGGAGTTAAGTGAATGAGACACGTGTCAAACTGTAGTATATGGAGTACAAAGTGAGACACTAAGATTAGACAGAGGATTTTTATTCACTCAAACGTACTTAAGTCATAGAGAAGTTTATCCAATATATATCTATCTTGTACTTCTTACCAGTTCACATTGTGTTTGACCGTTCTTTTTGTCTTTTTGTTGTTGTTTCCCCTCTTCTTCGATCACCTCCAAATCATCATTTCCCTGGAAAAATAAACTCAAGAAGTTTCAAACTGTTCGTAAGAATGTACTCCCTCTGTTCTAGAATATAAGTCTATTTTGAAAAAAAATTTTGTCCCAAAATAGTTGACCTTTTTATAAAACCAAGACAATAATTTTATAGTTTTTCTATTTTATCCTTATCTTGTCATATTAGAAACCTCTCTCTTTAATACATATCTCCTCTTTATCTCTCTCTCCTCTTTAATATAATTAAATAAGGGTAAAATAGGTAAGAATATAAAATTTAACAAACAAAACTATTTTTATTGATTTTGATAAAACGATTGAAAATGACTTATATTCTGGGACAGATGGAGTATTAATTGTTAGGAACATGCATATTGCAGTTGTTGAACATGACATGTCATAACCATGACACGGTAAATGATTTTGAATCGAAGCAACAGGCTTACATTGGAATTGGAGAGGCATGGGAGTTGTGCATAGCTTAATCAAGATGTGGTTAAAGCAAATGTTCGACCTTTTCCTTTTAATGTTTGGATGTCATCGATCAAGTTGTTTTATCTATGAGAATGACCATTATATTCTCCCCGGAGACTAGAGCCCACAGCCCACTTGACTTCAACTCTGTCTGGCAGGTGGAGGCGAAGAAAGTGCCAAAATGAGTAAAACTTAATCAGGATTTCGCAAATAATCAGAGTTTTCTTCATGAAGCTAGGCAGCATGGTTCGGTGAGCGGTGAGAAATGTTAGAAACACGAAATGCAACCTTTGCAAGTAACGTTACTTTAGTGGTAAAACCAAATAATGACTTTATGTTTGTTTCGCTGAGGAAACTTAGTATGGGAAACTTCCCCGAATTACGTAGCAAGAGGGGATAACCCAATTCTTATGTTGGTTGCAAGGAATTTCTTAAGCAATTGGTTCTCCACAAACATTGACTTGTGTGCTGAGGTGACCAATTTTGGGTCAATTTAGCATGAATTGTTCTGAGTATGAGAGGATCACACGAGGACTTGTTGGAACCGCTGCAGTAATGGAGACACATTAGATTCTAAGGAACAGAAAAACTGTAGAGGGTTACTGAAAAAGCCAAAAGCAAGGTTATAGGTTGGAGAAGGAATCCTATTTTATTTTGTATGAATAATATAAGAGAGAAAAAGGTAAATTAATTTTGCATTGTGATGAGCTTACCAGAAACTTGAATTTGAATGACAGATTTATTGGGAGGTGCTAAGCTGTAGCTCGCATCTTGGGCTTATTCTTGATCTTCCTTTAGGAGGATCAAGCCCATTTCATCATGTCCAATATGTCTACCGCGGGTGTTGGGAGATAGATGGGGGCAGGCGTACAATTGAATTGTGCAAGGATAAGTAATCTGAAGGAAATTGCATATACATAATTCATACAGAAAAGTCTGATGTTGAACCGTAGGGCAGGAGCTTTTTCATTGAGATAGATTCCTTTCCATGCACCCTAGTAGGTACTTTTCATTGGAAATTATGTTTTCAGATAAGAATATATAGAACTGAGATTGTGAATCAGGCAATCACATACAAGGAACAGTAGATTCCTAATATTCAACTTCGTGAACACATATTAATAGTTGAACTTCGAATTTTCAGAAGAAGCTGATATTTGTCACTAAAATGGATCTTTCCCAATTCCGAATGACTATGTGAACGGTATTTTGTTGGCACATCCATGATCCACCACTGCAAATATTCATTCCGAGAAGCTTTCTGCTAATTACTCCATAGCCTGACTCTCACTGCAACACATCAGATTAGAGCATCCTTGATTGGTCCGTAATTCTAAATCTTTGGACTAATTTCATCAGAGATTTCACAGGGATCAGCCTGTGGTTAAATATCGTACGCTATATAACATGAACACCTGACAAATCGGCGTTGTTATTGGGAAATTATTAACAGAAAACAACAGGGCGTTTTGTTCCTTTCAGTCTACTTGGACAATATCAGAAGCATTTGCCTGTGTTGCAATGGGCTTCTGTAGGAGGCTGGGTTTTGTCTTAACCATACCTGATAAATTATGACTGTGCAATGAAAGAAATTGGAGTTTAAATCAACCCTAAACCTCAACTGAGAAGTTTATCAGTTCAACCAATGTTTCATACCTTCTATTTTGATCTGATTCCGTACAAAAATACCGTTTCTGTTCTGTTGGCCTGATAGATGAATGAACATCCATTGTTCTAAAGACACTGTGAAAACTGAAATGTAGGAAAAGAAACTTTAAGAGATATTAGTCCTTGAGTCATATCGTTTCAAAATAGATAGATGAAAACGAAAAGGAGAAGACTGGGGGCCTATTGCATAATTAACCTCCTGTCTTGATGAACAAGGTGCTTAAGAAGATCACCAACATATATCTCAAATAAAGGGCATGTCTATTTCAAGGGAAATCTGTGAACGCTGACCTCGGGCCTTGCACTAGTAGGAGCTATTATCTTCAGATGTTCCTTTATTCCAGTAAATCATTGACAGCAAGTAATTCTAGAAGGTCTTTAACAAAGAAACACATCATCTGCGAGGCAGCACCGTGATAAAATTAAGGCTTAAATATATAAAATAATTTTTGAATTTGTATAAAATTGTCGTTTTGGCCCTTCAACCTTTATTTTGAAATTTTTGGCCCTTGAACTTTTATTTTGTGCACAATGTCGCCATTGATGCTGATGCGGCGTAATGAAAAAATTTTACGTATCAATATATGGATAGGTCACATCAGTATCAAGGGCTACAATGTGCACAAAATAAAAATTTGAAGATAAAAAATTTCAAAATAAAAGTTGAAGGATCAAAATGACAATTTTATATAAATTTAAGGACTATTTTGTATATTAAGCTATAAAATTAAGAAAAGACAAGCTTCAGTGGATGGAAGCAGAGTAGAAGATATGTTCTTCTCAAAGATTGACCCTTACTATGAACTGCATGTCAAATCTACTGGATTCAAAGGAAAGTTACTTAAATTGCTCCCCAATTGCAAGGCCTAATGTCAACTTTCTAATTATCATTCCTCGCACTGTTGGATGTAAGGGACCAACCCAAGCAGTTTATACTGTTATCACATCCTCAGAAAGTATGATATTGAATTTTCATATTACGTTATCCATGGCAAATTCACCTTTAAAAGATTATGATATCTTTGGCATTTATTACTTACTAATTTCCCAACTTTTCCTCAAAATAAGAAAAAGGCCATAGATTTTATGCATCCTTATCGCGAAATCTGGGTGACAGGGTATCAAAATTTATTATGGGGTTCCTTTTCTTAGATAGAAAGGTCTGATCTTCTGAAATATAATGAATAATCCAGTTCAATTCTTCTTTGACATCCAGATTATGAAAAGAATGAGAACAACGGGCATGTGCCCTGAGTTTTGAGAATCAAATAACCAAATTTGCTAGACTGTCACGAACAGGTTTTCTGCAGAACTATCAGAAACATGAATGGATAACTTCAATCTACCATCCT
Source organism: Microcos paniculata (assembly GCA_030664755.1). Classification (NCBI taxonomy): domain Eukaryota; kingdom Viridiplantae; phylum Streptophyta; class Magnoliopsida; order Malvales; family Malvaceae; genus Microcos; species Microcos paniculata. The sequence goes on from CP131460.1 coordinate 41,198,934, forward strand.
CCACATGGTTTTTATCGCTTTGCGAAAGACAAGACATAGGAAAGTAATGGGAGAAAAATGTAAAACATGAAAAGAATAACTTCCATATGCACCAATGGATCCGGACAAGCTCAACAAGAAGTAGATTAAAAGAATGTGGTAGACATGCTTGCAAATGTGCTTATCAGAAACTATATGTATGGTCACATCCTGATGAAAGGCCTTCCACCAAGTAGCTCAGATGTCAATTTTTGATCCATCAATTTTAGCATTAAGGTATGTAAAAACTGCTTCTGATACCCTTATACCCACATAAATCATGGGATTCTCATGATGTTTACTATGACGAAGGACTCCAACAGTCCAACTCCTTCAAACTCCTTCAATCCACTCTTGGACTCTTGCAATCAGTTCAAACAAAAAAGAATCTAACATCTTTCACACCATGCCCAAGTCCTTGTTAAATGCATCTATTACTTCCTTTAATTTTATTGTTTGGCTATCAAATCAAACTATGTGATATGTTTACATATGTTTTATCAATAAAATACGAGAATAATTAGATTATTGAGCGTAATTATTAAGTTATCTCCATTCAAATCAAACTGTGATATAATTAACTAATATTTCCCAAAATATATTGAAATTTAAATATATCTAGCCAACCCATTGAAGAAAAAGTAAAACCCAGGCAGCGCCTAATTATATTTTTGAATAATTCATCATTAATTTTCAACTTGCAAGTGGATACAAAAAAAAGGAAAAAACGTGGCTGGAAAATGGAGTAAATAAAAGCCAAAATAAAGTTGAAGAGAAAAGTTGCGGGAGTACTAGTAAAATATAGAAGAGGAAAATTATTAAGATAATTAACAAACAGGATAAGGTCTGCACTCTGCAAGGGACGAAGATGAAAGCACATGGATCAGCATTCCGCATACGTACGGTGTGTTTCCTGTGATGACTGACTAACTCGACAGTCTACCGTAGCATTGTCTTCATTGTCGTGAAACAAAACCATCCAGCAGTGGTTTCGTTTCTATTGATGGTTGAAACGTCAATTTCCCAACTCATGATTTATATTGAAGGGGAAATTAGAACTATTCAAAAATCTCCTTCAACTTTTTGTACATTTTTTTGGTCTCGTATGCATTAATCATTCACTTCTCCAAATCTTTGATTGCAATTCCGCCACTTCCAACTAATTTATTAAGCCATTAACAAAAAACCCTTAGTCCATGTTTATCTTCTCCTCCCCAAAGGGAAAGGGCCTCAAATGATATACCCTTGTCCTTTTATGCCCCCCAACCCACAATATTTTAAAATCATTCCATTAAGTCAAAAACAATCTCTTTAAAATATAATAATGGGGCTTTCACATGCAAATATATACTATATTTTATATATGGGTCGTCAACTCGTCATACAAACTTATCATCAAAGGTTTTGAAAAAGTTGAACTTCTGTTTGAAGCAGCAAAATGCTGAGAATTAATTCAGACTCCATCGACAGCAAAGATTCCTCACGGGTGTTCCAAGTTGCAAATTATTAAAGTTACTTTCGCCTGCAAATAATTTATAATTAAACCAAATCATGGCGCCATGGTTTGAATTCATTACTACTTCTAATACCAAAAATGGAATGAATCCGTTAAGATTATGGTCAGTTCTCAAATTTGACCGTACTTTCAAGTTCCCAAAATAAGGGCTTAATTTGAAAAAGAAAAACTTTTCAACACCTACTTGGGGCTGTGTTCGAATTTTTTGTAGGCCGCAGCCAAGGAAGGAAAAGGAAACCAAGGTAAAAGAGCACCCGACCAGTTAGAAACAAAAACAAATAAAAGGGAACCATGGACCATATTCTTCTCCAATCTTAGTTTTTCCCTTTCCTTTCAATATAAGCAGAACAACATTATTAATTAATATTAGGCCCAAATCTCATATTTCAATGCGACTAATTATTCTAAATCCTAACTGTGTATTGTGTCTGGCGTCTGGAATCTGATCTTTCAAACTAATTAACTATCTTAGCATATTTAATTATTAAGGGTTGTTTTGTCTACTAATGTGAAATAATGCCAAGAGAAAAGCACAAATTATTGGTATATATAGTATATAATATATAGGAAATGACACTTAGAGGACAAATCCTTTATAATTTTTATATTTTTCATTAGGCAGAGTCGGCAATGTTCACCTAAACCAAACCACTATCTTAAAGTCCATGGGTTCTGTACACTGTTCATTGCTTCATATCCTTATTCAAACATGAACTTTTGACATCAACAGTAACGATTTGAAAATTAAACTTCCCCCAAGCCGCAAAATTTGAGAGCACGGATTCGATATCGGGCTCGCGCGCTTTAAGCCTTAATTAGTGTAAAAGTTGGATTAATTAAATGAAGTCTTAAACACGTGCCTTCAGCTTATTTATAGTAGAAAGTAATTATATATCCGTCAATCTTCAAATATTGACCGTTTATTAATTTCAACATTAAGGGCTCTTTTTTTTTTTTTAAGAAAAGGGCTCTGCTATAATACTGGTGTGTATATATATATAGAGACTAGTCAAGACCAAGCACTCTAATAAAGATTATTAACCCAATAATTACATCATTAACATGTGAAAACATAATTAATTATTATCTTACTAAAATTTTACTTGATCCCTTATATCTATGAGAAAGAGATACTCAGATCGCATCATCATCACAAATGATCACTCTAATTAGCGTAAAAATATTTGTTTCTAGGCCTTTTTTTTTTAATTTAACTTATTTATATACTGTCCTATAAATTTATCGAAATACTGTTCTATTTCTTTGTATAAAATGAAGTAATTATACATCAAATTTGGTGAAGTCTAGCTATCGTATCAAAGCTGTTTTCCCATCAAGTAGGATGATGAATTACGTAGTTGGCCATTAGATCATCCACGGCTAAGAATAAGATCAGCAAGTGCAACTAATTAAATATTTATTCTCAAATCATCATTAGGAGCCCTAATATTATATTGAAAAGAATATACAACTTGATTTGGAAAGGCACAAAGTATTTGCAACTTGATGGTTATTGGATACAAGAAATCAAAGATAAAAATATTGATATTTAATTAAGAATTCCATTCAACAACGAATTCTCGATATTATAAAAGTAATTTCATCTAGGAAAATAGAGCATAGGAAGGTTCCCATGCAGCCTCATATAACGCACGTGTAGAAAAAAAAAAGGAAAAAGAAAAAGGAAAGGACCTTCTCATAGTAGTAATTTGTTTCTCTTGTTTTCTTCAAAATTTTATATACAACTTAAATATTTTCTTTAGACAAAAAAGGGATGCAGTTTTTGTCGTTTTGAGACAAAATTTCGAGGCTCAAACATTGCGGTCGACGAACCGCACGTGCTGATGGTTGGCACGTCGTGACCAGGCACACTGCTGTTAGGGTTTTCTCACAATTTTTTTTGCCAATAATGGAAAAATCAGACTTTTCTTTTGTTCAGTCAAAGTCAGATATGACCAATAATCCCTGGTCAATTTCAAAGGTTCTTGTTCGATCGATGATGTGGCTTGCTGGCCGTTGCTCAAGGGTTGGAACGATTTCCCCTTCTTGCACTAATATGGATATACTAGAAATTGATTCAGGCTACGTCTTAGGATTTTTTTAATTTTAAGTATTTAAATTTTATTTTAAAAAATATGTGAGGATTAATAGGGATAATAATATCTAAAGATAAAAAAAATATAACATATAATTATTGATATTACGTGTAAATAAAAATGTAATATAAAAATATATAAAAAATCATTTTAATATACACACCAAAAATAATATTAATTAACTAATAAATAAAAATACATATAAAATATTATATATAAGTTAAACATGTTGATTAACCATTAAATAAAAATATATAAATCAAATATTGAATTCTTCAATAATAAAAAAAATTTAATAACATATAAAAATCAAATATTGAATTCTTTAATAATAAATGAATTTTAATAATATATAAAAATGTGAAAAATTTCCTTAAACCCAAAAAATCACCAAACTAAACCTTTTGTTTAGACTTATCAAGGATAAAAAAAAATCTTACAAAAAATATATTGAAAATTTTAATAATATAAGTAAATATCAAAATAAAAAAAAAAGAAAGAATAAATGGGCCCTTTAGCCCAAAAAAGAAAAAAAAAGAAAAAAAATGAAGAGCCAATGAAGAGGTGACAATTACACCCGCTCCTCTTCTAACATGCTTGAACTTTCATATATGTGAGTATAGATATATATATATATATATATATATGTTTGGTACCTAGTTTTGCCCAAAGCTCTATTAATATAACATTATCCGCAACCTTGGAACTTGTAAAATGCAGAAAATAGAAGATTTTTTTGTTTTTGCACCAAAAAATATATATAAGATGCATAGCTTATCAAATTATTTTCTAGGTGACTATTAAAACTCATATCACTTTCCTCTATACATGTAGCTAAATTGATATTGGTAGTTAAGGAGATTCATTAAGGGGAAGATGCCTTTAATTTCTTCAAGACCTAAAGCTTGTCCAATTAATTTTAAGTCCATAATTGGAAAAATGAGCAACAATTAAATTTCAATTCATATGCATATACGTACATCTCAAGTAATTAAACCCATTATTCCACAATAAAGCTACGAAATTAGGTTTGAACCTACCTCATCTTAACAAGTTACGGTGTTAATTAAAGCATCCAATCAAGAGTTGTCCAAATCCTAATTAATTAGTAGATGCTTGACAGTTTGCAAATCCCAAAACACATTTATTTACATCAGTAATGCAATGTGCCACCACTGCCTACTAGAGTACTACTCCCTCTTTTTTATAATAACTGTCGTTTTTGATAAATTTTTTTATTTTAATTTATCTGTCATTTTAAGAATTCTAGGAAGTATTAACTATTCTTTTTCCAATTTTATCCCTATCCCTCTAAATTAATTCTACAAAGCATTAATTATCAAAGAGAGAATATTTATGAGAATAAACAATTCCAATAAAAGGGTAAAACTGCCCTTTCATAATATTTTATCTAGATTTTAGAAATTTTTAACACTATTTTTAATTCTTGTATAAAACTTTAAAGCGACAGATATTATAAAAAAGAGGGAATAATACTTAATAAGTTTATACTAATATATTTAATTACTGCGGCGAATCTTATTATGAAAGCGATATTTTAATTAATAAGCATTAATCATCCATCGGGCCATGGGCACCCATTGTCCAATGGGATTCCAAAGCATCCCAATAGAAAGCAAAGTGAGAAATAAAACAAAACCCCAAGTGCATTCCAAGTAGATATATTGTTCAAAAGGTGAAAATGCATACAGTTGCAGTAGTATTATTAATTAATTTAATTAAATGAGGAAAAGGAGGGTTGGTTAGTGAAATGTAGCAACACTCGAGAGAAAACTCACCTTCCGGGAAGGTACATCAAGAGAAAAGGAAGGGGAGAGTGCAACTTGAAGGGAGTGGGTCCATGTCATAATAGTCTCTTTTTAATGGACAATTGACTTTATGCCAGACTTATCCGAATATTGTTGTCATCATTTACATTATTTTCTACATTATGTCTAGAGCCAATGTATTTGTTTTGGACAAGAAAAGTCTCAATCTTGTCTTTTTCCTACTAGGAATTGTCATTGCCATTGCCCTGCCGATTCCTCTCCCATTATTATTCATTGTTTTTTCTCCTTATTTTCCTATGTTGTTGTTGTGCCAATATGTTTCCTCACTTAATTTGATTAATCTTTAAAATCACATGTAAATTGTACATAAGTACTAGTTAAATTGAACGATTTGAAATATAATTATTTTTTTTTAATTTTTAAAACGATGACTAAGATAAGACATGAATATCAAAACGAAGGGCAACCTACATATATCAGTTTAAATAGTTATATCCCAACTATTACAAATATCAAGATTTTCAGGATTGCAAGTAATATGTAATACAATATCTAGTGAAATTTGATAAAAATCATATATCCTCATACTAACTTATACTTGGTTTTTTATTCAAGATTAAAGCAAGGGCCAAGGAGAAAAGCAATAAAGAAAAAAGAAAAGAGGGAGACTTAAAAGAGGAAAGAGGACAACGGAAAATTGGAAGAAAGGGAAGGGAAGTTGAAAATTAATTCGATCCATGAATGAATGAATTGAAAAGAAATGAATTTAGTTACTCGGCGATTATCAGCCGGACAAGTAGCACAAGTGGCCCAGCAAACAGACAAGAAACATTTTGCTGCTGTCAACCGGATGACGTCAGCCTCCCCTTATTTGTAAGGCCCAAGCAAAAATCCAAAAAATAGTAGTATTATTAATCACGTGTCTAAATGAACTTTCAAAGAAACTCATGCCTAAAAGTATTTATTGCAGAATAAAAATAATGAAACCCCACCATTATTAATAAAATATTTATAAAAAATCCAAACCGAAAAATCCGACTACTCAAATGCATGAATCTGTTTTCCCTATATAAGCCCACTTCCCATCACCACGCAAAGATTCAGACTCCTAAATTCTCAGAATTCCTCTCCATCTTTCCCTCTTTTTTCTCCCGAAGCAAAAGAAAAAACCAACCCAAACACGAGCAATTGCAAACGTCACTTTCCTGGAATTTGAAATTTTGAACTTCGGCAAGTAGGAGTTAACAAGTTTTCGTTATGGAAATGTACCCGAGTACAGCTGATTCCGATTTAGCGATGCTGGACTCAATTAGGCGACACTTACTCGGTGATTCACTCACTGCTTCAGCTGATATTACCACGGCAGCTCCCCCCATGTTTTGCCGGAGCTCAAGCTTCAGCCGCTTGTATCCTTGTTTAACTGAAAACTGGGGTGAACTCCCACTCAAAGAGAACGATTCTGAAGACATGCTTGTTTTCGGATTCCTCCGAGACGCTTTAACCGTCGGCTGGGCCCCGTCCGATAACTCTTCCACGACTTTCCCGCAGATTAAACCGGAACCGCAAGAGATTTTAACGGAGACACCGGTGAAGAAAGTGGCTACTGCGGCACCGTCGACGGCGGCTCCCGCGGTGGTTCCGGCTAAAGGGAAGCATTATAGAGGAGTTAGGCAACGACCGTGGGGAAAGTTCGCGGCCGAGATTAGGGACCCGGCTAAAAATGGGGCTCGGGTTTGGTTAGGTACTTTTGAAACAGCCGAGGATGCGGCTTTGGCTTATGATAAAGCAGCTTATAGGATGCGTGGCTCCAGAGCTTTATTGAATTTCCCACTGAGGGTGAACTCCGGGGAGCCTGATCCCGTGAGGGTAACTTCAAAGAGGGCTTCACCGGAGCCATCTTCCTCTTCGTCCTCTGGTTCGGAGAATGGGTCGCCAAAAAGGAGGAGAAAGGTGGCTGCCTCAGCTCCTGTTATGGCTCAAGCCGGGTTGGACATGGGTTCTGGAGCGGAAGTTAAGTATCCAGTTGGCTCATGTACACATGGCGAACAAGTATTAGTCAGTAAATGCTGACGCGGTAGTGCAATAATGTAAACTTATGGATTATGGATATTCCCTCAATTTAGGTGATATAAAGCAAAAACGAAAAGGAAAATGTAAAATGAGGAGTTGAAATATACTGAGAGATGAGAGATTGTTTTTGGCTTTGTGAATACAAATGATTTGTTATTTTTTCATGGAAGTTTTGTTGAATGGGAATCTTTTCTTTTTTGTTTCTTTTTTAGGAATGGTGCTTTCATTTTGCTTAACATATGCATATTGTAAATGAGAATGCGAATATTCCCATCAAAATTTCTTATTTCCTCTTTCCATTTTTTTTCATTTTATTTTGGGGCTTGGTCTTAATTTTAATAAAAAAGAAAACATTTATTAGGTTTAAACGGATAACGATTTCGTACAAGTACGACTATCATAAAGATGCATGAAAGTGTCTCTTTTATTGGATCCGAGCATTTAACTTTAATTTTATTGATTGATTGATTGATATATATGATTTCTTATTAGAAAGTAAAGTTCAAATTTACCTTTTCAAATATGAAGTCGATATTGGTTTTGATTATGGTAATTACACTTAGAATCATGAAATCAATCTTAACATGGATCTATTAAATGTAGATTTGGAAGTTGAAATTAGGACTAATAGAATAACAACTTAACTTTAAATTATTTGGAAAATCTAACTGTTTTAAACTTTAAAAGACAAATATACTTTACAAGAATCATATAAAGATTTGTTGTGTAAAGGCATTTTGGATCTATTTTCCACAAAGGAAAACAAACCTTCCAATTTTAGAAATGTTTATTATTACCGACAGTGTGGGTCTTTGCATTTTTAGTGGCAATGCGTTAATCTTTGCCAACAATCAAAATTGTTGCGAGACATCACTTTCAGAAATCAAAGATGTTAGTAATGTTGTTATACCATACAGTGGGTAGTGGGTACTATACCATTGGCTAACAAGGGACCCAAGGCGTAGGATTAGGGAAGAAGAAAAGGGACGTCTCATCTTTATCTAACGCACGTTAACGTGCGGCAACCGTGGGCAAATCCAAAACCAGCTGGCTTTTGAAACAAACCAGCTGCCAGTTGGTTGGGCCTAGAAAATTTGAACCTCTCCACTTCTCAGTTCTCACCTTTGTTCGCTTACTTATCTTCAAAGATTAAAGCACCCATGTCGATTGTCGACCTCTTTATTTTTTTTCCTTCTTTTTCTTTATCTTTTCTTGGGTCCTTTTAACTCATTCCTTAATTGGTGACAAGTTTTTTTTTCAAGTACAATTACAAATGTTGTTTGGGCTTCATCTTTGTCTCTTTAAACATAAAATCTAGTGACGCTTGTCTGGTCAATTTTAGCTGTTTAGAATTAGGACTTTTGAGATTAGAGAATAGCTTTTAATAATGAATTAAATGAGAGAATTAGATATTGTTTGCATGGGATCTAAACTGTCACCGCCATTTAAATTTTTTAGGTTTGTAATGCTAATTTGTCAAACATGAAGTGATATAAAAGCAGTGACGCCAAAAGGGTCTCAAATCTCAATCTTCAGTGTAAAAACGAAGGCACAAAAGTCGGGAAAACAACATTGAAAAAAGAGAAAACAAATGAGAAAGTCCATTTTTTGTTAAATTGGTTTCAAAGTTTTAGTAAAATCGAATATTAATAATTTTTATGTTCACACATATATCTGGAAAGCAAAGACATAAGAAAACAGCTCATGGGAGTTGGAGAGGTTTTGATACAGACTAAATGCTCAATTAAAGGCTTGAATTTTAAAATTAACTCAAATAAGGGCCTAAAAATATAATTTTAACAAATTAAAATCTATACTTAATAAATTATGACAAATTAGACTCACTATTAGTAAATGCTAATGCGATATATATATATATATATAAATTAAAAAATACACGAAGATTTTATATCATGTACGTATATTGAATTTATTTTGATTAATATTATTTGATTTTTAATTAATATGACATCTTTTTTCTATCAAAATTAATACGTATATATGACAAGCATTGATTTTATGAAAGATCTAATTTATCATAATTTACTAAGTATGAGTTATAATTTATTTGACTTACATTTTCAAACCCTTATTTGAGTTACTTTTAAAAATTAAGATCCTTAATTAAACATTTAGTCTTTGATACAATATGGGTCGTCGTCGCGTGCCTAAATTAAATAACGTCAGGGACCGACGACGCACACGAGCGGGGTTTAAGACAATCATGACGATGATGATCATCAACGTAAAGTAGTTGGTTTTTCTTTGGTTTATCCTATGCACATGCTTTTGACATTGAAAACTTGACTTGACTTCGTTTAAATTTCAAGCTTATCTTCTAAGTTCTAATCTAAAAGCTATTCAACGACAAATTAATGCTTTCACATGGAGTTTCAACTTTCAATTCAAAAAACATATAAACAATTTAACCCAGGAGGTTTGTTGAGGATTTCGTGTTTCTTTTGCTAAAATCCCTGACCTGCCACTTGGTTCATCGTTCACCATGAAAAGTTTCTCTACTCTGTTAATAAAGTCTGGATGAGGTCAATTTTGCTAGATGAGTTTTCAGTCTGAACTGGAAAATATCTTAGCTAAGGAATATTTGAATATTTCTAAAGGGTTTCATCAGATTGGTTCATTATGAAAACTTGCTGGAAATTTTTATTTTGAAATTTTAATCGGATGAAAATTTTGAGAACATTCGCTAGACTTCAGACTTTTAGATGCGTTGGTCATTGAATCATGGTAGATTTTTAAATATAAACTTCCACTTAAGATTTTACTTTGGAGCTCAATTTGACAACTACTACAAGATATTTATTTCCCAATGATTTCGTCAGCCTCTAGAAGCTAAACCCACGTTGCCCAATGGTCTATCCGTCTCGGGCCAACCGCCCAATTGTCTTTATATTGGTGGATTTTCCTTTGATATAATATTGGGCTAGCTGATTATCTGCCTAGTCCAAACACCATCCAAATATGGCCCATGAAAGCCCCTACCATCCATTCTCACTGCTAATGACCGTTAAAGTACCAAGGCCCTAATTCAAAGCCCAAGCTCAACGCCTCATGAAAATTTTTTCAAACATATTAACAGACCAGAGTGTGAAGAAGACAAAATATGCCCACTGTAATGAAAATTTTAGAATCACCATGTCTTACTGCCACTAGCCAAACTGAATCGCGCAACAACACAGAACGAGTCTCTTAGCAAGTAAGCTTCTACTCTGATCAATCATCAAATAGGATTGTTTACTATGCGGTAAAGATTCAATCTGTTTGGGCTAAGTTGCTCACATGCAAAATGATGAAAGGTGTATAGAGATATATGCTAACAATGTCATGGTACTGAATATCTAGAATCTTATCAATTTGAAGGAAATCGATAACGCCCATATTAAAATGCTCACGCAACTTTCTTAGAAAGTGCAATAACATTGAAGTTGAGTGACCCGGGATTTTTCTGAATCATGCCCTTTATGACTTTGGCTGCATCCTGTTGTAGGAGAAAAAAGTTATAGCAATTAGTCCCAATCAAAAGTGATAGCAGTCAAATTAAAAGCTAAAAGGATTTCACCCTACAAACCACCAAACTACTTTCATTTCTTAAAAGCTAAAACATTGTCTCATAAAATGTCTTTTGACAGCTAAATATATATGTGAAAAGGAAAATGATAAGTACAGATTCAGTTTACAATGCCAACACAAACCTGCAATAAGCTGCTCGGTGAGGAAGCACCATGAGAGATTGGTTCTGACTTCCTTCCATCAAGCTCATAAAGTTGTCCTACATTGAAAGAGGGAAAACAATCAAAGCACCAGAAAGAACAACATTAAGATATCTGAAAACGTTTGTCTGACCAAGGCAACGGAGCTTGTCTTTCCTTTCATTTTTGCTTCTTTATATTCTAAAATGTTATATATATAGAGAATATGTACCATCGACACATGTGAAGCAGATGAAGTGAGTATTCACATCTTCTGAAGCCTGTCCAGAAAAATTGGTGAGGCAGAACAATGAAATGGCATAAGTAAGAAATAAAAGAGATTCTTATACACAAAAGTATTAACAGAGATTCATCGACAAGCTCAGTCTTGCTATGCCACGTTGTTAAATATAACAATGCCATATCATGTAATTCTGTATCCTGCCCTATCTGAAAGATATTCTAATTTTACATGAACAGAATTAAGTAGGAAAAAGTTACTTATAATAGATTTACCTCTGTGTCACCAGCCGTGGCTGCTACCAAGTGAGCGACTTCCATTTCTCTGTCTTTCTCAAGAAATTCTGCACGCTGTAGAAGCATTCAACAACTTGAAGTCAGCAACGAATAATCATAAATTATGCAGGAAAAAACAGATGCAAGTGCATGCAGAGAGAGAGAGAGAGAGAGAGAGAGAGAATCAAGGAGTAGAAGCTGAACCTCCAATGGATCCATGCTTGCAGTAGATTTGTAGAACCTATCTAAAAAAGAATCCCCCTCTGAAAAAGATAAGTAAATTATAATTATTGAGTGTGTTACAGGCAATAAGCACCTAATACCATTTGCTCAATGCTAAAAGGAAGCGCAGTACAACAAATCTTAATAATCATTGAAAGCAAGCAAGCTGCAATGTGAAAATTAAACTGAGACGCGTAAACATTATAACACAATACACCTTTTGAACATCTTGAACATGTATCTAAATAAGCATTAGTCATCACATCATATATGATGAATATTCAACAAACTTACGAAGCTTGATTTCTGAAGTGATATTTCCAACAGCATGAAGAAGCGCAACTGTTCCACAAGCATTTCCCACAGTTTGTCTCATGAAATAAACTTTACTGCTAATATCCTACAGCCAAAACAAATAAGAGAGACTTTTTAATTGGATCATGCAATTCGGACATTACATCATTTACACTACTTGATAGATGTTTTACACAAAGTGAAGATCAGGAATATCTGGTAATCATAAGGCAGAACGACACAAGTTAAACAATTAAAATTACTTATTTTATGGTCTAAATATTTGCGAACAATCTTGACAATTGGCTAATGCAAAACACAAAGAGCTAGAATGCACTCACCTGTTCCTCATTTTCTTGCTCCATGCTCTCTTCTCGAATCTGGAAAAGATTCAGAAGAGGGGGCAAATTATTGTACTTATGTCTATGTCTACCAATTGAGTTAGTTTTTGAACAGAAGGCCCAACTACTAGAAATAAACTTTTCAGTTCAATGCACCTGAGAAGATAGCGGATAAAGAAAAATCACAGCAAGAACAGGCTGCGGGACCATTGCTAAGAGTTCATCGTCCAAGCCATAAACATCGCAGCACTCTGCCTCCTCCTCTGGAAGACCCAAACCCGAAAGAAACTGCAGAAAATACCAGGATATAATCATTTTCAATGGATTAACTGAACATATTACCATCAACACAGACTCGTAGTAGCAATCAATTTACTTCAAAATTCCATACTATAATGCAAAGAACTTTCGGTAAATATAAAATTCTATTTGCTCCCAAAAAAAAATAGAGAGAAGAAAACTAAAACCCTAACTCTCCATCTGATTCCAGCATTTTTTTTAAGAAAAAATTCTTGAAACCGTTTTTTTTAATTTTCCTTACGTTCTTTTGCAATCTTTTCTTAGTAACCAAACATTAAAAAGAAAATGAAAATAAATAAAAAATGAAAAGCACCTGGGTCATGACATCGGGGTTAGCTTCAAGAGGAAGCCACTTCTTCGCAGAAGGACTTTCGTCTGGAGTTGCCATTTTGATTTTGCCACTTCTTTGTCTGGCTTTTAGTATTATTAATAATAATATATTTGTATTCTGATAGGGTTTCAGATGGGAGATCGGAGAGCGATAGAAGATGAGTCGGTTACTTCTCTTGCTTTATATAGGCTTGGAAAAGTTTCAATTTGATGCTCAGGTATGACCCTACGGTTAGATTTAACTATGCATGTTTAACACATCTGAGAAAGACGCGTGAGGCTTTTATGATACGACACGTGGCATATCTTTTGATTTTTTTTTTTAAAAAAGGAAAATTCTTTATTTTTTAAATCTATTATTATTTTTCATTTTCTGTTCTTTTCTTTTTTTTCTATTTCTTCTCTTTCTCCTTTTCACCTTCCAACGCAAACCCAGCAAAACTGCATTTTTTACTTCTTAACTAGAAAGTGACCTGGGTTAAGTCCCGAGAATTTTTTTAAATTTTAAGTATTTGAATTTTATTTTTTAAAAAATTAAGATGATAGAGATGAATATTATTTTAAAATCAATCTATGTAATTATATATTGATATTATATGTAAACCAAAATATATACAAAAATTTATTTTAATATACATAGATAATGTTAATTAATTAATAATAAAACTACATGTATAAAATATTATACATAAGTTGAAAATGTTGATTAACAATTAAATAAAAATATTTGTCAAAAAAATTAAATAAAAATATATAAATCAAATATTAACTCTTTGATAATAAATAAATTTTAATAACATATATAATATACCAAAATGTGAAAAAATTTTCTCAAACCCAATAAAAATCACCATGCTAAATTTTTTTTAGACTTAATTAAGGGTTAAAAGTTCTTACAAAAAAACACTAAAATTAAAAAAAAAAAGAGAAAAATAACTAATGGGCTTTAGCCCAAAACATAAAAAAGAAATTAAAAGAAAAAAATCAATGAGTGGGTGATAATTACACCCCCTCCTTTTTTAACATGCTTGAACTTTCATACATGGGAGTATAGATGTTAAAATATAAAGGACTGCGCTTTTGATCGGCCTATTATAATCCGAAGTTTAAAAATAGTCAAAACAAAAGGCCGAGGCTCTGGATTACAATCCCCGGACATTTAACCTATTTTTACTCCGAAAAGCTTAACTCCATCATCTTTCTCCAGTTCTCCTGTGATGCCATCAACACGTGCACCAATTCTGCCAATGTAATTTCCAGCGACATGACGATATATGTCTATCATGTAAGAGTTTCTCCTTTGTCCTCTCTCTACGTAGGCACATCCGTAGAAGATGACAGTGTCTCCAGGATTCAAGTTATTCATTGTGGCAAATTGTCTCCAGCCTCTTGTAAACAAAAAGGTCTTGGTACTGCTCCAATATGAAAACTGGAAAGTCCAGGAACGATGAAATCTATCACAGAAAGTTATATCAACCCAGCCACTTCCTGCTTGACGTCCATCTGGGCTGTTCCCAAGTCGGGGAAAGTACTGCAATGCATATTCTTTTGGGATGTGAAAGCCTTTGACGTGATCAGCAACATCTGTATGGGTCAGTTGCTTATGAAATAACAACTGATATGGGATTCCCCTGGCATTTACTAGAGATTCCCTTGCAAGGAAGTTGGTAAACTTGGATGAGTATGTCTTATCCTTGATCATGCAAAGGATCTCCTCGTCTGAAAACCAACTCTGGAATGATTTCTCCTGAGTTGTGTACATTTGCCAGGGGACGTTGAGGGGAAATTCACTTCTCTGCAACTTGAGGGCTGCTCTATCATAAGCAAGGGCTGCTTCCTCCTCCATTTGATATGTTCCAAGCCAGTATGCCTTGTAGTTAAGGGAGATCCGGGCACCCCATTTATGATTTTTAAGTGGAACTACCCCTCTGAATCTTGAGGAGGACATCCTGCCTCTGTTGGATCTGCTTCTAATCCCACAAGGTGGATTCTTCAGATATGGGGTAATTCTGTTTGAGTTTGAACTTCCCATTGTCATGGCCCTTTTTTTTTTCTTGTCTGATTTGACAGAACTCTCCCACTATAAAGACTTGTCTGAAATGAAAACACACTAAGACACAAGGGTTGATGGTGAAGAAAACATGGGGCCACTGCCATTTATAAGGAGAAATCACACTTATTAGAATAGCAACTTACAATTCCAACACACAAAAGGGTTGTTTTCGGTAGGATTTAGTCTAGAAAACTCAGCGAAGGCGACTGTTATGGTAGCTAATTACTGACTTCCTTATCATGAATTTCAAATACTACCAAGAAATTATGGAAAGTACAACTACAAAATAAGCATGGGGCGCAGAGCCAAGTTGAGACTATGCTTTATTCTTATATGATTATTATCAAATAATACTGTAATTGGAAACAAAGATTTATTACAGATTTGGTCGCTGAACTGTCCTTGGCATTTGCAGTGCTATTAGAATGGTAATAAGCTTCATTGTCATCTAATTCAGTTCATTCATGTATCATTATCAAAAGTTCTCATCCAGAGAATAAAGGATATAATTGCTACTTAATGCCTTGTAGCTTCTAATGATTAAAGCTACTAGAAACATGACAATTCCCTAAACTACTCTTATGATGAAAACAAAAACTACCTTACCTGGAATAATGAGATAATAAAACAGTAGAACTGGAACTACAGTGACATCATCTGTTCATTTCCGTATTTGGCACAAGACAGTTGTCCATAGTAAATGGCTCTTGGATTATATTGTCTATTCCTAATTTAAACAAACATATTCATTAATCTACTTGCCAAATAATGTTAAAATACACATCATTTCGAGTTGTCAGACTTCAACATTGCCATATTAATTGCAAATAGAATCATCTTCAGCCTTCATCACTATCCCAGTCTCAAACTGAATTTCGTGTTTATAATGCCAGTAGTATTGTTTATAATCAGGCCATAAGTATAAATCACAATTGATGAAGATATAAACTGAATCAAGGAAATATTTTTTTCTTGATGACAAAGCAGAACAAGTAGTTTCATAGTTATCTCAACTTTTTTCCTACAAAATTTTAAGTTAAATAATAAGATTATTTTCTTTTTTGTTGTTCCAGAGAATTCCATCACTAGTTGCAGATGGGCTTGTTTATTTCCATTTTTATTGCTTCCATCAGTTACTGTTTCCAGAAGTGGGACATCTCAAGTCAAGATAAGAAAATTTTAAACATTCTCGGTGACCTTGGGTTTTGATACTGATCTAGGCCTTTAAAGCTTGAGCTTGAGCTTTTTCTACTTTTCATCTATCCCTTAGAAAAGACAGTTGGGGGTTTGAAAAATGAGGATTTAGATCTTTAAACAGCTACCATAATGAACATGACAACTAATCAAACAGGAAATCCAAACAATCATAGAATTGAATTTGCACAAAAGGTTAATGCATTTTATTTTTGTTATTAATTATAAGGAGTTCTTCCAAGATACAAACTTCTGAAAGGGCCCAAATTTAAAACAAAAGGAAAGTGCCATGTAATGCACTAGTCCGGAAGCTCTAACATTCTAAGATCTGAGCCTTACTCACCAGAAGCTGTTATTTAATAAGACTAGAAGTCATTATTATTCACCAGTATAACTTGGCTTCCGCTTCTCAGCAAATGCAGCTAAGCCTTCCAAACGATCTTTTGTATTCAAAGTCCCTTCATAGCACACTTCTTCTAATTCCAAAGCCGAAGCCATATCTCTCTCAAGGCCCTCACTAATAGCCCTTTTTGCCATCCTTATTGCTATTGGGCCCTGCTAAGAATATATTCATTTGAGTATTCAACAATTTGTGTAGAGTGATACCCAGTTCTTTTTTCCAATAAAATGACTTCTAGTTAGTTTAGGCACTGAACTGAGCATTATCAATAGATACACTATATATTAGGTCATCAATGCAACCCGAATTAGACCATTTGGCCAACAGCTAGACTTATAAAGTTAAAGAGTGCAATTTAATGGAACTGTTAAACATCCAACCTAACAGTTCTGTCAGGCCTCAACTTGAATATAAGGGTCTCAGTCCTGTCAAACATAACCGATGTAGGATTTTTCCACTTTAACACTCCCCCTCACGTGTAGCCCGGGAGAAACAACGGAAACAGACGGGCCTACACGTGGATAACCAGAAAGGGGACAACAGAAACGGACCTGAGCTCTGATATCATGTTAAACATCCAACCTAAAACCAATTGGCAATAGGTGGAGAGGCCCAACTTGAATATAAGGGTCTCAGGCCTGTCAAACATAACCGATGTGGGATTTTCCCACTTTAACAGGAACAAATCACAGTATCAGTAATCTAAAGAGCATAGAAACAATAAAACCATATAACAAAGTATGGTTGCAGCCTTTGCTTTTCTAAGTAAGCTAAACTACGGGTTCATGGATGTTTAACATGAATGAACTCAGAAAAGAATAGCACATCAACTTCCAAGCAAGACAATTTTGAAGATGCATTAACTTTACCTTCTCATTTATTTCCCGAGCAATTTCTAAAGCTCTGGTATGAGCTTCACCAGCAGGAGCACAGTCATTGACAAGACCTGCAGTATCACCGACCTTGTGCAGTATTAGAGTGGGAGAGGTAGAAAAAAAAAAGGAGGTGGAAAAAGGCAGCAGCTTCTTAATATGCTTACCCATAGACATAGCATCCCTGCCACCTATTCTCCGACCAGTAAATATAAGTTCTTTTGCTATTGATATTCCAACCAATCTAGGAAGTCTTTGAGTTCCACCTGCACTGTTAAATTTAGGGCCAATGACCTATCACCTTACAAATTGTACTGAAAAATAACTAAAATAAATGACTAAATGTAATGTAGAAAACGGTAGCAAGAGTTAGCACATACCCAGGAATTATGGCAAGTCCTGTTTCAGGCAAGCCCAATAGTGCATTTTCTCCTAAGTAGTTTCGAGGAAAATCCATGAAAAATGTGTTTATGGGGAAAAAAGGGTAACCACTTTAGAAGCAAAAACAAAACGATTAAGTTATATAACTACCACAGATTCTAAGATCACATGAGAGAGCCATTTCAAGTCCTCCACCCAGTGCAGCACCTTCAATAACAGCAATGGTAGGAATTTGGAGTTCCTGAACTAAGTAAACAGTAGTCCATGTGAGCACCCAATCTAAGAGGCAATTGCAAAGCAGGAGGCGAAAAGTACAAGGGTATAGCAACATTACTTAAAGAAACCTTAGGGGCAATATTCAGTTAATGCAAAAAGAGTTAATCTTGCCGGCAACACTTTATGCAACAATGTTGAATGATTGAACCCAGACCCTTGGCGAAATTGAGAGAATCTGTTTTTCAAGCACACAAAGGCACCAAACATATACTTGCTTTGTATTTCAATTTTTTTTTTTAAATGTATATGATTACAGCTAGTGTAAGTGTTACTAAAACGTATGATGCTCATATAATTTCAATTTCAATGTGACAACAAGACAATCAACCATCATAAAACACGTTGGTGTATAATGAGGACTAACCTCTATTAAGGTAAAAGTGGATCGCAAGTAGTTGACATATGAATGAACCTCAGAAGCAGTCATCTTCTTTCGTTCCTGCCACTCGAAGAGCAAGGTACAAGATTAACATCTTAAGACAAATTTATTAAGCCTTGAAGATCATTTCATGGCAGGAAATTTCCACATCATTGCTTTTAATGACCATACCATCAGCTGAAACAAAGTCAAAGGCTTTTCACTTCAAAAAGAAATAGACGTTTAACTTGAAGAAGCCAAAGAACTAATAGAAGTAACAAGTAACAAGTAAACAAAGGCGAAATACCTTTAAATCAGCGCCAGCGCAGAACACCTTGGGAACCGAGCTAGAGATCATAACTACACGAGCAGAGGAATCTTTATCGATAGCTTCGAAAGCATGGCGCAAGCCTCTTAACATATCACTGCCGATTGCATTTTTGGCTTCAGGCCTATTCAAATTAACTTGGATAATTCCTGTGAATCGTGCTCAAAATTGATCAGAAACTAACGCTAAAAACGCTAGAGAATTTAACTGAAAGGAAAATGAATACCGTAATCGGAGTCGGAAAGACGGCGGATCTTGACGGATTCAGATAAAGAGGGTTCCAAAATCAGAGTTCTGAGTGTTTGGAAGTGAGAGTTATTAGAAGAAAAATTGTGAGGAAAGACTGAAGGTTTCAATCTTTTGGCAAAGCGTTGCCCCACCGATCTTGTTAGTCCGGTTAGCACTGCCATTTCTTTTGCTTCGCTTTGTTTCTTAATCTTATCGCAAAAGCAAATTTTGCAGAAGTTCAAATTTGGAGAATTGCACAGAGAAAAAGAGAGAGAGGGAGATGGAGACAGTATGTCCGTTTTAAGTTTTTACTATTTAATTTTTAGTTTTTTTATTTCCCTTTTTCGAAGAATTTTTAGTAGTAATAATTTTTTAATTAAAGGGAATTGAACACTACTAGTCAGCTCTAGACTGGTCTGAGGGAGATTCGTCGTCAATTGATGGTCAACGGTATGGTCATGACCATGAAACGCAGCGTTGCATCTCCACCAATCAATATCAAACATTTTTTTTTTGGAGGAAAGTCATTATTTACTTATAGCTTGAGCTTTTTTCCTAGCTGTCGATCTGACACTGATTTTGTAAAAATCACTTCTTGTGAGAAATTAATACAAAATGAGACTTTCAATTCAAATTGACAAAAGCAGATGATGCAGAAATGGATGTTCCATTGTTCCTTGACATGAAACCGCAACAAGATTCCTGTAAATTTGAGCCCTTCTCACAGCGTCACACCCTATGAACCCATTGCTCAAGTCGAAGCTGCTTCAATGGAGGCCCGCGGTGAGGCTTGCTCTTCTGAGGACAACGCCATTTTCCAGTGATCTCCATTGCTTCACAGCGCTGAACATTGGTTGTTTCTGCCAACACCTTTCTTTTCATAACACCATCCGTTTCACCACCTTTATTTGTGGAACACTGTAATAGAATCTCTCGCCGTCCAATGGGAGAATTCTCATCATTTGTTCTTGTAAACTTGTTCTTCCTTGTAGTGATAAAACCAGTTTCTGCAATATCTTTTCCTTCATTTGATTTGTTATTGCTTCCATCGGTTGATCGTCTCATAGAAGGACCACTAACCTGATCATACTCACTATGATCATGTGATGCAAGATCATCTTTGTCTGTTTGGGCTTTAGTTTCTGAGCTCTTTTCTATGATACCCTTTCCATCATTTTTGCCTGGACTTCTGCTGATGCCTGGCAATTGAGAATCAACTTTGCTAGAAAAAACATTCTCAACTTTTGAGAGGGAATCTCCACTACTGAAGACTGAGTTCTCAACACCTTCCTTTGAACCGATGCTGCTACCTTGCATTTGTTTGACTGCCAAGCCTGTATCCAAGATCTTCTCAAATCCAGCGCAGTCCAAATCCTGTAACTAATACCAATTTCACGAGATAAATAGCACAATATACGTTTGCCTCTTTCAAAAGAAACTACTCTTCCTCAATGAATAAATGAAATAATGAATAATGATCAGCTGATCCAAGAATCTCAAAAAATGGATTTTAGAACCATTTTAACTACACAGAAGATGAGAACTGAGGTCATTATCCCACTCCTTCTTTAAGGCCTTAGAACAGGATTTAATCTGAATATTTAAGAAAATTCAAGCGATCAAGCTAAGAAAGGAGAGGAAGAACTAAGGGGAGAAACACATAGGCAGATAGAAAGTGTACCGTACTAATAGACTTATTTTCTTGCTCGTCGTTTCTTAGGGAGCTGGTACATTTGCCTAACTCATTTGAGCAAATCTTCTTCCCAGCCCCTTCATACCTACGGCTGGTTTTTCTTGTTGTGTTGAAATTCTCTTGTTCCTCTCTTTTGCTCTCTTCAACAACAAATTTATCTCCATTAGATTCTCTATCTTTAGTAAGAGTATCTGCAAGTTCATCACTTGTATCCAAGACAGGAGATTCGTACACATAGTCTGGGAGCCAATTTCCAGTATCAGGAGGTTCTGACAGATGAAGAATAAGAAGACATTACTTCTCTTATACTTGATTAGGTATTCACATAGCTTATTTGATAGCTGAAAAACAACAAGAAAAGGGCATTTTCTTTCCCTTTTTAACCCAACATTTAAAACACTTAGAAGGGATACTAACCAGAAAAGAGAGAGTGTGATTCAATCTTCCTATCTATAGAAGAACCACTGCATTTGATTAATTTCTTTGAGCATGTCTTCTCGGCATCCTGTTTGCAACTGTTCGTTTCTTGAAATTGACCCAAATTTGCTACTTCATCTGTGAAGTTGATTTTTTCTCCGATGACAAGCTCATCTTTCTCACATTCACTTTCTCTAAAGACACAACATTTGAGACCATCATTTGTATCCAACAAAGGAGACTCGTACGTATAGCTGGAAAACCAGTTTCTGAGATCAGGAGGCTCTGAAAGAACATGAAGAATAATAAACACATTTCACTCTATCTTTACATGAATATTAAATTAAGTATTAAATCACACATTCCTATCATAATTTCGTTTCCTAGACTTTTCAGCCAAACAAAATTTAGCAGGAAGAAGAAAAAATTAACGTTACAGACCAGAAAGGATTGAAGAGGAGTGCAAAGAATCCTGAACCAACCCAAAAATCAAAACTTGTTAGATATAAGAAAACTTGAGCTCACACTAACTTAAATTCGCATAACTTGTTCAAAACAGTAAATTGAAAAAAAGGCTAAAGCAAGATACCATACAAGATACCAAGATTGCCCAGAATATAAAATATAACAACAACAAAAAATACCTCTTTAGAATTCAAGTTACCATGTTCATCAGCCTTTCTAATTTCTCCCGACCCATTAAAGTTCTCTAATTTTTCTCTGTTAACTCCCACAATTGCTAGGTCATCTCTGTTGCTTTCCATTTCTTCCGAAACAATTCCTCCCAACTCGCATGTGTCCAAAACAAAAGATTCATACTTGTAACTTGGAAACCAGTTCCTCATATCAGGAGGCTCTGATTTTGAAAAAAATAAAATAAAATAAAACATTTATAAATTTCTCATTCTTGAATGAAAATTTCTAAAATCTTAAAAAATGAAATTGAAGTTTGGAGACAAGAACACTTACCAGAAGGATTGCAGAATGAAGAACCCGAAATCTACAATAATAACAAATAAATAAATATGATAATGGGTTAGAAAAATGAACTTTACGGCACCCTGTATTTTATTTATTTTCCTACATTAATTGGAAATTTTGGAAACTGTTGAGAAGAAAATCCATCCATACCTCAGAATTGAAATCCTCCATCAAAACTCTCTCCCTTCTTTCTTTCCGGCGTGGAAAGATGCAAAGCCTAAGGAAAGGGCTTTTCTTCCTCCTGATCATTTTCACGCTTAAATTTCCCGGCATTTTATCACTTGGCGCCCGGTTAAGCGTCATTCAAATTTAAAACGACATCGTATCAATAATGTAGATTACATTTTGAATTGTAAGTGAATAAGTTATCATACATTGACCTTTTTATTTTCTTGGAAAAAACATGCAACACAATTAAAATTAATTGTCGATTTGTCATTACCAAACATTTAGGCTCCGTTTGTTGATGTTTTTGTTATTTACAGTACTTGTTTTTCTTTTAAAAAACAAGGAATGATGAGTAGAAAATAATTAAACCCGATAATTTTATAATAACAAACATAATATAACTAATAAAAAAAGTAATTCGTTCAATTTCAAATGGAAGAAATGGGCTTTTCACTATTTGAACAAAAAATAAAACCAAATATTATGACTTGAATAGTTTTTTTTTTTTTTCAATCCGAATGATCTTACCTATTACAATAAAAATTTTATGTAAAAGTTTAACTTTTACAAGCACATACAATTTTTTATAACAACTTATTTATTGATATTTTTATATATGGAAAATAAAACCAATTCCAATTGGCTAATTTCATATTTTAAATTTAAATATATTCATAATAGGTTAGCTCACATGTTTTTAGAAGAAAAGCTAAAAAAATTTAAACTCACTTTCATACCAATTAAATTTTTCTGAATTGTAAATCTAAATTAGGAGAAAAACGTTAAATGCATACAGATCATGGCCAGTGTGTCTGATTTTTGGTACTTTCCTAATAATTTATACCTATCTACAGACGGGCGATATTTTCTATAAAATCGGTGATTCCTTTTAAAAACGATGCCAGAAACAAAAGACCTTTTGAAAGTTCTTGCTTTTTTTGAAGATTGAAACACTTTACGATACATAATTGTATCCAGTGTAATGTTATCAGCTCGTGTTGCTTTATCAGTCGAGTTACATAGTTCCGGCTTGTAGAGTAGCTTCTTGAAACCCTAAATCAATTTTCTCCGAAGGTAAAATACCTTTAGATATTTTAATGTATACAACTTTTATCATTTTCAAACATTTTTTTTTGTTTAAGCATACTTCAATTGCAATTAAGTTAAGATGTTTGAACTATTGCAGATCATTTATCTCAATTATCGACCATTGACCTTTGAAGAGAAATCTCGTGCGTCTTCTAAATTTAACTGAAAGATACTCATTGAAAGAAATCAGGTAACACTCCCTTGCAATTAAAAAAAGATTTAATTTTACTTGTTTAACTCACCATTGTCGAGGGTTTATGGTCTTTACAATTGAAGTTTAAAGTGTTAAATGTGTATCTCTAAAATTAAATATAGATCTAGTGATAGATGGTATTTCAAGACAAAAATAAATTATAAAATGAGAAAGTGCTTATATTTTGTTAATTTATTCCACTTCAAAACATAGTTATTATAGTCTATATTATATCTATCTGACCCCTTTTTTTTTTCTCATAATTCATATTGCTAATTTGAACCTTGAACTTGCTCACTTCAATTTTTGTGCAATGATTACATTTCCCTCACTCTCTTTAATAGTATAATAATAATAATAATAGTAATAATTTTAAATTATACCACTTTTTTTAATTATAATATATCTATAATCTATGATCTATGATATATATAAAAGTACGAATGTGTAAAACTTTTAAATCAGCTAAAATATCATTTTTTTTCTAAATATTTCAGAATTGTCATTGATATTATTTATTTAAATTGAAACTCTTTATTTATCTTTTACTAAATGTTTTTATATATTTATTAAATGATATTAGTAATTGACTAATTTTATTTTCATCATAATTAAATTACTACTATATTATGTTGAAGAAAAAATACCCTTTTTTAAATATTTCAGAATTGTCATTGATATAGTTTATTTAAATTGAAATTCTTTACTTATCTTTTACTAAATATTTTTTTATATTTATTAAATGATGTTAGTAATTAACTCATTTTATTGTCATCATAATTAAATAATTAAATTACTACTATATTATATTGAAGAAAATATTTTAATTATTATTCAATTTTATATAGTTTAATTTGAAGTTTACTAATCTATAGTTTATCACTTTAATGTAGTTTATTTTTCTAAACTTATTATTATTTTTTCATTTTTCGTTATTATTAATAACACATTGTATCGTATGCAACGCATGTGACAATGAGTGACTAGAGTATCCCAAAAAAGTCGAGACTTTAGGGTCGGTTGTCTCTACCATAAATCTCTATGTATTTAGCATACAAGTCAAATGTTTTATTTTTAAAATGAAGTCAAATAAATTTTTGGATCTCAGTTTCTTCTTTTAATATTAGTCTTGAAATTATTTTGCATACGGTTTGGGACTTTGGGTTTGATTTTGATGGAAAAAAATTCGGGAATGGAGCAGTATTCTAGACTTTTGGAGACCGAATTTTACTATCAAATCGATTTTTAATTTCAAACGTATTAATGTTGTTTAAAGGTTTTTTTTAATATTATAGATTTGGTTATATTTAATTAATTATAAATTATAAATGAAAGAAATATTTTTATAAAAAATCATGAATTTGAAACCTTAAAAAATAGAAAGAACATAAGATACAGCTATTTTGATAAAAGGGCCGGGCCCTAGAGTCCATTGCAACCACCAACGGTTAATTCAGCATTTTTCCATGTTTCCAAGCATATTGGAAATTTGTTCATTAACGCTGTAAACTAATCATCTCAAGTGAACGCGAAAAATAACTCCCCAAGATCAAGTTGAAATGGAAACAAATCAAGAATTATAAGATGAGACACAAACTTGAATTTGATACTTCATTTGCAAGCAACCAGCTTGATTTTTTTTTTCTCATTGTTGCTATTTTCACTTTTTCAATCAAGTTTCCTTTATTATTTCAGTTTCAGATACAGAAACAAGTTATACTCCCAGGCCCCAGCAATTCTCAAGGCTACCAAAGATCATGAATTATAATTTGAGGGACAGGAAATCAATGAATACCAAGAGCAAATATGCGGAAGCAAGTGATGATTTAGATGATAATGATGAGAATGAAATTGAGAACCTTGATGCTGACCCTGACTATACGAGGCATAGGACTCCAAGAAGGACAAACCAGAACAATGCCACACAGAGGAATGTTGGCATCAGAATATCAGATTCGAGAGGCGCAAGTTCTAGCGGGAATGCTGGGACCGTGGTGCGAAGGCCGCCTGGCAAGCGCAATGTAGAGGAAAGGGCTGATACGAGACGAGACAGGCAGGCCATCATAGCAGAGAGACGTAGAAGGAAGAAAAGAATGAATTATTCGCAGTTGTCTGAAGAAGAAATGACCAAGAGTACTGTATTGTCTTGGTTGATAAGCTCGTGTGTAGTTGAAGAAAATGAAAGAGTCTGGTATGTTGACAATACCGATACGGTGGAGGTAGTAGGTCGTGAAGCTGTATTGGGAACAGGCAAAATCACAAGGGAGGGCATTTTATGTAGCTGTTGTTCTCGTGTGATTTCAGTGGTAGAGTTCGAGATTCATGCTGCTGGACGCGAAACCAAAACACCCTATAAGCATATAGTTTTAGCAGACTCAAACCCGACCCACTCCTTGTTGCAGTGCCAAATTGAAGCATGGGAAGATAGCGATGAAGAAGAAAGGCGTGCATACAAGTACATACAGCCTGCAGAGAAAGGAACTGATGGAAGTGATGATGCCTGTATGGTTTGTGCTGATGGAGGGGATTTACTGTGCTGCGATAGATGCCCCTCAACATATCATTCCAAGTGCCTCTTCATGGAGGTAAGGATAATTCGTTATATATATTAGTACTACTATTTAGTTTTTTGTCCCAAGAATCAGCATTTCATTTATTGCATGTCTTTTGCAATTGGGACTGCAGAGGATTCCCCAAGGTGTTTGGCAGTGTCCTTACTGCATCTGTAAATTCTGTGCCGAAGGGGATGGTGCTTTAAAGAAGTGCACCCAATGCGAAAAGCAGTGTATGTAGTACTTTTTAACCCAATTCTGGGCTGAATTCTCAATATTTGCTCCCTGTTTAACTGTGTATCTGTCCCTGCTACCTACATTGAAACCAATTTACAGACCACAGCAAATGTGGAGGAGAAGAGTTGGACATGAATTCCGATCCAGCCTCTTTGTTCTGTGGAAACATTTGCAAGACGGTAATTGTCCTCAATCTAAAAACTATCCATTTTGCTCCATGATTTTGTTGGAACTAGTGTGATGTTGAAACAAGAAAAACAAGCTAACTTGAACTTTATACAAAAGATATACGAAGGCCTGCAAAGCATGGTGGGAGTGAGAAATGATCTCAAAGATGGGCTTTCCTGGAGTCTCCACCAACGGGCGGATCAGCCACTGGATCCAAATTCAGATTGTGGGCACACCAAAATAGTGGGGAATTCCAAAATTGCAGTGGCGTGGCGTGTCATGAATGAAAGTTTCTTGTCATCAATAGACCGCCATACAAGAATCAATATTCCCCAAAGCATTGTCTACAATCGCGGGTAATTAATCAGTCCGAACTTTCAATCTATAAAGAAAGTTGTTAGTTCTCAAACCTCCCATCAAATCATGCCATGTATATTCTGCTGAATGCTGAATATTTTCAGGTCCAATTTAATGCGCATTAACTACGGTGGCTTTTATACTGCTGTGCTGGAGAAGAAGGACGAAGTAATCTGTGCAGCAACAGTAAGGTAATTCTAATCCCATGTTTATGAGCCTTTCAACGTACCAAATATTCCATTGAACTTTACTCGATGCTTTTCCAGGGTACATGGAAAAAGGATTGCAGAGATGCCATACATAGCAACCCGTGAAGAATACAGGGGTCGAGGGATGGCTCGCTTTCTGGAAAGCTGTATCGAATCTGTAAGCAGAATTACTTTGTCTAAATTGAAAGATTAAATCATCACATCAATGTTTGAAACACTGGGTAATATTGCTGATTATGTGTATACTTGATTTCTCAGGCTCTTCAGGCCCTACAAGTTGAGAAGCTCGTGATTCCAGCGGTGGACCAACTTGTTGGGATGTGGGTTCAGAAGTACTTCTTCACCCATGCAGAGGATGAGCAGTCTAAACAGGAATTCAGCCAATATAGTACTGTAATGTTCCCAAGTTCCGTGGTGAGATTAAAAAAGAACTTGGCTATGCTTCCTGACCGGAACTTAGGTCCTTCAGGAAGCAATTGAGTACTTTTTTCGACGTTCATGTTGTACAGAAAAGAGAAATTTTGTTGTTGTAGCCCCTTTAATTCTGATTAATTTGATGGTTATAGTTTTGTTTATATCTCTCTGTGTGATCAGAACAGAAACAATTTTTAATCTTTTCTGGTCTGTCGTTGTAGTCAATTATTTTTAATACTAAAACGAGTTAATGTCAAAACCAAATAATCCCAACTATACATTAGTATGTGAGACGATGTTGTTGTTATTTTCTTAGTGTATCCCTGTCTTGGAAATATAAAGATGATCGATCCCAAGGAAGGAATAGGTGGAAGGGCACGGACAATGTCCAGTAAAAATTGAGACCACATCGGATAATTGGAACTTTTCTTTCATTGCCTTGCTTGGCACTCTTTACTCTCTTCTACCGCATCGAGAAGACCGGCACGGGGAATCACATCATCTTATATGCTGGTTCGAAAGAATTTAATCTGAATTACAATGAAGAATTATAGTAATAAGCATGCGATTAATAACATAAGACTGAAGTCAGAGCAAACATACTAAACTTATTTATCTTAAAAGAGAGTGAACCTACGGCCAGTATTGAATATCTATATATATATGTATTGCCGTTGAACAATGACTGAGAACGAAGCATTTGGTTGCCTCGAGAAAGAATATTTAAGCACCAATTCTGGCCAAATAGAAGAAATATTGTTAGCAAAAGAATGGAAAAGCAATGAATGGGATTCCCTATTGCTAAAGTTGTGAGTAATAATGTTAGTTTCAGCTTTTCATTGCATCCAATCCTTCATTTTGGTATCTTTCAAGTATCATGCTACAGTTGTTCATTGCACAAGCATCGAGAAGACCATGATTCCAAAGTTTGACCATGAATAACCTCCAACACCTGAAAGCCCGAAAATATGTGAGATTTCAAATACAGATATAAAAGACATTAACTCAAGAAGTGGGTAAAATGTCTTCAGGAACATTACCAAAAGAGAGCAGAAGATTGGACCAACTCCTGCCCATGGAGTTCCGAAAAAGCCTCGCATGCCCAGGGAACGTGACCATCAGCCAGAACCCTGTCAAAGGAATCAAGAGACCTTTTATCACCAAACAAGACCACAAGGAACCAGGATTGAGTCATTTCCCCCAAGTAATAGAATCTTCTTATCATAACTTCTTGGCATTCAACAATCATGAAAAAGCAAGAAATTTGAAAGCTGGAATGAATTGATTGAACATATTTTTGACGACGACAAATCTGGCTTAAGAAATCACATTGGGATGATTGATGATGTAAATTCAGGGGTAACATACTAACATAGAAACAGAAAGTAATATGTTTGTGATAAACAACATCCATTGATTCATTTGTACTCATTTCCCATCCAATATAATGTTTCTGATCCGCTTTTCCTTTCCAAAAGAAGAGAAAGAAAAACAATCAGTGGGAACAATTAACAGAAGCGATGGAAGGGTAAAAGAAAGACAAAATGATACTGATGAACTCAATTGGCAAGGAGGAGAAAGCTTGAAGTGTTAAGCACAGACTACCTTTGCTTTCTAACAAACGAGTTCCAAAGATGCATAAGCTGCTTCTCATCTTTGCTAACATCCACAAAGTCATCAAGCATCTGTCACATATTGATGTTGTGTTATCACCTCAATTCTAAAAAGTAGAGTAACTAAAACATCTTATCCAGGATGCAACTTGAGCTAGAACATCTTATCAAGCCCAACCAAACAGAATAAACCTCATTCTAAACAAAAATTACTTTCTTAAATCTTAATCATACCCTGCGATCTTCAAGATCTGCAATGTCATCATCAACTTCGTCTTCACTGTCTCTATCAGACATTACTTGGTCTAAAGCCATTGGCTTCAATTAAAACAACAGGAGAGATGTTAGTATATAAAGGTAACAGTTTATATATACAGTCCACCTAATAGGTGCTTATAGGCACTTTGTAAGTTAAAATAATAATTTATCATTTAGTAGATTTTATTTTAGAAATTTTCTCCAGCATCAGTACGCAGAAAATGCTCACTTCTTTTCACTAAGTAACCTCTCCTTCCACCGATTTTTCTCACTTTCTTTATCTTTACAAATATTACTTGTCTTCCACCCACATACTGGGCATGCCCAGGTCTAGTAAAGACTAAAGAGTAAAGTTACAGTGACCAAGTGTCGAATCTAACAGAAACTGAAAATTAACATATGAAATATGAATGTAAGAACAGCAAGTCAGTTCGAATGTGATTATGGGATAGGTTCTTAATGGAGATCTGACAACATTTGAACCAAAGATGAAATTAATACTTAGAGCATATTTGTCTCTCATTTCTATTGTGTAATTTAGAGCACATTTGTCTCTCATTTCTATTGTGTGCCAAGAGACTTGGTGTTACTTCCATTCATATTCACATGGAAGGAAACTGATTTGGTATTAACGGAGATCACATGAAATGGATGTTCATGACAAGACTAATAGCATGACCAGAAGAAGAGATAGCTAAAACCAGTCACCTGAACACGATGTGAATGAAAGAATTGGCGCTTCAGCAGGAGCATGCGGCTGTGAGAGCACAAAATTTGAAAAGTTATAAGTGAAAACAGGAAATTCTGAAAAGAAAAGAATAACTATTAACAAGCACAAGATAAGGCAAAGAAAAAGAAAACACAAAACAGAAAGGCAAAAAAAGGAATATTGAGCAATGTGATTAACAGAAGGGAAACAGTACAGATATATAAAAGGCCCAATAAGAAAGGAAGGAATTGACTGTGGAAAAAGATTGCCTTGGAAAACATACTTCCTAGGTTCAGCTCGTTCTGCCATTATTTTCCTTGTTCTTGCAGGAGGAATAGCTGTATCACTTCCAGATAATGATTTAATACAGTCAGGGTCCACAGGAGAATGAGCCATTGCAATTGAAACTCCTGGACCATCGCAACTTGTTGCAACACGTGCAAGACACTCTGTTGCACTAGTATAATCAGAGCCATAGTTTTCCACACCATGCCATCCATTCTGTAAATCTTTCTCAATAGGAATTGACTTGGAAGCTCTCTCACCTTCAAAGAAAGGTAATTACTGAGCCATTGCTCCAGTATCTTGTATTTATAACATCTTGTACTTATAAGATAGCCAATGACATTGGTGATTCAAGATGTAAAGCATTCGCACACTATAACAAACTATATAAGACTGGGGTGTTAAATGAAAAATAAAGACGAAAAGGAGATAACATGCTCAAAATTTACCATCGTTCTTCTCCAGAAATCCATTCTGCCAGCTATCACTGACCATTTTGGGTGATTCCAACTCCAAAAACTGTATACTGACATTCTTCTCACTCTGTAGAGAGTTCTTAGGCAAACGTCTTCGAGGCTTTGAGCTGTGCATGTAATTCATTTTACCATTCAATTTTCGTACTTATTAACAACAAGTAGATCTGATTGCAGTTGAAAGCAGCAAGATGTACCCAAATAAAAACATCATACCAGAAGCAGAAAGTTTCTACTCGTGGGTCGACTCCACTTGCAACAGTCTGCAACAAGAATATTTTGGCAGGATATTAAAGTTTGAGAAGAAGGGATTCATGCCCTTTGATAGAGAAAAAGGGGAAAGCAACAAGCCTAGTCACAATCCATAACTAAAAAAAGCCACAAGATGTAACAGTGACACACAGTTTCATTATTCAGTGATTGTTAATTATGAACAACATCTCACCAAAAACGAACAGCTATTCCTTGCACTTCAGCCATGATGTCTAAAATTACCATATATCCTACTTTTGAAGGGACCATGATTGTTCCTTATTGCGCTCTAAGCTTCAACATGAATCTTCAAGGACGACAGAAAATAGGAAACCTACTAAAGTACTTTTAGGATGGGAAGGAAATTTTTACCTCAGATATCAATGAATCAATTTTCACAGAGACATTCACCGCTTGGTACTCCTCTGTTACCTACAACATAAATGTGTTTTCAATAGTCTTTGTGGAAAGTCTCAATTGAGTAGCAAGTGGCTTTACAATTTCAGCTACAAACCCAGAAGTCAAAGTTGAATAAGTCATGCGACGAGCACAAGTGATACCGCAGACCCTGTCAACAACAACGAAGGTTGGCTGAGTGTTAAACAAGCTTTTAATTCCATAAAATAGAAATAGTACCAAAGGCTGAAACTATCAAGAGAATACCTTGACTAGGGACAGTAAGTTTCTAAAGCAAAAGAATCAAAACAAAAGCACAGATCCAACAAATTTGAAAAGAGAGTCATACATGATAAAGATCATGCTAATACATGTGAGAATGAGTTTGTTTTATCACATGCAAGGAAATTTAAACTAACACCTGGTCCTGTTGAGTTCTCATAAAAAAAGTGAAATCTGATATGATGTGACTTGACCCATCAAAATTACAAATGAAGCACCAAGATAAGCAAAATAACAGTTGAATATCAACCTTAAAACTTGCACATTGCATCAAGCAAAATGGACAAGAGAAATCTTCAGTTACTGCAAGTTTAAAAGAGAAAGCGGAAATTAGAGCTCAAAGAATCAATTTTACCTTATAAAGGTCAAGTAAATATGATGTATTATGAAAATTTCTGTAAGAATGAAGAAGTTCATGATACCTTCAGTCTTTTGTAGCATATTTCCATAATCCTTATAGTTGAAAATTACAATTCCAGCCCTCAACCTACAGACACATATCCTTGGTATGTTAACAACATAATAAGGAATAAAGAAGCGCTGAGATTTTGTAAGAAACACAGAAATTTTCTTTTCTCTTTGCTAGAAAAGAGGTCAGTAGCTGTAGATATAGAGTAGCAGATCATGGAACCAGCATCAGACCAATGACTTTCTACTCTAGTTAGTATTTTGTGATAATAATTTAATGCTATTATATATGGTTTAAAAAAACTTAGGTCCATGGTTAAACATCTGGAGAGTTTTAGAATTCTTAAGCATCTGTCTTAAAGACAGTTATTCTAGTTCCAACAGACCCAGTCTAATCCAGAAGACTGACCTAAACAATGAACATACAATTTCCCTTTTAACTCAACGAAACTACTTGCAAATATGGCACTTACATTGAATCATCAAGTAACCATCAAATAATAGTGCTACTTTCCACTTTTCGGAAAGAAGAAAGAGGAGAGGGTAAATAGATATGTCTATCAACTAACCACACTTGTCTGGCTTTAATCCTATAACCCAGAATCAAAGACAAAACAACCATCTCCTCAAAACAATAATGGACCATTTATTGCTATTCTTCTGACGGATCTCCACGTACTGTGAATATATATATAAACTTAAAAGTTATCTATAAGGAGCAAGTTGAGGCAGATGGTCACTGCCACAGAATTGCTACACTAACACCATAATTCATCAAAATGAGATTAGAACCCATAGTATTTCTGACTTCTGAGAGAAAGGAACAAATATTAAAAAGGAAGTTCTTACCTCCTTTTACGCCTGGCATGTATTTTGTATTTCAGACATCTTCGAAGAAAGGAAGGCTGAAGGAGCAAATAGCTTTGATTAGAAAGTAGGATGATACAGGGAATGTTTTTCCATCAGGTTAAAACAGTTGACGCCCATCTTTTGAGGCATTATTGTACCTTAAATCTCCAAACTAATGTTATACAGTTATGCGGCTTATTGCAGAAAAAATTTAACTACAGAATGTATTTGACCTAAAAAATGAAAACCTGAGAAAGATATTCCAAATAGCATAAAACGTAGGTTCCATGACACCCAAAAAAAAGAGTGAAAAACAAGCATCTAAATAAGATATCCTAGTCTAAAACAGACCAAACAAAGAGATACATATTTACCAAGAAAAGCAAAGTATTACGTTATGCAACGCGCGGCGACGAAGAATATTGTACAACTCGACAGGCTTACAGTACACTAAGAGATTCTCTACAGCTGTATCTGACTCTTCTGCAGACAAATGCAAGCAAGAATTTTGACGGCACATGACCTGCAATCCAAATAATCACAATCACACCCCAAGGAATTGCAATCTGCATCACCATAATAAGAAAGAAAAAACATCAAAACATGCTTCCAAAGTACAATTCTCATCCTACTCAAGGGATAGCAATGAGAGATATCAGCTCAATCTTTTTTCGAAACTCTAAGGACCTTAAGGCCTTAATCAGTCAAACAACCAAAAAAGCAAAAACATTTTACATTCAATCTAAATATACCAAATGAAAACCATGAATACAATTACAGGCCAACCCCAATTTTGACAAGAATGTTACTGCAAAGCCTTCATTAACCTGGCTGGTTTTCTCTATGGCAAATTTCAGCTGTTCTTTAGCATGCCTCACCATTAAAAAGGTTTATCCCTAGGGTTTCCAATGAAAGTACACATCAGCTCCAAGTATTATGATAAAATTAACAATTAGCAACAAGTTAACAACAGTTCCATGTCTCTATTTTCTGTTTTATATAAATGGAAAACCCGAGATTGTGCAAGAATTCAGAGACCATGTACTAGTTTCCTCGGAAAGTCTTTTGCATATCTAAAGTTAGGTAGAAAAGTCATATATCTAACCATATAGTATCAATCGTCAAAGCATTCATGAATTCTACAACAAGGACAGCATTATAATTCTACAAAATATAAGGCCAATAACATAAACCCTAATTCATCATGGAAATCATAAAACTTTTCCTCCTGGAGTAGAAATTGATAGGAGATTCTGGAAAACATGATAATACGTAAACCAATTCCATGATAGAAAAACAGAAGAATTAAGCCGCCATCAAACTCCAACGAATATTTAAGGTGAAAGAATAGTAAAATTGATGTCGAAGTTTGAATGTAAACAAGAGCCAAAATCTATTGAACAGGTTAAAAAAGAAAACGACGAAATTGAATCATATATTCGGCGACCATAAAGCGGCATAAAACCTTTTGATTTTCTGTTACCAGGATATAAGTTGAATGTCAGGACAAATCGGGAAATTCGCCGGCAATTTGGAATTGGCGGTTTCTGAACGGTTGTTCGAGCAACGGGCGGGACGAAGGGGAGGAAAGACGAACGAAAAAGAAAAAGAAAAAGAAAAAAGAAAAAAAGAGTCCAGTTTTTACCTGGTTGGTTGGTTACCTTGCTTTCAACGGGAAAATTTACAAACTTTCTCTTCTTTTTTGGCAATTTCAACGCTCTAATAGTCTAATTATTTTATTTATTTATTACTAATTAACTGTCACAGTTGCTTAATACTAACCGTTACCCCTCAGCCTTTTTATTCACACATATATTGGGCTATGTGTCCAGTTAAAACAACCCTGAGGCCCAATAACCTTTTCAGGCTCTTAAAAATTGGAGCCTTCCAACCTGATCTCATCAAGGTCTGCGACAGAGTTGAGCTGAGCGGGCGTTCATGGTCCAGCCGGCTGTACAAGTACTGGGAGACAAAAGCAGAGCTCAGAAGCAGCCATGGCTGTGAATAAGAGCACTCCATGGTCCAGCCCGCTTCAAGATCTCATCTAGGGCCACAAGATAATGCTAATCAGGTAAAATGCCGTTAGAGCAACAATTATTATGACTTAAAATTCAAATTGATTTTTGAATTATGTTAAAAAAGACAGATTGATCTCTGAATTTTTATTTATTTGAGATAAATTAGTCTTTAAACTTTTATTTTGTGACAGCTTGGTTCTTAAATGGTAAAAAACTTGACGGATTGAGACAGATTAATCCTTGAACTTTTATTTAGGGACATATTGGTTTATGAATTTTCTTTAACTTTTTTTCATTCAAGATCTATCTATCTCAAAATAAACGTTCATGGACATATCTATCTCAAATAAAAGTTTATGGATCAATCTGTCTTTTTCTTTATATATTTCAATGATTAAATTGGATATTAATTAAGCCTAGTTATTATACTGTGTTCAACTTCCTTTGTTTTGTTGAGGAACCAAGAGAAGGATCGCAACAAAACTTTTCTTAAATTTTAAATTTTTAATGATTCTTGTACACATTTTTGACCATTAAGAAGTGATAGTATGAATAAAACCTTGTTCTGCCTTCAAACAAAACGGTAATGGACCAAAGGGAAATTAACGAAGATCAGAAAGAGTAGGTCATGAGCACTGTTGTTCTTCGACTTGACTTGAGGAATAAGAACTTCCCCAACACTGATCAAAGATAAATGACAGAAAATTCATTTCCAACCGTTCATATTTACTAGACAGGAAGCACCTAAGAAACTAGCTAATTTGTTCCTAGTCATGTGTACACAATTGCAATTCAAAGCGATACTTGTAATCTATGCTCACGAAAGCATTAATTTCAAACCCTTATTGTTCCCTAGGCAGTGGCAATATGTAAATGATTTATTGATTTTTCTTTCTTTAATTTTTTGTTCAACCCCTCGGCCACGGTCTGGACACGAGTTTTGGTTACCTTCCACGTGGAGTTGACCAAAACCCTCTATATTTTATACGCATATGCACAAGTACTAATTAAACAACTTAATTTACTATTTAGCCAGAAACTTTTAAGAACAAATCTTTGACATCTGAAGCTTGCCCCAATAAAAAATATATCAATATACATTCAGTACACAAGGTTAAGCTAACCTCCTCTCATCGCTTTCCAAGATCTAACCTCATTATAAAGATAAAGATGAGGTAGTTTTCGCTTCACAATGCAAAAGACACCCGCAAAAGGAACAAGCATATCGCATTGACTCCGAGTTTTGGTCTAAAACCCTACAAATTCATTTATTTTGTCATGTCAATCAAATTATTATTAATAAGTTTAAAGTAATTACGTTGACGCAGACAGTCTACCGGCTCTGCATTTCGCGTGGGTCGTGTACGTCCCATACAATAATATAGATCACTCGCTTTAGGTCGTTTTAGGCTTTTAGGCTTAGCTATATAATATATCTTAATCCCCATGCAGTCATTTTCCAAATTTTTTGAGTTTAAATTTTGCTGCGCGTCTGCGTTTTCTCTTTATAAAAATCGTATGACTACTTTACTAGAGGATGCCGCGTCGGTATTTCTGTTCCTCTCCGCGCTGGTTGGTGCATATTGGTCACTCCGTTGAAAGTGATGCACTTTCGTTTGTAGACGGTTGTTAAAGCTTTCAAGCTGCTTTAATAAATAATAATACAATATGCAAGAGGGTTGTTTCACGTTGCTTATTATATATGCTAGAGCTGGCAGTGTCCCAATATATATATCTACCATCATTCACTTTAATTAAGATAGATTATTACTTTTATTAGCCAGTGTCTATCTATATAAAAACAATAAATAAGTATTCTTCATGAATTAATTTCCATATTGTTGACTTCCCTCATCATCCACTACTTTAAGCAGATTTTTTTTAGTAGACTCGAAGTTATATCAAACGCATGGATTTTAATAGACGTGTTTAATTTTCTAATTAATTAATTAGCATG
This sequence comes from Microcos paniculata, assembly GCA_030664755.1. Lineage (NCBI taxonomy): Eukaryota > Viridiplantae > Streptophyta > Magnoliopsida > Malvales > Malvaceae > Microcos > Microcos paniculata. The sequence goes on from CP131460.1 coordinate 41,236,202, forward strand.
ATCATTACAGAGATCAATCAGGGATTTGCCAAGAGGACAAATTGGAAAGGAAAAAAAAAAAAGGAGCCTCACACGCAAAATGCACGCTATTTTATAAAGCATCAAATTAGATAGAGAAAAATGGAGTGTGAGATGCGCAGAAGACTTATGCAGTGAGAAAAACATGTGCACATGGTTGCATGTGAAGGAGACATGAAGATAGTTTTGTGAGAACTCGAAGACTTCAAAATACGCTTGACAATTTTGACTTAAACCCCCTTTAAAGTCAAGTAAAATTCACTGAGCTAAATTCGGGAATTGTTTGTTGAAGATCGATCTTCAAATTAAGGAGAAGAACAATAATGTTGGAAGCACCACAGCATTTTTTACTTTTGGCTATTTAGTTACAATTAGATTACTGCATCTAAATACTTTTAAATTACATTTTAATAACTTAATTAGATGCACTTATAAAAGGAAAATACATTAAAAAGTGTAGTAAAACTTTTGCATACTACTTTGGTTAAAATGTAACCTTTCTTGATAAAACAATACATTTTTCATTAGAGCAGCCTTAGCTAGTATATGCAAAAGTTTAGCTGCACACTTTAATAGATTTTTAATTTTAGATGCATATAATTGTAACTGTAATTAAATGTGTAGTTATAAGTTATAAATTAATATTGCAGTGAATGAAAAAGGGTTCAGATCATGAATGTTTCAAATTAATTCATCATATGTACTCAAATGTTACACATGTAACAATTTATTTAGATCATAATGATTATTTTTAACGCGTCAATTAGGGGAAAGTAAGGCTATGTTTGGTATGAGAAAATATTTTCTATTTTCATTCTCTAAAAAATATAAATAAACTATCATGTAAGATATGTGTTATGAGGGAAAATATATACATGTTTTTGAAAATAAAAATGAAAATAGATCTAGAAATGAGATTTAAAAAAATTATTCTCAGTGTTAGGCCTATTTTCATTTTTATTTTCTAAAATATACATATATTTCTATAAACTACACTTATCATATATAGTGATTTCTTTATATTTTTTAGAGAACAAAAACAAAAAATATTTTCATATATCAAACATAATCTAAAATTTACTTATGTGGTAAGGAAGAAAGTGCACAATTAATTTTCTTTTCCTAATTCCAGAAATTTCAACCGTACATGATCTTTGGTACAGCTTTTTAGGTCTTGTCAGTGGAGAAAATAAGTCATAATAAGTAATTATGTAAATGAATAATGAAAAGCACTAGACTGGTGTTCTTTTATAGTGGTTTTGTAGCGGCCACATATGAAATGATAAAAAGATAAACACGCCTCCTCCTCCGCGGTGCCTAATATATATGGCAAGAGTAAGTGGGTATTGTTTCTTTTGTCCTTACTACTTATTGGTTGGTTGGTGATCGGAGATTTTGTTGCTTATATATTGCAAGTAGCTTTAGTGGAGAAAAGAGAACCAAAGGCCAATCCCATCGTGAAAATACCTCATTTTAAATGCGTTTTTTAAGATGTTGTAGGGTTCAAAAATGTTAATCAATCTCATATGTATAGTAAGATTCATCTTAAGTTAAAGTGCCCATATCTCTTATAGAATGTGACACGGTGGAAAAAAGAGGACCAAAACCTTAAAAAGGTTTCAACTCCCCATAACTAGCATGTGATAAAGCTGCGACAGTAAAGCAAGTGACGATCAGAAAATGATGATATTCTACTATTGACTTTATTAATTTATTTAATTTTCAACCCTTCATCATTATATTATATATACATCTCACGCCCTGCATTTTTCACGTTCCTTAATTTAATTAAATATTAGTGTGGTTGTCCGCGCTAACGCTGCGGGTATATATGAAAGTTTGTTTGATATATATTTTCCTATATAATCCATGTAGGTGTATGACAATGGTATTTTATGAACCAATAAACATGCATAATAATATTGGCAATTGGCTTCAACATATGTGCAAAAAAAGCCTTTGTGTGTAAAAAAAACCTTTGTACATAAAACAATTTAGGTAAAATGATATAATATAATTATAATTAATCATTGAGTATTTAGATAGTATTAATAATATTTCACTTTCCAAAAATAAAAATGGAGATAGTGCTCAGGGAATACATTATTAAAGTATCATTGGCTCCACATGATATTTAAAATGATTGTTGGAGCATATAAACAAAGTCATCTGTTGTCAAAAAGAACCTGAAATTCAGTCCTTCCAGGTTGTAAAAAGGGAGTTAGCTGTTACTGTGTTTATCTCTTTCACAGCAAGCCCAGTCGCTAAAGATTATTCTGGTACTATACATAATATTTGTCTTTTTAGGTCTTCACCAATTGAGTATTGGTAGAAAGGGAAAGAGAAAGCCTGTCACAGTAACATACATAAACAAACAAATTAACTAATAAATTTTACATATAGGATAAGGATGCACTTCAATATAATTATGAGAATTAATCTCTTTTCTTTTATTTCCTCACCTATTTTAGTAGCTGGCATATTGGGAATGTTACTGTCATTTGCCCACCCGGTTTCCCCTCTCTTTCTTTCGTTCCTTCCTTCTCAATTCTTCCATTTTGTCACTCCTGAAACCCAATGACAATAAAAAAAAAAGAAACAATTTCTTCAACTGAAAAGATAAAAAAAAAAACTCAACAAAGAAAGGAGAGAGGAAACCCATCTCCACTATCATGCACGTTTCTTTTTTGGGTTCTGCTATGGAGAATAGAGAGAGACAGAAGAGTGAGCGGTTAGAGAAAATAAAAGAAAAATATTTAATTTTATAAAGAATAAAAAACACTCATATATTTATATAAATTGAAAAAAAATTAAAAAGAAAAAAATTGATGATGTGGACAATCTAGGAGAGCTTATTTGGGGATAACTTTAAATGTATGTATAGATGTATAGATGTATAGATATAGACTAGGTTTAAACATTCGTATTTTGCATTAGAATTATTTTAATTTAAGTATAAAATTTTAAATAAATCAACAAAAGAAGTGAGAACATAATTACCTTCAAATTTTATAATTCTTATTCAAAAATTGGATAATATAATAATAAAACATGATACTGAAAGAAAAAAAATTTACCATTAAAATCTTTTTGACAAAAATAAAAGTCTTTAAAGATATTATCATAATATTTTTATTTATTATCCATTTGGGTATTTATCTAAAGATATTAATTACAAAAAATTATTGTTTAGAATTATTTAATTTAATAAAATATTAAAAAAGTATCAAAATTATCATTTGAAATTATTTGAAATCAAAATTTATAACTACTTTAAAAGGATGTATGTAAGATATTTCTAGGCCTAGATTGAGTGCAATGGATATATGAACATCAATCAATTGTTAATATGTTATATTCTTCAAAAAAAAAATTGTTAATATGTTATTATGGTCCCCCTACCCAGGAATCAATCGACACCATTATCTTTTCCATGATTCTCCAACCAAAAGGGAAAATCAAAGTGATATACATTAGCCGGCTGGGAAAAAATAAGCCCCAAATTAAAGAAAACAACTAAAGAAGAAGACTATTCCAACCCCAAGGATTATGATGAAAGATGATTAATTACGTTGACATAGCGGTGGAGGGCATTAAGTTAGAAAATTCTGGATACATGCAATATTGCGTGCCCTTAATATTACATTGACAAGACGATTATGAGGCTACCAACAACGAGTCTCAACTTAAAAGTGTACTGCAAACTCAAATTAAATAATGGCCTGTAACGTCTCGCACCAGTATTTTTTTTTTTTTCAGATAAATTGTATTATTTTTATTTATCCAGAAACAGTGAAAACTGCTACAATATACCAATCAACAAAAGAACTTAACAACTGTTAGTAAGTTAAAGATAAATATCTGTAAACATAATAGGAAAAATCAATTGTCTACACATTCTATACCAAGTCTCCAATTTTCACAAAAAAAAGTAGTTAATGGGATCTCCTTGTACTCGCACCAGCATTTTGTCACAAGGCCTATTTGCATTTTATAGTGAGCCTTCCCATCACGTGATGAGAATATGTTTTTGTGGTGACTGGGACCTCGCTTATATAATTATGTTTATTCAGCTAATTTTGGTGTTCTTCCACTCATAATTCCCTGTCACATCAAAATAAAAAATTGCGGCACGATTTCAATGCAAAATATTTAAAAATACGACGAAAATAATAACGTCATACGTACTATATGAAAACAACTCGCGTTTCATTAATTAATGTTTGCAGAAAGAAAGTTTTATATTTTTTTAAAAAAATTTATAAATAAACTTTGTTAATTAAACTTAGTTGCCATATGGCGCCGGGGGCACCAAATTGAGAATTGATGACTTTCTGTTCGTTGCCTTGCCTTTTTGGTATCACAATGGCAATGAGAAGGAACCTTCTTAATAATACTAATCTTAAGCATTTCACGGTACGTTTGGCACAATGAAAGTTCAACTGATAATATTCATATCCACCGGACCGGACCAATGGTGGCGAAGTATGTATAATGCAAGAATAAAATATTTGTCTTCTAAACGCAAATATTGACCAATCAAACAGTACCACATATATATATAACAGAAAAAAAAAGTTTTCTGAAATTAATTAAAATATCTGATTAATTAATCTATAATTGATCATTAATTATCGAAGTAATTAAGCTCATAAATGATGTAATAGATAGATTCAAACATGGGAATTGCAAGAATCAAAAGCTGTTTGACCGGAATTCCTTTCCCTGCTTTCAACAAGAAAACTGATAGTAATTCAAATCGATTCAACCTTTTACTGCATGAACCTGAGCGGACACGAATTTGCTTAGCCAAGCAGCGGCCTGCCGGTTAATCCGTTTACCGCAAATAGCCAAACTTCTTTAATGCTCGCCATCGAGAGTAAATATACAGGAAGGAAATTGGACTTACAAAAGATCGACGAGTCATTTAGACTGTCGTCATTTGAAATTTTCTAACCCAATTTCAAAAGTAAAAACAAGAGACCGGAGAAAATGTCAATTTCAAATATATCAAGCACTCATGCAAGAATGGAATTACAACAATCCATCATCAGTTTGGAATTGTGGAGGCACTAGCTAAGTTTATTCCAATTTGCCTGGAGAAAATATATAGAAGAATTAGTATTAATGAGTCTGCATATATATATATATGCTTCATTCTTTTTAAAAATACGTACCATATCCATTCAAAATGAATGAGGTGACCAACTAAATTATTTTGTTTGAATTGAAAAAGAGAAAATTAAAAGATATTTTCCTCATTCATATTTATAATTTTCAACATTAATAAACCATATAGTATGAAACTAAAACTTGTCACGACTTTGTCTTAAATCCTAATGTAATTTTTTTGGGTACTATTTGAAAACTTTATATTAAAAAAGATTGATAGCAAATAAGATGCATTATTAGATGTGAGAGAACTATATCTACAGTTATCATTATGTGTTTTACTATTATCAATCTAATAATAATTAATTAATTTGTCATTTTTCATTTAAGGAAGGGAAATTCAAATTTAATTATTTTTTAAATCTCAAGATACATTGATTTACCATCAAATCAAATATGGTACTATTGAATGGTAAAGTCTGTTGTTAGAAAATGAAAAAATTTGTTCACATTTCATTGTTTCCTTGACTTTGCAAACCGTACGCGGAACAGTACACTAATGGCTCCAAGGTTGCCCTTGAATCGAAAGTCAATCCAAAAAATAAAAGTAAAAATCTTGTCAACCAAACAAGCCTAAATAAAGAGGGAAAAGGGGAGAGGGAAAAGGGAAAAGGGCAAAGGGCAAAGGGCAGAACGTATATTTGAAAATTCATTCATTTGGGGTTGTTTGATTAACCATTGAAAAATTTCAAACCATTGAAAATGAAAATTTTCAATGCTTTCATTTTTTCAATGTGTTTGATAATAAAAGTTAAAGAACCACTTAATTGGAAATTTTCAATGAAAAAGCATTGAAAATAATAAGTAGCTCTTAGGTTACTTATTTCATTCAACAATTCCATTTAAGGAAAAAATCATACATTAATTACATTTATTGTTGTATTCTTTCCTTTTAATCACTATTCTTTCCTTTTTATTAATTATCAATGCATTTATTTTTTATAAAATTTCATTTCTCTTATAATAGTTCAAAAATAAATTTGTTCAAACATAATAACTTATCAAACAATTTTTACACAATAAATTCAGTACTTAAAATTTTCAAAAAAAATTTTTAACACTTAATTTTCAGTGTTTAATTACTTCAGTTTTATCAAACAGTACCTTAGAGTATTACAGAATATAGAGGCTAAATTCAAGGGTCCTTTCAGTCAATCAACTCCCAAAAAAGGTAACTTCCTTTTCCATTGATCGCAGCTCCCAGACTTTTCTTGAAACCCAGAGAGCTCAAGGGTGAAAACAGAAATGGTCAATCTTTGTCTTTTTTTCCCTAGAACAGCCATTAGCCCATAAAGTATCTCATATTTCAAAATTGCCATCATTATACTGTAAGGTATTTTATGTAATTATGACGTAAAGAGGGGGTAGTCATTGGAAATTCGATGGACATGGCGGTCTATAAATACCAAGATCTGTCTTTTAAATCCTCCTTGGTCTTTATCTCGCTGCGTTCAAGCTCGCTCTCGTGGACATCTTCTCTCTTCATTGACTCTTTCTTCTCTCTCTATATCTTTTCCTGTTTCCTGTTTCTCCATGCAGATCGGCATCAGCTCGACTCTCCCCGCTCAAAACTTGCACGTATTGCAAGCCAGACGGGCAAGCTTCAAGTGCCAGAAATCGCCTCTAAATCCTTTAACGAAACCCCATCCATCGTCTCAAAAGCCTGTTTCATCCGCATCATCGGCTGAGTTGTCTCGGCAACACCTCTCCAACCTTGAAAAACTCCTCCAGAAAACAAACCAAACCGAAACTCCAGAACAGGTTATCAAGGCCCCGGCTAATAAAAATGGATCAATCGAAATCAAAGGCAGGGGTTTGTTGGAAGGGCTTAACCTTTCTAGGATTTGGCCTGAAATGAAAGCCGCAGGGGAGATGTCCCCACGTCATTTAAACAGGCTTCAAAGGCTTTTATCAAAAACCATGGAATATTCTCCGAGGAACAGCCTCGGCTCTCGCTGGAGAGAGTATCACGGTTGCAATGATTGGTCGGGTTTGCTTGATCCGCTAGACGAAAATCTAAGGCGAGAAGTTGTTAGATACGGAGAATTTGTTCAGGCTGCTTACCATGGCTTCCATTCCAACCCCGCCATGTCAGCCGACGAGGCTCCCTTGCCACGGCACGTGGCGTTGCCTGATAGGTCTTACAAGGTGACCAAGAGCCTTTACGCCACCTCCTCCGTAGGGTTGCCGAAATGGGTAGACGACGTTGCTCCTAATCTCGGGTGGATGACCCAAAGGTCTAGTTGGATCGGATTCGTAGCGGTTTGTGACGATAGGAGGGAGATTCAGCGCATGGGAAGGAGGGACATTGTCATTGCATTGCGCGGAACCGCAACGTGTTTGGAATGGGCTGAAAACTTTAGAGCCCAACTGGCTCAAATTCCCGAATCCGATGACCCAACCCAAAAGGTTGAATGTGGATTCTTGAGCCTGCATAAGACACCGGGGGCTCACGTGCCCAGCTTGGCCGAATCAGTGGTCGAAGAAGTGCAGAGGTTGATTGAGATGTACAAGGGTGAGACTCTTAGTATTACAATCACTGGGCATAGCCTTGGTGCGGCACTTTCTCTTTTAGTTGCCGATGAAATAAGTTCATGTGCTCCTCAAGTGCCGCCCGTCGCAGTATTTTCTTTCGGAGGACCTCGAGTTGGTAACAAAGGCTTCGTGGATCGGCTCAATGAGAAAAATGTTAAGGTCTTACGAATTGTGAATAATCAAGACTTAATCACCAAAGTTCCGGGCGCGTTCATTGGCGAAAGATCAGAACATCAACAAGAACAAGAACAAAAACAAAAGAATGAAGGTTTTGCGAAAGTTTTCGACATGATCGATAACAAAAATCCATGGGCATACTCCCATGTCGGAACAGAACTACGGGTGGATACTAAGATGTCTCCCTATCTAAAGCCTGACGCTGACGTGGCATGTTGTCATGATTTGGAGGCATACCTACACTTGGTGGATGGATTCTTGTCGTCCAATTGTCCTTTTAGATCCAATGCCAAGAGAAGTTTAGCGAGGTTGCTCCATGATCAAAGGTCAAATGTGAAACAATTGTACACTCACAGGGCCCTGAGCTTGAATCTTGAAAGCAGGGATAGCATGAGCGTCGCTGTGCCTAGTTGTTTGCTTAGCCCATCTCGATAAATCTAATTAGTTTATTAATAACAAAAAGTAGTTAAAAAAAGAAAAGAAAAGAAAAGCTTGCACATACTTCAAACAAAGGTGCTCCACATGCTATGTTTCTCTGGATTTATTCTTTTCAGCATCAAAGTTCGGAGTTCCAAAGGTAGAAAATTGTCCTGTCTAGGATGTTATACCTTTGACAAAAGAAATATATTATACATAATTTTGAAGCCAAAAAATCCTGAAAATGACAAAGAATTTAAGAAAATTTTTCCTCAGAATAAACACAATGGAATCATTGCCGGTCTTTTTATGAGAATGAGACATTTAACCTAAGAAATAAAGTGGTCTGCTCTGTCTAAAGGTGATGGTTGAAATGTTAGAGTTTGAGGTTAATGTTCAACCTCTGTAAAGTGTTTAAGCTATACCTGCTACGCTGCATTGACATGGTGTGGTCATCTCTCTTCTTATTCTAATCCGTGCTTACGCAGATAAGTTGCAGAATTTGCTTAAACTAGTGGTGGTTGAGGAAAAAAGATTAGTGGTTTTTTTATTGTTTATCTAATGAACAGAACCCTGTCAAAAAATTGTTTAAATAATTAACTAGCCAATGTGTTTCGAGCGTAACTAACCCTAACAAAGACGACGAAACTTGGTATCTATTTTGTTACAGTTAAAGTTGGATAAGCGTAGAAAATAATCAATTCACATGTAAAGTCTTAGATCTTATTCACTCTACCAAATGCCAATTATAAACGTATTAAATGGGTTATTATAAACACCCACCAAAAGAATCGTGCGAGGCCACCCACCGAAATTGTCAGCAATTATAGGAGCATCCCAGCAAGTTTACAGGCAAAAGCGCAGAGCATAATGCAATTTGTTCAATACCAATAAAAGAAATTGCAACTTGTCTACCCTTTTTCTTGGGTCCATGACCTTGAAAATCATGAAGATTTGGGCAAATACGAGAAACTTTGTTAGTAATGTTTAAGGTCATTTATCAGCTTTAGCTTTTGGATATGTTTTTCTTCAAACATGGCAAACACAGAGAAGTTCAAAATACCTAATTAAGCTTTTGGTCATTATCTCCGTAGTATTATTGTGGATCAAATGTCAAATCTCGAAATGTGATCAAGTCTTACTCTTAACAAATATCCTTCCTCATCATTCCCAGTTGATTTTTCTGATCATGTTATCGTCAATGCTCTCTCTCTCTCTCTCAATTTAGATAATTTGTTTATAAAGCTTATTCCAACTTCCAATGTTGGGATTGAATTTCGCAATCTGTGGAATGTTTATGATGGCACAATCTTAAAGATTAATATAATAAGCAACTGATTTCTTCATCAGAATTTGAAAAACAAGATAAGAATGTCAGATTACGGGGGTGGGGGTTTGCTGAATTAGTAGAATAATTGAAGTTTGAAGTAGATCAGCGGAGACCGGAGAGCGATAGAAAAGGAGGAGGCAAAGACTAGACATAACATACCCCTTGTTTGGGGTCCAAGCCAAGGCTTTTACAAAATATATATTCAGAAAAGGAGTTTGATCGGAACAAAGCAAACTGCAAGCCTTTCCTCCTTCTTAAACATAAAGAAATTAAATATACAGATGTAATGCGATAAAAGCTAGTATTACAATAATTTCCGAATTTGGGACAATCACCATCGATCGGTCAAAGGATTTTTCCAATTTTAAGTAAAAGGTTGAAATTAAGGGCGAGGACATTTGGAATTTTTCAGCGAACCGAATTGTTAGAATCAGCCAACACCAAATTAATTAGTATAAAAATGTTGTGTGGTTCAATCAGCTATAGCTAATATTTTTCAAAGCCGAAGAAAAATACTGAGGACCAAAGGCGTATCTAATTTGTCAAACGGTATTCCCCAAAAGAAAAAAAAAATTGTCAACGGTATTTCTTTGTATAGTTACACGGTTACGACTAGCAAACAAATACTAGTATCTCATTTACGTACTTAATTTTGAATTTGTCATAAGTCTTAACATTCTTAGATAAAGAAATCCAGGAAAAGGATATTAAAAAAAAAAAAAAAAGCAAAAAGAGACTTTGCCTTCTTCAACTATAGAAAGGGCAGGAGAAGCATGGGTTGCTTTCAAACCAGCTAAAGAAAGGTTCTAGCCATGTTCTTGATGTCTACTCCAAACTGTCGGAAACTTTCATGCACCAACAAAATTGTTTGAATTTTAAAACAAGTTTAAACAAACAACACCAAGTCAAAACCTCTTCAAACCCCAACTCGAGTGGATTTGAACGTTTGAATTTTACGAAGATCCTTTTATCGTGTAGTGTTTAAAGGTTCGGTAATTTTCAATGAGAAATAAAGGAAAAAGCAAAACAAAAGCAGAAGTTATGTCACTCACCCAACCACCTAACGTCTTCCCATCCCAGGTCAATATTTATGTTTTTCAATAGTTACGATAATTTGAACTTGCAATATTTCTAATTGTCTTTCTCCTTTTCCACTCTAGATTTTATTGTTTTTCCAAATTGGCCTTCAATTTCCACGAGATGGATCTTTTTGCCGGCATTTCGGAGTAATTTACACCCCATTCACCTTGAAGCCCATATCGTTCTGATCTCTCTGAGTCTCGCTTTGGATTTGGTTGGTGGGCAAAAGTTGCTTCTTGGATTTTTCAGCTTGACTGACCGACACTAGAGTTTAACTGAGGCTCAAACTAAAAGTAATCAGTCACCATGATCTTGGAAGGAGCAGGGGAAAGGAAAATCTCACGTCTGTGATATGTCTTCTCTTTGGGCGATACTCGGAACGAACGACAACTCTTGTATTATTTTTGTTTGACTAAATCAAGTGTTTGAAAAAATCATTGTATGATCACAAGAACGTGTCTTGTTCATGCTTCCACGGATTTGGAGAAGAAGGCTTTGTCTTGGGCTCTGGCCTCGAAAGTAACATGGAAGCACAAAGTTGGATGATCTATAACTGGACTAAGAGACTTTTGAGTTTTAAAGTGTTCTTCAGGTGGCCCAATAGAAACTTAAGCGTAACTGTCCCATTTGTGGTGGGCCAATCACTAAAACAACCTGCTCAAGTAAGCCCATCCCGTTTACTCAGAAATGCATTTTCCATTTTTTGGGCCGAGAGGTGCATTTTCTTATCAATTACTATAAATAAAATAAATTAAATTAAATTAAACAATTTGGATAGAACATTATTAATGTACCTATCAGTTATTTAGATTTCCTAATAATAATTGGCTAATTGTATATTCCAAAAAAGGGGATTGAGATTTGAGAAGTAGAAAATGAAAATCTAGGAGTATAAAAGCACAAGTCTTAAAATGAACTCGCCCACACGATAATAAAACCAATAGGGTTTTTAAGATTAGGTTTAGCTTCAGTCTCGTTTCTCTGCCGCATTGGCTAGGTTTTTCTCGAGTCCGTCCCGCATTTCTCTCACACTTCACTCTCATTTTTTTTTTTCTTTCCGTTTTCTTACCTTCCAAACACCTAACCTTAGATCTTTTCTTGTTTCACTTGCATTAACTTCCATGGCTTTGGCGATACACTAGGGCTCTCTTGGTTGCTGTTCCTTTTCTTTACTTAGAAAAGAAAAGCAAGCTTTATCATATCATTTCTTATTTGAGCTAATAAATGGCAACCATGAACCCTTTCAATCTCTTGGATGATGACACTGAAGACCCAAGTTTGCTGCTTGCTGCTGCTGCTCAGCAGCAGAAGCTTGAGAAGCCTAAGAAAGCCCCTGGTTCGGCTCCCGCTCAGGCTCAGCCGGCTAAGCCTGCTAAGCTCCCCTCCAAGCCACCTCCTCCTGCTCAAGCTGGTAACTTTTGTTTCTCTTGGTTTTAATCAGTTTCCGATTGCCTGTTTTGTTGTGGAAATAACATTAAAATGAATAAAATTTGTAGGTTTTTTATTTCATGTATTGTTCCAGTAGTTTGGTAGACATATCTTTATTGAGATTGGTTGTTGAATTGATGTATAGGTGTTATTAGATTGGAAATGAAAAAAAAAATCAAAGAAATTTGTCAGATCATCTTCTCTGTCCTTAGTGCATAAGTCAAAGTTATTGTTCTATCGCGAAGAAGTACAAGAAGAAAAGAAATTTGTGAAATTTATTAGTTTCGTCTGTCATTGGACCTGTTCTTTTGATTAAGTTTGTTTCCGTGTAAGTTTTGCTTACATTTTTAAATTTCATGGTACAAAATGAGTTAAGGCAAAAGGAAATAGTTTATTAATTATATTTTTCTTGCTAAAGAATGGTTTATTCATTCAAAATTCATTTTTCTTTGTGAATATATAAACTCTATTTTGAACTATATGAACCCTCAAATGTATAAACTCTGTTTTCCTGAACTTAGGCTTAGATTTCTTTACTTTCTTGATGGTTTACTGACAAGCACTTTTAATTATTAAAGTTTGGTGTGCTTACTCCTTTCTCCGTCATCGTTTTTCCATGCTTGTCTTATTATTTAGTGAAAGAAGCAAAGAATGAGGGTGGACGTGGAGCAGGCCGTGGTGGTGGTGGTGGACGTGGCCGTGGACGCGGTGGCAGTGGCTTCAATCGGGATTCCAATGCAACTGATAGCTCTAATGGATTCTCAGGAGGGTACAGACCCTCTGAAGAGGGAGAAGGAGGGAAGCTATCTGAAAGGCGTGGTGGCTATGGTAGCCCTCGAGGTTCTTTCCGTGGGGGACGCCGTGGGGGTTTTAGCAATGGAGAATCTGGAGAAGGGGAGCGCCCTCGTAGGCAGTATGATCGCCACAGTGGAACTGGACGTGGGTTCGTATTTTGCTTTATTTGACTTGTTTTTGTTGTCTGCTGTGGATCTGTTTCGAATCATTTGTTTTTATTACTCATTTATGTGTCTGTATGCATAACCAGGAGTGAATTCAAACGAAATGGTGCTGGACGTGGTAATTGGGGAACTCCCGCTGATGAAATTTCTCCGTGAGTATCTGTTAATCTCTCAAGCATCATGCACAATAAAGTTCCTTACGTTATATCCTTTATTTTTATACATATATTTTTTGTGTGATCTGTGATGTGAACTGACCCCTTTATATCCATATTGCTATTTGGCCAAAATAAGGGAAACTGAAGAAAATGCCCCCGAGAATGAGAGGAATGTGGGCATTGAGAAGCAGTCTGGAGAGGAGGATGCTGTGGATGCCAGCAAGGAGAATCCTGCAAATGAAACTGAGGAGAAGGAGCCTGAAACTAAGGTACTTCTTTGAACATAGTTAGGGTCTTGGTTTTGTAGAGATGTGTCTATGTGTTCAACTGAGGGACATAATAATTATATTTGGTGATTTCTCCTCAAATTGCTAGTCCTTGTTCACTTATTTAAGGGAGTCAATAGAAAGTGTTGTGATAGCTTGCTTTAATGGTTCTACTGTGTCTAATATGCATAGCGTCAGCGATTGAACCATAATTACAAATTGGGCTATTGTTTGGCCTATTTATGTTATTGAATACTATTTAGCTAGTTAACTATTGTTAGTTGAATTTATGTTGTTGTCTTAAATATGGGGTAAAATTCATTTGAAAATTCTGAATACTGGAACTGGTTTTGTTTCATCTGTTGCTGATGTAATCAACTTAAGGATGACCAACTAAACTGATAAACACAGTTTGGACTTCCTGGTTTACTAAGTCTTGCGTGATCTTAATGTTCTAATTTATAAATGTGTACTTTTTCCTCTGTCTATAATAGGAGATGACGTTAGAAGAATATGAGAAGATTCGCGAGGAGAGTAGGAAAGCATTGCTTGCTCTCAGGACTGAAGAAAGGAAAGTGGATGTCAAAGAGTTTGAGTCCATGCAACAACTTTCTAATAAGAAGAGCAATGATGAAATCTTTATCAAGCTGGTAAGATTTCTAAATTTGTTCTTATATGCGATTTCGTCTATAATCTATTTGATTTATGCTGGCACATTGACTTAGCTTTTGATTGTCAGGGTTCTGAAAAGGACAGGCGCAAAGAGGCTGACAAAGAAGAAAGAGCCAAAAAGGTTTGTATATTCTTCTTATATGTTTTATTGATAAAGTACTGCTCCTGGATGAACATGGATCTTGCATTAGGCATTCATCTGATAAATTCATCTTTTCATTGGATGCAATCCTAGCCTCCCTTTCTGTTAACTTGCCAAGAATCGGTGAAGCAATTATTAGTCTAAATTTGCTTGATGAATGGGTAAATTTATAAGTCTATTTGTACTAACTTGCTGTCATTATCACTCCTAGCGCTGCTGATGATAATAATGTCACTTAAAGATGTTCCCTTATTAAAATTCTGTATGAATGCTGTTTTGGTGTAGTCTGTCAGCATTAACGAGTTCCTGAAGCCAGCTGGAGGAGAGAAATACTATGGCCCTGGTCGTGGTCGTGGCCGTGGCCGCGGCAACAGAGGTGGACATGGAGGCAATGCAGCCAGCAATGTGGCAGCCCCATCAATTGAAGATCCCGGTCAGTTCCCCACCTTGGGTGGCAAGTGAGCTGCCACCACCGATGCAGTTCTGCACAATGGTTTTCACCTGCTTGGAATTCATTGTGATCTATTCAGTAGTCAGGAGTCGAACAAAGGTTTTCAAGAGGGATGGTGATTTCCTTTAATTAGAAACCATTTTACTGTTTTGAGTGTAAATTTTAGATAATTTGGCCGTTGGTCTTTTCCTGACATGCATGCATACCTCTTTTTGTTCTTTTTTTCTTTTGTTTTCCTTTTCCTTTTCCTTTTCCTTGGGGGGGTTAAAATTAGAGCACTTGGGGTCATTTTACAACTGAGTAGTAGTACCATCAGTTTTGGTTCGGTGTAAGGTTGAAGAACACTCGGTCCTTTCTGAGACATTGCATTTATGTTATTTTACCCTTAAATCTCTATTTTATTTAGGATTCGATGCTTAAAATCTTGAGAAGTTTCCTTCCGTTCTGCCTTCAAAGTTGAAACTGGGGGAGTCCGTAATTTTTTGTAAAATAGGCTGAATGGAGCGTTTGGGTTCTATTTCTAATGATTCAAAGTTTCAAACTTCCTATGCGAATTATATTTAACGAAATTGAATTGGGAATAAAATGAAACAAAGCTTTTGATCGATGGAATAGTCATTAGGGGAAATCTGAAAATAAACTTTTGGAAAATATTGTAAATTGATGAATTTTCTTCTCTGTAATTTCCGCTGGTCTTAACGAAAATTACTCGAATAAACCGACCAGAAGGCGGCGGAGAAAGTAGTTGCTACGGATCTGTCATGAACTCGAGACTTGCAACAGGTTCGTTGAACAAAGCGAAGGTTAACAGATTCCAGATTTGGGTCAAAGACTCAAAGTGGAAGCACCTGCAAGTTCAATAATTTAGAAGGCGTCACAAACGTCCCTTCTCTTACCAAGCATGACAAATGTACCATTGTCTGAAAAACACAAGAGACCAAACCTTCTCTTTCCTGAAAACTTTCCCACCAACCAAACGCCGTTACGTCCAACTCTCTTCTTCCACAATCCAAAACCCAAATGCCAACCCCGACCACGAAGCTACTCCCGCCGATTTTCCTTCCCATTCACCACGACAAAACCCGCCTTTGGTTCCCACCAGTAACGTAACAAGGAAACCTCCGACCACCCTTTCCCGTAACAATTCTTCGCCGTTCGACCAGCTTAACCACAATGATATCATTTATTCAAATAAGAGTATCACTAGTTATATACGATCAGGTGATATGGATTCCGCTCTCGGAGTTTTCAATAACATGACTGTTAGAACGACAGTTACTTGGAACTCAATTTTGGCGGGGTATTTGAAACACCCCGGGAAGATAACGGAAGCTCAGAAAATGTTTGATAGAATTCCTGAAAAAGACACTGTCTCTTATAACATTATGTTGGGTTGTTATGTGCAAAACTCTGATATGGAAACAGCTTGGTCTTTCTTTAATTCGATGCCCTTTAAGGATACAGCTTCATGGAATACAATGATTTCCGGCTTCGCTCAAAAGGGCGAAATGTGGAAAGCAAAGGAGTTGTTTTTGGCAATGGCGGAGAAGAATCATGTTACTTGGAGTGCAATGATTTCTGGGTATGTTGAATGTGGGGAACTAGAATCGGCCCTGGAGGTTTTTGAGTTAGCTGATGTGAAGAGTGTTGTGGCAAGGACTGCGATGATAAGTGGGTATATGAAGTTTGGGAAGGTAGAAAATGCTGAGAGATTGTTTAAAGAAATGCCGGTTAAGAACTTGGTGACTTGGAATGCTATGATAGCGGGTTATGTGGAGAATTGTCTAGCTGAGAATGGTTTAAAGCTTTTTAGGATGATGTTAAGGTATGGTATTAGGCCGAATCATTCGAGTTTGAGTAGTGTTTTATTGGGTTGCAGTGAACTGTCTGCTCTGCAGTTCGGGAAACAAGTTCATCAGCTTGTTTGTAAGTCTTTGTTACGTGATGATACAACAGCCGGTACTTCATTGATTAGCATGTATTGTAAATGCGGAGTGTTGGATAATGCTTGGAAACTGTTTCAGGAGATAAAGCGAAAGGATGTTGTTAGTTGGAATGCAATGATTTCTGGTTATGCCCAACATGGTGCTGGTGTGAAAGCTCTACGTCTGTTTGAGGAGATGAGGAATGAAGGGGTAAGGCCAGATTGGATCACGTTTGTGGCAGTTCTTCTAGCCTGTAACCATGCAGGGCTAGTAGATATTGGGATTCGATACTTTGATTGTATGGTGAAGGATTATGGTGTTGAAGCTAAAGCGGATCACTATACATGTATGGTAGACCTGCTGGGTCGAGCAGGGAAACTGGTTGAAGCTGTAGATTTGATAAAGAAAATGCCTTTCAAACCACATTGTGCCATATTTGGAACACTTCTGGGTGCTTGTAGAATCCACAAGAATTTAAAGATTGCTGAGTTTGCAGCTCAGAACTTGCTTAATCTTGATCCAAAAAGTGCAGCTGGTTACGTGCAACTAGCTAATGTTTATGCAGCAATGAACAAGTGGGACCATGTTGCTAGGGTTCGCCAATCAATGAAAGAAAATAAGGTAGTTAAGACACCTGGGTATAGTTGGATGGAAATAAAGAGTGTAGTTCATGAGTTCAGATCTGGGGATAGGATGCACCCGGAGTTATCCTCTATACATAAAAAATTGAATGAGTTGGAGAAAAAAATGAAGTTGGCAGGTTATGTTCCAGATCTTGAATTTGCATTACATGATGTAGGGGAAGAGCAGAAAGAACAGCTTCTATTACGGCATAGTGAAAAGCTGGCAATTGCCTTTGGGCTCATGAAAGTGCCTTACGGAACCCCAATCAGAGTGTTCAAGAACTTGAGAGTATGTGGGGATTGCCACCGTGCCATCAAGTATATATCGGCCATAGAAAGAAGAGAGATTATTGTGAGGGATACCGTAAGGTTTCACCATTTTAGAGATGGAAGCTGTTCTTGTGGTGATTTCTGGTAGGTTTGCATGGTTCCCTAAGAAGGCAATAAGCATAAACTCGAGTCATTTTTAGAGGTTTTCATCTTCTGCTAGTTCAAAACTTCAAATGGTTATGGTGGATTTTACAAGCATAAACTTTTAAACCCGATTACTAGAACTTGAAAAGTGGAATATACTCCATATTTCTAAATTAAATTACTCAGAAATGTTGTGGGGTATAAAATATTGGCTCTAATCAGAACCTTGAAGTTTGAACCCTCTTGAGTCATGAATTCATTCTTAATCATCTGCATGGAAAACAGAGAACCGTGTAGATTTTATAGAAAATTCAATGCTTATACTCACCCAAAAAAAAAGAGGGTAAATTCAAAGCTTATAGCATTACCTTGTCTCTACCGTTTCGGCCAAACCACCGTCAAAGTAAATCAAGAAAAACATGGTGCGACGATTTCAATAAAAGGCTTCCACGACCATGAGACAAGTATAAATTTCAAAACTGACAGTGAAATATCTTTGTTTCAAGTTAGGGCGATATGAGACTAATAGTAGAAACTAAGAAGGCAAATACTGCTTTTCATCAATATTCCTATTTTGTACAAATGTATTCTTGAAATCAAATACAATTAAAAGAATAGAAGTTTAACAGAGTATCGAACGAAAGACAAGAATAGCAAACCGTGCTGAACCATCTTCATATCAAAAGCATCAATAGGGACTAGTTTTACATGCAGCAAATAACACAAAAGAACATCATGAGCCCACTAACACTAAATTTCTTTAAGAAGAGCAGCAACCGGACTTCTGGTTGACGGGCTGTCCTCGAATCTGCACTGTTGGAGGTCTCGCATTGTTCATGGCTGGTTGGCTTGCCATCCTGCAAACAACCATAAAAAATATAAGGACCAAAATGTAAAAGGTGCGTCAATCTATTAAAGAAGAGAAATATCCTTTCAACATAAATTATTAACACCAGCAGGCACAGTACCTATTCTTGATTGAAGCGGCCATGGCCATGAAAGCCTCTTCAACGTTAGTGGCGTTCTTAGCACTTGTTTCCATGAAAGGAATCCCAATTTCATCTGCAAAAGCCTGTACAAAGAAAACAAGTCACGAAAAATGAAAATACCAATCTCCTCCTGCCACCTGAAGCTATATATATATATATATATATATGTATGTATGTATGGTGAAACAAACATGTGCAATCTACCTTAGCTGTCTCATAGGACACAACTTTGTTTGCTGTAAGGTCACACTTGTTGCCGACCAAAAGCTTGTTCACATTTTCACTGGCATAGCGGTCAATTTCATTTAGCCATTGCTTGACATTGTTGAAACTCTCTTGGTCTGTCACATCATAAACAACCTGCCAAGAAAGTAAGCAGCATGAGTTTAATCTTGCATAAAGAATTCAGGAATAACATAGGAAAAATGCAAAATATGGCACTTACAATGATACCATGAGCTCCACGATAATAGCTGCTAGTGATTGTCCTAAAACGTTCTTGGCCAGCAGTGTCCCACTGCATATCCAGAGGCAGGTATAAAAAGCAATCAGCAATGTATAATGATCAAAAGATCAAAAGACAAGGTACAGTCATGCAGCTTTTTATAATGCATAAAACATACGAAATAATTCTACGAAAGGAAATGAAAAAGGATTTAACTTCCAAAACCCATAAAATTAGAATTGCCAACCTTGTCAAAGCAGACCAAAATATGGGTGTACCAGAAGTATAGTAAACATCTCAAACAGGTATCTTTGGAGCTTTAAAATTAAAGCTAAGTGCTAACAACAGAAAAGATAGCTAGGCAATTCAAAGACTTACAATTTGAAGTTTGATGGTTTTTCCATCCTGTTCTACAGTGCGGATTTTCTGCATAACAGAATACAGTTTAGAATTAATTCACCTTTCAAATGTTTGAAAACAGCTATCAAATAGAACACAAACACTTACAAAATCAACACCAATGGTACTGATGTAACTCTCAAGATATGAATCATCCTGTTAAACAAAGATAAAAGGAAAAACAGTTAATAACCAATAATCTCTAGAGAATAAAAAGAGAACAAATCACGAAGCTAAGAATCGAAAAGCATGATAAAACAAGGAGGGACCAAGAACTTACAGCAAACCTCAAAAGTAGACATGATTTCCCAACACCAGAATCTCCAATAAGCAAAAGCTTAAACAGATAATCACTACGATTAACACAAACAAACAAAATTCAGAATACAAAAGGCACAGATCAAAATCTCAACATAAAAGCATACGTCCAAAAAGCTGATAAGCAATCAAGATTCCAAATCTTGTCCTAAAAGTTTCTGAGACATTTTAGCTTTTGCCATGACATGACAATAGAACATCAACAGCCAATCCATACCTGATTATTTCCATCCCTATGCCTAAATTTGTTTTAAAATACATCTAAAATTCCTCCAAAACTGTTACCTAACTTAAGAAAGGACTTCGACAAGATTACAACTTTTTAGCATAATTATTATTATTATCTCTCAGCTAAGTTATTTTGCACATAGAATCAACAGACAGATCTGACACAAGGGTCAACCGGATCTAATTCACAAAGCAAAATCAATAATCAACATAATGGAAGAAAGAAAGACAGAAACTTTAGTAAACAAAACACTGTTAATTCAAAGAAAGTTAAGGCAAGCAGATCCATAGAAAATAAATTAAAGTCCATTGAATTAGCATGAATTCAACCAAAAGCAATTTCTTTTTTAAAAAATTTTAACTTTCTTTTTCCTTAGATTCGTAAATAAATCAGAGCTTACTATTCGGGATTCATGATTGCGACGAGTTTGAATAAACTGAAACACTAGAAGCCGGGGAGATGACGGAGACAGCCGGAGATAGGGCTTACGGCGAGAATTAACGGTGATTTGAGATCGTCGCCGAGAAAAGGATTTCTATTTCTGTGAGATCGAAGGAGAATTCAAAGAGGTAAAGGATGCGTGTTTCGGTTTATTGTTGTTATAAATAAAGAGCCCGACTTGCTGCAATTCTATTTTATTTTTATTTCATTATATTAATTTTAAAATTCGCGGAAATTGGAGGCGTGACGTAGCAATGAGAAACCAAAGAATGCCACGCGTTATACACCTCTCATCTTAAATTACAAATTTGGTCATTTTCTTCTTGTGGCCTATTCCATCCAATAATGTGGGATTACCAATTTTCTTTTTCTCTTTTTTCTTTCTTGTTGGATAAAGTATATTTTCTGTCAACTAAATAGTTCTATGAGATTTGAAGTTTGAAATTCAAATTTGGATTAATGGTCAAATTTTAAATTTAAGCTAATATATTTTAGAGGATCAACTGATCAAAAAACAATGGGATGGAGGGGGAGAATCAGATCCCTAATCATATGTAATTTGACAAATTTGTTTTGAACTTTTGATATAGGACTTAAATGGAGACCACAGTCATGCAGCACCATTAGCTAGCAATTGGATACAATTGGGTACAACTGATGGGCATAGGTGGATTCCAAAGCTTATGTGTTGGCATTTTTGTGGATGACTCATGACTTAATAATTTTTGAAATTTTATTGAGTCAGATGATCACTTGGATTCCATGATCTAATTCCTTTGCTGATACAGTGGAGAATAATTGATATGCAATAGTAATATTAATTAAACTTTACTAAGGATATTTAGGTCATTTCCGAACAATTAAGCAGGTTTTTTTTTAAAAATTTTATTATGGAAAAAAGGGGGAAGCCAGATGTTTCTTTAGTGCTTCATTTACGTGTGTAGTCTCTGCATGATGAAGGAATCATTGACGATCTAACTCGTGCGGCCACGCGCCTGCCGGCCGGAAACCAGGTTGGATTCAAACGCGACCGAACAACTGATCAAGCAAATGCAATAATGTGACAAACATGTGGTGGTCGGTCAATTTTCGCTTGTTGCTTTTATAGCCTTTCACCTTTTTGTACGTGAGTACATAGACTTTTGACCACGTTCAGCGTAGGCGCGTTCTATAGGTTTCTTAGGATTGAGGTCAAACATGGTGGGCTTAGAAAGTTCTTGAGAAAAAGCTTTAGTTAGCCGAAATTGAAAACAAAATGTGATGGAAATTGGCATATGATAGGGTGAAGATCTTTTTTACTTTGTTTTAAGCAAACACATTGCATTCTCGTATTTATCTTAGATTTACAAAATTACAATTGCTTTTTTTTTTAATAATTTGCTTCTAATAATAGTAATAATTTTCTTTATTTAGTAGTTAAAAAATATAGTAGTAAGTTTTTTTAAGGGAGAAGCTTAAGCATGGTTTTGGTTTGTCTTTTTGCTACACCGCCTGAACAAGCAACAAGAAGAGAGATAAAGAAACCGTCCCTTTCGTGGGAAGTTCACCTTCTGTCAGCACCCCGACAACGCATAACATAGATCTCGTTTCTGTTGGAATTTATCTGGTCCTCCTTCTCTGAGACCAAAACAGAGAAACTGTCCAAAGATGCATCGATCATCAAGCAGTTCCCGAGTCTCAGACGAGTTCTTAATCAACTCGTCACCACCCCAATCTCAGAGCTCCAAGCAACTAAGGTCGGGAACGGTTCCCCTTAATCCGGAACAACTGCCCACATACAATCCCCTTTCACACCCCGCCAAGAAAGAGAGGTCTCGTCTTAGATTTGCCGAGAACGCCATCCACATCATCCCTCTCATCCTCGTTCTTTGCGCCATCATCCTTTGGTTCTTTTCCAACCCAGGTCTGGTTTCCAATATTTTCGCCCTGCCTTTTCTCTTATTTGATTGCTTCAGAAAGTTATTTCACTGTACCATTCATGGTTGTCAGCGGTCTAGATATATGAAAAACTTTTTCTTTTCGTTATTCAGAGTGTCAGTTTCTTAGAGTGCAATAGTTTTGTGGGGGGTTGGGGGGTTGTCTTAGTAAATTAAAGGTGTTTGATAGAGGTTTTATTCAGTGAAATAAATAACTTGCATTCATTTGTTGAGCAAATTGAGGGACATTTAAGATTCACAGGGAGTTGTTGAAATTTATTAGTCATATTTATAGTATGCTGTATTGACAATAATTTAGCTGTTTTGCCCTTTACATTGATGAATTTTCATATTTTCACTGATCTTCTGCGGACAGTTGGTAGACAATTAAAAATCAGTATTAAAGAAAAATTCGAAGTAAGCAAATCAAAATATAAACTTTGTATTTATGTTCGATCTGATGTGAACTAAGATGATCCATTTCTTTGCAGAATCAAGGGTTTGAAGATTGATTGCAAGATCAAGAGTCATTGGTGCATATGATGACTTGCTTCAAGACTGGAGCTGAAGGACTTTCAATTTAACAAAACAGCCGGGTTGTAACCTGTGAGATTATCGAAGAATGGGTGCAAACTCACTTCTTTCTTGTAAGAGAAAGAATGAGATACTCATTTGCTTCAGAGAAAACATTTTGGGTTTTGTAAGATCTAGATGGTTTTAACTTTCTTGCATTTTGAGATATCCTATATATACAAGATGATAATCTCATGGGTTTGGAGGCAGAGGAGAACTATGTAGTTTGGGATATAACATGGTCTTTTACATTTGGCTTCATGCTACTTTAGTTATTTTGGATTGATAGGAAGCATGACATGAGTGCAATTTCGAGAAACATCTTGTTATTCAATCATGTTTTCCATGGTTACAATGTTGTCCTTCTAACCTGCCTACTGCAACCTTCACACCACTTGTGCTGATAAAACTTCATAGCGATTTCTTTCAATGATTCATATCTTACAAACCTAAATTACTTGTGATAAGAGTACTCGAATTGCAAGTATGGTGAATGGATAGAGGTGCAACATTTTTTAAGGTGGAGAACCTGTTTGATGATGTAATCTTCTTCTCAGCTTTGCTTTGATGGGAAGACTCTATGATGCGCTGCTTCGTTTCCTTTCGTATACTATGCTATGCCCTTTCTTTGCTAATGGTTTCTTTGAATAATGCACTTCTTTTCAAGAAACAAGGAGACTGGCGATGAGTAAACATTGCTCATTTCTCAAAAAAGCTCTTTAATTTTGCATGATGCATTAAAATATGATGGAGAAAACAGCTTGAAAAGACAATGAAGTATAGTTTGCAGTGAAGGCGCTACAATTTCTTCTTGTGAGGTCGACTTAAAATCTTATACATTTTCTGCTTTGAGAGGCTCAACCTCAAAATTTGTGTGCTCTAGCATTGGTCCAAGTCTAACGAATTTGGGTACGACAACATTGTTACGAACAGAACAAACAAGTGGATTATCCCACTGCAAAAAAGATCCCACAAGATTTGCCCGAATGGTTAATGGAAACACACGGGGCCATCTTTCCTCTCCATATGCCCTGAAAGCACCTTCAATGGAAGGAGATCCGGTTCTAATTGCATCTGCTAGCTTTTTTGTCAGGACGACTGCATCCTCCAGAGCACAACAAGCACCTTGCCCTAGATTGGGAGTCATCGGATGCCAGGCATCCCCCACCAGCACAACTTTGCCGGTTGAGGCCAGAGGGCTTATGCCTGGCCATAACCAACGGTCCACTAGAGGGGTTCTACTTATCGTCTCATCTGGAGTGCGATCAATCAATTTAAGTAGCTCTGCAGGCCAGTTCTTTACCATTTCTTTTGCTTGGTTCTTCAGCAAAATTGGATCAGTGATCTTTGGACCTGCAACAAGTTGTGGAACATTAGACTTCAGGCCTCAGACGGATTTGAGAAACTTTACTGCAACTTAATCCTACCCTTAAATTCTATTCATTGGATAAAGAAAAACCTGCAGAGGGACTGTTATAGCAGATAAACCAGTATACTTTTGTAGGAGAGACTGGAACATATCCGGCACGCAACCCTCTTCCATATACGTAATTGACTCTTTGTGCAAATGGCTGCCCGTCGGAATAAAACCCAAGTCCACGGAAAGCACAATGCCCTGAATACTTCGGCTCTGAGAAACCCATCCATTTGGCAATAGGAGACCCAATTCCATCACAGCCAATAACAATCTGTTGAAATATACTAGTATTCAATAATTTGATATCTTTTGACAGTTGTTCAAATATACAGCTTGGAAGCAATATATAGTTTTATTCAAGAACGAGAATGTTGAAAAACTTAGGTTAATTAACCTTTGCAAGTAATCTAGTGCCATTCGTAAGTTCCAAAAGAGTTTCACCATTTTCACTTGATTCAATCTTTGCTAACTTCGAAAAAAATTGAACTGC
Source organism: Microcos paniculata (assembly GCA_030664755.1). Classification (NCBI taxonomy): domain Eukaryota; kingdom Viridiplantae; phylum Streptophyta; class Magnoliopsida; order Malvales; family Malvaceae; genus Microcos; species Microcos paniculata. The sequence goes on from CP131460.1 coordinate 41,261,186, forward strand.
TTCAGATGGCAGCTGATTGGCAAGCGTCTCCAGAAGTATTCTCCTCTCGACCGCGCGAACTTCCTGGCTGCAATATAACGTCAATGTTAGTTGATGATTGATGAATGCAGAGAACCCTTCAATAGAATTGAATAATATAATAACTCCGCAAGGTGGAAAATTTAATACGTTTGATCTTCATCTTTGAACGTGAACGAGCGTAACTCCCTTCCATCTTCTGACTTCACCAACATCCTGCACAGCCGAAGTGATGAACAAGAATATAATGACTGAGGATGCCTTGAGTCCAAAATGCTACAGAAGGTTTGATTGCGCATAATTTCCAGAAGATCACGTCACTAAATACTTGCTAGTGAAATTGAACATATACCCTTGGATTTCAAGAAACTGGCTCCTGAGACTATCTGCAACACCAATTGCATCCAATACCCGCCAACCATTCTTGAAAAGTGTGAGTGAGGTTCCACTAGTTCGAAGTGACTCTGCTTGCTCAAGCACTAGCGATTCAATTCCTAGCCTGGTGATCACATAACATGAAAAGTGAAAACTAATTAGAGCGAATTTCCGAAGATTCATCATAATTGAACTTGTGAAAACTAACTGGTACAAATTTAAAGTTGAAAACTTAAATTGAAAGCAATTTCCAGCCAGACTAGAGATTGATAGAAAGGCAAGCAAAGACATAAAGTTTAGTTCAAATTTTCAATTTTGACCTCCTAAGGGACACTGCAGTGGCAAGACCAGCTATCCCAGCGCCGACGATGACAATATCCTCCTTCCGAACAACGGCTTCAGTTTTTAACATTGATGCGAAGATGGGTTTGGTTCTGGGTTGAGCTTGAAACCAAGGACGGTTCTGCAAAAGTACTCCTCCTGGAGCATTATACAAAGAAGGTCGTGACTTAGGAGAGTTGAGACACAGAAGAGAAGAGGTAGTTTTTGCCATGGTTCTCTAGTGTTAGTTAGGGATGCAAAGTTTGAAACGTAAAGAGGACCAAAATTTTGAAACGAAAGGTCCCTGCAAAATAAGTGGCAGAGACGAAAGCGTTCTTGTTGGTTAATGTTCAGCCAGATTTTACCCGTCAAAGGTACCTTAATAACGACCAATGTATGAACTTGAACCTGGGTCTTCTCATTTATATTAGGCCCGAGCTTGATCTATGATTTAGACCCATTATTCGAAGTTGATTTTGGGGCTCAACTTGCACTCATCGTCAGGCCTTTGGACAAGATCAAGATCCATATAATTTGGACTCAAGGGGTTTTAGAAAGTATAATCCAAGCTAAGATCTCTCTCTCTCTCTCTCTCTCTCTCTCTCTCTCTCTTTTTTCCTTGGTAAGAAGCTAAGATCTTTCTTCTTTCACTAGCAAATGGTCCACGCACTTCGTTGCGGGAAATTAATATGTATATTATATATAGATAATCGTATATGTTTATATGTATATTTATGTGTATATATTTAAATGTGTATACATACTATAAGTAAATTAATGAAAATTTATGCATATACAACATATATATAATTTAACACTAACAAATCTCAAAATCATAGAAAATCCAAAAAAGACCAAAACTCATAAGGTATAAAAAAATCCAAGAAAAAAAATCCAAAACTTAAAATTTATAAATTTCATCCCCACTTTTATAAATCTCACTAAAACATATTGGAATATCAGATAAGTTCCACTAAACTTATTTCATAAATAGCCTAAGATAGCCTCAAAATTAAGAAAATGATGAGTAATTGTCATTTCTAGCTCAACTTTAAGTAATATTATATGTATACATATATATATGTATATTGTATGTATTTATGTGTGTGTATATATATATATATTAGTAGCATTTATAATATTAATAGTATTTATATATAATAATATAATAATGATTGTGTACGTGTATGGGGTCCCACCATTTTAAGAATAGATTAAAAAAATAGTGGAATGTAAAATTATTAAAAGCTCATAGTAGGAAATAGATAGAAAAATGAAATTTGAGATAAAATAGATAATTTTGTAAACTTACATAATGTAGTATAGATATAGTAGTATAGATTTCTCATTCAACTTTAGTAGTATTATATGTATGTATATGTATATATATATACATATTATATTGTATATGTGTATGTATGTACATATATATATGTATGGTATGTATGTGTGTGTAATATTAATATTAATATTAGCATATTATATAATATTTATTTATATAATAATGATTATGTATAAGTATGTGGGTTCCATCATTTTAAAAATATGAAAAGAAAAGAAAGGTGGCATATAAAATGACAAAAAAACTATTAGAATCAATAGATAAAAAATGAGAATTAAGATAAAATAAGTATTTTTATTAATTTACATTATTTTTTTTATATAGTAGTATAGATATGAAAGTATACTGAACCACATCAGGTAACATGAGAATCAGAACCCAGAAAGACAGAAGCTGATCTGGACCCAGCACTGGAACTGGAAGAGGGCCTCCCCAAGCCATGGTCGATGGTCCCCATTCCCCAAGGCCCATATATAGTAAACCATTGTCCTAAACGGTTAACCGGCCATCAAATGCAAAAGGGTCGGCTGAACTATATATTCCCACTTTCAATCTGAAAGCAATAGGACAACAAAAATGGAAGATGCCTTGCTAATATATATATATATATATATATATATGTAAAGATATTTTTGTCATATAAATTTGTTTTGATAATTATTATTTAGAAAAATATTAAACAGTACACCCATGCATCATTGAAGATGTTAAATATAAAAAATATTATATGATTAATGTTTTATTTTTTTTAATTCAAAAAAAATTACTATATTAAATAAAAAATATTTTCTTTAAACAAAAAGTTAACCCAACTTAAATGATACATAGATACATGTACATCTATTAACAAAACCGAATTACTTATTATTATTTCAAAATTTAACGCTTGTCATTAATTGTACTACGTACGAGCACCGGTTAAGCTAGCCCAATTAATATTATATCCCATTGCACACCAACCACAAGCAGCAGGAGGGCAAAAAGGCTCACTCCAGCTGCCACATGAGCTTGCAGTTCAATTGTGACGACCCAAAATCTCGAGCATTGACCAAAAAAGTTACAGCTACTGGCCTTTCTCATGTGTTCACGCCTTCACGGGCAACCCAGAGCAGAAAAGGGGAGCCAGCATATTTAAATTTGGCGTTAATTCACAGAATGGAAGCAACGACTGCATATTCTTTGCTTTGGGGATGATCCTGGAATATTGTTGGTATGAATATAACTTATTACTTCTGTTGTTTCTTATTATCTGATCTCAACTTAATGTTCCTTTTTATTTGTTATTTTATAGTTTTAATAAACTATTAATTATTTATTTTCAAACTTACCATTCTTTAGAATTATAAGAAACATTAAATGTATTACTAGTTGTTATATTAAGCCAATTACTCTCTCTATCTCAAAATAATTATCACTTTTAAAGGTTTCATATGACAAAAAAAATAGGTTTTTTTTGTTAAATTTTATGCATTTTTCATTTAGTTTCCTATATTACTACTACTTATTTAACTTTTCTTCCATTTATGATCAAAGAAATAAAATAAGAAAGACATGCATTTAATGATAAAGGTAATTTTAGAAAACTACAATAATATTACATTGATTTTGTAAAAGTAACAAATATTTTATGTAAGAAAAACTCTAAAAAACGACAATTATTTTGGGATATAGGAAATAACTTGTAAAGAAGAGAGATGATAAATTAGACTTAGGATAAATTTAAAAAGTGAAATAAAATTTATATAGAATTTTATTTTTTAACTAACTTTTTTAATAAAAGATATTCGATTATTATTAGGGTCGGATATATAAAACCGGAGGGAGTATTTATGAGCTGCACATGCCAACGCCTTAATGCAATTAATGATATAAAATATACTCCGTATAAAAATAATGAACGTCTGGTCATGTTCATGGCTTGTTTTCGCAAGCAAGTGGAAGTGGTCAAGAACTGCTCGGGAGGCGGCCCTATGTTAAAATCTCAACAAACTTGAACTCCTTAAATTCTAGCTCTTTTTTTTTTTGGTACATAAATTCTAGCTCTTTTTTGCTGGAAAAAGCTATTTCACATTAAAACCAGTAAATTTATAAACTTGGCCTTTGGCCAAAGAAAGAGTTATAAGCAAAAACCGAGCTTTATCTCTGTTATTTATTAATTTGATGACTTTTGGTCCAAACTGGGGCGCTCATGATCGACGTTCTTGGATGGATCAAGATGAATAATAGCAGCATGTTGGTGGCGGTTTAACGAACAACAAGTTGCGTATTAAAGCACAAAACAACATACTTTCATTGAGGTTGTACTATACTCCCAAGGAAATTTGGCAGTTGTCTTTATAAGAGTTTCCACACTTAAATGAAACCACCAACCGATCTGAAATGCTGGCCATTTCCATGGATATCTTGTCTGGTAATAGGCCAAGGACCAACGTCTGGCTCAGGGCAATCCGGAAGTAAAATCAATAATTGAAACTTCAACCACTACAAAAAATTTTGCACTTTGGCTTGATCACAATTGAATCAATTAATGGGTTATGCTAATAATAATTTGGTTGAATAACTGCTTTACTTGGTCTGATCTTCATGTTAGCTGAATTTTATTAGTAATTTGGTTTTTGCTTGTCTGAATAGGAAAACAGTGAACCAAAAAAATGTAGAAAGACAGAAGGAATGAATTGCCATGTGCCCAATGAAACCAAATTAAGTACCACAATCAACTGCTTGATTACAAAGGTTTGGGAAATTTGGCTTTTGCGTGTGGTTCACCAAGGTATTTCCCTGGAATTTTTTTTAATGTCTTTAAAATGGAAAGAAAATGACAGTTAATTGAGTGGTAAAATTAATTTAGGCATTAGTTTATGTCTGATTACCAAAACCTTTGCAGAATAAGACATCTTCATTTCCTGTTATGCATCATCCTAGTACATTAGGTATACCAGCAAAACCTGCTAGCCCTGTACAAAACTTCCTTAATCAAGCCAACATTTTAACTTAAAAAACAATAAACTCTGATTATCTATTCATAAATCATTGTAATACTAAAAGGCATGTTCAGACAGCGATCAGTCAATGTCGTGTTTTAGAATTTTAAACTGTTTCATTTACTTGGACGGTGCATGTTTTGCGCATGACATTTTTCTATAAATACCCATAGCAATTAGCAAAGATATGTAAGCTAATTAAGCCCATTCCCTTCACAAGCTACCCAAAGATGTCGAGGTACACTGATGGCTTTGTCCCTAAATTAGCCATTGAAGGTGTTCAGACCGTGACTCCGATGAGGATAACAGATCCAAGGCAGACACGTCAAGTGGTGGCGGGGCAGGTTGTCGGTCCAGGCATTTTTCAGAGGTGTCTGAACATGGTCCAATACTACAGGAAGGAGAAGGAGGAGGATTCTGGCTGGCTAGTTGCTGGTTGGATCAAGGAGACACTTGGGAGAGCTTTGATGGAGCAACCCATGATTTCTGGACGCCTTCGAAAAGGGGACCAAAACGATGGAGAGTTGGAGATCGTGTCTAATGACTGCGGCATTAGACTCATAGAGGCAAGCCTTCAGATGAATCTGTCAGAGTTTCTTGATTTGAAGCAAAGGGAAGAGGCAGAAGCTCAACTTGTTTTCTGGAAGGATATTGATCAGCAAAACCCACAGTTCTCCCCACTGTTTTATGTGCAGGTGATATTATATATCCTTACTGACATTAGCTCTAGCTATGTTAATTAAAAAGAAAAAAAAAACTTAAAATTCAAAATGTTTTGCAGGTCACCAATTTCCAATGTGGTGGATACTCAATTGGAATTAGCTGCAGCATTCTCCTGGCAGACCTTTTGCTAAGGACGGAGTTTCTCAAGACATGGGCAAATATTCACAACAACATTATCAGCAAGAATAATGGACGAAATCTACCACTCTTCTACCTCCCTGGCCTCAGGAATATCACCACCACCTCCTCTAACATTGTCAGCTCAAGTTCAAGCAAAAACACTGGCAAAACCATGATCTTCAAGATCAATGCTGAAACCGATAGTGTGGAGGGTGAATGGTGCAGAGAAGTGGCTTTAGCCTGTCTCGAGGAGGCAGAGAAGAATCTTGGAAGCGAAATAGGTGCTGAGTTTTCGTTGTTTGTCAATGAATCGTTTGAGGCCATCAAGGTTGAAAGCTGCTCAAAGCATGGGATGTTGAAGCCACAGCTGAAACTGAACAAAGACTTCATTGCTAATGCAAAATGGGATGACTTGGGGGCGACGGAAGTTACTTTCCGACAAGGAAATAAACCTGCTCATGTTTCCTATTGGTTTAAATCGATTTTGGGTGGGATTGTCTTTGTAATTCCTTCAATTGAGGAGGAAGAATGCAAAATGAATATCATTGTCACAATCCCTAATGAGAAGTGATTATAGTGTTCTAAGAGTTTCACTTCACCCCCTTTGCTTTAATTGCAAGTGCTTTTCTTTATCTGGAAGGAGTCTATTTGTCATTAAATCCTTGCCCACTTCGTTCTTTTTTCCATTTACTTCGATATTTGACTCAAATAGCACAGGAAACGTCGGCACAATTTTATTATGCCAACTGCCAAAGGACATCCCACTAAACGCAGCTGCGGAGACCAACCTAGTACTGTTGTACTGGTGAAGCCGAGGGCAGTTGGGACAACGGAAAATTAACGAGGGAAGACTGGATCGAAGAGGACGATTACATAATGGGGTATAATTAATGTTATGCTAGCCTAACTTGGAACTTTGGAAGGAATCCAGTGTACAGACCAACGTTCATATGTTGAAAGAAACGCCACCCATCAAAAAATTTGGGTGGCTTAAAGAGAGGGATTTTGTGACATTTTAGCATTCCGATGGGCAGATGGCCAATATAAATGGGTAGCTTATGCCTCTACTTTTCTCGTTTCCTTAATTAAGCACAAAATCAATGAGTTCTCTCTTTTCTTTACTCATTTGAGGATCTATTATTATGTACCAAAAGTCATCAATGGATTTAATGGAACCTGACATTACTACTACTAGATGGTTCATTCCTACGCAGGGAAGAAAGAGTCAAATTGGGGCCTGGAAGGACTGAGGAGGGGAAGAAGGAAGATGTACGTAATATATGTGAACATGCACGCCTTCATGAAAATGACTATTGATTTCTTATTTTAATGTAATCTCTTCATTTTCTGAAAAACAATTGAAAGACATGTAAAACCTACTTCTTTAAAAATACAGTTATAAAATTTGTGAAGGGTGAGGCTTAAGTGAGACTTGAGGAAAACGTTGAACTGCTTGTGTGACGATTGGCCCAAAAACAGAACATGTTGTGTAGGAGGCGCCTCCGTTTGCTTATTTTTGGACTTGCTTTAGACTAGTAAAATCTTTAGCCCAAATAAAGTTAAAGACCCAATCCAGCTGGAGCTCGACCCATCATATTATGAAAATCCAACCATTTCCCAGCCCAAAATGGACTCCGTATGTTTACGTGGCAAGATCCCATTTATCCATACATAACGAAGAAACATCTTTCCGTCAACAGACAATATCTTCCCACAATGTCGATGTTTTGGTTGCAGAGAGACGAGAAGTAGGAAAAGAGACGAGTACTTAGCTTCCTCAAAGAGAAAAGAACATGTTAAAGATACGCATATGAAAGAGAGTTCTCTTTTGATTTTACAAGGAGAGAAAGACAGGCTTGTTAAAGAATGGAGAGTGGTATCACAAACAGTAACAATAAAATGGTGGCGACCGATCAAAGAAAAGGCTTTGAAGGAATCAGATTAGAGAATCCATTTACTTTGAAAGTGGGTCAAGTATTTACTGGCTTTGGCATTGGCTGTGGTATTGGTATTGGTGTGGGTCGCCCTATAAATCTAGGTACTGCTCCTGAACATTGCTCTCTCCTTGCATATGCATTATTCAATTAGTGTTAAAAATCTTGTTTTTCAATTGCGAAGATGAATTGGAGTGGTTTGTTTGGTCCCAAGAATGATGATATTTTTTCCAGTTTGCTTCCTGCGAAACCTTGTATGTATCTTGTTTTGGTATCACTTTCTTTTCATCTGTTTTCTAAAACATATTCATTATGTTCTATTGTGAGAAAATGTTGGTAAGTTTAATGATGGTAAGTTCCTTTTTGGGTGTTTACGGTATCTGAAGTGGTGAGTTAATTGATTTAGTTTGTTAAAGTTTGAAAATTTTCTCTCGTTAGAGAGTAGTTTAGCTTTACCATATGTTAGTCTAAGTCCTGATTGAGAATTTAAAGAGCTCAATACATGTTAAAAAGCAACTACTTTTATTTTGTGTTTTGTGTTTGCTGTTGTGTTAGTGTAACTCTGTAATAGTTTTGGTATTATATGAATCAGTACGATCTTGAGTGTTGAGTTAGCTTAAATAAGGATCAGTCTGTTGAGAAGCTTGTAGTTTTCTACTACTAAGTGGAAAACGGATTGCTTTTTCCTGAAAGTTAATCGGAAGATGAAAACATGAAGAAATGAGATGAGTTCAATTATGAAGAAGTGTAATTTCGAGATTTAATCGCATGGAAGGTAGGTAATTGTTAATGACTCCTCTCCGAGGTTTGGCTTGGATGATGTTTTTCTACTTCTTGATGCATTTTGATGGTGTTTTGCACGATATAATGGTAATTTAGAATACTAAGTGAGCCTCCAATTAAATAATAACATACTCTTGGTGTGCCCCACTTTATTTCTTCCAATCATACATTCTGTGAGGCTGTTGCTGTGAGATAAAACTTTTATGATCTTAGAATATCTCTTTTCTCTTATGATGCAGACATTATGTGGTTGTTAGCTGATGCAAGGTTTGCTCACATTTCTGTTTGCTGGTGCATTCTTTCAAAGACACTTTGTTGACCTGTGCTATTTTCCAGGTGCAATACCCATGCTTGGCCAAGTTATGAGTGCGACTAGAGGTGCAACTGATGCGTTTTCTGGTGTTAGCAGACATGTAAATGGTGCTGTAAGTCAAACATACAGCTTTCTAGCTGTTTATGGCACCATTCTATTACTTTTGTTTGTTTGATAATCCAGGTCTGCTTATCCAGTCTTTCTTGTGTTTTAGTTAAGGAAGTTGGGAGCTAAGAACATTGAAGCAGGCATTGGATGTGGAGTTGGTCTTGGCCATGGTTTTGGTGTTGGTATGTAATAATGTTGAAAAGAAACAACTAAATAAATACATTATAGTGATGCATTTGTTAAGATGGTGTATCTTTCCAATTTGTTGTGGAGTCTGCCTGTTATAGTGTTATTTAAAATTGCAAGCATATGCCCTGATACCTCATGGTCAGATAGTTAACTGCTTGGTTCAACACTTCTTATATGCTCATGGCAAAATAGCTGATTTCTGTGGTAGGGGATTCTAGCAAGCTCGGACATTTGTCTTTCATAACCATGTGAGAATTTGTTCAGACTTTCCTTTTCTTTGAAATTCTAAGCATCCACATAACAAGTACTGTCATCAATGCTGCAATACATAAAAATTTGTAATTTAATGCTCTGTCACTGATATGAACTAAAACTAGATTTCTTGACGGCTAAAGTTGTTCATATTGCAGGACTTGCCGTGAAGCCTGGGGTGGTGCAGCAAGTTCAATGTTGTGTTATGGTACATATAACTTCTTATACAATAATATCTACTATTTTAATTGTATTTTGCTTTAGTTGCCTAAACTTCAATTATAAATTTTTAGCAAGCAATGACAACATTGATGATGAAGTTCGGAATGGCTCCCAAGTTACCCTTCAGTGAAGACGGCTTTCCTGTTCCCTTTCAAAGTGGTTTGACCACTACAAATGAACCCTCTATCCAAAACCCACTCGGAAAAATGAAGCAGGTGGTGGCAAAGCTACCAGATCCTACATCTAAAGGCTTGCGTGGACCTGGAGATATGAGCAGGGGTTCAGCTTATGAAAAAATTTCATCAAAATTCCCAACTGAAACATCTTTTGGAAGTCGAACAGAAAAGGTTCTTAATAGTTTTTTGCAAAATCCAGTTTTGAAGGGAGATGAAACTAGCCTAAATGAACTGGTACGCAGATATACCCTTATGGTTGTGCATGTTGCTTTGTAATTCCTCACCTTCTGCTATTTCTTATCAGCATTCTAGCATTGAATTTGAATGTGGAATCTCAAATTTAAAAATCTTATGGAAGCTTAGGAAGCAGCAATGTTTCACTTGGGTTTGGTTGTTTTGTAGGCTGGACGGTTGCGTTCTGAAAACAGCATGCTTCAAATGGTAATGCCCCTTGATAGTTTTTCAACCTAATCTAATTTTTTTTATGATGTTTCTCCAAGAAGATTATTGATCATTGAGTGGAAAGACACATAAATATTGGCAGAAAGTAACGGTAAACAGACATGAAATTCCCTTAGTGATCATATTTGCATATCCCAAGGTTGTCTGCATACATTCACATGGGTTCTTACCGTAATAAAGCTTTGTTCATGTCTGTGTGCATCATCCTCTCTTTTTATGGGATTGTATAAGATTTCCCTGAAACTTCTATTCATTTAGGTATTGAAACACCAGCAAATGATTGAGGAACTTATGGAGGAGAATGAGAAGCTTCGTCAGGTACTTTTGGAAGACCTGAATATACCACCAAGCAAGCTCCAAACCAGTTATTCGAGTAAAATTAAATCTCTACGTTCAGAATGTTTCCATTGCCGAAGAAAACAAAGGAAAAATAGATGATCGCAAAGTCTGACAAGTATTCTAAAGACCATTCTCAAGTGATAAAGCCAAGACGTTATTCGATAACTCCTGCAGCAGGATTTTGAGTTGTGGCGCAGCTTTCCGGCCTGGTAGTTCAGAAGCGTTGTTTACCATCATCAATTACTACCCGAATGAAGAGTAAGAAAATCACCCAAAGACTGACTCATCGGTTATCTAACAATACGGAAGCAGAATGATTATACCAGAGAGAGGAAGAATTAGTTAAACTAATCTGCCAGGGAATCTCATATTTTGTTATTGAACCTTTTCTTATTTCATCTGAGAGTGCACATTTTCATGTAACGAGGCAAAACCTTTCCTGTCATGGCATTGTGCCCTTTCAATGGAATTTTTTTTATCCTTGATGTGCAAGTCCTTAGTATCTCCATGGTAAATGATCATGTTACGGTAGATTTATTGCAGACGTTCAGCTTATGTAAAATTTTGTTCAATGTTTGGTTGTGGTGGCTAAAGCGGCCTTATTTCTTTCAATCCACCATTGAAAATGCTTTTCATCCTTCAGGCTACACTTACGGCTAGTCGCAGAAAGGACTCCAATTTCCGAAAGCTTCAAAATTGAGACAGCTCATCGTTTTTTCTTTTCTTAAAAGTAAAAATGTTTTATATTTTCCTCCTCCAATTTTATAATATCCCGAACAATGAGCCCCAGATACTATAAATTTTGGGCCCATTCTAATGGCATTGGTGGGCCAAGCTGACTCTGCTTTAGTCTTTCGTCAATGTCAGATGATTGGAGGGCTGAGACTAAGCCCAACATCTGGCCCACCGAAGACTTAAACTAATCGATATTTCTAGGAATTCTGCGAGGATATTCATATTTGCATTGTTGTAGTTCACATGTCTTCCTTTTCTTTGTTTTGTTTGTTATTTGGATTAATGAAGCATTAAACGTTTTTCCTCCTTCTAGATGCCTCATTAAAACAATTTCCATAAAAATTTCATAATTTAAGAATTAAATTATAAATTAGATTATTGCATGACCAAATTTCAATCAGAAACGCTGTATTCCAAAAAAAATAAATAAATTTCAAATTACAGGGCACAGCAGGGTCTGGTGAAAGACTGATGAAAGTTGTTGCGGGAAGGAGATGGGAAGTGATGGTGAGAGGGTTGTCATGTCTTCACTCTCGTCACGAAGAAAGACAGAGAAAGATAGACACAGATAAAGATGTTTTTGATGCATGCAAAGCAGCAGCCATGCTTCTTCTTATCCATTTCTATCAGTGCATCTTTTATAAGGGTATCCAATGATGATGATTTGTTTGGAAGATGAATCTTTGATGAGTTCCCTGATCTCATGGCAATACTTTGAGAGTAATGGTAAAGTAAAATGTGGGCAGTAATTTGATGCGAATTTGTTGGTGGGGCAACCTCCCCATGTGCACGTCACTTTCACACTCGAGACCAATTGATTCGGCCTTCCGAGTTCTAGGCCCACCACATTGAATCACACATCCATTTCCACAGTCCATACTCCTCCAAAAGACTCTCTCTCTCTCTTCCCCCAGTGGCTTTGCACCACCGAAAAAAAGCCCCATACTCGTTTAGTTTTAGTACATGGATGAAGGACTCAATAGTCTCATTCTAAAAGCCAATTTCTCTTCCACAAACCCAAAAGAGACTCCATAGTCCAAAGGCAACAGCTCTCTTCCCCTTTCCAAAAGTTAAATTTACTGATCCTCCCAGAGCTCATGCTCGGTCTCTGTCATTCCTCCACATAACAGCTACAGTCACCTAACCTTTCCTTCTTTCCCGACCCTTTCATTATTCACCACCACCAATTGGCACCCCCATTCATCTTTTCTATCTACCCCCTCGACCAACCCATGCTCATCTAACCCTTTTTCGCACACAGAGAAGATCATAAATATGTCCCTAAATGCATTTAAAGGAACCTACATGTACAGACATATTTTCTCTCTATGACCCATTGCTTTATTAAGCATTTCAAGTAGTCATGTGTTAAATTAGTGACATTAGTAAATCGTAAAAATTAGTATAATCCTTTGAATTTTGTGATTTGTGAGTCAGTTTTTTCAATTTTGGACTATCCAAGTTGAAATCTTATCCTCTAATGTCTAAACCGTATCTTACTTTTACATAGAGGCTAAGGGGCGGCAGGGCAAGGACAAGGTGGAAAATTCTCATTGTCTATCATGTAATCAAATTAAATGATGAAATTATATAACTCGATTTAATTGAAATGGTAAATTATAATTCGCCATACAAAATTAACCAGCATTTTTCGCTTTTCTCCCCTTAACCTTAATTCTTCGTTTTATTTACCAAAACTGATCAAGATCGATGGATAGTCTAGGTACTAAATATGGCCCAGACGGCCAGACCTCAAGGGAAAAAAAAATGAAACTAAGAAACGTGAGAATGAGAAGAAAATAATTACTAGCACTGAATTATTACAGTAACACAAACAAGAATGGGGAAGTCTCTCATTATTCGGCTAAAGTCAAAATGCTAAAAGAGCTGTAACATTCGACGTAAATCTCAAAAAAAAAAGTTCTCCAAATCACAAAGCGGCTCCAAGAATCAACTAGAAGAGAGAGAAAATGCGAACAGAAACAAAAAGAATACACAAACAAAAAGAGTATAGCTTAATCTACATAAAGTAAACAAATTAATGAAAAGATTAAAATAAAAGAAGAAAAAAGAAAAGGAAATGTAACCTAAACAAAGAGTGCAACTCCTCCAAACAATGCTAGCAACACCATGCTGTATTCAAACGTAGGAGCAGCAAAACTTGTCGGAGGAGCAGGGGCTGCGGAAGGTCCAGGAGGAGAAGCTATGGATGGCGGAGGTGGTGATGGGCCCGGTGCGTTTCCCGTGGACGATGGGCTTGGAGCCGTTGGAGTTGATGCTGGGCTAGGAGCCATATTTGTTGACGGGCTCGGAGTTGTTGGGCTTGTTGGAACCATAGAAGGAGGGCTGGTCGTGGTCGGTGGGGGTGAGGACGCTGGAGTTACAGCAGGGGGTGGTGTGGTGGTGGGTGTGGGTGGTGGAGAGGATGCTCTAGGAGGAGGACTGCCACTGGTAGACGGCGGGGGTGAGGAAGCTGGAGTTACAGCAGGGGGTGGTGTGGTGGTGGGTGTCGGTGGAGGAGAGGATGCTTTAGGAGGAGGACTAAGACGGGTTGACGGCGGGGTGCCTGAAGTTGGTGGCATTGCAGGTGATGCTGATGGGCCTTGAGCTACTGAACATGACATCAAAGCGAGCACCAGTGTCAGCGCGAGCATGGCACGTGAATGAGCCATGCTGAAATATATATGCGTGTGTATGTACGTACACTCGGAAGAGAAAGAAAGCTAGCGAAGGTTTAGATAGCAAGATAGCTGCGGCTTAAGGTGAGTTAAGGTACGGGAGGAGGAGAGTACCGACTACCGAGGTTGATATATAGTTGCAGGGAGATTGAAAATTTGAAGAATCATTCCATGGGATAAGTATACGGACGTTTCGTGCTACTGGCCACGCGAATTGACGCGTGTCCCCCTGGAATATGTGTTTTCGTGGGCTAGCACACAGAGGATTGAAGATGATATTTCTTTTTCCTCGTTAGTATTCGAGGGTCACAAAGATTATCTTCCCTCTTTAATTATTCTAAACTAGGGTTGGAATAAAATTCTTCCATGATGTGGCACCCATTAAGTCGTTTTGCTTTTAGAATATTTTTATATAGTAGAAAATTGGAGCCAGTTAAAATTTATCAAGGCATCTTTTAATGGCAGAGAGTTTGGATGCTTAGAGCAGTGGGAAAAAGGCTTGAAGAACAATTGTGCCATCAGGGATTACTTAACCATAAACACGTCAACAACATGAAATCATGAGTTTGATTCGTAGTAATCATCACTTTCCTTTATAGTCCTTTGGACGGTAAGCCATAAATTGAGACCTCTCTTTTGGTTGCTAACTTGCTATTGACAGAAAGGCAAACAATGAATGCCTTTTTTTTTTTTTTTTTTTCCCCTCTCTCTCTCTCTCTCTCTCTCTCTCTAAGTGCAGAATTGTTAAATGGGGTTTAGCTTGCACGCCCGCCATAGAATCATGGCAATGGCAGGGACCAATGAACATAGTGGCATTCATGCTTGGCAGCTGCAGGCACCATTTTCTTTGTCCACCAACCAAAATTTGTGATTCACAATGAGAAAAGCAGCGGCAAGATTTTTAAGAAGCATCTACAGAAAACCCAAGGCTATATATGCCAGCATCCCCATGGGCCTAATTTGATTTGAGGATTCTATGCTGTCTTCCTTCTTCATGTAATTAGATCCATGCCGAATTGCAGCCGAAATGATCAATTAAGCACATTACAGAAAAAGAATTACTTCTCCGTATGTGAGTCGAAATTCTTGGAAAAGCTGCATGCGATGCAATTTTGACATGTTTTCAATGTTGCTTGTTTGGTTGGTCAGAAAATGGACTTCCAAGTTGTTAAAGATTCGAACCTATGTGAAAACAGATAACACATAATGGTGGCCAACGACCTAATTTATGTCCAACTATATGAAATTGATGCTCAGGAAAAAACCATTCTGCAGTTTACTTTGTAATGACAACTTGCGACGATTTTATAATCAGAAATGCAAAAAACAAAGAAAAGAAAAAATAATATGAAAATTCGAGGTTTTATTTTACTTATTCAAACCCTAATGTACATAATATTGACAAGATTTATTTTCTTTGGAGTAGCAAATTACAGCCAGGAATCATGATGTTGGCACACGAAATACTCGGTGGTCCTCAATGAATGATGATGAACCAGACAATGGATCCAATTCCTGCCACACCCAGCTAGCCTAAATTAATGCAGAACCAAAACCAGATGTGATATTCTGTACTCTATTGAGTGGACCTTCAATTTTTTTTTGGCTTATTTCTGGTTGGCTTTATATAGTATCACACTCAAGAATCAAAAATCAAAAAGCAATATATTATAGCAGTTCGAAGATGTTAGATCAGATTAACGTTAAAGACTCAAATGGTACCTCTTACATTGACAAATGGAGATGGTAATTTTGAATTTTGAAAGGTATAACTACAAGCATATCAATGGAACTTTATAATGAAACATCCTGATCCGAACAAAAAGCTTTGCAGGAAGAAGAAACATGGTGAAAGTGTTTCCTGGAAAAAACATGGATGGTTGTATGTCGCCATTCCACTTGAGGAGTGAGGACAGATTTTCGACAGATAAACGATGGTGACAGAGAGGAAGGAAGGGGCCATAAAATTAGTTGGTTTCATGTAGAGGAGAGCAGAGGACATGTCTAAAACCATTAATTGCAATTTGAAACGTGAATCAACTTCTCTGTCAAGGCAATAATATCCTTCAGTACAGGAGGACCCCCATGCTACAGAAGACATCCATCTTTGAGGACACGGAAACTAACATCCATCTCATCCAACCCTTTAGAATCATTAAGCTGAAGCCTGAAGGCATCATCACAAACAGACTTTTGACTTTTTCCTCGCCCCTTTTGGTAAACAAATGACAAAGAAAAGAACAGCATGTTTGCGTTTGACAGAAATTCCGCCTGATATTGCCATTGACAATCAACTAAATCATGGATTCAAACCCGAAGGCAAACTAATAGTAATGCAACATCAGGCTTAGCAAAGGTAGATAGTCGATACTCCATATGGTTCAAGATTGGGATGGCTAACTTAGAAACAATCTCCAGCTTCGGGCACGGTGGTTAACGGAAGCCAAACTGGTTTCTAAGTTCTACTTCTTACTCAAACAGAAGGGGGGCATTGGGAGAGTAGTTACTAGGAGGATATTTATCTTACATAAGAGGCCAAT
Source organism: Microcos paniculata (assembly GCA_030664755.1). NCBI lineage: Eukaryota > Viridiplantae > Streptophyta > Magnoliopsida > Malvales > Malvaceae > Microcos > Microcos paniculata. The sequence goes on from CP131460.1 coordinate 41,277,797, forward strand.
GAACCAATGAATCAAAATAATGTTACATTACATATCGCTAGCAGTGTGCACATATTACAAAATCAGACTAGCTGTTGACAAGCTGCAGCCATTGCCATCAAAATTCAGCGAATACATATGCTCCATGTCTGAGAGTTTGTCAACTCAGACCATTATTTTAAGCACTTCTATTCGAGTATGTGTTCTAAACTTTCATAATTACTATAGCTCCTTGACACCATACCTGATTATCACCTTTCATTGCTTAAAAGGGGTTGGGATCCTGTAGCTGCAAGGAAAAGGCATAGATCAGACTGATATCATGTTGAGAAAGACTTTGCACACGTGCAAAGAGCAGGAGAAAAATTTGATTGAAGTGAAACAAGACCCCAAGCACGAAAAGTAACAGACTAATTTTAACCAATTAAAGATGACCTCTCCCGACATATTATTTTCCAAAACAGAACATCCATGTATAACACGCAAGAATTACCCGCCAGAAAGCTTAGGGCCTCACGAATGACACATAGAATAAGCTTAAGTTTCTTTATCTTCTGTATAGAGACTTGGAAGTCCCAAAATACACTTTAAATCCCATGGCTTCCATTACCATATGACAGTTCCAATTTGGTGGATAGCATTTCACCTTCAAATATGACTAAACAACAGGTAGCTACATTTAGTTTCAGGAATGTCTAAAAAGTGTAACATCTAGCACGCATGCATCAGTGCAACAACTTTCTACCACATTACCTTCGAGAGATTGCTGTCCATGGGATACTGGAATTGGTTTCCGAGCTTTCTGAGCAATTTCATCAATGACCAAACGTGATAAAAGAAGTGCTGCAATAAGAGCACCAAGCATTAGCATGATGAAAACTGTATCCCATCCCTTTGTTGAGAGAAATCCGGTGAGTAGAGGGCCAAGAGCAGCGCCAACTGATCCAGTGCCATCAATTATAGCAGTCACTGTTGCCAATGCCCGAGAATCCCCCCTGAGAGAACTGTGTGTACCGAGGTCTGCAGAAACTGCAGTTGTGATAAGTGCATATGGCCCATTGACGAACAAGCCAGCAATCATCATAAGTACGATGTTCATGGTGCGTGAAATATTTCCATATGTGCGATATAAGAGCATGGAAGGAATCGCAGCAGACATAAAGCTGGCGGCAGTAATTGCCCGCGCATTTAGTTTATCTGATATGTAGCCAGCAAGGATCCCCCCAAAAATACCCCCTACATCAAACAAGGTAGAGAGATTTCCAGCAGACTTCTCAGACACATACTCCCCGCCAATTTCTGCAAAACAATGGAATCAAACAAAACATTCACAAATGCATAAGAAAGAATTTATGGTCTCAGACTCTTAAATCAACAAGTTCACACAGGACCAGAAAGCGGGAAACAGATCTCTTCAGAATTCAGATAGATGGTTAACTACTTAAGAAGCAATTTTGGTCAAAATTAATGTAAAGCAGGTATTTAATTTGCAATATCTTCACTGATGCTAAGGGAAAGAACAGAAAACCTACTTCTATTCATATGGGTTATGAACCATGTAACTTTGACACCAAACAAATCCTATGTGCAGAGGTCTGAAATAAGGAAATCCTACCAAGCTCATTTTCAACTTCCAAATATGCTATAGAGCTCTTTGTACCAAAATTGACGTTTGGTTCTAGCTTGATACATCCTCTCTAAAGCTAGCATAAACTTAATCATTCCCAGTTGCAGTCTATTCTAAAATAGTCACTAGCTCAAAGTTTAAAATACAGCATGACAACAATTAAGGTCAGAAGATATTTGAGGAAATAGATGCCTATAGTCTGTGGTTTGCTTTAATTCCCATCTCATCATTCAAGTAATATGTAAGCTTGGAAAGAAGAAAAATACCTGTCTGACTCAAATAAAATGGTAACCAGTATAAAAAAGTGTAAGCCACGAGTTTTGAGAAGAAGAGGCATAATGCAAATGGAATCACCCCCGGTATCATACAAGCTTCAAAAAGTCCAACGCCTTTCCTGCTACCCGACCCTTGGTTGAGACCAGAATCCTTTTCTACAACGACTGTATTGAACTTTTGAATCTGAGCCTCGTGAGGCACCATATTTGGCTTAGGAGATGAAGCATTTGCCCCAGCAAAACCAATATCCTCTGGATAAGCAGGCAAGAACAAATAGACTAGAACCCCTGCTGAAGCAATCAATGCTCCTGGGACAATAAAAGACCATCCCCAACCATAGTCCAAAACAGCAGCAGCAAGAAGAGATCCACTAATATTCCCAACTGAAGTGTGCGCATTCCAAATACCCATTATCAAACCCCTTTTCCTTTTTCCAAACCAATTTCCTATCACAGCCACGACTGAAGGCCAGCCAGTAGCTTGAAACAACCCAGCAAGCATTTGCATCACGAGGTAAAACCAAAAGACATGAATATTCCAAAAGTATCCCATCCCAAACAGCCCTACAAAAATGCCGCTTCCAATCATCCCGGTTGTCAAGAACAACCTAAGATCCAAAGTATCACCTAAATGCCCTGCAACATACATTCCCAAAGCGTAACAAGCTAGAAATGCAACATCGATTTCACCCAATTTTAATGTACCATCAGCTCCATTAAAAGGATACCAACCCTTCTTCTTCACCCTATCTCTATCCAAATCAAAACTCACAAATTCTTCCTTGATGAAGACATTTCCAAAAGGCCAAGGGAACCCCTCAGAAGCTCTAATGGGATCAGGGTCCAAAACACTCTTAACTATGCTACTAGGTTTCCTAGAGGCATGATAACTAGCATAAGCTATGAAGGTAATCAGCAAAACCAAGTATCTATATGATTTTAGGCTCCAATCATGACCTCTAAAACTTCTGATAAGCAGAATCCCGGGTGGGGTTTTCCTCATTGTTTCTGAATTCCTTGACATCTTTCATAAAGATACAAATTTAATTAATCACTAAAAGCCAACAGAAAAGAGCCAGCGTTTCCTTACCAATCTTTTGTAATCATCATAATCAGGAAAACCCCATGTTCAAACATCCTTGAAAGGCGAAACGTTCACTACAGAAACACAATGTGATTAACTTGATGGATATAAAAAGACACTAACTTTGCCTCACAAAAGCAAACCCTTTTATAATCTAGAGAAAATAGCAACCTTGATGCAAATTAAAAAAAAATTGGACCTGGTTCTTGCAGAGAGAGAAGGAGAAGAAGTTTGGTTTTTTTTAGGGGGAGATACAGAGAATGGCGTGAGGGAGAGCGAGGTTGGCGGGAGAGAGCAGAGGAGACAAGAGTTTGTATCAAAACTGGAGACACGTGCTACATTGTTGGAGCTTCGGACTGGAGACATATGTATCTAAGCGCCACATAGGCCATATAGAGATGGTTATAGGCTTACCAGGGTTTCATTGAAGGGAGAGTTCGTGAAAGGCTACGTGATAGCCACGTCCCTAAACAGGAAGAAGCATTGCAGCACTGTATCAAGAGGCAGCTTATGCTTATGCCAAAACCAAGCGTTACCGTACTGCTCAGTATATAGTGCCTTTGTTTAAACCTTTTAGACCAACCCAAAAAAGCTGTAAACAGTTTTAAAAGCAAATTTTGGATCCATTTATTTACAAATAAAATGAAAAATTCGATTGATTTGTTTCATCTAGAGGCTAGAGCCTTGAGCTGGTCCAAATGCAATTTTTCCATATGAATGTCCCAAGATCATGTTGTTTTTAATTATCTGCATCATTAGTAAAACTAACTCTAAAAATAATTAAAAAGAAAAAAAACCGTTGGAGAAAGGGTGTAAAAAACCAATCCGACCCGAACCGCTTAGAACCCTATCTCAACTGTCACCCTTAGCAATTCTCGAAAATAGATAAGGCCCTGTCTCGCAACGGGGACTCCATAGTAACGCCATGGCTTCCCAAGTTCTTCCTCAGGTAACCCCGTCTTTTAAGATGCTTTTTCAAAAAGAAAACTCTTTTTTGCTTAAAATTTCTTCAATTTATTTCGTGAATGAGTTTACATTTGATTGTTTGATTATTTATAGGCACTGCATATGATCCCGAGAAACCAAGTACGGTCATTTAATTCGGTAAAGAATCTTGGCTTCTCTGCATTTCTGTCTCGTGGTCCTTCTCCATTAACAACTTCCAAGGTTTCAGTTTCTGGGTTTCATTTGAAAATCCCGCTTGGGTCAAGTTCCAGTCTTTTTGCTAGAAGGGAATTTGTTGCCAGAGCGGAGTCTAATCCTGAAGGTGAAGCTGAAGTCGAGACAAATGAAAATGACGCGGAAGAAGCAGAAACGAAAGCAGAAGCTGAAGAGGAAGTTGAAGCAGTAGAGGAAGGAGAAGAAAAGGTTGAAGAGAAACCAAAAAAACCGAGGAAACCACGGATTAAGCTTGGCGATATTATGGGGGTAATTTAACTAAAGTGCTGTTTATTGACTTACTTACTTATATAGGTATTGAGAAGAGAAGTAAAATTTAGGCACTGCAATTTTCTTTCTTGTACTTTTGAGTTCGTTTGGGAGTTGAAGAAGTTGAATTGTCTACTAAAGAGAGGACCTTTCGCCAAATTTTGAGTAGCTGGGTTGAGTGTTTTGATAAAAGGGCTCAACTTTGCTCAACTGATTTTAAAAATCCATTTTTGAAGATGTTTGACTGATTAATTCTCTATTTAATCCGATCACATTATTTCTGCTTCCTGAGAAGATATTGAACAAAAGAGCAATTGAAGCATCAGAGAAGGAGAGGCCAGTTCCAGATCTTAGGACCGGTGATATTGTGGAGATTAAATTGGTAATTCTTGTTTCTCGTTTCTCCTACTGTATCTTTTTTATATGATTTGGTTGTTGTTCTTATATTTGCTTCATGTGGTTGACTTACAGGAAGTTCCTGAAAATAGACGTAGACTGTCTGTGTACAAAGGTATAATCATATCCAAACAGAATGCCGGTATCCATACCACCATTCGAACTCGGAAAATTATCGCTGGCGTTGGAGTTGAGATCGTATTCCCTGTGTAAGTATCTCTGTTCTTAGTATCCTAATTTAGTGATGACTTGACTTCCTTTCTTTGGATTGAGCTTAGTGGCGGTTCAATTGTTCTGTCTAAGTGACTAAGTAATATATAATCTTGAATCTGATAAATAGACATTATGGAAGCCAGATTTCCACTTTCATGAATTTAATATCAATGATAATAAATAACATCGAAGAAATATCAAAATTGAAGTCTTAATGTCTTGCATCCTTATTAGTTTCTTCTGTTCTAGTGACATTTGTGTATCATGTGTCGTATGCTCTAATTCATTGTAATGTTAAAATTCTCCAATTCTTTGTGATCTTGAAATGTTTGCCTTCTGTAGCATTCTGCTTAAGTGAAACTAACATTTGTTGTCAGCATACTATTTTATTACTGTGAAATTTTTACCTTCTCGTTTTCCTCAAGCAAGTAACCGAATTACTTTTTTAGATGATGAGGATATCATGTGCATTACTGACAGCTAACTATATGGAGAGTGGAGACAGTTTGAAAGTGCTGTCTCAGAATTCTTTCCAACTTCCTTGGCTAAAGTCTTAGTTGATGTGTATCATATATAACTGAGTACGGACCGCCTGGTTACTATAAGGATCTGCATCAGGGTTTGTATGCCTAATTGCCCTTGTGTTATGTCCTTTATGTCAAAGAATACCACGAACCTTTTTCCTTTTGGTCAATAGGCCATAGGCGATAGGCCATGAAGACATTCTACTATACATAGTCATCGGTAGAGGTGACAACGGTTCGGTTCGAGCTGTGAAACCGAAGCGGACAGCTCGAACCGAACCAGAACCAGAACTGTAACTTAAAAAACTGTAACCAAACATTTTTTCGGTTTTGGAACCGGAACCATGTCAGTTTCGGTTTTATTGTTTTTTTACAAATAATGTTATTTGTAATACAGTTTATTTAATAATAATGAGATATAATATATATGTCTTAAGATAAATTTTATAGTATATTTAATATCATGTAAGTAATATATTATAAATTTATTATTTTATTATTTATATAATATTAGTTTAACTATAAAGAATTACTTAGATTTAATAATTTTATAAAAAATTAGATACTTAAACACTTAATTATTATATATTTGGAATTAAATTTACTTACTTTAATATATATTATTTAACTAAAATTTAATTAAATTTAGAAAAGTAATTAAACAAATTTGAAAAAAAAAAAAAGCCTAAGGTTCCGGTTTGGAACCGGAACCGGACCGGAACTAGATTGGAACCAGAACCGGAGCTGCCCATAGAGGTTACGGTTCTGGTTCCAAGGAACCAAGAACCGGAACCGAACCACGGTCACATCTAGTCATTGGGCTTCTTGTGATTTCTGTTTCTTTTATGTCTTCAGTGAGGCTTCTCATCATTTATAAACAGCAGAAGAAGTTGATTTTCTTGAACTCATCTTTTGCTCAAACGTGTAAGTGACATTATATGAACATTAATTACTAGAAGGCCACATGAACAAAGCTTGGATTATAACATTTATGCACTCTTTTGCTCCCTATACCAAACCAATTTGCAAACATGGACAAACAATATCCGTCCCATGGGTTTTTTACATGATCTTGAAATCCCTAGTAAGTTGGAACCTGAACCTACAGTCTTTAGTACCCTGGCTTGATGTTGCGTCTGTTTCAGATAAAGAAACGTCCTGGTTTTTATGAAAGAATGTGCTGATATATATATAATAGATAAAGTTTTCTGAAGTCTGTTGTTGAATATGTCCCCTGATCTATATCTTCTCTGTTATTATTGCAGTTACTCGCCAAACATTAAGGAAATTAAAGTCGTCAGTCACAGGAAGGTCAGGAGGGCGAGGCTTTATTATCTAAGAGAAAAGCTCCCCAGGCTGTCAACTTTCAAATGAGATGCCTTTACCATGGTTTTTTTTCTTTCCCCTAAACTCCCAACAGTTGCTTAATTGCTTAGATATTGTGAGAGCTGTAATTCTATGAATCTAGCCCTTCTCCATTTTGGTGTAAAATGAATTGTAATCATTGATTTGACGGAAATCTACTAAAATTTCAATTTCAAAGTTACATTAATAATGATCTTAATTTTAGTCACATGCATTCCACTCACTTTTCTCTCACCTCAATTTTTTTTGTTAAGTTTTAGACATTAATAACTGGAGATGGGGGCTTTGTTTTTTATTTCTATGATGACAAGGTACAAATTTTAATCACAATTCCACATTGATCTTATAAATCAGCATATGACCGGGCCAGCCAGGCCTAGCTTTGATATCCCAAAAAAAAAAAAATTATCCCACATCATGGAGCTTTGATTTGAATATCGAAATGAATTTTCGAAGAGTAATTAGAAAGAAATTGGAGGACACTGATTCATGTTCCACTGGTGGGCAGGTTATCTCGTATGGGGTAGCCACAGGTTCTGCTGCTGGGTTTGGTGCGGCCAAAGATCTGAAGGCATTGGCAGATGCAAAGCAGCTTGATATTGACGACTATTTTGATAAAGCCTATGCATCCACCAGCTTGCTTGTCCTTGCATTTCTTTTCTCTGCCACGTTATCTGTTTTCTCCTCCTGTGCCCTCCCCAAAAGGACTAATTAACCAAAGCTGATAGATAATTAACGTTATACATCTTTGCTTGAGCTCCAAGCAATAAGTCTCATCTTTTTGTCATTTATTCTTTGATGAATAATATGAGTCTTGACAAGTAATGATTAGAAAGCAATAAGACGTATAAATGGATAATTAAGCATGAATTAATGCAGCAAAGGATTCAGAAGAATCTATCCTGAAAATGGTTCTGGGAGGCCTAGGCGAAGCTGATCTTTCATGTATACTAGATTATGAGTGATTAATTTGCAATAGCAAAGAATAAAACCCTTAAGACTCAATCTCAGTCTTATTATTTTCAAGAACAATTTCCTGAAACGCATTCAATTGAAATGGCTGAAGCGGAGCAAAAAGCAAATTAGAGACAGTACGCAATTATTCAAATCTCCAAATATGCGAGCAACATACATAGCTTGGAAACAATAAGAAAGCTTCAATTCATTTTCTTCTTATACTTTCAAAGTCACGCGTTGGGTGGGTTTCATCTTTCCATCTCCCTACGCTTCCAACATCTCACATGAAGACTGTAATTATTGCCCGAAGAGAAATAAGACCAACAGCCATTCACTCGTGGACATCTTGTAAACGAACATTCAGTCTCAGATTGCTGACTAAGTGTCATATCTACCCTCTGAATCTCTACGATCTTCGTTATCATCCATGGGAGCCTTGCGCAAGATCGATGCAACTTCTGGTCGGCGTTGCTGCAATGATGGTAGGATCCGGCGCTTATATAATCCTTACAGGCATCGCATCTCATATTTTCTTCTCGTCTAAATGAATTCTTAGTGCGAAAGACGAAGTTGCTGTTGGTCCCTTCCAAAAACGGATGGACGCTTACATAATGAGTAATAACTAATAAGACTGGAGCAGTCACCATGAACATTGAAATTGCAACCGGTGTTGGGACAGGAAAAACGTGGCCTGGATCTGAAATCATTGCATCCATTGCATATGTAAGAAGAATCATATTGGATCCAATGAAGTTCATGCTGCTGGTGACTAGAATGAGTTATTCTTTTAATAGTGATTGTGTTCATATCTCCCAAGAGAATTTGTGATTTGGGGAAGGGAGAGTGAGCAAATTCAAATCCTTGAACCTGTGAAAAGAAGTTGTATAAGATCAATACAGACTACATAGCTAGTGTAGTAACCTTACTCGAGCAGCTCAGCCAATTGAAGAAGTGATCTTTCCTCTGAAGCAAAGACAGCTTATGATCTCTGAAATTATTGCCAGGCATTGATAGGAGGAGCTAATTTGTGGAGGACAATAATTAAAGAACTCATAATTAGAGATTAATTAATCAAACCTAACTCATTCTCGTTTTGTTGTTAATCGCCAACCAATGTTATATATAATTTTCCGAATAATCAATTAATTAATTAAACATGATAGCAGTTTTCTTTGACTAGGTATCAATTATGTAGAAGAAACTCTTAATATTCCACCTATTAAAAAATTAAAGGCAAAATGGAAAACATATATAATAATTTCTTGGTATTTGATTATGTGACTATATGTATAGATGCTGTTGCCTTTTGGCTAGTACATGTCATGGCTTTCGTCAAAATATAAAGGGGCAACTTAGGTTATAAGGAGTTCCCAATGCAAACACGAGGTACTTTCCTCTCGTCCTCTTTTCTTTTCTTTTTTTTTAATTATTCCGTAGCTACCAAAAGTAATTCCTTAATTAGAACTTAAAATAATTACTAGTTGGAGACTTGAATGGAGACCGCTTAATTGACCACTATGAATTTAAAATTACATTATTTGGACTGATGATGCTCTTGGGTCCTATTAAAATGAACATTGACTTGATGACTTTCACATTGTTCTTGTTATTTTTTGTGAATGGAGTGGGTTAATTACCCCTCTCTTTTGATCTTCTTTTTTGCATTGGAATTCTATACTTTGAGTAAAAGAAACAGAGACTTTTCTGAACTTACGAAACGAAAATTTTTGAATTTAATTGCATCATTTTCACTATGGTTGGGCCAAGTTTCTTACTGAACTAAAGCTACTTTTAGATGAAATAATTTGGTCTTTCCATTTATTATCCCATTGTTTGTAATAATTAAGGCATATTTACATTCTCCCGGTACTTGCATTAATTGCGGTATTATGGTCTTTCCCATTGTTTGTCCAAGAGTATTACAAAAATTTAACCCGATAAGATTTAGCTACACATTTAATAAATTACCTTATTTATAATGTAAATTGTCTCTTTTTAACAATTATAGTGATAAGGTTTTAGAAAGAAAAATAAATAAATCCTATCACGTTATTCGCAAGATGAATTATAGACAGATCATGCAGTAAAATTCTTTTTAAATTTAGTTTTTAATAAATACTATTTAATTCAAGTTTATTCTCTTTAACATTATGGTTGCATTGTATGAAATCTTTTAATTCAATTCTTTTTCATCAATATGAAATCTCTTTCTAGAGATCAAAACTTTTTTTCTTCAATTTTACAAAACATTTACACTTTGTCTTTCAATTTTTCATTTATTTTTGGTTCTTACATAACATTTACACTTTGTCTTCCCTTTTTTCTCACATAACATTATTTTTTGTTCGGATTGGTTATTCAAAGTTTCACTCTTTGATTATTTCTTCCTCTGTTTTCTTTTTATTAATGTTTTTACTTTTTCTATTTTACTCATCACCATATCTTTTTGAGAATAACAATGGTTGTAATTCTTCATATGTTGCTTTGAAAAACTTGCATAGAAATTTGTTTACCTTGGACATGAATGAGACTCTAATTTGTTTGTTTAATTGCCCTCTATTTTTCACCTAAGTGGTTGAATAATTTAAACTACATTTTGTATCAATTTGTATTCTATTTATAAATTCATAATCATGCGTTACATTTAAAACTACTTATCTTTAACATTTCCTTTCGTCAGTTTTAATATGTTTTAATATCAGTGAAACTAATTTTTTATGGTTATTGTGATTGATATATCTCGCTATTTTCAATTTTTAAAAAATTGATGTGCCCAAGTTGAAAATCATGATTTTTTAAATTATTGCCTTAAAACAGGCTCTGGGACCCCAAGATTTTTAAACTACTCAATAAGGGCAATTTATTCCTAATTTTTTTTTAATTCTCTTGGCAAAATTCTAATTTTCCAAACAAATTTTGACACTATCTTCTACGCTTGAAGCGGTCATATTTGTCCAATTTTACAGCAAATCATTGTAAATTCAGTCCCATATCAATGAATAAAAAACCAGATCGATCCTTGAACCGATTGACCATTCAATTTACAATTCAACTGGTTGATTCAATTAGATAAACAATTTAATTTTATTAATTTCTCAAAATATTGAAAAATTGAAAAAATAAGAAAAAGTAAAAACTATTAGTGCATCACATAATGTAAATAAATATTACAAATTATTTTACATCACAAATTAAATTTAATTAAATTTTTATTATGAGTATATTAAAATAAAAAAAAAGTTCAAAATTTCAAGCTACAAATTTTAAAATTCAAAATCCAAACATAATAAGAAAATTAAATTTGAGCTTCTCATTAATTTAGATTTTTTTGAGCTTAGATTAATAAATTAAAAATAACTTTAAAATAAAAAATTATTAAATTTTCGATTGAACAGATTCATCCGATTCCACGGTTCAAAAAGGATCCAACCAAAATCCGATTTTATAACCTTTAACGGACTGAACTTACCACCGAATTATAATTCAACCAGTTGAACCAACCGATCCATTCCTATTTTTTATTCATTGTCCAATATACCCAAAATTGGGACTTATACGGCCCCATACATTGAAATTAAGCTAAACCTTGCCCAACATATCACGTTAAGCTTTTTTGGAAGTTCAGTATACATTGAAGCTGACAGATATTACGACTTAGTCCAACCAAACCCAATTGGGATCCAAAGGGTGATGCTCACTCTCACTCATTCCAGTTAGGCCTAATCTCTACTTACAAGGCTAAATGCTATTCTCGTCCCACGACCAAAAAAAGGCCCAATTCCGCTGCCAATAGCACATGAATGGTCCCAAGGTAAAACTTTGATCCTCAATCTTTAGATTAAAGCCCAACAACCCTAACCCAGAACGAGGCCGAGAAAAGAAATAGTAATTTTTAAAATAAATTGGCCCACATACTGAAATTAGGCCAGTTTAAAAGATAAATCGCCCAGCTTGGCCCATTTAGGGACGGGGGTACAAAATTTAGACAACTACTGTAGCAAATTCTTCGTCTTTCATCTCCGAAATAAGCCAATTTCCCGCATAGAAAAATCGATATTAAGGCAAATTTTTACCAAATTTAGTCTTAGTAAATAGTACAAGGAATATATTAGACAAATCTAGCCCTCTAATCAAGAGCCAAAATAGGATTACGATGGTCGACATGTTGATAGAAATTTTGGTGAATTCGGCATATCTAATAGACCAAAATGAATGCTTCTACTTGCAGCTCCACACTATCCATTCATATTTACGCATGTTCAAACTTTGATTTAAAAAATATAGTTGTAAAAGAGACGAAAGTTCATAAAGCAATTCAAAAAAGGGTAAAAGTGCCAGTAAATTTATAAGAAAGGAAATAAATGGCCAAGGTAACTCCATGTTTACAATAGTGGTGCAAAAACTCATTCCTTTACAAGGCTTTTGAAATAATACATTCTAACAATTACAACCCCCTTCCTTTTACTGTTTTACATCAAATAATTCTCAATACATAAAACACCTAAATGAACATTAACCTAAAACTAAATAGGAATGCTGCACCACTATTGTATTCATTAAATTACCTTGAAACAATTAACACTATAAAATAAACAAAGAAAGCACACCAACAAAAACATATCCATCCAATCACAAACTACATTCAATCAAATCACAAATGCCATGCAATTAACTAAGACAATTAATTAAAGCACATCAATAAAAACAAATCACACAATCTAAATGCACCTTATATTAATGAAATGCAAAGAGAGACATAATAAATAGATGTATAAAACCAAAACATACCTTTATTACTGGCTTCATGCAATGAAGCGTGCCAAGCAAACTTTCCTAGATTTGAAACTCCTCGAGAGATCCTGTTCCAAGTTCATTACAATAGAACATCAACATATTGGTCAAGAAAATAAAGCACATTTTTAAATCAATTGCAAATGTTGAAAGTCAAGGTTGATAACTTACAACTTCAATATTCAGCCGAACACTTCAGGTTGTCCCACGACACGGTCACTACCCTTATGCATGCACGCCGTGATGTAGATGAGACTCAACCCAAGGGATACAACCTATAACTAATGCAACCTCGCTTCCCGGAACCCGCATGCTCGCCGTGATGTGATAATAATGCAAATGCAACCCAACCCATGCACACGAGGGGGAGGGGGAGAAAGGGGGGGGGACACCCTACTGTAACAGCTTCTCCAGGCGCTGATGATATGCTGAAACGAAAAAGAAAATGTGTTTGTGTTAGTACATCAAAGGGAATGCTACAATGCACTTTAAATCAACCTCAGAAAAAACTAATGAAGAACATTCAATATAAGATATTGCAGTTATTTACCTTGATGCACGACTGTCCACAAAGAAGGTTTTCAACAGCTGTACATACTACTGCAGAATGACTAATTTCATCACAAACATAAATGAATGGAAGAACATCAGAAAACCAAATGACAAAAATTAAATCGCACCTTATATACCGTAATGAACAGAGACAAACATAACTATACATATATAAAACCAAAACATACCCTTATTACTAGCTTCATGCATTGGACATGCAAATGAGGAGACCTGCCAAGCCTCTTACTCTAAGCAACCTTTCCAGGATCTGAAACTCCTTGAGAGATCCTGTTCCAAGTTCATTACAATAGAACATCAACATATTGGTCAAGAAAATAAAGCGCATCTTTAAATCAATTGCAAATGTTGAAAGTCAAGATTGATAACTTACATCTTCAATATTCAGCCGAACACTTCAGGTTGTCCCACGACACGGTCACTACCCTTATGCATGCACGCCGTGATGTAGATGAGACTCAACCCAAGGGATACAACCTATAACTAATGCAACCTCGCTTCCCGGAACCCGCATGCTCGCCGTGATGTGATAATAATGCAAATGCAACCCAACCCATGCACACGAGGGGGAGGGGGAGGGAGGGGCGGGGACACCCTACTGTAACAGCTTCTCCAGGCGCTGATGATATGCTGAAACGAAAAAGAAAATGTGTTTGTGTTAGTACATCAAAGGGAATGCTACAATGCACTTTAAATCAACCTCAGAAAAAACTAATGAAGAACATTCAATATAAGATATTGCAGTTATTTACCTTGATGCACGACTGTCCACAAAGAAGGTTTTCAACAGCTGTACATACTACTGCAGAATGACTAATTTCATCACAAACATAAATGAATGGAAGAACATCAGAAAACCAAATGACAAAAATTAAATCGCACCTTATATACCGTAATGAACAGAGACAAACATAACTATACATATATAAAACCAAAACATACCCTTATTACTAGCTTCATGCATTGGACATGCAAATGAGGAGACCTGCCAAGCCTCTTACTCTAAGCAACCTTTCCAGGATCTGAAACTCCTTGAGAGATCCTGTTCCAAGTTCATTACAATAGAACATCAACATATTGGTCAAGAAAATAAAGCGCATCTTTAAATCAATTGCAAATGTTGAAAGTCAAGATTGATAACTTACATCTTCAATATTCAGCCGAACACTTCAGGTTATCCCACGACACGGTCACTACCCTTATGCATGCACGCCGTGATGTAGATGAGACTCAACCCAAGGGATACAACCTATAACTAATGCAACCTCGCTTCCCGGAACCCGCATGCTCGCCGTGATGTGATAATAATGCAAATGCAACCCAACCCATGCACACGAGGGGGAGGGGAAGGGAGAGGGGGGGGGACACCCTACTGTAGCAGCTCCGCCTCGCGCTCCCGACGCCGCATGGATATGCTGAAACGAAACAGAAAATGTGTTTTAGTGTTAGTACATCAAAGAAAATGGGAATGCTGCAATGAACTTTAAATCAACCTCAAAGACAAACTAATGAAGAACATTCAAAAAGATATTGCAGTTATAAGCCAAAAACTATAAGCTTAGACTGGTTAAAGAAAAGCCTGTGTGGGGAAAAATACAGTATATTGGGTCAGTACTAAAATATCATCAAAGCTCAGACTAGGGAAAAAACGCTGGAAAGAGAGGAAGGAAGAAAGACGAAAAAAAAGAAAGAAGATACAATAAAGGTAGTAATTAAGAAAAACTCAGTTAAAAGAGAAGCATTTCTATTTTTTTTCATACGAAATCGACTATGAGACAGTTGAATTCACTGCAAAAAAAGACAGTTCGACATCAAGGAAAATTTATAGAAAAATTACCAACATCACAGCAAGCACACTGGTAGAAGAAAATTCATAAGGGTTAAACCACAACTCAATAACAACCATCAAACCACCAAAGCAGTGCCAAGGGAAAACACAACTACCACACAAAAGGGGGCGCACACAGTAATTGCAAAAGAGATATAACATAAACACACAGCCACCAGAAGTTGAGAGAAAATTAGCAACAGCAAACAATCATCATAATGGTAGAATTGAAGCATTCCTCAAAAGTTTCTCGGAAATGGCTAACAATGTAAATAAAGAGCAACTGCCATACACATAGAAGATCTAACCCCAAAAATCAAAAGCAGAAGAAATAGAACGACTTGAACCAAGAATTTTTAAAACTCTATAACTTGAGGAGTGTTGTAAATTTTTAATATATAAAAAACTAAGCTTATCTTATTAATTTAGAGATATAGCTGATATTTTTATAACACTAATTCTTAACATGGAAATACAATGGACAACCCAAAAAGAATAAGACTGAATTTTAAAAACAAAAATTGAAGCATGGCAGTAGCTCACCTTCATCTTCATCAGAAAAGCTTCAACGAAAAGATAAATTTAACCGTTGCTCCGAAGCTCAGCTCCAATAGAGAAAATACTACAAAAGAGAAGAAACATAATCAGCATCAGAAGCAGAAAAGAGAATCAGCAGCAGGACACAAATCAACTCAATGGTAACACAATTCACAACGTGCAATCAACAAAATCCATGACAAGTAAAACCACAAAGAATCCAGCATCACAAAAAAAAAAGGATTAGGCAGTTGCGATGTTCTGCTTTGAGGACTTCAGGGGAAGATTTGCAAGATCCATGGATAAAAGGTGAAGGAGACCACAGAGAGCAACATATGTGAAAATTGGCCTCATCAACTGCATACGTCGCCGTTAAATGCTCAAGAAGAGGTCCTAAAACTCTCTCCATCATTGCTGAATGGTCAAAGTTCTCACAGGTTTGAAATAATGCCTCACACTGCACTAAATTCAAAATTTGTAAGATCGCATGTTCCAGGTCTGAACAAAGCTTAATGCATCAGAAGAAATATAGAGCTAACCGGGCATGCCTAAAGAAGACACATACTCAAACACATCTGTGACTGCAATAATCGAACCAACTCTGAATCTGCATACAGCTTCAAGAAGTAACCAAAAGAATCGTAAAGCACAAGCCACAAGAGAAGCAATAACTATAAACAGAAATCAGTAAGACCCATACTTGCTTAGCTCTACTTATGCCTTGAAGAAGGAGACAGCTCCAACTTATTTCAATTGCAGATCCTCCAAGAGGAATGGGTCCAGATAACAGGTTGCTTTTAATGCTCCTAAACATTGCAGAGCAATTATCATAGAAGGAGGACAAAAGGAAAGCTAAATCAAATAAAGGGACAAAATGACAACAAGAGACAGATTTTAGAAGACAGAGAGACAGATTTAAAACATACATATATGAGGTACAACAACAATACAGGATACAACCTCGCATGGACAGTTACATAGATGGCTGTCTCTAAATTTAAACTGAACCCCCATCCTAACAAGCACACCCTCACCCCCAATACAAATGATTCCATACAACCATATCAAATTTACAGGTCATGAGGGTGACAAATCAGTCTAGCCTGATCTTATGCAAAACAGACTCATATGGGCAGGATGGTATTTTTATACTAATATTTAAACTTTATAAGAATTCACTAAATTTGCGAAAATAAGTTGATCTTATGCAAAACACTCTCATATGGATAGGATGGTACACATTTATAATGCTCATATTACAAATAATTGATTAAAGTCCCCTAATATAATAATGACTAATTAAAAATACAACCTACTGTCAACGAAACAATTTTGTATTCTTTCACGATCCTAGTTTAGTTAGAATGATATCAATTAACCATTGGTAAAACAAAAATTTAAAGAACCAGTTCAAGGTCCTAGATTCCATAAGTTAACGCTCTGTCCACAGATCACAACCAAGAAGAAACAATCAAACGGCCAGAAGAGTGACAGCTATAGGAAAAGAGAGACTAACCATTCATCACAAATGTCAGTCACAATGCGAACAAAATTTCAACTTGTCAGGACACATTCACTGTAGATGACCCACTCTGGCTTGTGATCTAAACAATTTGGTGGACACAAGTGCACCACCTGCAAAAAGACAGTGGAAGAAACCTTGTCACATCTAAATAAAATCATGCAGGCAGAGTAAGAAAAGTTCTCACTTGGCAAACATCCACAATCACCGAGTCATTCCTGGCCTTGTGATTTCTCCAACACTCAGCTGCAACTTCCTCATCAGGACGACCATCCGAATCCTTCATTTCAATATAAGGTTTTTGTCTGACCCGATTCAAGTCTTCATGCAGCCCATCCAGTAAGAAAGCCAAAAGTTCCTAAGAAAAGATGCTCATCATTAGAGAAAGTATACAGATGATCAAAATACTAAACTTCATGCAGCCCATCCAGTAAGGAAGCCAAAAGTTCCCAATGACAAGATGCTTATGACTAAAGAGAGTACAAATATTGGTGCAGCAGACATATTCGAATGACAAGATGTGCACTTATAAGTTAAACTAAGCATGCTATTTGTTATTTTTCAAATTTAATGTTTATCACTTTCTTTCCAACATAATATTGGTACAACAAACATACTCTAATGACATAATGCCCACTAATTTTAAACAAGTTAGCCAATTTCCAACATCACAAAAGAAGAGTATTTAGACATCAGACAATTACTTGAGAATCATGCTGGTTATAACCGCTAAACTGGGGTGCGAACCAAGCAAGTTTTTCCCTTAAATGCACGTGGAGCAATTGCAGTTCGCCCCGAGGACCATGATTTTCGTAACAGCTCACCAAATGCAAGTGCAAGCTCCCCCTGCACAAGTACAACTTTTGTTATTTTGCTAAATGCTAAGTGCTCAAGAAGAGGTGTAAGAACTGAGCAAATGAATAATTCACATTAAACTACCACGGCTTACATGCATTCCCAAAGGATTTTCTGTGTTGATTTCACTACTGTAATCATTCAAGAAGTACTCAACGAGAGGGGGTGTGTGGACTAAACATTGAAGAGCACTATTCATAAAACAAGTATTTACTAGGTTCTGCAATCAAGCCAACCCTCCCTTCTCAGCTTTTCTGACAGAGCCATAGGCATCAAAACCATCATCTATATCTGTTAATCCTGAGCTGAAGGAACTTCCTGGATACAGATTTGCTCTATAACCTGAGGAGCGACCATTGGAAATGGTTGGCCCTCCAGCTATTGTCATGGATGATCTTGAAGGTTCCAAGGAAACCAGGGCTAGTTCATTTCCTGCAGAATCCATGCCAAATCTTGAAGAATTATGTCCATCAACTTGCTCCAGAAGAATCTACAAAGTTTCATCGAACATGCATATACATCAAAACCAATTCAGAAATGGAAACAGAGAAATGCAAACAGAAAGATACTCACATCCTGACCCATCTGCAAGTTTGCCTCCTCCACGCTTTTGTTAGAAACAAACAGCTGCACATGCTTTCGCTTGTTGAAGTAATCCCAAATGCGAGCCTAGCAACATAAAATGAACCAAAACAAGTAATTGAAGCTGACTTAAAGCAAACAAGTTTTCTTCTCAAATAAATATCCAAAAGAATACGTGCTTTGAAAAAAATAAAAATGGAAGAAGACGAAGATATGTTCACCTTATCCTGCTGTATTCCTCTAAGTGCACAGACCTTCTGGAAGAGCTCAGTGATAGAAGCCTAAACATGTCATCCAATCCAAAAGAATAGAAATAAGGAAAAAGGGTGGTTAAAATCTCCATGTT
This sequence comes from Microcos paniculata, assembly GCA_030664755.1. Lineage (NCBI taxonomy): Eukaryota > Viridiplantae > Streptophyta > Magnoliopsida > Malvales > Malvaceae > Microcos > Microcos paniculata. The sequence goes on from CP131460.1 coordinate 41,296,676, forward strand.
CTAAGCCAAAAGTGCATATTTCAGGGACACTAAAGACCTGAAAATAAGGCTTATGAAACAAAAAGGCAATTCCCAATCACTTTAGCAATTGTTTTAAAGAGACATCAATATTAGAAACCTGTGTTAACAGAACAGTTTATCAAGATCATCTTCAATTTGGCTCGAACAAGAAACCCCCAACACCCCCAACACATGCAGATGAAAAGCCATACCTTTCTGCGTAACCATATTACCGACTGACTCTCATCCCTGGAATCTATCAACTTGAGACAAAGGGGGTAAACTTCTACATCAAACTTTTTGTGATGAACACCCTGCAAAATCATCTTTCTTGGCAATGCTGGCCCTCCTTTATACCTAAAAGATATAATAAGAACAGAAACAAATCTTACCAAACATGATATTGAAAAAGTACAGCAAAGATAGGTTCATTCCGGTGTACGGCATATGAGCGAGTCATTCATGCGCAATGCTTTTAGCCAGGGTGGGAATATTAATTAAACGTGGAGGGCAGACAATGTGTCTTCATACATTCTTTGAATGTCTATCCTTTTTATATCATAAACCACTAAATTTCACTATCAGCACTCAATAAACATGGGAAGGATTACTAACAAAAGAGGCTTACAACTCTTTCAAAGTCCTCCATTACTGATCTTCAAGTTGTCTAGTAACTCAATAAAACATTCACACAAGGAAAGCATACACCATATGCATTCTAGATTTCAAAGCAGAAACAGCTGCAGTGGAAGCATTACCATTCATGAAGCTTTTCCCAAACTGCTTGTGGTACCAAAACATAATGCTGCATTTCCATCAAGGATCTCCAAAGCTGTATCTCATTTTCCTTGCAATCCAAATCACTTCCGTTTTCAACAATATCAGCGTTATCGATAGGACCAGGCCTTTCTGCTGGGGCGGAAGCAACCCCCCAATTCAAACTTCGAGAATCAGAAGATTGATTCCCAAGCAAATATTCATCAGCTTCCGTCCCAACATATCTCTCCCATCTTAAACCACCTGAACAAAAGGGGGGAAAAGCCCGAATTATGAAGTCAACTAAAAATCCAAAGTCAAAGTTTAACAATTAAGTGTAAATTCCATCGAATATATTGGCATAAAATATGCAAATCGAGATAGAAAAATGAAATGCATTGCCCCGTATAGATATGCCAATCAACAACCGTTAAGGAAAAAGAGAGTCAGAAGAATCTCCATATTGAACAAACCTGGCGAAAATAACGAAATACAAGTTGCCTTCTTTCAAAGTACGTTCGGATTCGTTTCGTATATCAGTAACGATCTTTTTCTCTTCTTCGGGCGTGCAAGGCAAGCAACTCCCCCCGTTCTCCGTCATGAATCCCGAATCCGGAATCGTCATGATCGATGAATCACCTCCCTACCACAATCAACCAAACTCAAATTCCTTCTCTTTTTTAATTTATATATTAGAAAAAAAAATGAAAAGTCCAATCCAAAACCCAAGCAGGTTCGGATCACCTACAGATATCAGAATCAAAACAGATAACAGCCTCTTCGTCGACGACGAGAAGAATGTACTGAAAATCAAGGGATGAAAAAAAAAAGGAAGAAGAAGGAAGGAATATTCGAGGGAACCCTAGAGAGATCGGGAGGGAAAGAGGATGCGCGGGGGGTGTGATTTGGGGCGGGTGGAGTTAATTTGGACAAGCAAAGCAAAGAGAAAGCCAAGTTTAACTTACCGTCTTTTCAACGATCTTGTCTTTTTTCATAAAACGCCATATACCCCAAGTCATATCTATAATCTATAACAAAATATTATTTTGAGGTGCAAGATGTATGGGGGCATTCGTCAACCCAGTGGCTGCCTTTTTACATTTTTTTTTTTTTCAATTGAGTAATCAATTTACTCTGAATGATGAAATCGAAAAAAAATATTGAAGAAGGATGAAAATAGAAGGGGAGAAAAGAGAGAGTAGAAAAAGCAAGTGAGGGGAAGGTTTGGGAATTACTGCCACCTTCGCCCACGTACCCGACCTTCCCCACCCCCACCCACCTTACCCATCCCCATGTACCACACCTTCCCCCACCGTCCTCATCTTGCCCTTTCTATTCTTGCTTTTTCATACAACACTTGGGAAGTACTTTTTTTTAAAAAAAAAAATTCAACACTTGAGATCAAACCACGTCGTTTCATTCCTTAGAAAACAAAAAATAAACAAGAAAAAAGAAATGAATAAAAGGAGAAAAATAGGAAGGTGACACGTGAATCATCTCCCGAGAAAAATAAAATTTAATAATGACATTTTTTGTTGAGACCTATCTCATAATCTAATTTTAATAGTGATTATAGGTAAATTATCAGGTAACTATATATTATAAAGTTAACAATATATACCTTTTATTTTCTTTTTTGTTCATTAAAAATGCTTAAAAAGGTAAGTCGAGTATTTTGACCTTCTGAAAATATATATGAGAAAAACTTGATATTTTCATAATCATGTATATCGAGAATTTAGAAAATAAAAAATAAAAACTATTTTTAGAAAATAAAAATAGAAAATATTTTCATAAATCAAACATAAGCTAAATTGTTACTTAAAAAGTGCAATGCAAGAGGCTTTTAACCTTTTTTCACTGTAAATGTATTCCTTGATAAATGAAACATTTTATCCTTTAAATTTTATTGTATCCAATTAATATAGACTTATATTATTTTATGTTTATTTAATTTAATTATTTAACAAATATCATAAAGCCCAAAGCGGAGCGAGGGCGATAGCTCCAGTTACCATTATCTTCTTATACTTACTCGTAATAAAATCCTCGCACAACCAAAACCAAAACATCTGCTGCCACTACTTTTCTTTTTTTATTTTTCCTGGGTTTACTCTTTTTTTTTTCTTTTATACTATCCACAGAGGACTACCGGAAACGTTTTTTTTTTCTTTTTCAATTCTATATATTTTATACTACTGCAGTACTGCTCTGCTAGAATTTCCTTTCTCAAATCGAACAATAGAATAGAATGCCATGTCAAAGTGCATTTAATTTTTAATTTGACTCAAAATTACATGAAGGATTTAACCTTTCAGAGCATTAAAAACCTGTACAATTCTATTACATCTTCTTTGACAATCTAGGGATAATGACCTAAAAGTAGCTCACCTTTTCTTGTGTGAAAGAAAAGAGAACAAAGATGTTTCCATTCCATTAAACAGTCAGAGATACAATCAAGGATGTAAAATCAATTTTGAGAGTTTCTAATCAAGTTTAAAATTGTTTTGGATGTAATCAGACATCAATGTCTCTTTCAATTGTTTTGCTCATAACCTCATTCAAGTATATAATTTGTGAAACCTAGCCATCCAATAACTACATTCATTTGGCCATAAAATTTGAAAATTATTTTGAAACTTTATGTAACTTCTATTAATTTGAAAATGAACAATTATCTTAAGTAAGTCATTATGTTCATAATTAATGACATAAATTCATTAAGGCATAACATATATACAATGACGGATGATAGTAATGCTTTGCCCCCCCCAAATGTTAAAATTCCTATTAATTTTTACATGTACTTACTATATATTTTGTGTGTGTGTACATATATACACACATTAAAAATCTTATATTGCCTCCACCTCCCCTAAAAATAATTTATTTCAACTTGGCCCCCTCCAATACCTTATACCAAAATCCACCACTGCATGTATATTTTTCAACCCTATAGTGATTATCTTAGGCGATGACCATTGCTATTTACTTTTTCATCGACCGTTAGTTTCGCATACAGAGGGGTTACAATTCTCCAACCATTAGACGTGTGGATTGTATATAAGTAGTATTTTCCTATGAAGAAGGCATTTCGAAGTTATTTACAATAAGTATAGTGTTTTCATTCAAATAAGAGGAAATTGCTGTTATCATCATATGTTTTAATTTTTTTTTTTAAATTGTTACTTTTGATTTGCCAAAGGTATGGTTTTTTACTGCGTAACATAACGTGGCATGCAATCAATGGTGGTGGTGCTTTCTAAACCGAGATATGCATCATAGACCATTTGAGGTAATTCAATAGCATATTGAGGGTATTATATGCGATACACTTTATGTTTCTATATAAGTTGCTACGAGGGAAGCTCTACACGTAATGTAATTCGATTTGAGATTTGAAGTCGAAGACTTCAATTACGAGGAGAAGAATTGGAAGTGAGATAGGTACTTAAATCTAAATAGTAAATTGATTGTATTGAAGGAGTCCATTAGATCGTTATAGTGGATAATTGGATATTAATTTACTGTAATTGACAATATTTTCATATTAGTTTATAGTTTCTGTTATTTATTTATTTATTGTGTGTTAGCTATTTGGGGATATATAATGTAAACAACATTACAACCCTTTATGATGGAAAATACTGGTACAATCGAATTTGAGAGGAATGTTAAAATCGAATAAATGTTTAAATTGATTTCACAGAGATGTAAATCGAATATATAATAGTGGCTTGCAGTTATATTTTTAAAATCGACTCTGAACTTGCAATAAATCGAGTTTTCCTTATTTGATCATGTTTGTAATCGAGTTTGAATCTGTTTAGAATCAATTTTCAAGTGATTGTAATCGAGTTTGAATATGTTTTGGTGCAAACTATTAACATATTTTAGTATTCAATATTTATATTAGGAAGTAAATATTTAACAAATAGTTGAAATTGATATGGTGGTTAGAGTATTTAGTTTTATTGTAAGTGGTGGAGAGTTCGAATCTTCTCCGTTGCAATTAATTTATTGACTAACATTATACTCAAATCTGGCATGGTTATGAGAGTGATGATGAAATTAAGGAAGATGATATGAAAAACAAAAAAATAAAAAATAAAAAAAGAAACTAAGAATTGAGCAAAAAATAGGGATTGGAAGATAACTGAATTTACTCCAAAGTTTTTATTGAATCCTAGTATTCTAGTTTTGCTTTTAATGTTTTGAATGCACTAGTGTTCTGGTTTTGCTTTTAACGTTGATTGATTTCTGGTTTTCTTTCTTTCAGTATTTGTTTTTTAATTGGAGTCTTTCACTCATGTTTTTTGTTTTGTGATGGAGTCTTATTCTCCATTGACTATTTTGTGTTCTTTCTCAATAAACTAGTTTTAAACCTCGTGCATTTACACGGATTAATTTTATGCAAAATAAATCATTTATGTATAACTATATTTTATTTAAGTTCTTAAAGCTCAATAACAAAATATTATTAAATTTTGAATGACATAAAATGTTAGATTTTTTTATTAAATTATTATTATAAGTGTTACGCCTCGACCCGCCGGGGTCGGCCACGTGGCAACCGCCGCATTGCCTCGAAGTACGTGCCGGCCGGTCACGCACTAGAAGCACCGCAAGGCATAGAAATGGATACCATTACTGCAAAACAACTAAAACTTTAATTAAAAATCTTTTAATAAATTAATAAACTTTAAAGTAGTACCAGTGGATTAATTGCAACGGAAGCTACTAAGCCTAAGCCATCGACGTCTCTTAGTGAGCCTCCTTCTATAGTTGACTCCGTACCCGGATCTGCATCCATCCACATTGGATACAGGTAAGTGACAGAGATTCAATGAGTCTCCATCAGGGTTAGGGAAAACAGGAGTAATCCAAAATATAATAAAATAAAATAATTAAAGTAAATAAAATAAATTTTGTTTTCAAAACCTCTTTTGAAATTCTCCCAAGGAGAATTAAATTTAAAACCTTTAAAATAATTATATATTCATGGGCTGGCACCTAATACACTGAAGGCACGACTGGCCGGTCGTATGACTTACTGCACCGAGGGCTATTTCTTTTCTCTTCATATTCATTTTCTCTTTATCTCATACACTAGCCCGTTCCCTCGATGGTGCCTCATTGTGGTGGAACACAGTGAACTGGAGCTGTGGCGAGTTTCCCTACGCGCCTCTCCCAACCAGGCACGACTCACCGTGCCCCTCGATAGGCGGTCAACGGCTGAGTATCATGCATGCTCTCAAACTCGGTCCACGCTCCCACAAATTGGAGCCCCGAGGAATCTCACTCAATTGCTCATCTTCCAGGGGCATCGTACCCCAATAATTATAACAATCATAATAATAATATTTCTTATATAAATATTAAAAACATATAAATACACACAAGCTTTATATTTTTTTTAAAATCATCCCACCCCCTAAGTGGGCGTATCACAAAATAAAAAGTGTGTGTCGTGGATTACCCTTATCCCAAAGCCGTTGTAAAACCTTTTTAAAACAATTTACGTTTTGAAAACATTTTTAAAACATTTTCCCTAGTGGCTAAACACTGAAAACAGGGTCACTCACAGTGATGGGAGATTCGTATACTCTCAAGCGCTCCATGTAGCTTACCCTCCAGAGCATCGTCACACTCGATTCAACCGGAGCCCTAATACACGGAAATATAAATTAGCATTCATAATTAAATTTATGAATGCACCTATGAGGCTCTAATATGACCTAAGACGATGTTTGGAAGTGATTCGGGGCTTAGAAAAGTGTCCTGGAGGTTCCGGGATAAAAATTGGACACTTGGTGAAAAATTACGAAAATGCCCCTGGGGACCCGTGGGCCCCGCACTCGGGCTGGCCCCTCCCGTGTGGCTGGGTCAGGCCCAGCCACGAATTGGGCCCGGAGAAGGCCCACCGGCGCAGGACTCGGCCAGGCGCTCTCTCCCGCGCGGAAGAGACGCGGCTCCTGCGCGGGAGAGACGCAGCTCCTGCGCAGGAGCCGCACACCAGCCTCGGGATCCGAGGCTTTTCCTCGGTTCCCGAGCCCCTCGGTCCACCGATCGTCTTGAAATTCGAGATGGAGGTTCCTCTCACCTCCCACGACGCGTTTACAGGAGCAGAAACCAGAATTACAAGCTCAAAGTTCTTAAATCTCAAATCTAAACTTAAAATCTAACTAAAAGCTGAACCTAACTTTGAGCTTGAATTTCTCCTAGACCAATGCATGGATAAGCGTGAAAACTTAATGGAATGTAGTTCAAGGAGTTAAGAACAACTCATCAAAATCTCGCCTTGAACTTGCGGTCGGTTTGTCCGGATCGGCCAAAAGTCCAAAATCACTCCAAAAGAGCAGTTGAGAGAAAAGAGAAAGGAGAGAAGAGAGGAAGAGAGGAAATGAGGGGGAGAGGCTCGGCCTCCCCCCATTTATAGGGTAGCCCGGCACTGGGTCTACTCGGACCCCGGGTCAAACTTTCTATTCTCTTTAAATCTCTCAAAACTTTAATCCTTGGCCCGATCCACCGACCAATTCACCAATGGACGTCCAATCCATTGGCTATGGACTTAAGAAGTCCACTTTAGTATTTCCATGCATGGTCACCAGTCTCATCTTCCAACTACGTCTTATCTTAAGCCTATCTTCTCTTCTGACTTGACACAGTCGGACCGACATATCGTTTAATTTGTACGTTATCTTGCACTATTCCGTTCGTACGAAAAGGTCGTGCTAGGTCCGGGTGTGTCAATAAGTATACAAACAAAAGCACTTCAAGACATGAGAATTTTAATATTTAACAACTAATCTACTAAATTGAGAAATACTCTTCGTAAAAATGGCTTCAAATGATTAAAATCAATAAATTAATTATATTTAGATCAAGATTGAAACATTTATACTTTTTATTATTGTCTAGATTGTATCAATGTATATACATATCTCCTGCTGTTATATATAGGGTATGAGTTTTTTTTTTCTTTTTTCCTAATTGATTCCGGCATAAAAATGGATGTACTTGTAAAATTTTAAAAAGAAAAAGGATGTGCTATATATATTTCTAGATGTATAATTGGAAATTAAAAAAAAAAGCATGAGTTGATAAGAAAACTTTATATTTTTACTTTGCAAATTGGAAAGCATTAATGGTAAATAATGTATAAATATATTTACATATACAAAACTTACCATATATAGATAGTAATTTGTATAAGCCAAAAATACAGAAAGTCAATGTTAATTTGTAACGCAATTAGTTTATGTATTTGGTCAACAAATTATCAAGTCTAACAAAAAAATTACTCCCTCAGTCCCTATTTATTTGTCTCTTTTTTAGGATTTTTTTTGTCTTTTTTATCTATCCCTGATTAACATTAATTATTAATTTTTCAAACTTACTCCTTCAAACTCATTTCTCTCTCTCTTAAATGAATAATTTCTTAAATAAGAGTGAGAATCAAAGAGGGAGAGAGATAGAGATAAAATATGAAAGTTAAAATAAATATTTATGAAATTTTTTGTCTTAATTACTTTTCTTGCTCTTTGTGAAACGGTTAATTTGGATAGATAAATAGGGATAGAGGGAGTAGTAAATACAATCATAGGCATCCATGAAAATTATAATTTAGATAGTTAGTGCTCAAATATTTGTCCGTGCTAAAATATTTCAAATTCTTGAAATAAACTTGCAATATTTCGTTAAAAAATTGTTTGAAAATATTTAAAGAAAATAGTATTTCATTCTAATTATTCAAACACTACTTTGTTAATATGTCTAATCATACTCAAGTTTTGATACGTTTGCATTGCTATTGAAATAATATAGTAATTATTAATTATTGAGAAAAAATTACAGGGGTTAATTCAAATTATACAGGTTAACTCAATTTATTTAAATATATGTATATAACTATAAACATACAAAATAATATTTAAATACTCAAATTTTGAATATATATAAATATATGCATAATTTCATGAATAGATTTTTAGATTAAAATAAAATTATAAAGCCGTTTGATTATTAGTCTTGGACTTCTATGATATAAAAGATGTTATAATCATTAAGGTGCTGTTTGATAAAACTGAAGTAATTAAGCACTGAAAATTAAGTGCTGAAAATTTCTTCTGAAAAATTTAAGTACTGAATTTATTATGTAAAAATTGTTTGATAAGTTATTATGTTTGAATAAATTTATTTTTGAACTATTCTAAGAGAAATGAAAGTTTATGAAAAATAAATGCATTGATAATTAATAAAAAGGAAAGAATAGTGGTTAAAAAGAAAGAATACAACATTAAATGTAATTAATGTGTGATTTTTTCCTTAAATGGAATTATTGAATGAAATAAGTAACCTAAGAGCTACTTATTATTTTCAATGCTTTTTCATTGAAAATTTCTAATTAAGTGGTTCTTTAGCTTTTATTATCAAACACAATGAAAAAATGAAAGCATTGAAAATTTTCATTTTCAATGGTTTGAAATTTTTCAATGGTTAATCAAACAACCCCTAACTTGAACAATCAACAAATTTTCAATTGTTATTTAACAAATGAAATGAAATCAAATTTTGGAATTTGAAAAAAAAATCACCATTTAAATGTTAAGAATTACTTTGTTTAACAAATATGTCTAATGGTATTATTAGTTTAAAGAAGTTTAAAAAAAATAAAAAAAATAAATCTGCCACAAAAATTATTACCAAAATCATTATCAGTGATATATACTAAGTGTTTTCAATTTCTAAAATACTCTATTAATGTTTTAAAAAAATTATGCCAAACAATGTGAAGATATACCAAAATACTTATGCCTTATATAGAATGCGAAATAGATAAAGAAGCCTTAAATGGATGGCAGAGGGAATTTTCACATTTTCTTGATGACGTTTGCTCATATCTTCATAAAACTGAATTTGAAAACATATTTGAAATTTATAACATGAAGATAAAAGTATCATGAAATTATTACTTTTAATTTATATACAATCACTATTTTTATTATTTCATTGTTTTGTCTTTTTTTTGTACCTATTTTCCTTTTTATTTTTTAATTTGAAAAATTATTTACAAAATTTTGAAAAGATTATGAATCTTTAAATTATTTGAATTTTTTTTTAAAAAAAGGATAATTTAAATTGAATATATAAAAATATTATTTCTTTTTTATTCTTTTTAAAAAGTACAAATTAGGAATCTAGATAAAAATTAAAGATAAATCACATTTTAATATACTAATCTCAGTTTAATTTTGATATTTTAAATTAACTCTTCTTCAAATAGAAGGATAGTATCAATTTTAATTTAATTTAACTTAAATAAATTAAATAATTCAATTAAGAAGATAAATTTTTAAAATTTTTGCTAAATTTAAACTTAGTGGATAATATTTGATCTTTTACCTTTAACAAAATTTATTTATAAAAAATCTTAAATAAATTATTTTTATTTTTAAAAAAATCAAATGATAGTCACATGACAAATAATGCACAGAATAATTTTATTGATTAATAGATAAAAACACATCATAATTATATTATAGCTATAATTATATTTAACTTTAAATTCTTATATATATATATATTTATTATAAAACTTAAAATATGAACATTTTTTTAAAAACAATTTTATAAACTACATAATTAAATAAATATGTATGTGCATAAAATAAAATTTAAAACGTTTTACATTGATTTTATAAAAGTTTCTTAGTTTTAAAAGCTATAAATTTTTATCTTACACTAATTTATTTTAGGGATAATAATTATTTTTTTCTGAAAAAATATGTACGAAAATATGAGTTTTAGTAGTATCAATCTCCATCGCTCATCACCTGCACTTTTTTCAAAAAATATTGCAATGGTAGAAATCCTTTTGAAACAATTTTTTTTGTCTTAGTTTATTTTTTGTTGAAGAAAAGATAGTATGTGACTCCAAGTCAACTAATTAGATTAGGTAGCTAACAGAAAATAATCCTTGCATGTAAATTAGATGAAAAATAAAATTGTTCATTAGATTTTATAATTAGTCAAATCCAAACAATTTTCTTTTACTCATTTTAAATTTAAATTATATGAACATAAAAGAGAGAGAAATTGATGGACTTACAGTAGGCTTATAGCTATATGTAAGCTCATTGTTTGTTGTTTTTGGTTTCTATGATGCAGACAGCAGATTGTTGATTTCTTATTGCTTATCATTTTAGCAGAGTGCTTCTATTGTGCATTGCAGTCAATTTTTTGACCGGTTATTTTATTGCAATTTTTGTTTTTTATTTTGCTTCATTAAGATAGGTTTTGTTTCTTACTTCTCAAAAGGGCAAAAAAGAAGGATCAAAACTGGTATTATACCATTGTAACGTAAAAAGCTTTGATAAATATATGAAAATAGTATAAGAAATAGTAATCTTTTAGAATGAAGTTTGGCGAGTGGCTAAAAATAAAAAGAGTAGAGTATTGGAAAACAAATAAAATAAAGTAGAAGATTGACATACGATAAAAAAAAATAGAAGTGTTACTATTATTTATAGTTAAATTAGTGTGAATGTCAATGTATTATCAGTTAAATTTTTAAATTTGAAATAAATTTACCTTTGAGAATGGAGGTTGTAGATAAATATATTATCAAATTAATTCAAAATTTTGAAAACTTTTTTAACCAACATAATAAAATTTTAATGGTAGATAAAAGTTTTCTTCTTAACTCTTATAGTAATAATTTATTGTATGGTTTTCATTTATTATATATAATCTATATCTAATTTTTATACTAAAATCTGATAAATTCTATACAAAATTATTAAATTAATTCTTTAAGAAAATTAAAATTAAAATGTACTAAAATAGACGTTATCTATAAAATATATCTCTCTTGATATTTTTTAATCTATTTCCATACAAATATTATCTATGGAATTAAAAAAAAAAAGAGTTTAAACTTTTTATAAAATAAATTCAAATTTATATCCAAAATCTTTTATTTGGATATTTTAAATTTGATTTATTTTCGAAATTTGAACTATGGAATTGTCTTTAATTTAAAAACCTTCCTATAGCGATTTTTTTTTTCATGACACTTCCTAAATTTAATATGTATTATCATAAAATTCAAAATTTTTATTAAATTGAATTGATTTAAATTTTTTCATAATAAATTAAATGATGACACATGGCATAAAGATAGACCTTCCATGTGTCCATCATTGAGTATATATTTTTTTCCTTTTATATATATACTAGGTTTGTGCCCCGCGCTATCACTGCGGGTGGTGTGGTGGTCGGTGATGGTTGTGGCTATGGGACAAACGCTACAACTTTGAGCACGGCTTTGTAGCAAGCAAAGAGAAAGGAAAGTTGGTGAGGAGAGATAAGGCAACAGAAATGGAGGATTTGGGTAAGAAGTTGAGAGTGAGAAAGAGAGAATGAATCCAAAGCTATCTGTCACTCCTAAAATGAATAGTTTATATCATATATATATTTTTAGTTGTTTTAATGTTTTAATAATTATTGTAGGTGGACCTTGTGGCAATGGAATCTGACAAACACTGCAGCTTTGAGCAAAGCTTTGTTCAACAATTGTTTGAGCTGTAGATGGTGTGGGATCAAACAAAATTATTTGATTTAAACAAATCAAATAAAATTTGGAAAAATAAGGAAAACCAAATTATTTGATTTAAATTGTATGATTTAAAAAAATAGAATTTATAATAATTAAAAAAAATTAAAACTTATAATAACTACAAAAAGCACAAAATTTTCAAATGCTAAAAGAATAAGAATGCCATGTGTCAGTCTCTAAGTTCACTAGAGAATAGCTTTTCAAATGCTAAAAGGAGAACAACGCCATGTGTCAGCCTCTAAGTTCACCAGGGGATAGCTTTAACAGTATGTATAGATGTATAGATACTAGGTTTGTGCCCTGCGCTATCGCTGCAGGTTGATTTAACTTCTTTCATTTTAAGTTAAAATTATTAATTTTCATACAAAATTGCATCTGGTCTTGAAATGCTTGAAAAAAAATTTTTATGCCTTTGCAGAACTATATTCTCAATTCCATCATGTCGTATCTAACTCAAATTTTGGACCTTCAGGATCTTGAAGAAGCTTAAGAAATACTTGGTCCACTTAATTTGTAGTGCCACGTATATTGAATCTATATTTGTGATCGTCCTCAGTTTTGTATAAAGATATCATATGACTATATCTGTTTTATATTTGCATGTCTAAGTTGTGTGATTTTTTAATGATCTGTTTGTGTGCCAGAGTTCTGATGTGCATTTTGGTATACTAAAAACCAATGCAAATCAATAAGGAACATAATAGAAAAATGAAGAATGACATGGAAGATATGTATATTGACATATATTGATAAACAACATTAAAAGCACAAATAAGGTGATTAGAAACCAAATAACTTTTAGTTGATTTAAGAAGTTATAAATACTAAATTGGTAGCTGAAACAGATGGGAGCGGGGATGCTGCGCTCATAGCCTGATGGTGATGGTCCACTAAATTCAACATGCTGGTGGTGTGGTGGTCGGTGATGGTTTTGGCTATGGGACAAACGCTGCAGCTTTGAGCACAGCTTTGTAGCAAGCAAAGAGAAAGGAAAGTTGGTGAGGAGAGATAAGGCAACAGAAATGGAGGATTTGGGTAAGAAGTTGAGAGTGAGAAAGAGAGAATGAATCCAAAGCTATCTGTCACTCCTAGAATGAATAGTTTATATCCTATATATATTTTTAATTGTTTTAATGTTTTAATAATTATTGTAGGTGGACCTTGTGGCAATGGAATCTGACAAACACTGCAGCTTTAAGCAAAGCTTTGTTCAACAATGGTTTGAGTTGTAGATGGTGTGGGATCAAACAAAATTATTTGATTTAAACAAATCAAACAAAATTTGAAAAAATAAGGAAAACCAAATTATTTGATTTAAATTGTATGATTTAAAAAAATAGAATTTATAATAACAAAAAAAAAATTAAAACTTATAATAACTACAAAAAGTACGAAAATTTCAAATGCTAAAAGAAGAAGAATGCCATGTGTCAGTCTCTAAGTTCACTAGAGAATAGCTTTTCAAATGCTAAAAGAAGAACAACGCCATGTGTCAGTCTCTAAGTTCACCAGGGGATAACTTTAACAGTATGTATAGATGTATAGATATATATATATATATATAAGATTTATATCCAAAATCTTTTATTTGGATATTTTAAATTTGATTTATTTCGAAATTTGAACTATGGAATTGTCTTTAATTTAAAAATCTTTCTATAGGGATTTTTTTTTTCATTACACTTCCTAAATTTAATATGTATTATCATAAAATTCAAAATTTTTATTAAATTGAATTGATTTAAATTTTTTCATAATAAATTAAATGATGACACATGGCATATAGATAGACTTTCCATGTGTCGATCATTGAGTCTATATTCCTTTCCTTATATATATATATATATATATATATATATATATATATAAAAGATATATAAGATTATTTTTTCATGGGCCTTTGAAAAAAAAAAGAAGTGATCGAGAAACAAAACAATTTGAAAAGTTTCTCTTGTTTCAATGAAAAAAAAAAAGAAAAGTTTCTCTTACAACATGTTTGACCAGTTGCAAGTTTTACCATAAACCTTAAATAAAATCATATTTAAATCTAATTGCTAATAAAACAACTGTCATATCTGATGGCTATAATTAAAGGGGCTGATTGGGGGACTGACTAAATGTTTCACCAATTTAGAATGGAACGAAGTTACAAAAGAGTTCCAAAAAAGTAAAATTGCTTTTCCATAATTTTATTCATTCTTCTTATACGTTGTGAAAAGAATTACTAATGATTTTGTGTGTGTAGAAATAGGTTTTTAACTATTTCTTTTTTTAAATAATTCAATGGTTAAATTGTACATTAAATAAAAAAATTATTAACGATAAGACCATAAAACCACATATAATTGAAATGTTATATACAACAACTCTACCAAAGTCCAAAAGGTTCAATTCTCAAAAGTTTCAAATATTTCTACAAGAAAAGCTATGAAAACTATTCATGTTCACATACTTAGCTTCATAGACGACTTTTAAAATCAATATCAATATCTAAAATATAAATTCATATTTTACGGCTTGTAACTATTAACTAAGCACTCCAATCATATCTATTATACTTGCTCCAGCTATTAAGAAGCCGAACAGTTTAAAAAAAGTGGTAATCATCTATTCCCTCAAATGATATACTTAATCATCATATTACTTTCGCTTAAAGTCCAACTTGATCCCAAACCTTTCAAAAATAAACCAAATAAGTCCATTAACCCTTATTCATTTATTTTTGACCTATTTAGCCCCAAATAGGACGGAAGGCTAACGTCTCCGTTAGACTATTGATGTGGCTTTTCCACGCCACATCTAGATTCCACTTGATGAAGAAGATAAAATCTAATTTGACCATCAACCTTTACAAAAAAGGGCCCAAATAAGCCCTCTAATCTTTTTGTTTTGATCCATATAAACTCTCAATCTTTAAAATCATATTAGCAACCTAACAAAGCCGTCAACCTTTCATCCAATTCGAGGCTAAATTGGTCCAAAATAAAAGGTTGAGAGTTTATTTGAGTAAAAAAAAGGTTAAGGGATTATTTGGTTCATTCATGAAATGTTAGGGGCCAATTTGATATTTAAGCCTATCATTTTCATAATACAAAATATTGTTTCAAGTGTCATTTACTTCGAAAGTAAATAACTAATTATGTAAAAAGAAAAAAAATTGTATTTTCCAAATACCGATTTATTTCTTATAATTTCCTAAAATACTTTGCATTCATTAAAGGCAATTGTTACAAATATCATTAATAAAAAGACACCACAGTATATATGATTGCTTGCAATTTATTTAGCAAGAAATTTGAAATTTATGATGATGATAAACAATAGTGTGAAAAGTGTAAAAAAGAAACTAATTATACGCCAAGGTATGAAATATGTAAATATAATACATTAAAAAAACTTTAATCATTAACTATTATTTTATTATAAAAGAAACACAAGCTTTTTTTGTACAAGAGTATATTCAATATATTAAAGATAAAGTAATTTAAATATTTACTTAATGAATGTGGTATACAAATTTTAATTCCATATATTAGTTTTAACATGTTTATCACTTTATATATTAACTATTGATTGTAGAATGCGGCAAAAAGAAAGAAATGAATAGGATAATTATACAAATATTGCTTCAATCTAAGATTAAGAATTCAAATTCTTAGTGATAATGAATGAAAAAAAAAGATTAGTAATAGAAAATAAGGATTGTACGATCTTGGAGTATATTCAATATAGATAATTTAAATATTTACTTCATGAATGTGATATATAAATTTTAATTATATATATTAATTTTAACATGTTTATAACTTTATACATTAACTATCAATTACAGAATGCTGCCAAAGATAAAAAATCCAAATAAAGGCTCAAAAGGTTAGTGCAGTAAAACCCAAATAAATTTCTGATAGTGGGAGGAGCAATAGAGTAGCCCATTTACTTAACCCAACCCATAAGAACATTTATTTACGGTGTTTGCATCACAAGTCGTACACAAATGGGGCCTGATTGGGCAAAGATTTCAGGGGATCGGATTGCCCAACCCGACATTACACTAGAAGAGAAAAACGGCAACAAAAAAATGATTGAAAAAATAAAGTAAACATGAAATTCAAATCAAATAAAATCGAAAATTGAAGAAAAACAAAATTGAGCAAGCTGCCGGATGTTGTAGAAACAAGCCTTGTAAGATGAACTATTACAATATTGCGTGGCAACATAGGGAATTACTTGAAATTAGATCCCAGCAATACTCCATACTTATTTTCATCGCCCTAGCGATGAACTCAGTTGGGGGAATTAGCTTGTCTCTAATAGAACAAAGCTTGGCAGCAACAAGAGAAAAAAGTTAGATTCCATAAAATCTCATAAGGGTCATAATCATAGACTCCATTGTATGTTACAAACGTACCAACACATAGTTAACTTGCCTAGTAATTTCTTTTTGGAAAAAGAAAAAACAGAGGAAGAAAATTTGATTTTTTTAAGTCACAATTCCGTTGATCAAGGAAATTAGCCACCCAAGCAATGAGTAAGACACCTTTCTTCAAAATCACTAGACTGCCATTGGTACCTACCAGATATATTTAGACATAAGCTCACCCTTGAATATCACAGAACATTAAGCACAAGAAAAAGTATATTAACTCTTCATTGAACAACATCCAACAGTAAAGCTGGTTTTTTATATCACAAAGGTAGACACAACGACTAGAACTTGAAAACAAATACAAGTATCCAACATTCTTACAGATTCGCTTGTTCATGAAACAAGAGAATATTTATTAGGACTTCTTAAACAGGGCAGATTCCTAGGAGAACACTAGACATGGCTGCGGCGAGGTTTGTGCTAAGTTGTGATACTATCAAACCATCAGGCAGTACCTGCAACTGAAAGGAAATAATTAAACGTTAAAAAAAAGTCCGAGGTTCAAGCTAAACTTGCACTTATATAAGGACATATATGTTAGGATTGAAAATTTGAGAAAAAATGTAAGATGAATTAAATGGTATTATCACTCGGGATTTAAAAGCAATAGTATTAATGGTACCTCTTGTTCTTAACAATTGAGTTGGAAGCAGCTTGCTTCTTATAGAGCAAAGCTTAGCAACAGCAGTAGCCATGTTCATTCGTTCCATTGGCATTTCAACAGAACAAGCTACTCCGATTTCGAATACAGAATTCAGGCAGGGAAGAAGCCTACCATCTCTTTGGCTGTTCCCAACATTGTGAGGATTGTTGATTACTGCCTCTCCTAAACTTTCTTGAAAAGGATTGGATCTGTTATTTCGGCTACTCGATTTGGCAAAGATGTTTCAACAAAGTTATGAAGGTTCATATTCTCCTTAAACAGTTCATCAGTGGGCCTTCTCCCTGTAAACATCTCCAGTATGAGAATGCCAAAGCTGTACACATCACCATTGGTTGTCACAAGACTTCCCATGCCATGTTCTGCAATTCATTTGTCCCAATAAGGGCAACAATTTTGAAACAGACCCATATAACTTTCTTTCATCAAAGTTCTTCAGATGTTAAATTAATCTATAATTATAGATTATAGATATGGAAGAAAATTGTATGGAAGTCTACTTACCTGGAGGAGCATAGCCAACTGTTCCTCTTAACCCCACGGGGCTTGACAGGCTTGAAGCGTTATTTTCCTCCAGGTTTAATACAATGAATTTTGCCAGCCCAAAGTCACCTACATGGCAAACCATTTCATCATCGAGTAGAATGTTGCTTGGTTTGAGGTTGCAGTGAACGATTGGTGCTTCACAATGATGATGAAGATACTCCAATGCATAACCAACATCAACTGCCACATTCAATCTCTGAAAGAAATTCAAGCTTTTTGCTCTCGCCTCTGCCTCCTTCATGCCATCAGAGGGATGCAACCATTCCTCTAAGTTCCCATTTTGCACGTACTCATAAACCAATGCTTTAAAATCATTCCCTTGATAATCCACACCTGAAATTGCTGTTAATAGCTTGACAAGATTCCGATGTCTGATGTTTCTCATGGCCTCACATTCAGCGATAAAACTCCTAGAAGCTCTGCAACTTAGAAGATTAAGCACCTTGACAGCAATAACTATTCCATTCTCTTCAAGAATTCCCTTATATACGAAACCAAAGCTACCTTTTCCAACTAAATTTGTTGGTGAGAAACCATTAGTAGCTTTTAGTATCATTTGATAAGATAACTCTAAAAATGGATTTTCTGCATCAGAGGATGTACGGTTCTTTCTTTTCTTTCTAAACCAAAACAGAATGATAAAGGAGGAAATCAAAATTACTCCTGAAAGAGTAGAAACAATAGCAATTATCAATTGAACTGAACTATCTGATCTCCCTCTATGTTTCAAGTCATCACAAGTTGGCAAATGGAACTCAGGACGTGCTTCCACAAAGCTTACTGTTCCCTTTAACTTTAAGGAACACAGTACTTACATTTTGTAAAGACTCCATTAACTGGTACTATGCCTTTTAAATCATTGTAAGAAAGATTCAAGAAGTGTAAAGTGCCAAATGTCATAAGAAAGTCTGGAATTCCACCAGTGAGATTGTTGCTAGAAATGTCTAAATTTGTTAGACCTCTCAGTGAACGGAAAGATGAAGGGATGGATCCTTGGAAGAAGTTGCTTCTCATCAATAGTTCTCCTAGTAGTATACAATTATCAATACTGGTTGGAATGACACCTGATAACATGTTGTGAGAAACATCTAATATTGCAAGATTTCTTAAATTTCCTACTTCAGAAGGAAGCACACCAATCAAATGGTTTGAAGACAAATATAGCCCGATGGACAAGGATGATAGTCCAGCTATTTGGGGAGGTATAGAACCACTTAAGTTGTTATTAGAAAGATCTAACAAAACTAGATTTTCACATTTGCCTAAACTTGGAGGAATGTTGCCTTTTAGAAAGAGCTCGGCCAACATCTTTAAATTTCCCAATGAAATGGGGATCCCTCCAGAGATAGAATTAAGACCTGCATAAAGTATTTGCAGGTTTCAAAGCCTGCCAATGGTAAAGGGAACGGAGCCTGAGAACTGATTTCCATCTAACGCTAGAAGCTCCAAGTTGATGGGATTTCCAATCCTGCTGGAATACTCCCCCACTACAACAAAAGTGGCTTTATGCAGCGGCACTAATTTGTTGCATAAATTATGAAATTCGTTGCACTAGGTAATAGGCAACGATTTTTCAGCCGCTGCATATGCGGTCGTTGCCTAAAGTCAAGGGCAACACTTTTTCTCTTTTAAACAACAAAAAAAACTTGTGTTGTCATTGGCTTCTTAAGTAAGAGGTTTTTTATGAAAATGCAACATTTTTTCAAAGTAAAAGCCAACGTTTTTTATTTTTTACTGCAACACTTTTTAATATTTTGCAACAATTTTAAAATAAGTTTATGCAAGAGTTTTTTCTTAAAGCAACACTTAACTGAAGGTATATGCAACTATTTGTTAAAGTATATGAAACATTTTTAATTTTTAAGCAACTATTTTTTAAAATTTAAGCAACTTCTTTTTACAAGGATATGCAACGGTTTAGAACTTTAAGCGACCATTTTTTGTAAATTTAAGCAACTTCTTTTTACAAGGATATGCAACAGTTTTTCATTAATAAATTATTGATATTTATGCAATAATTCTCTTCATAAAAGTCAATGGTAAGTCCAAAGAAATTTACCATTTTAGGCTATCTATATGCCAAACTATGGTATATATAACTTCGGCAAACTATTACACCAATTACATTGCACCTTATAAAAACAAAAATAATTTAACATATATATCTTCATATTTTCATTGCATTAATAACTCAAATATACTGCAATATTCCGTAAACAAATTTTCCAACTTTGACAAAGCTATATAAAAAACATATGTTCACAACTTCGGCTTAAGCTGTTTCTCAACCAAGTAGTCAATCAGCCCATTGTAATAAGCATGGAATAAAAAACCAGACCGGACCGGCCGGTTGAACCGGTCACACGTCCAGTCCAGTCCGGGTCATAAAATAAGATTTTTTATTGAACCGTCTTTGAATTGGTTGAACCGGTTCAATCCGAATTTTATTTTTTAGTTTTTTTAATTGATATTTTTACTTTTTCTTATTTTTTAAGGAATATTTTGAATATTTTCTATTTTTTTCAATTTTTTTGAATATTTTAAAAAATTAAAAAAATTAAATTATTTATTTAATCGAACCGGTTGAACCGGTGACCGAATGACCAACCGGTTCGATTACCAGTTCGGTTTTTATTCATTGGTAATAAGCAACTCCCTTCCAATTTACTCTTCCAGATCCCTCTACAAAAGAATTAGAGAGAATTAATTTAAACTAAAGCTTTTAATTTGAATCATGAAAATTGTATGAGAGACTAAAACAATTGAGCCATGACTGGAATGCATACCAGGAAAGACCTTTGACAATGAATGAGAGAACTTGTATGCATCAAAGTTGAAATTTGCCATTATATCTACATCTTCCTATGGAATGGTCAAACAAAACCAAGTAACAGAAAAATACTAGTATGCAACTGATCATAGTATATTTTATATCATATAGTAGTATTGATTACATTAATTACACTGTTGAAATTAGTAAAAAGCCAAATGACCACAGCACCAAGGTTAAATATTAATCCCTTTTCATTCGTTGTCATAACTAAATCCAAGAGATTTTTGTGGTCAAATACAGAATCAAAGAGATTTTAGGGTACTATGTAAATTATCAGAAAAAAAAATAAAAAAAATTTACAAAATAGAGAATGGCCTTTTAAGTTATAAAACTTTAAGAATGACTTCCATGTTCATTAGTATCTAACAAAACATGCATTCCCTGTTATCGAGCACATATTATCACATTTGAACTTGGAAATTCATACGCCTCAATTCTTAGCCACTTAAACATTGATTATTTAATTTCGCATGGTTATCGTTTCATGAGGAATAAAGTAATGTAACGTTGTGATCATGCAGCCCATGTTCCATTTTATATACCATAATGATGTCATGTCCCATGATTGAGGGAATATTAATTGTTTAATACACGGCAAGTTTCTTGAAAAACTTGGGTTTATGTCTGAGCAAACCACTAATCGCCCATTTCCCCTTCACTTTTCCTTCCACGGGTTCATGTGAATCTTACCAACCCAACATGATATCTTCATCGATGGCACTGAAGTAATGATGCCACAATTTTTAAATAAGCTTGCGTACAAAGGTGCAAGAAAATGAATGTTTGAACAATTGTGACTGTGTATACATATTTTCTTTTGGACTTTCCCGGGAAACAAACAATGATGGGCTGGAGTTCATGATCAGTTGAGATGGTTGGATTTTTGAAATCATTGACCAGTTAAGGTTATGTGGCTGAGGTCGTCTTAGTTTTCATGTCAAAATATATGCAACCAAAGTACTCTCTTAAGTGCTGCTCATGGGCGCAATTTCAATAATTAACAGGTCCTACCTTTGATCCTCTTATATCCTTGAGTTCAATTCAGCCCCTCGAGCTTTATTGTGTCACGATGAAGTTGAAAAAGTGAAAACCCTCTGAAAATTCAGAATTATTAAACTTATCATTTTTGAAAATTAAATCAAGATTTCATTTCTTAGATTTTTCCTTAATCGACAAAAAGGAAAAAGCAAAAAAGCAAGAAAACAACCAAAAGAGCGAAAGTTGCCATTAAGATTTGGGTTGGGGGGACACACCTAACATTAAAAAAGTGAATTAAAAAGATTAAGAATATATTTATTTAAAATAAATAAATAAATAAGGAAAAATCTTTTTAGCATTAAAGTGACACGTAAGAGGTTTTCCTTTCATTGAGTGCCACGTCAATGGGCCCCTGTTCCAGGCTGTTGGTTTCGAACCGCGTTTCGACTCTTTTAAATTGACACGTGGTCAACATCCATTCTTCCTTCCTCTTCTCTCTCTCTGATATAACCGCACCCTCTGCCTTCTGCCATTGCCAGCAACGGGCGGTGCACCGAAGCTCTCCAAACCGCCTCCTCTCTCTCTCTCTCTCGCTTTTACAACTTTTTTCTTTTTAGTAAAAGGAAAAATACTAATAAAAAATTTTAAACTTGTTCGGACCACAACCCGACTTTGCTGCCGACTATTTCGGTGAGTCTTTTCCTGACACCAAAGAAAAAGGAAAGAAAGAAAAACCTCGGATTCAGACCGAGCCTGTCGCACCACCACATGTTAGTTACTGATTGATTTTCTTCTTTCTATATTTGTACTTGTAATTCCAGTCATTAATATTTGACTAAACTTTCCTTTTCTCTTGCAAAAACAAATTTATAAACTCTGTTGAAGAATTGGTTCTTGATGGCTTTTGATTCATTATTACTATCTTTTCTTTCTTTCCTCTGACTTTAAGGTCTGCGAAATCCTCGTTGTGAGCGGTTTTTATTGATTTGTTTTTCGAGAGACTAAAAGGATCTAGCGGTGGCGGTGGAGGTGGGGGACCAGTCATGAGTTCTGCTGACGGTAACCAGTTGATCTCTGTTCATCCCAGTGACCTCAGGTTCATATGTAAGTTTCAAACTTTTTGTGCTTTAATCTGTACTTGCATGCATGCATGTAAAAATGTTATGTATGTATGTATGTGTGGGATGGATGCATACATGTAGAGTACCCTTGGATGTATGGCAAAGTCCGTGATCAAATCCATATGGTGGTGGGACGAAAGATTGGTGTTGTGTTGAATTTCAGGTGGTGATTGGGAGGAGATCAGCGCATTGCAGAATGATCATTCGTGACAAGATTATAGAATTAGATTAGATGCATGTGTTTATTTTATCTTTTTTGCTTCTTTTTGCTATGAATTCTCGGGGGCCCTTGATTTGGAAGTCTTTGCCCTATGATTTTCGGTTGCTTCGGATCAGCTTCCCTTGAGCTTTTGTTCTATAGAAAATGCAGGAGGGAGAAAAGCAGTTTAGGAATCTTTATTCCTTTGTTAGTCTCTGTAACATGTTGTGTATGTTTAGCTACCTCAATTACTGCTTTTGGCAGCTTGTTCCTCTGTAATGCTAAATGCTAATCCTTCATAGACATCATTATGATTTCTTCTTCGACAAAGATTTATTATTGAAAGATTTTGTTAAAGAAAGTTTTTAGTTGACTTTTGGTTATGCAATTCATGTTCTCAGTTGAGCTGGATAAACAAAGTTTTTGTGATCTTAAAGTGGTGAACAAGACAGAACACCATGTGGCTTTCAAGGTGCATTTCTGTACCATTAAAAATTGTAGGAATACCTTGTTCTGTACGTATTTTTCCATCCCTTTTGGGATTTTATGTGATTGTTTGATTTCAATGTTCCTGACTTATTGTCACGTTAGGTTAAAACAACTTCACCAAAAAAGTACTTTGTGCGGCCAAATACCGGTGTTGTACAGGCTTGGGATTCATGTGTCATCAGAGGTATAACTTTTATGATGATCTTCCGGATACAATGTCATTTCTTTTAAAAGAAGGAACTCATTTCTTTTAATTATGGCTCTAGCAACTATTCTTTCTTCTGTTACTTTTCTCTGTTCGTTCATTAAGATTCTCCTATGTATGATACCATTTCATTCACCTGCTTGACTACCAGTGACCCTTCAAGCCCAACGGGAATATCCACCAGATATGCAATGCAGAGACAAGTTTCTGCTACAGAGTACTATAGTGCCTCCACATACTGACGTGGATGACCTACCAGCAGACACTGTAAGGGTGCTGACATGGAGAACAATGTTTTCATTCTACTAGCTTTATGATATTTTCTTGAAAAAAACTTGATTTTGGGATGTCATATTTTCTCTGCGTCCAGTTCAATAAGGAAAGTGGTAAGGAGATAGAGGAGTGCAAGCTCAAGGTTTTCTATGTTTCTCCTTCCTCAACTCAAGGGAGTTCAGAAGATGAAGGATTAAAGAGCTCCACACAAAGCCCTGATTCAAACTCGGTAAGTCTGCTTATTTTTTTATTTATATTGGGGATTTTGATTTTGTTTTACTTTATGGCATATTGATATTCGAAATTTGCTTAACCTCACAACATGTTTTCTTGCGTACTTTGAGGTTTTGAGTAAGACTATCGATTGGTGGCTTTGGATCATCTAACTGGAGTAGTGTACTAGTGTTGAAAGCAGTACTGATGTGGGCAATTTAAAATATCATCCTGATATCTTTGTCTGATTTACATGAGCACATGATTTCAGTTCTGTGTAGCCACGTCTTCTTTATGACCTGACTTGTTAGTTATGAAGTTATTATGGTAATAGGAACTTCTTTTTTCAAAAATAAAAACGAAATATAAATTATAAAGGTGGTTACGGTGAATCATCAGGTCATCCAGCAAGCATTTCAAGTACTTAATTGTTTTCATACTTGCCAGTTCACCCTCTATTCAATTATATTTTCTGGTGAAGCTAACTTGAAAATGCAAACAGAGAAACCAATTTCTATGTCTTATATCTTACAATTCCTTCGTGTATTCAATCAGACCGTGCGGCACCTGAAGGAAGAAAGAGATGCAGCAGCCCGGCAAACACAGCAGCTGCAACAGGAACTGGTATGCTTTTTATTCAGATATTTTGGTCGTAGTTTCCACCATAAGTTCTCAACTTCTCCACTAACAGACATTTGCACTCAGCCACTCACAGTCACACATAACAACATACATTCAGTAAAAGGAAAGAGGAAGAAAAACTAGGCTTTGCTAATTGAAGTACTAGATGATTAAACTTTATGGTTTGAGATTGATAAGATGTGAAACTGAATGGTAAAACTTCTAGTTTGCCAATCCAAACCAGTTCATTGTCCACACGAGAGCTGTAAGTTACTGAAACTTTTAATTGCCCAAACTGCACAGGCAGATTGTTGTTAGCCAGGGAAGAAAGGCCGATGTACTTACTCATTGATAATAATATATTTTGCATGTATACATGTTTATGTTCTTTCAAAGGTAGTACAGTGTTACAAGTACCAACAGCCATGATTTATATAAACAAATATTGTTTCTTCAAACAGGAATTCATGAAGAGACGAAGACAACGGAGAAATGACTCCGGTTTCTCCTTCACATTCGCTGCCTTGGTGGGACTGATAGGGCTTATGGTTGGCTTTCTGTTGAATCTTTCCTTGTCTTCACCTCCAACGGTTGAGTGAATAGATGACCTTCACAAGTGTGGAAACCTGTATTTTTGTCCACTTCATTGTATAATGCCAAATGTTGTGTTTGATGGAGAGTCTGCCCACTGCCTTTTCCTTCTGTATATTTGATCTTCGCCAAGTTACCTCTTTGATCAGCTGGTTTTTCAGAATGCATTTTCATTCAATTGATATAAAGTTGATATTTTACTTCTTTTTAGTGCAAAATACTCAGTAAATAGTCTCTATTTTAACTTTGTAAGATGTTTCGACTTAAATTTGTTGACATGAAATGAAACGAAGTCGACTTCTGAAGTGTTTAATGGTACAATTATTTTTCTAATATATAAAATTAGCTGACTTAATATCTAAATTGGTCCTTGAATTATATAAAAATGGATATAATGATTTTTAAATTTTTATTTGAGACAGATTAGTCATTTAACTTTTATTTGAGGATAGATTGGTCGTTTAACTTTTATTTTGGGACAGATTGATTCTTAAATTTTTATTTTGAAACAGATTAGTCTCTAGGTTTTCTTTGATTTGTTCTTATTTAGGATTTATTTGTCTTAAAAAAAAAATTAAAGGACTAATCAATCTCAAATAAAAGTTCAAAAACTAATTTATTCTTTTTTTATAATTCAGAAATTAATTTAAATATTAAACCAAAAGTAAATTGGGTGGAGCGTGGAGGACAATGGAGTAAATTCCGCTTCCTACCCGTTCAAGTTAATGGATGAAAGCATTGGCGGGAAAACTTGCACGTGCTAAATCTCAAAACCACATCACGTGCCCGATTCCCGCCTACCTTAGTACTGTACCAAAGATTTCTGCAAAATTTCCTCCATTTCCAAACCCTATCATTTCTCTCTCTGTTGCCTGCTTCTGTTTCCCTCCATAATCGTCATGAAAAGTGACTCGGAAGCACTCACTGATTCACTAGTCCTCTCGGCTACCGAGTTAGAAAAGGCCTGGCACATTTTTTCTCTTCTAGTCTTCATCGGCAAGCCTACGCCTCTCCCCGTCATCGCTTCTCGATGCATTATCTTCCCGGCAAGCCCCGCTCTCATCTCTTCCCTCTGTTCCCTTCCAAACTCTCCTATCACTCTCTTAAACAACAATCAGTTCGTCGCCATCTCTTCAACAGGCATTTCTTTTTTCGCCGCTTACTTAGCTCGAAATTTTACTCTCGCCGATGCTTTTACGTCGTCGTCGATTCGATTCGGTGGTTTCCCGAAGATACGGCTCGGCAAGAGGAAGCGAGACGGTAATTTAAAACAGAAACATAATTTGAGTTTTAATATTTTTTACTTTACTGTTTTTGGTTTAGTTTCGTGTTTATGTTTTTGGTTGGCTCTTTGAGTGATGCTTAATCTGCTGATTTTGCAGAGGATGAGGAGGGGAGGAAGTTGGTTTTGTCATTGAAGAGGATTCGTAATTATTGTACAAAGGTAATTTTTAAGCTAATTATACACAATAGATCTGTAGAGAAACTCCATAGAATTGCAATTTAGCACGGTGGCTCAATTTTGGCTGTATTTTAGTGTATGATGATAATGAGTGTAAATCTTGAAAACCAAATCTGTTTTTTTACTAGTTGTTCCTTTCAAACCAAAAACTTATTAATTAAAAAAATCATTTCAGGTTCAGTACCACCATCTAACTGATGATGTCAGCAGAATTGAAGAATTTAGTATTCCTTTGTTCTCCGTAAATGACTTTGCGCTCAGACCCTACTTGCTAGCTGAAACCGGTGCTAGACAATCAAGTTGTAGAGTGAAGGCCATTGGAACTGTAGAAAGTGAATTGAAAGTGGAAAACTATACGGGGAGATATGGTAGCAAGGAGTGGATAGGTAGTGAACCAGCATCAACCATTCCGACTAGAAAACCAGATCTGGAGTTAGAAAGCAATGCATTTAAAATCAATTCTTTAAACTCGCCAGAATGTGATAACGAGAGCAAAATACCAGTAGCTGTAAGTGAGAATTTTCATTTGGATTTTATCACAACAAACTCTAGAATTGCAGAAAATGAATTGGCTACTGAGGATAGCAAGAAAGAACAGAAACTTGATTTGGCAAATCAAAGCCATGAATTAGTAGATCTTTCCTTTTCAGTTAACACTGAGCTTTTTGATATACCACCTGGAAGAGATCTGAAAGGCCTTGATAACGATGACTGCAATCATAAGATGATATCTCTCTGTGAGGAATGCCCCACTGTACCGGAAGGACCTAGTGTTATACATTCAGTTACTAAGCTCTCTGTTCCAAAGAAGGCAAAGATTAGTCAAATGTATACAGTGGCCCCAGTGTTACAAACACCCAGCAAGTCTCTAGGGCAGACCAAAATTGTTAATACTTACAAAAGGAAGCAGCATTGTCAAAGAGATCATCCATCAGTCCGCATTGCACAGAAATCACATAAGAACTCTAAGGACATATGTGTTCAAGAAAGAAGGGGAAATTCTACATCTATTTCAGCTCAGGTAAGCTCACATCTCCATTTGTAGTTTGTTGTCCCGTTTAGGAATCTTTTTTTCTTTCTATCTTTTGGGAAGTGGGAATCTATTCAATGTGCGTGAATTGGCTGTTGTGCATTATTTTAATTACCATAAGTTAAAGAGTTATGTATACTTGTTATAGGATCAGCCAAAGCCAAAAGTACTGCCAGACTTTGAATCTTATGTTGTAGAAGAGGAAGAAGGTTCAGGTACCAATACCTTTGGTTATTTCTTGCTTGAATGTCACATCTTGATCCACTTATTTATGACTATGACTAGTTATTGATTGGCTAGGATGTGACTCTAATTGGCAGGTGGTTATGGGACAGTATACAGGGCACGGAGGAAGAGTGATGGAAATTTGGTTGCAATTAAACGTAAGAGGCAAATTTTAGATACTATGCTGTTGTTCACTTCCTTGCTGCAGTGAGGACTGGTATTATATTATACAAATGGTGCAATCCCCTGATTCCTCTTGCTTATTTATCTGATTTCAGGTCCTCATGCCAATGCTCATAAACACTATGTTGACAATGAGCTTAGAATGCTGGAGCGATTTGGGTATGCATTTGAGAAGAAGTCTTTTTCACTTAGAAAATTTCCTTGTTTCAAAACTTAAGAAGTTGTTAAGCTATTCTTTCTTTCCCCTCCCTCCATCTTTTCTGTTTTGTTGTTTTAATCAATTTCAGGGGTAGAAACTTTGTAATAAGATTTGAAGAATGCTTTAAGAGTGCAAATTCCGATTGCTTTGTGCTAGAGTATGTCGAGCATGATAGACCTGAGGTAATTAGTAGAATTTTAACAGTCATATTTTGTTTGTTCTTTTACTTGATAATGAGTTTGTTTCATTTGTGCAGGTGTTGAAAAAAGAAATTGATGTTTTTCAATTACAGTGGTATGCTTATTGCTTGTTCAAAGCTCTTGCATATCTTCATAAAGAGGTATGTTGTCTTCTACATCTGATACATCAATTGTACAAAAGTACATGTTCTTATTAACTCTGTGCTTCTGCAGGGAGTAGTTCATAGAGATGTTAAACCGGGAAACTTTCTTTTCTCTTGTAAGACCAACAAAGGTTATCTCATTGATTTCAATCTTGCCATGGTAAGTAGTGCTAGGACACATTACATCATTTTAGGATTGGAAATTACAAGTTTCTTTTCCAATAATTTACATGCTCTAATCTGAGGATTCAGAGTTTTGTTCTTTCTCTTGTTATGACAGAATCTGCATCAAAAGCACAGGAGTATGGGTAAGTTCCTTCTCTGGAGCTTGTAATTAAGTACCCTAATAGTCTCTTTTAAAAAGAAAAGAAAAAACACCCTACGACTTTTCATTCTAGTCAATGAAGACATCACCTAAATATTCTCCTTGTCTAGTGCTTCCTCCATATCAATTAAGATCCAAAGAATTTTAATGTGGCTGTTAACTACCTACTCAGCCCTTCTTATCATCCATCTAGCTGATCCTATGTTGGGTTCAAATGCTTAGTGGCGTTCTGTTTGTTCCTTTCCTGTTAGTCTTGCTTTCATTTTAATACCTTCAATGTTTCTATCTTAGCACCTCTGGGTTATTAATTTATAATTGATATGACATTGTTATACATTTCACAGACAAATCGAAGTTGGGATACGATGTAAGCTTTCATCGCAAAACTCCTGCCAAAGCCATTCATCCTGCAAACAGCAGCAAGTTAAATTCTAAATCATTGGAGGGAGAGGCAGTGAAAGGCTCCAGGCTATCTATAGAGCCTAAGAACATTAAGAGGACAGCAGGCCAAAAAAAGTTCCGTAATGACTTGAGTAGTTGGAATATAATCAATAGCCAGGGTGCAGATGGCTCAGGCATCACCTCAGCAAAGGATGTTAGCGCAAGGACTCCTTCAGCGGAAAGGCTCCGAGAACCTTTGCCATGCCAAGGTAGGAAAGAGCTCATCAGCCTGTTACAGCAAGCCATGCAAAGTCCAAACCATGGAGTGTCACATGTTCCTGCTCCAATGAGAAAGCGAGTTGCTGCTTCTCCGGGAAAACTGGATAGACAGCTTCTTCATCCTACTCCAATGCCTTTGAACTTAACTAGCCTTGCTATAGCTGGTGTTGGTTTAACGAAGAACAAAGGTAAGTATTTTTCATGTTAGTTGACACTTTGGTTTCAGAAAACAATTCCCCTTAGTAAATTATTTAATTTATTAACTTGCAGGGGATGGGAAGCATAAGAGAGAAGGTCCTTGTGCTGGAACAAAGGGATTTCGAGCTCCCGAGGTAATGGTTAATAAACTGTACTGTTAGATAATTTGGAGTTTCCTGCATGGTCTAATTGACTGAATGCATAGAGAAACCAGCAACTTGTCCAAAAGAAAAATATCGTAGTGTATGCCAAAAGTTTAGCCAGTAAGCTAAAATAAGCAATGATGATTCTCTGGTATTGAAAGACCTTTAATATGTGGCGAACTGAACTTTTACACTTCAGACCCTGAATAATGCTCCTTTTTTGATAATGGGTTCAGCTTTCCAATAAATGGAGCCTGAAGTTGAGTGGTTTGTGGCTTGTGCAGGTGTTGTTTAGATCTCAACATCAAGGTCCAAAGCTTGATATCTGGTCTGCTGGGGTCACTCTTCTCTACCTGATGATTGGGAAATCACCGTTTGTCGGTGATCCTGAACAGTAAGAATTCTTCCTTTAATCCACATACCTGTTAGGCTTTTATCCAATTTGTGCTTCATGCCTCATGTTGCCACTTGCCATCATCATTGGCACTTCCAGGAATATAAAGGATATTGCAAAGCTGAGAGGCAGTGAAGATCTTTGGGAAGTTGCCAAATTACATAATCGCGAATCCTCATTCCCTGAGGTATAAATAAAAGCATGATCGGTAATTACTATAATTTATGCAAAAGTGAACTGTCCCGTATTGAAGAATGTTTTTGTTTTAGGAACTCTGCGGTACACGGTCATTGACATCTATTAACCTACGGGAGTGGTGCCAAATGAATACAAAGAGACAAGACTTCCTCCAGGAGCTACCGAGTTCACTTTACGATCTTGTGGACAAGTGCTTAACAGTGAACCCAAGATTAAGGATTACAGCAGAGGATGCTCTTAAGCACGAGTTCTTTGTTTCAGTACATGAAAACCTTAGAAAGCATAGGGCACTGAAGCAGGGTCCCAGCTTGGATACTGGAACTAAAAATCTTTTGCCGGGAGAGAGGATCAGTAACAAATCTTTCAAGGCTTTTACTCTCGAGAAAGCTTAATCAACTACGAGAGTATACTGCATATTGGAGGCTTCGTGAACGGATGAAATCTTTTCCGCTGTTCTTAAAGATGTAAAGAGAGGTATCTAATTTACACCCCTGTAAAATTTCCTCTCACATGTGCAAATTTTGTAACTGTATCCGCTACCTGAAATAGAAAAATGCAAAGTCTAATAGTCATTTACATGCTTCATCCTCGACAAATTGGTTGAGCAGAATATGGAAAGAAAAAGATCACAGTGAAAGCTCCATGCATCTTTTACCCCCAGAAAACAGAACCTTGCTTGAGAGAGAAACTCCTTAATAGGCTCGTTAACTTATTCGTTGGTTTAAATTTGAAATCTTTTGGTACGCAAGGAATTAAAGTTCTCAAGGAATTTACCTCAGTCATATTAGCCATCCCTTTGTTGGATTCTTTCCTCACTGGTCGGTCCTGGCTACCTAGAAGGTCCTATGATGAATTCATGGCTTCCGCCATTTAAGTTCTCGGTCTCCAATGATAAATTACAGAGGGATACGTGGATTTTAGCTGACTCGTTCATGCGGTCCGCTCACAGCCTAAAAGTTATGGGTTAAAGTTAAATACCTTGCTGTATGGGTTTAATTGTTCATTAAATTAAATTAATGAAGGGGTAAAATAATTAGATAACTGATGTCATCGTGCTTAGGTGACATGGCAATGTTTTATTGGTTCGCGTGACGCAGCAGGCGCCAGAAGATTTTTTCCTTCGCAGCCAAGCTATTATTCTTTGCTTGCGATGACTCTTATATTCGTTGACCTCTGAAAATCGCGAATTTTCCACGGCATCTACTTTTGTTTATTTCCCTAGTTGCCCCTCCCGTACAGTATGATCGATTGAATTATTTTATCAGCTGGTTCATGCAATTGGGTGAATTTCGTAAATTGCTTATAAAAAATCTGAGGGCCTTTTGGTAACTCACCTGGAAATTTCTCCGAAATCTCTTGACCATCCCCCATATAAAATACCCGAACCATTTATCGTCATCAATCATAAATACCAAAGTGCTACTTGAGACGGTTTTTCTGTTTTCTCTTGAGTTTTCTTGCGATTTGTCTCATCAAGAAGCAGTTCCTCAAGAAACAATGGACGCATTCTCTGCATTCTTCGATTCTCAGTCAGGGCGGAACTGGAATTACGAAACTCTCAAGAATTTCAGTCAGATCTCTCCGCGAGTTCAAGCTCATCTCAAGCGGGTAAAGTTTCCCCTAAATTACGATTCTCTTGGTGAAAAATTCCTTAGTTCTTAGAATTATGATGATCTGTGTCTGTCAATTGTCTTTTTTTTTTGAATTTAGTCGCCTAGGGTTTTGAATTTTTTTGGGTGATCTCTTGAGTTGAATTCTTGTTCGGTTATGAGAATAGAAACGACTACAGTTTAATCTTTATGTGATTTTAATCCTTGTTGTTATTTTATCTTTGATTGTAAGACAAATTTATCGATTTAATTGTTCTCTGTCTCAAAATTTTATTTTTCTTGATGTTGATTGTATTGATATCGTGTGTGAATATTTCTCCGGTCCTGAGAATAAAAAGGCTATTGTTCAATATATATGCGATTTTCGATGCTTATTCAGTTATTTGTGATTTAAAAAATTGCAGGTTTATTTGACCCTATGTAGTGCACTGATTGCATCTGCTGTTGGGGCTTATCTTCATATCCTCTGGAACATTGGGGGTAACCTCACGTTTCTTGCATGCGTTGGAACCATGATTTGGCTCCTCGTTACCCCTCCTATGGAAGAGGTAATACTCTCTCCTGGCTTTGTCTAGGAAAATGGTACTTCCTTTCTTTTCTTTTCTTTTTTTTTTTCTTTTTTCCATTATTGTAACTCTTTTCTCTTTTCGGTATTGTAAATTATGCAGCAAAAGAGGGTTTCACTTCTGATGGCATCTGCTCTGTTTGAGGGGGCTACAGTTGGTCCTCTGATTCACTTGGCCATTCTTACTGACACAAGGTATTTCTCCTAGGGTTAGTTTGTGTATTACTTATGCTGTAGCAAATGTTGCGAAAATTATTTGGCTTCCAAATCAAGTAAAGAATTATGTTCATTATTTGTTAACTTTTGTACTCTTGAAGGAAATATCATATGCTTACCCGAGTGCAATAAGATAACTATATTCTAATCCCATACTTCTTGCAAAGGTTAGGTAGCCTTTTATTAGTGGTACAAGAATTAATTGTACTTAATGGTGGTTTTTTTCCTTTTTGACAGTATTCTGGTTGCTGCATTTGTGGGAACGGCACTGGCCTTTGCATGTTTTTCTGGAGCTGCTATGTTAGCAAGGCGCAGAGAGTATCTTTACCTTGGTGGCTTGCTTTCATCTGGTGTTTCCATCCTTTGCTGGTTGCATCTTGCTTCCTATATCTTTGGTGGCTCCACAGCCCTCTTTACGTTTGAGGTGAATGAATGTTAATTCAAACTGTTTACCTGTAGTGTTTGAAATGTTGCTGTTGGCTAGAATAACAATTCTCTTTGGTTGACTGTTCTCACAGCTCTACTTCGGGCTTCTGGTGTTTCTGGGCTACATGGTAGTGGACACACAGGAGATAATTGAGAAGGCACACTTGGGTGACCTGGACTATGTGAAGCATGCTCTGACACTTTTCACCGATTTTGTTGCTGTATTTGTCCGCATTCTGATAATCATGGTGAGCAAGCTTGAATACTTGATAAGGCTTTTTTATATTTTCTGTAATAACAGGCTTTCGCGGTTTTACTTGCCATCCTAGTATATCTGTACTAACATTCCACGAACTTGTATTGCAGTTGAAAAATTCAGCTGAGAAGAGCGAGAAGAAGAAGAAGAAGGGGAGGAGTGACTAAATCTTAAATCAGTTGTGAAGAAAGGCTCATCCAACCTGTCTTTGGAGGATTGGAGTCTGCTTTGTCAATACAAGTTTTTTTGCTTGCATTTTTAGTAAAACATCATGTTAGTATAATATAGGCACAATTTCTGCTGCTCTCGCTGATGGTTTTTGTTTGGAATATTGTTCAAACTGGTAACATGTTAATATTGCTGATGGTGTTTCTCAAGGTTGCTATATGTTAGTTCCCTTTTGACATTGCTAGAATCTAAATGCGATAGATCTAGTGGCTTTTTTTCCATCCAATAATCTTTAGTCTTTCTTTACAACTGTTATCACCGTAGTTGTATAATCGACATCACCATATGGGAATGGGATGGCCATCTTTGCTTTCAGATTTTCCCCTCCAGAAAGTGAATAATTGTTAAGTTGTTGTACCCTTACCCATCTTTGCCATTATGTGAGGAGGGATCCGATAGGCGATAAAACCCCTTCCCACTTTCCACACCCGTATTACATGATGGGACCAGTCGTCCCCTTTCTTTCTCCTCAAACCGTAGAAGTGTACAGATGCTTTTTACCCACAAGCTAGAGGCAGGATAAGCCTCTGGTTCCATGTGCCTTCACGAAGAGGCAATGACAGATTCCGGCTATAAAATAAAGCATTGTTAACCAATAGAGTAGTACACGTCTATCGTGACTGAGTAAATTAACTTGGCATTGCTAATATCTTCATTTTCATCCCCAAAGTCACTCTCAGTTCCACATTCTTCTTTTTCACACTTTCCCTGGTGTTTTCTCCCAATGTCCTTTCTTTTCTGTGGCTCTGATTCATGCTTGGGTGGAAGTTCTTTCGCACGTCTATATTCAAAATCCTTGTTTTTTTTTTTTTTGGCAACTCAAAATCCTTGTTTATGAGGCTGTCTTTATCGTGTTCCCTATGCCTTGCAACCATGTCTTCCGAGTGAGGGTCCCGAGTCTTTTTGACCTTTGAACTTGTACCCACACAACAATTGTTAAGAAAGCCCAACTCAATTCAACATAAAGCTACGCTACGACAATAAGTATTAAGAAAGACCCACGGCTCAACTCTATTCAAAATTGTCTTTTTTTGTATACAATACGGGGTACTATGACCCGGGAATGGGGGATGGCAGGGGTTGAACCCCTGCCTTGTGGCCTCCCAAGCCTCTTAGCCACTTGGCCAAGAGGTAGAGGTCAACTCTATTCAAAATTGTTAAATCTCGAGAATTGCAAGGTTGCGCTGGCTGAGCAGCTCAAGCCCAAGTTGAGCCCATTTTTGGCCCCATTCACAATTCGGGTGAAAACAAAGGAATTGGTGAAAAGAAAAGAGTTGCAATGACAGTGAAAGCAGCCATCTCAGGTTTCAGGCTGTTCTTGATCTTTGGTCTGCCCAACGCCATCCACATCGTGACATCGGATTCAATCTCTCTTCCCTCGTAATCCAGAGCCACCGCCGGTCTTCAACCAAGCTTGTTTGGTTTGACCTTTTATCTGGTTAGTTCCTTCCGCCGGACCACCCACTTTGCGAACGCCTCGCTTTTGGGAATATCAACATTTGGCTTTTTTGTTCATTTTCAAACAGTGAAGTTGAGGGTTGTAGCAACAAAATCTCCATTAATGTGTTTGTATTTAAACGAGATAATAATTATGCAATTGAAATGTCGTCATTTTCTTCTTGGGTTTAGGGAAAAGCGAATGCGAAAAGTCGATTAGAATGGATAAGTTAAGAGAATTTGGGAGAAAAGCAATGTTCTACGTTAGGGTTTTATCCGGATATGAAGAACGTAGAATTCGAAACTATAGATTGCAGCTCGAGAAACGTCTGCGAGAGGTTTTCCCACTTGCTTTACTTTATATAAAAAGAATTAAGTGTTTTTAGAAAGTTAGGATTATGTGGAATGGCGAAGAAGATCTCTCTCTTTCTCTCTTTATCTGTGCAGACAGAAGCAAGGAAAGCTGCAATAAGAAAGTTACCTGAGGAGGTTATATTAGCAGAGGTTCGCCAAATGGTTGAGGAGATGCAAGCTGTCAATAAACAGCTTGATGAAACAGTAAGCTTAACTTACCTTTTGAGATGATAATGTAAAATTACAGGTTTCGCTGCCTATGATTCAATTGTACTTGATCTTGCAAAGTCTTTTGCTATTTCCTTTTTAATTTCAGCATTTCCATTTACAACCCCCATGTAAGTTGTGTGATTTTTCATTGCTTAACTAGGCTTATGCTGGTTTTGATTAGTGGTATTTATTCTGCTGGTAAGTTTTTAAGAAGTTTTGAAGATCTTGAAGATAAAATTTCTTATATCTTTCACCATTTTGGTTGATTCTATCAAAGTTGAAATCTGGGGAGGAATGGAGTTATTAGATTATCTGTACTTTTGAGAAATTCATTGCTTGGTCATATACCCTATCATTGCAAAGTCGACATCCTTGTTTTCAGAATTTTAATCAACTCAAACAATTGAACTACCCATAACTAATTTAATGGTCACTTTGTCTAAATACTGCCAATTGCATTTGCAATAATCTTTTCCGTTTCACTTAGGCATATCTCATGATGGGAAACATTCACTGTTACTCTCTGAAGTCTGAGGCACATTTCTGCTCATTATACGTTGCCTAATTCAGATGGTTTTCCTTATGAAATAACAGAGATTATGTTTACATTCAGGAAGCTGCCATTGATAAGTACTTCAAACCAATAGACAAGGAGGCTCAGATGCTAATGAAAACGCAGCTTGAAGCAGAAGAGAAGTCAATGAAAGAGATGTTCGCAACAATGCAACAACGGGCCTTGCTTGAGATAGCTAAAGCCGAGAGAACTGCAAATACACATCAACCAGACACAAAGCAGAGTAACCAGGATACTACCTCCAGCAGCAGTCAACATGCTGAAACCAGATGATTGTCACAGTTGATTTTATGAGTGCTTTCTTCCTTTTCCCTCCTCTCGTGGGCTTGTTTGTACTGCATATTTAGGGATAAGTTTGAATAATTCCGACTTTACCTGGTAGTAAGAAAAAGTAGAAACAGCTAAGAGCTGAAGTTTGTCAGATTTAGTTAATCTTGTATACAACCAGGAGTTGTTGTTATTATTGCTCAAAATGTACTAATGGATCTGTGGGGTGGATTTTGTTGCAATCGAGTATGATGTTCATGGGATGAACTTAAACACAGGTTCAATGCTAAATACTAAGACGGTTTCCAGAGAAGGAGAAGGAGAATGCGTGAATAATTTATCAAGTTGTAAAAGTTTCTGTTAGTAACGGTGTAACGTGGACGTCGTTAGTAGTCATCCTTTTCTAATAAAAATTAATTTAATTTGCAAAAGGTTGACATGGAATTTCGTTTAACCGTTGATGATGTTTTCCTAGTAGAGGTAAAAGGTAATCCTACGGTCTACATCTCCGGTTTAAACATTAAAAGAGAGAGGCACTAATCCCGTTTAAGTTATTATTACGATCTGGCGAGTGGCGACAAAAGACTCCATTTATTGGCATCTGACCGTCACCACGCATGTGGGATATTTCCGATTTCTTTCTCTTATTTTCATAGCAGCAGCCGCTGCAGGTTGTCAAGCCAAACGCCGCAAAAGCACCGACATAGATCTATTCGAAATCTCAGTTGTTGTTCCAAACGACCCAGATCGACTTTGATTGACTAGTCGCTCTTTTTCTTTTTCTCTCGTCCAAACTCCGTAATTCACAGGTGCGGTGAGTTCTTTCTTTCTTTCCTTTTTGCTTTTTATTTTGGAGAAAAGAAAAGGTTTTTTGTTTTAAATTTTGTACTTCCGCTATTGATATCTTGCGTAAATTCTTTTTTGGTTTTTTTTATCTTCGTTGCTTGTTCTCCCCCTTAGAAAAAAAAAGGGTAAACAACTATAGGTTAAATGAATTTATTTAAGGAACATTTAAGCTAGGGATTGCCCGATTCGGGGGGAAACACGGGATTTCTTCTTCAATTTGGGAATTTTTCTTCGTTTTTAAGCTAATTTCTGTTCCTTCTGTAAAAGCTAAACAAGTATGAAGCTTGCAAGATAGCTCGTATTATAAAATTTTGTTTAGGTTTGTGGCATGATGAACTTACTTGGACAAGCATATTTGGTAGTAACATCTCATGGCATTGATGACAGGGAGAACAATGCCGAAGGTGAAGACGAACCGTGTTAAATATCCAGAAGGCTGGGAATTGATTGAGCCTACGCTTCGTGAACTGCAGGCAAAGATGAGAGAAGGTAATTTTTTTTTTTTTTTGTGAATCGATTATATACTCTACTTAAAAATGGAATCGTTTAACATCATCTGAATGCAGTGTACTAATTATGAAATCTTTGGACAGCTGAGAATGATCCTCATGACGGTAAGAGAAAATGTGAGGCATTGTGGCCTATTTTCAAGATTGCACATCAGAAGAGCCGCTATATTTTTGACCTTTACCACCGGAGGAAGGAGATATCTAAGGAATTGTATGAGTTCTGCCTGGACCAAGGCTATGCCGACCGCAATCTTATTGCAAAGTGGAAGAAGGTATGTTTCTAGTCCTTCCATATCTTTTTAACTGCCATCAAGGTGTTCTCCAATCAAACTTTTACTCATAGGAGACTTGCATGATTAATATATTTGTTTGTTGGGCAATCTAAAAGATGCTTGGATATAGACTTAGTGTTGGAAGCTATAGCTTTCTTATTATCTTTCTGGAATTGATGAGTCGCACATTATTAGGCAACTTGTAGAGTCATATTTGATCATATACTCGGTTATTAAGTGTTGGTTTTTTATTCAAAATACTAGAGGTTAAACTCATTTTCTTCTCTATCAAATATATGGTGTGCATGTGTCCAAGCATATAGATAGGTTATGCATTTACATTCGTAATTTCATATACGTCACACATAAACCCACGCACGACACTCTTTTTCATGCATATTCTCTTTTTCCTTCTATCTTTTGTTCTCCATCTTTCTGAAGTTTTAACTTAATCTACATAGTAGTTGATCTTTATGGCTTCTCGTGTTACTTATTGCAGCCGGGGTATGAACGTTTGTGTTGCTTGAGATGCATGCAGCCACGGGATCACAACTTTGCTACAACTTGTGTCTGCCGTGTGCCCAAACACCTGAGGGAAGAAAAGGTCATTGAATGTGTCCATTGTGGGTGTAGAGGATGTGCAAGTGGAGATTAGATTTGCCTTGTTCTTTTGGCCTCCTTTTCTAATGGGGGCTTAGATTGTAGTTAATCCCACACTGCTCATCGAGTTGTGTAAATTTTCCTTGTGCTACTGTACTTCTGAACCTGAATTTTGCTATGAATGTCAGCTCTTGGATTAAGATATATTTGCTGTGGCCATTAACCGTAGATAAGACACTAAGAATTGACTTATGTTTCTGTGGCTTTGAGGCAAATGAATGTGTAATTGATGTGTGACATGTGACAAATGCCTATAAGTCTCCGTTGGTATTTTGCTGCAACAGTGAGAGTTGAAAACAAAGGAAGCTTACGAACTGGCTTGATTGTATAATTCTGGCTTTCCTGGGAGAGTGGTGCTTTGAAAGAGAGATAATAGTATGGGAACCCAGACAAATTATGTTCCTGTAAACTATCTTTATTTTGGCGAATCTTTTTTGGTTTGGATGGTGAATCTATTTGGGCCGCTAACTGAGAGATTTTCTTTCGTTTTTAGGTTGGATAGGGTATTAATAACAAAAAGGCTTTACGGCGCAGTTTAGGCCCAATTCTGATGTCCTTTCAAGTTTCAACGTTCCAATATCAGAGGGCCCTCTCAAGCCTGAACAAGGAAAAGAGTTCCCTCCATATTCTACGTCAAAATTCATTTTGACTTTAGCAGCCCTTAACCTCCTTACAAGTACTTGAGTAGTGGGGAGAAAATGCTGGGCGTTGTCATCAAAATGGCAAAACCTTAATCTGAGTTGAGTGCTTGAG
The DNA here is from genome assembly GCA_030664755.1 of Microcos paniculata. Lineage (NCBI taxonomy): Eukaryota > Viridiplantae > Streptophyta > Magnoliopsida > Malvales > Malvaceae > Microcos > Microcos paniculata. The sequence goes on from CP131460.1 coordinate 41,336,751, forward strand.
TTCGAGGTTTTGAACATGCTGGGTGTCCTCTAGGGTCCAGATTGGGCTCATACACCTTCAAATGTTTAACGTGACTTCCATCATTCCATGTATAGGATCAAGGTATATATATACAAGTTAATAATCCTATATAGATAGTTTTTTTTTTTTTTTTTGTCTTCAAGGATTGAATCGTTCTGTCTCTTACCAAAACCTTTCCAGGTCTAAAAAGTCTCTCCTCCTATATCTTCTAACCACATATTCCCACACCGCCCAACGTCAATTCACCTTTCCTTTAAATCTTGTGCTTTTGTGCTTAGTGTTAAACCATTAGATTCCAAAAGACGTGTTGAAACAATGTATTTAAAACGAGAAATATTGAACAAAAAGATTGAGGAAGAGAGTATGAGGAGTCCAGTGATAGCGGCCTTAAATGGGATTAGTTGAAACTTGAAAGTGGGAATAAAATCCTTCCTAGACGGCTGTAGATTAGCACCATTTTGGCATTTTATCCCTAACCCACCGCCAAACACAACGAATTGGTCTCCTTGTCCCAATCAAATAAAAGGCTTATATATACCATACTGAAAAATCTCACCCCTACGGCCTAAGCCAACCCAAACCAAAGAGAAAGTAAAACGCCAAGATTGAGTTTATGCCGCATCAAAGCTTTACCCACTGAAAAAAAATATAAGACCAAATTGTTGAGACAAGCAAAGAAATCAGGTAAAACCCTTTAAATGGTTGGAGCTAGCAATATTGAATGGCAAGGAGACTAATAAGAGACATAATGGGAGTATCCCGAAGTGCTATACCTTGTTTGAGTGGGATGACATTGAGAACAAAGCAAAAATGGCTTTTTCTCTTTTGCTTGAGTTAATCAATTAATTAATTAGTTCCCTATTATTTATGATTATCGACAAATTAAGAGCTTCCAGTTGGAAAGATCAGTGCCGACAATTACCTATTTGCCCATAATTTTCTTAAGCCTTAAGCTAAGAGAACACCTCTGACCAGAGCATGACATCAAAATTTTCAAAATTCTCAAAAGAAAAAAAAAAGAGCATGACATCAAATGTATAGATAATCATAAGAGTCAATGTTACCTTAATGAGTATTTACGCTGTTGTCTACGAAAAATCTTTCTACATCAATGGTATTTTTTTCAAAATGAAAATTATATAAAAGTATCATAGGAACTCACACTTATATATAAATTAAAATTACGAAAATATCCAAATTTACACGATACAAGTTCGTGTATTCTGAATACCACAACTAGTGTTTATATTATTAGTACATGATTGATTTCCAATTTATTTAAATATCTCAAAGTTTATCAATCAGAAGCTGACACGCAAGCCCGAATTCCAGCCGATTCAAATAGCGACGGACTTGTCACTGAGGGCCCATATAGGCCCATTTTTATGCCCAAATTTCTCGCGTTGGCCCAGAGATTTCACTCGGACCAACCTGTCTTGCCATACAAAGACCAAGAAAACGCCACGTCCGACAGGGAATCTACTTAACTTTCCATGGAAGGATTCCATTTCCTTAATTTTCACTTTGCTAATCTGCCTTTTAGAGCCCGTTTGGTACTTTCCTTATAAAGTGATTCTAGGGAGAGTGATTCCATAGAAAGTAATTTTAGAGAATCACTCTCTAGGGAATCACTTTCTCACCCCCCTCCCTTAGAATCACTTTCCCTCATATGAGGGAAAGTGATTCCAATATGAGCATCACTTTCTCTAGTTTTAAAATATACCAAACCAAAGAAAGTGTTTCCACCCTTTTAAAATCCATAATTTAAAACAAACCAAACCATAGAAAGTGATTCCATCACTTTACTTTCCAGGGAAAGTAGATTAAAATCTCCATACCAAACGGGCTCTTAATTTAATTTAATGTCTTTGTTTTGTAGCACTATGAGTATGAAGGGAAAAAGAATGTGGGAAACTGCTTTCCTTTTTCATTTCTTTACAATGAAAAGTGCCTCTTACAATTGGGTAAAGTGTAAAACCCCAAAAAACATGCCTAATTACTTGATTAGTGCATGATCTTAAAGCTAAATACATGGATATCTTTATTTAATGTTTTTTTTTTTCTGGAGTCCTGACTTATTCTTTGGTCCCATTCTCAATTGTCCTATCAAATGCAAATCCTGATCAGAGCCCACCATCAACTCTTGGTTGTTTTTTACTTATCTTTTCCTTTGAATTCATATATATTTTACATAACCAAACCAAAGGTTGTCACTTTAGACTTTTAATCACACTCATTTAGGCTTAATTGGGTGGTTGGATTGGTGTTGTCTTTTACCAATTTGAACTTATTCAAAGGCTTAGGAACTGCCATGGAACTTGAATAATTAGATTAGATTAAATTCTATTATTTGATTGACTTTACCTGCTCTTTTTATGAAGTTTAGGGCCCAATATAGAGGACAGAAGCAGCTGAAATTCAATGGGTAGAGAAAATATAGCTATTGGCTTATTATATTATTTACCCATTATTCACCCAAGAAAAAAACAGAAAGTGATCCAATAAAATCCTATATTTATTTCATATATATAGAATGAAAAAAAAAAAAGTTACCAAATTTTCTTATTTCTTCTGATTTCGTTTCTTTTTATGCTGCTCATGCTTAGGTAAGATCGAAGAAAATACTCTGAGAGGTGCAATTGCCACTTTCTCTTTCCACATTCAAGGGGTTTTAAGTAAAGGAAAAAAGGGTTTAGTTGGATGGACCGTCACCAAAATGAAACAACATTCAACCCATATTATATTACATGTAAAACATCACAATCCAATTTTAGAAACCAATAAGTACCCTACTAATTATAAAGTTCAAAAAAGGGTTTAAAGTAGTGGGATATCCTTTCATGAAAACACAAGTAACATTGACTATTCATTCCAAAATGTTGCCTGAGTCATTTTCTAATAAACCCAAATTTTGTCCATTTACCCATCACTCTTTCTGGTAACATAAAAAAATCAGTAGGGAATTCCGCAGAATATTACTAAAGATATGAATAGTTTGAGGGGAATTCCAAAATTTTGTTAGAAGAGAATGTGCCAAAAGGCAAGAGCGTAATTCTATGACCAAACAATTCAAATGGGTACAATAAATCCAAGCTCAATAATATATTGAGAAAATATGTGATTGGGATTTAGGATCCCTTTGTATTATTGATAATTTTCAATCATTCTTAAGTGAATGGATACATTTTCCCGTCTAGTTTCCAATTTACTTTCATCTTCACCTTTGCATTTGTAAATATCCGAAGAGAAAACTGAATTTACCCAAACATTAATGCCACTAAGATAATTTTGAGGCAAAATTATTGGAAAAGAAAACAAGGTACTAATGTTATTTTTCTATACATCCAAAAAAAGTACCTTTCAAGAAAGAAAAGCCTAAAATGCCAGGTCTAGGCTGTGGCTGTCCCAAAATCAGCATATGGTACAAATATATGACTTATTTTAATTGAATTAATAATTACTGCAACAAATTATTGTCCTAAATTCAAAACCTTCAAATCTATGGTGCCCATGTATAGCTCATAGAACCAAGATTTCCTACTTAAGTAGTGGTACTACTTTTTAATCTCTCGATAGTACTATAGCATTTTCTTGTATTATAAAAAGAAAGCAAAAAAATACCTAAAGAATTAGTATTATGCAGTGAAGGCTTTTTGGTGAGCCATTGGTGATGGGTAGGTGTGGGAGTGGCATGAACCATGATTCGGCAACAAACAAAGCCGCTGTCAAAATGGGTGGTGGCTCTTTCGGACAGCCGAGGTGGGTGCCATTCGCTGGCCCAATTCTCACCACTCACATTGCTCAATATTGGATGGTTTTGTTATTGGTTTCAATTTCTTTAGAATTTAAAGACTTTAAAACGGTCCACTACACATGGATCGAAACCTAAAAGTGTGATCTAAGGATTAGTGATTTGTGACTCAGGGGACCCGCTTTATTTGTCTTCGACGGTGATTTTGGCAATTTAATAAGAAAATTTGGGTAATTAAGGAATAAAGAGGTTGTAAATTCAGACAGAGTTGTTAATTTTCAAGGTTAATTACCTTCTATTTTTGACCTAAATGATTATCCATTATTGCCCAACAACTTAGGTCTAGGAAGGGGCGGTCTCGAATTTAATTTTACTTGAAATTGAAATGAATCAAACCTTTTACATTAAATCGGGTCTATGCCCAAAATAAGGTAGCATGAGCCTGGCATTAGTAGGTTTAGCCTCCTAATATTGGACCATCATCAACAAGGGAGTTGCAACTTGCAAAATTTAGAGCGATTGAGTCCCAAAATTATCTAACTTTATAAATTTAACAAACATTATAAATGTCTAAAAATTACTGTTAATTAAAGTACCGTGCATATATATATATATATATATTTGAGACATTGAATTTTGAAGAGACACTGAAATTAGACATCAATGTAGTACTTATAATGTAACTTATTAGGAAAATAATAGTACAAAAAATGGGGACAATCCCCATGTTCCATTACCCACAATTCTATACCATTTTGCTTTTTAGTACTTATATAAGAAGTGAGATCTTATTGGAAAAAATTAAAAAAAAAAACATAAAAACAAGATGAGGAAAGTGAGGGGATATGAGGCCAAAAGCATGTATATTAGTACTAAGAATTCTTTCTCAAATAATTAAAGCTAAAAAACAGCACATTAAATTAGAGAGAGATCCCACCAACTGGTCCTCTCCTCCACCATGTCCCTCTTTTGACTTCTAACAAAAGACTTCCCCAATTATATGAATCAATTACATGTTCAGCTTAATTTTTAATCAACATGCTTAAACATAAATCCCGTATTTTGATCCCGATTAACGGATAATGTGAACATGGAATTCGGGGAAAAAAAAAATTCAGATTGAGGATGGTCTTAGGAAGGGATTTATCTGATTAACCTCACTTTTTGTAGTGCTAATGACAACACCATAAACACCGCATTTTGAAAAAAATTTTCCCTTTTGATTTAGCACTATTATAATCTTATCGGTACTCTGAAGAGTGGGGGAGTGGGGTAGTTGGTGAAGGGATTATATGGGGATTTCAGTAAAAATGTAGTAAAAGAAAATCCAATCTGGAAATTTAACATAGCTTTTGCTTTGGGATATCAATAATATGAGTTCCATTCAAATATTAATTTGCGATTTGTTCATTGGTTACACGGAGATGATTATATTTGATGCATAAAAATATTTTTTATTTTTATTCTCTAAAAAATTATAAAAAATCATCATCTAAAATATATATAATTTATAAAAATATATATATATTTTAAAAATTAAAATGAACTTAAAATTTATAATAATTTTTTTAATCTTATTTCTGGGTCTATTTTTATTTTTATTTTTTAAAATATATATACATTTCTCATCACAATACATATTTTAAATGATGGTTTTTTATATTTTTTTAAAGAATAAAAATAAAAAATATTTATAAATATAGCCTAAATTTCTCTACTATTCTCTTAAAGACGGCTTCTGTTTTTTCCTTTTCTTATTTTATTAAGTTTATTAAGAAGATGAAAATAAAAACTCAATTAATTAAGGATTTGATAACTACTTGTATGCCAGCAGTGCACAAGGCTCCAATCATGCATCTTAGTACTAATTTGTTTACACGTGGCATCTTTATCGAATAGGTAGGCCCACTAAATTAATTTATATGTTACTTTTAGTCTTTTACCTATTTTACAAGATTAAAAAGGAGTAATTTGTTTTATTAAATTCATGTATTTTTCATTTACTTATCTATTTTACTTTTGATTTAATTTTTTACTCACTTAATAATATAGAGAGGAGGTATATATGAAATATGAGATTTTTAACCTGATAAGAGTAGTTTAAAAAAAATACAGAATATTACCTTATTTTTGTAAAAATGATAAATATCTTGAGACAAAAAAATTTCTCAAAATTAACATATTTTGGGACATAGGAGGTATTTCTTAATATTAATGTGTTTAATTTTAAAAAATTTAATTAAAATAACGATATTGTATATTACATTAATCATTTTCCAAGAAAGAAAAAAATAAGGAATTATGTAAAAATCATAAATAAAAAATAAATAAATGAATGAATGAATTAATAATTAATTACCAATAGTAGGAAGTATTCATATTATAGACATATGTTAAGGTATGAGTGGTTACACAACATATCCGCCTAAAAGGAGCCTATGAAGTAAGCTAAGTGGTAGTTTTATAAAAGGAGCCAAGTCCACCAAAGGACCAGACCAGCAGAAGTTATGAGTTCTTCATGGGACCCACCGTCGAACCTGACTCACTATAATACACTTTTACTATTTCACCTTAATTTAATTTAATTTCTCCTTTCTTTCAGTATTTTTTAATACTAATAATCCCAATCTTATTCAAGCAATTATCTACCTCTTTTTTTTTGTCATAAAAAGTTGAGGTGAGGAATGCTCTCACAATGTTGGATAAGAGTATGTTACAAGTCTCAGAGAGAACAGATAATGATACTTACATATCACCCTTCTCTACCTCCTTTCTCTTTTCTTCGCCCCTTGTGTTTAACCATTCAGCCATATCAATTTAACTAGTATTTTTTTATTCCTAATGATAGACTTTATAATAAATATCATTCCTTCAGTCCTTTTTTTTGTCCCTTTTAACTTTTCATAAATTTTAAGAAAAATTGATTGAATTATATAGAATTAATTTGTTATTCTTGATGTGTGTAAATATTTTTAGGATTTTGTGTAATGATGTGATAGTAATAAAAAAAAAGAAATGATATAATTAAAAATAAAAATTTATTAATTATTTATTTATGATAATAAACAAATAAATTGGAACATTAAAAAAAATATAGATAAAGAAGGGGACGGAGGGTAATATATTATTACGCAGGCTCTGCAATGCCTATATATATTATAATAGAAAAGAAAATCAATTAAATTTTAGCAATATTCTTTTTTTGATGGAAAAAATTATTACTGGTAGCATTTAATTGTAAAGAAAAATATGTGATTGGACACATCTGAGAAATTAGGTGACGGAATCAATGGTTTTTATTAAAAGAAAACCAGGAAAAGTTTGCAATGTACACTTAGACCACATGATTATGACGCGTATTATAATGTTATTATAAATATAACTATATAAAATAAAATTAGAAATTAAAAAAAGAAAGTTCAATTAAAAAAGTCGGGGGTACTGGCCATTGGTATGACTTTTTGGCAAATTGACCCATCCTTTGGGTTAAAGACGAGAACAAGATTGATAAACTTCAGCCGTCAGATTTGGAACATGATTTAATTTCAGTTGGTTTTGCGTCAAAATCCTTTTGATCCAAAGAACCTTCTTATCTAATGCATACATTGCCCCTTCTCCACCTTCATTTCCAATTATGGAACTACAATTTTCCATTTCTTTTTTATAAATAAAAATAATTTTAAAGTGGGATCATAAAAGGATTTTGTAGTTGTAGAATTTAATAAAATTTTAAAAAAAAAATTTCACGGAGTTTGCATTTGGACTTTTGCTTTTTACAAGGAGTCACCGCCTACCTTTGATCATCCCTTGTATTAGATCTAACTAAACACAAAGCTAAAGCAAAAAAAAAACTCATTTAAAGTGGGACCCGATTTGACAATCTTTTAATTAAATCAGACGGTGTATAATGTATTTTGTGACAGTGATCGTCACGCGGGACGGTGGAGATTAGGTTCAATCTTTCAATAAAAGAACCACTAAATTTATTATACTATTATCAACATCATGTCATCACATACACAAACAAGAAGAATATGAATAATACTAGTAATAAATAAATAAGGAGGATCATTTGACACTCAAGTAAAATTAAGAGTTTTATATTCGTTCGTAATTTAACGTATAATTAATATTTAATTAATCAAATCGTTAAATTTTATGATATATTCACATATATATTGTGCATATAAAATTTTAAATTAATTTAAAATATCTAACTTATATTTTAATGCGATATAATTTTTTACAGTTAAATATATATTAAAAATATCTAAAATATTAGAGTTTAAATCCATATAATAAAAATATCGAATTGATTTGAAATTTTATATGCATGATAGATTCGAATATATCTTTAAATCTAATAGTCGTATTGTTAAATATTAATCATACATTTAATTATAAAAAGGGTGTAAAATTAAAGGATCCCTCCTCAAAATAAATGTATTATTACTACCAAAAATAATACTAATACTTGTAAAAAATAGAAAAGAAAATGGAAAGAAGCCAAACAAACTCTCTTTGTTCCTTTTTTTTTTAATTATGTTTTTTTTTGTTGTTCTCTTATGGTGGCTTTTCTTTTTCTTTAACCATAATTTATATTTTAAAATTCTTTTTTGAGGGAATTTCATTTCATAGACATCAACAAAGCTGAAAAGTCTATAGTCAACATCACACACACATATAAAATAAAAAAAATTCCCTTACACATATTTCAATATTTTTCGTTTATTTTACCATTACTTGTAGAACTATTTTTTCTAATCTTTTAGCATTAGATTGTTATGAATTAATTAAGATGAATAAATAAGAATAAGAATGTAGAAATATAAATTGGGAAGAAAAAAGATGAGAATTTTTTACTTGCTATATAAAATGCAAATAGGAGAGGTCATATATACACACAAACACAAAACACTCTATCTTTCTCTCTTTCTCTTTCTTTTCTTTCTCTGTCTTCCCATTTCACCTTCCTCTTTTCACAGCCATTTATTAGATTCCTCAATAGTCTTTTCCTTTTTTTCTCTCCATTGGATTGTACAGATTCCAAGCTGAAATACCCAATCTCTAAAAATCTTTCATTTCTTCTGGATTGCTTTGGGGGGCTTAGTTTTATTGCTGTTGTTGATTTATGTCTCTTGGACTGATAAAATAGACATAAAAGCTCTTCTGGGTATTTTTCATTCTTGGCTTTTGCTTTCTTCTGCAAACTAAACTAGCTTTCTGGGTTGTTGCAGAAAAGCCTTTGATACCCAGTTGAATATGTCATATAAGGCTTGAAGAAACCAATCCAATTTGTATTAAAAGTTTTCAACTTTTAGTCAAAGTTTCTGTGAATAATAATTTTCCTTACTTTTTTTTTTCTCTTTGGTTGTTTTTTAAAATTTCCTTTTTTTTTAAAATTTAATTTTTCTTCATTTGAGCAAAAGAGAAAGACATGGGCAAGCAAGGACCTTGCTATCACTGTGGAGTTACAAGTGAGTTCTTGTTTCTCCAGTTAACTTTTGAGTATGAAATTTCTTTTGGGAAAAAAAAAGGGAATTATGAGTTCCTGGATATATATAAATGTTCAACCTTTTCTTGTAAATCAGTATTTTTGTTGTATGATTTTAAGTTCTTGGATAAATAATTCTATCATTGGAATTTGGAAGGGGAATAAATAACTGTATGCAGATAAGGAACAGATTACATGGACAAAGATAATAAATTTTAGAATATATGCTGTTCTTTGTGTTATTCTGTTTGTATATGGATTTAGAACAACAGGTGTTCGTTTTCTTAATCCATGGACTTGAGTTTGTTATTGAATTCAACTGTTTTCTTTCAAAATCATTCATTTTCTCTGCCTCATGTCTCTTGGGTTGCCCTTCTCTAACTCTTAAAGTTCCAATATATCTCACGGAAGGAAAATGAGATTGAATTCTATGGGATAGTAGGGAGTTGCAGAGTCTATATTGTTGTATTCTGGTCGGTTTCAGATTCAACATTAAATTGATATTGCTTTCGAACTGCTCCATACATGTTTATAAGCCTCAATATCAAGTCAAGCCTCAGTCCTCTACGGTTCGATTGAAATGGATGTACTTTCTTGCAACATCACTGTTTTGACTCCTTTATGTGTACTCTTGCCATTTGATTCCGGATGGATTTCCTGCTTTTTCTTTTCTTAATTAAGCCCTTGTTCAAAGTTCAATGCTATGAGCAAGTATTTTGATGTGTTCATTGGATTGCAATTCTAATGTGAACCACTAAAACTGCACTTGTATGAGTTTCATGCATTGTGTTATTCCTTTTTCTGTTCTTGATAACATTCTATTCTATTTTGAAGTTCATTGTCTTGCCCCTTAAACCATGTAACAGTTGAACCTCATAAGTATCAGTTGCATTTAAGCACTCTGAATGGCGCCTGAGTGTTAAAGTCATTGCACCATTCTTCAGATATTTCAAATATTTGAAGTGTTTTATAGTCTCAGAACCCAGCTTGTCTGCACCAATTACCGCAGCTCAACTTGTTTAAGCTTGTCATAAGTATAGTACATAATATCTCTTTGTCCACTAACAGCAATGCAATGTGATAGGCACTCCTCTTTGGCGCAATGGACCACCTGAGAAGCCGGTATTGTGCAATGCATGTGGGTCACGGTGGAGGACTAAAGGAACGCTCGCAAACTATACCCCACTTCATGCCCGGGTTGAACCTGATGAGTATGAAGATCACAGGGGCTCCAGGGTGAAGAGCATATCTATAAATAAGAACAAAGAAGTAAAACTGCTGAAAAGAAAACCAAATCATGATACAACAGTAGTTGCCCCTGATTACAACCAGGGTTTCCGTAAGTTTGTTGATGAAGATACAAGTAATAGATCAAGTTCTGGATCAGCCATATCTAATTCTGAAAGCTGTGCCCAATTTGGTGGTGCAGATGCTAGTGACTTGACAGGTTGGACACAATTCCATTAACATTCCTCATTGCTGATTTGACTTTCCAGGAGTAAATTTGACATTCCTCATTGATAGTGGACCATAGATTAAATTTAATGGAACATCTCTGTCCATCATGGGAACACATTGGATTTTGATTAGTTCCATCTTGGAGTAACTAGAAATGATTCTGGAAAATGGTTGTTTATCTGCCCAGAAATATAATATTTTGGCTTTAGCACATCATGCACATGGTTTCCTAAGGTTTTTTCCCAATGAACTGAGATATTACTCAATCGAACTGTGGTTGTAAGTGGAATGAATTTGTTTACAATGTCATTCAGAGTAATCTCTTGCTATTCTATTAACCATTAAGTCTTTTCCTTTACCGGTTGATCTTGATGTTTTAATGTGATCAGATTCTATCTCCGTTGTCAACTTGATCTTGACTGATGCCAGTGGCCTCAGTCTAGCTGAATGTCTATACTTTTAAAATGGCCTGACATTGTGATTAAGTTCCTTTTTAATCCGTCTCCAGGGCCTGCTCAATCTAATGTGTGGGACTCAATGGTACCTTCTAAGAAAAGAACCTGTGTAAATCGTCCAAAGCCATCTCCGGTTGAGAAGCTTACAAAAGATCTGTATACTATTTTACATGAACAACAGTCTTCATACTTCTCTGGATCTTCTGAGGAGGATTTGCTTCTCGAGAGTGAAACTCCCATGGTTTCTGTTGAGATTGGACATGGAAGTGTTCTAATCAGACATCCAAGCTCAATAGCTCGAGAAGAGGAATCGGAAGCTAGTTCCCTCTCAGTTGAGAACAAAATCTATTCAATGAATGAGGCGTATTCACATTCTTCAAGCTTCCCTGCATATAATGATAGCAAGGGCATTAAATTTTCAGGACATGGAATTGAAAAGGCTAAAAACATGCAGCATGATCAACTTAAGAGGTAATTATTCATTATGATAATTTGCAAGTTCCAACTGGATCTGTTAGTTATGAAACATGCATAGGTGTGGACTCTATGGTTTTTAAGCTTCAGGAATCATGAAATTATACCTGTCACTCAGAAAGGTTAAGATAAATATATCTGTGGGTCTAGAGAAGGTACATTTCCTACAACAGTGTGAGGCATGGGATTTTTCTCAAAAGCTCCAAGTGGGAATATCATTGGCACTGTGGTGTTCCGAAAAGATTTTTAAGTATCTATTATTATTGTGGAATGGTAGGCAAAATTGGAATATGGTGACTTCATGTTGATTAATATTTCTTTTTTTGAAATTTGGCAGGGATAAGGTTCAACATGAAAAATTTTTGCTCCTGGAAAGTCGTAGTTCACCACTGTGTAACATAGATTTAAATGTAAGTTCCCTTTTTTCACTTTGTTTTGTTTTTCTGAGGGAAAGACTTTTAGATCTCAATTCAGTCATTTCTTTTTTTTTTTTTTTTCTGGCAAACAATTCAGTCATTTCTACTCGGCTGTATATTGTGGAGAAATTTCATCAAGCACTAAGAACCTGTAATTTTTCTATACATTTAGTGACTGGATGTTTCACAACTCTTTCACATGGTTCCTATCTTCAGCAAAATGTTGAGTTACCTTGAAATTCACATCTCAACACATGTTCAGTCTTCATTACGTGGTGATATTATTGTTTGGTGCAGGATATTCTCAACCTTGAGGAGTTTGTGAAACACTTAACAAATGAAGAGCAGCAGCAGTTACTGCAGTATCTACCTCCACTTGACATTGCCAAACTCCATGACAGGTATATTTTTCTCTTTTATCAAGAGAGGGAAAATAACACCTCTCTTCTTCATCCTTTTTTGTATATTGTAATGCATTGGCTAATAGTAATCTGATTTAATTTCAATGGTGTGCACATATACTGGATTTAGAGAACTGAGGAAATGAAAAAGGGAAAAACTCTTGAAAACCTGAAAATAGACTTTATTTATTTAAGCAGATGGGCAATTGTTGAAATATGATTTCCACTTACTGATGGTAGTCCTATCCTTACACCTGCAGCCTCAAGAACATGTTTGATAGCCCTCACTTCAAGGAGAACTTATGCTACTTTCAGCAACTGCTTGAGGAAGGGGTCTTTAATATCTCTGCCTCTGGGGTGAAAGCTGAAGATTGCAAGACTTTGAGAAGACTTGCATTATTCAATCTGACGAAATCCCACTGGGTGGAACGCCATCACCAACTTAAGGTCTGCATTGGTTTCTTAAATCGGGACATTTTGATGTGAACTTGTTGATGGTTTACTTATTTTGATTAGCAGATGCCTAAATTTATTAGCATTTCTTTGGCTGCAGAAATCTAGAAGTGGTAATGGAGGATCTGTGATTGCTAGAGGACCAAATGCCACTACGTCGAATAATTTGGTAATTATGAAGAGATCACGTGACAGCCAAAGTCAAAATTTTCCAGGTTTGAAGATTTCTCTGCTGATATTGCCCTTTTATCGAATAAATCTTGTGAAACTATATAAAAAATCAGTGGTGACATTGAATTTTAAATTGAAAATAAACCAACTCGTGTTCTATGACAAGAAAAAGTAACAAAAGCAGGGTCAAAATATAAGAATCATTCAATAAGTAAAAGAATTTGGAAAAGTTAATAACACAAAGCCATATGAAGTAAATATTGCTGTAACTAAATAGATTTCGCCTTAACTCAAAGTGTTAATCATTTCAGCTATTGCTATTCTTACGAGTCACACTGGAATTTACTTACAAATACATGGTTTTTCATTTTTCAGATGCAAGGACTTTAAAGAGCCCCAAAAGGGTGATCGTGAAAGCTACTTATGAAAACAAAGAACTCATAGACAATGACGGTTCTTGCTTTAGTCCGAGAAGCCTTTTTGCTCTGCCTCCTGATGGTGGCTCTCTCAATTCTCTCCATTTTGTTGATGAAAGTTCTGACCAAGATTTGCTACTGGATGTGCCATCCAATGGCTTATTCCCACAGGCAGAACTGCTTCTTCCGACTTTAAATTTTGGCCAACAGGCAAGCACTGGTAGTAGCTCAGCACACCCACATCTTGTCCATCCCTAGCAATGGTTGTTAATTACTGAACTATAAAGGGCTGCTCCTTCTGCAAGATCCCATGAGTGGGGTCGACATATTTTGCATGCCAAAGACCGAAGTCTGTGAATGAGGTTTGATGGTTGCTCGTTTTTCCCCTTGACCTTTTCAAACTTGGAATGCCTTAAGGGATGAATTTGGGGTGGGTTTTTTTGTATAGGTTGACAACAGATTGTAATATATAGCTAAAAGAATGCAGAAGAGGTGGTAATTTGCAGAGTTTTGTATGCAAATGTAGTTTTTGCATAGAAACATAAGTTTATATATCCCTTGGTTAATTTGCAGTTTATCCCCTTTGGTTTTTCTGAATGGGGAAATAAAAAATAGAATAAAAGGGATATCAGAATAGCTTTATGGGATGCATCTTGCATGCGAAGGAATCACTACCCAGCCTTTATTAGTGACTTTTGAAGGATACTGGATGCTTACACATCAGTTTGATCGAAGGGACCCTGTTGATAAGATTTTATCCATTCAACCGATCACACCATAGGATAAGAAAAGGGGGAGAAGGGATAAAAGGTTGCCTTTGAAGTCATCGCTTTAGAATGTGAATATGTAATGGAAAGCAGAATTCAAGATCGAAAATTTCTTGACTAGTGCATGACTTGTTCTTGTAGGGATATAGATAGAAAACCTGCTCCTATTGTTGGCATAAGGAAACATCTCAAACTAGGATGTTTCTTTGAACAAAACAGAAATGAAGTGCTACATGTGAGAAGTTAGAAAGGTCTTGTTGGCTTCAACCTTCCAAGTGTGCTTCGTTGTTTAAATTCCAGAAGAGGAGCTCGAAGCTTGGTTGGAAATTGCCCATATGAATCATCCTTTCTTTAAGCCAACTACTTTATATTAGTCACTTCATAGTTAAAACTTGAGATTGGAAAGGATTAGGGAAATTTCCCTGCTTTCAAAATCGATGTAGACCCTTTAAGGTATTGCTCGCAGGTTGCATTAGTTATTGCTGAGATGAGTCGAGGAACTAAGGGACGTCGAAGAAGCAATTGAAAATGCACGACATAGAAGCTGAATAAGCTTGATTTGAGTGGTTATCCAAGTGGCGTACGCAAGCTTGTTGAGTCATGAAAATTTTCATTCTTGGATTTTTCTTTGTAAATGTTGGGAAGCTTTGATATTTCTAACTAGGCAGGAAAATTACATAAATAAAAATAATTTCTGATGACTGATGAGGAGAATTAAGAAATAAGAACAATGGACTAATCAATGATATTGACATCAGAGGAAGTGCATGAAAAAGGGCTAAGATTCACAAAGTCCTGTCAGATTGCCAACAAGCCATCGCTAGTAAAGGTCCAACTTCGAGGCCACGTCGGTCCCTATCTGCCAGCTGGGTGTCAACTTTCTATTTGTTAATAATGAAGATAGCAATGGTACTTCAATCCATCTAGTTGGAATTATGTACTTAAAAACATGCCCAATCTTTCTTTGATCCAAAAGAAGTTAATCAATGCATACTGCATCCAAATGAGACCAAACCCGTGAGCAGACCACAATTCAATGTCTGGGAAAGGAGGAAATGCCATTTGATTAAAAAGTCCTGTTGGAAACTTCACAAATACTTGAACAACATGAAACCAGTGAAGAAGATTCTGGAAGGTAAAAGTTCAGAAAGGGTGAATGAATCATTCATCTCTGCGCACACACAAAGCAGAAACTATACGGTATACCCCTGCATGTGCCATGTAGTGGGCCGGCCATAGGGCTATTTGGTTGCCCAAGGCAGGCAAGATTTTGCTTTGCATATCCGGAAAGACCTGATCAAAGTGGTTACCTATTGTTTTGGAGTGACACATGAGCTAATGAAAATGAACAATAGAGTGCACTAGACTCTGCTTTGATGCAAATGTAAGTACTTTAGTAATACATATCCCTGAATTGATGGGAAGAAAGGGAGAAAAGCAGGAAAAGAAGCACCTTTTACCTGTTTCGTTGTTTGACAAACATTATCACAAATCACTTTTCATCTCAGGTCCTGAATTTTGATCCACAAGTTAAGGCTTGACTTCAAACAATAAATAATTTCTAGATATTGCCTTAATGGTCCATTTCCATAACCCAACCAATTAAGGTGTCAATACATGTGCGCACAAGCACAACCACAGAGAGACACGGGATGAACAAATGCCGACATGCATGTGGACACCCAAGCAACACAAGCAAAACAGTCAAGAAAGAAATGCTGAAATTAAAGTTAAAACACAAGAATATTAAAAACAAAAAGAAGTGCATCTCCATGCTTTAAATTTTCTAATTTTTGCATTAATATAAAAGCAGAGCATTCATATACAAAATAGCTTTCCTACAGATTTACAAGTTCACATATTTCAATTTACCTGCACATGTAGCAGAAATCACCTTCATATCACCAAATCTTCTTCTAGATCTATTCGGTCCATCCATTTCCTACCAGAAACTTTACAAACCCAAAAAGTTCACCATCTATCACACCAAAATGCACACAAAAAGACCCAATTACTCTAATTCAGCTATCTCGTCTACACTCCTGCAACCCATTACTCAGCAGAGGAGTCTGTATCCTCTATCCCTTTTAGCTGTGCAACCTCCCAAAGATTCATACATGCTAGGTTCCTATCCACTTCATAATTCTGTTCCTCTTTTAGTTCAGCCAACACATCCAAAAGCATAGTAACGTCCAAATCGTCAGTCAAACTATCTAAAATCGTATTGGATTGGGCCAACAACCTTTCATCAACCCCTACTCTCCCCGGCTCCACTTCATTAACCTCTGCTCTCTCGGACTCCGTTGCATTAACTTCCATTTTCTGATCAGCCTCCATACTCTCATTAGCCCATGACGGCAATGCCCGTTTCCTCTCAACTTTTCCTCTAGTTTCAGGCAAATTAGAACCATCCTTACTCAAATTATTCGAAGCCATATTGGTCCGGATAGATTCCCGTTCATTAATCTCGACTCTTTCATCAAACCTAACCCATGAAGGCAATGCACGTTTTCTCTCAGTTTTCTCCTCCATCTCGCCTGAATCCACTCTCCCAGTAGCCCACGAAGGCAATTCACGTTTTCTCTCCGTTTTCTCCTCCATCTCACGTGAATTTGAACCATTCTCACCAATGTATCTAAACCGATCAGTGTCCTCTACAGTTTTCTTGTTTCTCCCAGAAATTCGTTCAATAAAATCGTTTCCAAGCTCGCTAAATGGATTTCTTTCTTCAAGATCACATTGCATATTCTTAGTCCTTGGATCAAGACTTTTTTTTCCATCACTTCCTTGACCATTGTTGTTTTCACACTTCGTATGTCTTTCTTCATCCTCAGAATCAATAATTTCAGCCGAAAAATCAAGTCTTGCTTTCCTAACACTTCCTTCACCAACTTCAGTTTTACCTTCATGATTTTGCTGGCTTTCAAGCTGTAATTCTGAACTAGCTCCTGGATACAGACTATCCATCTCCAACTTCCATTTCTCCAGTGCTTTCAGTACTTCTTCTGAGTTTTCCTCTTCTGGAGTTCCCGAACATACAATTGGAGATTCAAAATCCAAGCTTTTAACCTTTTTCGAGAAAGGTTCAACTGATGATTGCCCCTCTGGAGAAAATCCTCTTTTTGAAACCCTAATTTCTTCAGATTTCATTGGAAATGCGTCGTTTGGACTCGAATCAACTTCAATCCTCTGCGTCGAATCAACTCCAACTTCCACTTCTGAAAACCCTAAATCCTTATCTCGCCCCAAATCAACGGCCTTCCTGCTGTCCCCACTATCAGCATAGGCGGACACTGTATCTTCGTTGTTATAAGGATCAGCACCGACCATTTGGTCATCGTTGGAGTTATCGAACGACCAGGACGTGGACCTGGACTCCGGAGGTGTGTGGAAGATTTCCTCGTCTTCGTGAAGGGTTTCAGTGTCATCTCGAGCTTCATCTTTAGGTGATTCCGGAAGAGACACCATTGTGATGCCGGTGGAAGCAACAGGGATATCGAGCATCTTTTGTGAGTCCGAGTCGGAATCGGAGTCATCGGAATCCGGCTGTCCAAAATAAGAAGGGCTTCTTGACCGGTTATCCTCAGAAGACGACCCCCGGCAAACCTCCGTTATCCAACCGTAAGGATCGTCTGGTGGTTCCATCAAAGTGTTTTTTTTTTTTTTCCTCTTTTTTTCACAGAGCTAACCTAAGTGTAACTTGCAACTGGCAAGCTTCTTCTTTCGGTTTCTTTTATATTACTCTTTTTTGTTTCCCCCTTTTTAATATAATATAATATAATATTTAAAATAATTTCTTTTTTTTTCTTTTTTTTTTGCAGAAGAGATTTCCCGCCTTTTTCTAGTTATGTGACGTGGGATGGGATGGTTGGACTTCTGCCTCGGGCTCGGGAAATTGGTTTTGGAGACGCAACGACATCGTTTGGCATTGGAGGGACTGACAGAGTAATAATTGTGTGAAACAGGAGGGAGACGTCTGTCATTTGTCGCGCAAGCCACGGCGTCGTTTAATACTTCAAAATTGGAAAAGCCACACTCTTCTTTGACAGCGAACATCTCGCTGAAGTGGCCAAAATTAAATGCAACAGTCAAAAATGAAAATTTCATTCTCGTGCGTCTCCACCAGGAGTTGTTAGAGATTCTATTATTCTGTTGGGAGTTTTTTTATAGTCTGTAATAGCCATTGAAACTCGTCCTTGAAATCAGTAACAAACTCTCTTTGCCCTCTCTACCTTGTTTCTCTTCTTATGTGGAAAAATCTGTAACAAACTCTCTTCGCCCTCTCTATCTTGTTCTCTTCTTACCTGAAAATATCTAAATGATCATAGATAGACATTATCTAGATAGAATAGATAATTCTTACCTATATAAATTAGGATGAATCTAGATAACGATAATTTTAGGTGCTTGTGACTATAGAGTTTTGTTACTTGGCACGATGTGACATTAATATTTGTAGTCATAGATAGTAAAATATGATGCGATATGAACCACACATTAAGGTGAATTATCTACATAGGGGTACCTCCCCCCATTTGTAATATGGATTATAATAATGGAAGTTCATAGTAATGAAAGAGTCATCACATAAGGAGCACTTTTAGCATTCTTCTTAAATTAACAAGACTACTTGGCTTTTTTTTTTTGTACTTCACTTGTTTCACAACGAACCTTAGTTTAGAGTTTCACACTGGCACAACTAACCTTAGCTTAAAGTTTCACACTCTAGCGAGGTGAAAGTAAGGCTGACTTAGGCATATAAGTTGTGGGAGCTTGTCTAAGGCTACACGGTGCGAGATCCTAAAGCATGAGCCCGTGACAACTGCGATAGGCTTTCAACATTCTTTGTGGATGCTACATGGAGGCTTATTTAGCTTATTGATTGCTCGAGCCTTAATACTTAGAACAGAAGGTTGTCATTGTATTGTGCAATATTTCTTCCATTCCGCCTTGTTGAATACAAGATCGAAAAGCTAAAAGTATTCCTATCTCCGTTATGAACTACATTTCCAGGGATTCTGTTAAGCCAAAAACTTGTGACACTGATAAAGTTATAAGTAGTATTCTCAATGATTCCTTCACAGGAAAAGGTTGTGACGCTACTAAAGTTTTAAAAATCCACAACTCGCTGGAGAAATTGCCATCGTTGATTCTTGCTATTTTCATCAAATAATGATGATAACCTACGTGAGCTTGAGTGGGCAAAACAAATTCTTGAACTCCCTCTTTCTCCAAAAGCACCTGTACTCATCAATTTTTTGCTAAAGAAGATGAAAGAGTGTTGGAGCCTTGTTGATGTCTGTTGGAATTCAAAAAAAATCAAATCATCAAAGCAACTTTTGACTTTCACAAAAAAAACACACCGCCACAATAGTTTTTTTTTTTTCTTTGTTTTTTTAGATCAACAACAAAACCTTGCCGACACAACACACACAATAATGCTTATATATATAGATTAAATATAAGACTTAATCACACGCAAACACTCACACCATAACATATAACTAAATAACCAATACATAAATGACACTTGGTTTAATGCTAACATAGCCTCCTTTAAACCAAGTCTTCAAATTTCACCATGCCAAGCATCCTCTTGAGCTTCAAGAACACATCCGCCTTTAATGGCTTCGTAAAAATGTCAGCAACTTGCTCCTTAGATGAGCAAAACTCAACCTCAATCTCATTGTCTTTCACCAAGTCTCGAATGTAGTGATACTTGATGTCAATGTGTTTACTGCGACCATGGAACACAGGATTCTTCGTCATTGCAATCGTCGACTTGTTGTCACAAAAAATCTTTGTAGGCTGGACTTGATCATGCTTCAACTCAACAAGCATTCTTCGCAACCAAACTGCTTGAGTAGCACAACCTGCTGCTGCAATATACTCTGCTTCTGCTGTGGATAGAGCAACCACCTGTTGCTTCTTTGATGACCAAGAAAACACACCAGTCCCAAGATGAAAAACAAAGCCAGAAGTACTTTTTCGCATCTCAACATCACCTGCCCAATCACTATCTGTATATCCAACAAGTTCCACATCATTAGCACATGAATAAAAAATACCATCACTAAGTGTACCTTTGATGTATCTCAAGATACGCTTAGCTGCTTGCAAGTGAGATTGGCGAGGATTCTCCATAAACCTGCTAATTATCCCAACCCCATACATAATATCTGGCCTCGTAGCTGTTAAGTATCGCAAACTCCCAACTAATCTCTTGTAATTAGTTGCATCAACTAATTCACCACCACCATTTTTCACAAGCTTCAATCTATCTTTAACAGGAGTCAAAATTGGATTGCATGACTCCATCCTAAATTTCTTCAAAATATCACTTGCATACTTTTTCTGGGAAACAAAAAACCCTGCATCTGTCTGATTAACCTCAACACCAAGGAAGTAAGACATCAAACCCATATCAGTCATCTCAAACTGAGAAATCATGGCCTCCCTGAAACTCACTAACAAATTTGGGTTATTGCCAGTGAAAATTAAATCATCCACATACAAGCATACAATGATAAGATCACCCTGAGAATTAGATTTAACATACAAAGTATGCTCATAAGGACATCTGTGGAAACCATGATCAAGAAAATAAGAATCAATTCGAGTATACCAGGCCCTAGGCGCTTGTTTCAACCCATACAAGGCCTTTTTAAGCCTGTAAACCTTGTCTTCCTTCCCTTTCATAACATAACCTGGAGGTTGTTCAACATACACCTCCTCCTCAAGCACACCATTCAAGAAAGCAGATTTAACATCCATCTGGAGAATTTTCCAACTATTCTGAGCAGCAAGTGAAATTGCCATTCTCACTGTATCAAGTCTAGCTACTGGAGCAAATACCTCAAAATAATCAATACCTGGCTTCTGCTTGTAACCTTTAGCTACCAAGCGAGCTTTGAAGCGATCCACCTCTCCATTGGGCTTGTACTTGATCTTGTACACCCATTTAACACCAATTGGTTTCTTCTCTTTGGGAAGTGTAGTAAGTTCCCAAGTGTCATTCTTTTCAATGGCATGAATCTCATCATCCATGGCCTTTACCCAACGATCATCATTAGCAGCATCCTCAAATCCCAAAGGATCACAATCTGCAAACAAAGCATAGTGAACAGTATTATCACTATCATCAAAAGAATCACAAGCAGCACCAACCACATAATCCTGCAAATGAGTTGGCATGCGTCGTTGTCTCTGTGGGCGACTAGTAGTTTCTGTAGGAGCTGGCTCCGCCTCTGGATCATCATCAACTCCACTAACAACTACTGCAGGACTTGGTAGTGAACCTTTTTCTTCACTAGACCAATCCCAAACACCATCTTCATCAAAAGTGACATCCCTGCTAACAACAATTTTTCTGGTTTTTGGATTGTACAACTTATACCCTTTCGTCTCATGACTGTAGCCAATAAAGATACATTTTTCTGCTTTGTCATCCAGCTTTTTTCTCAACTCATCAGGCACATGTGCAAAAGCAACACAACCAAACACCTTCAGATGCCCAATATTAGGCTTTTTACCAGCCCAAGCTTCCTGTGGAGTTTTGTCACGAACACTCCTTGTAGGACACCTGTTCAAAACATAAACAGCACAAGCAACTGCTTCTGCCCAAAAACTTTTAGGCAAATTTTTACTATGCAACATACATCTCACCATATCCATAACAGTTCTGTTCTTCCTCTCAGCCACCTCATTTTGTTGAGGAGTGTATCTAGCAGTCAACTGATGCATAATACCATGTTTCCGTAGAAAATCATCACAAACAGTATATTCAGTACCCCTATCAGTTCTCAAAACTTTAAGAGTACACCCACTTTGTTTTTCAACATAAGCCACAAAACTCTTAAGAGTATCACATGCTTCAGATTTATGCTTCAAAAAATAAACCCAGGCCTTCCTAGTAAAGTCATCAATAAAAGTAATAAAATACCTGCTGCCACCGTTGGAAGGAACCTCTACCGAACATAAATCAGAATGAACAAGTTCAAGTGGTCTACTAGCCCTCCAAGATTTTCCTTTGGGAAAAACTTCTCTATGCTTTTTACCCAAAACACAACTGTCACAAACTTGTTTAGGAACAGAAATAGTTGGTAAACCAAACACCCACTTCTTTCTGGCAAGAAAATCAAGACTTCCAAAATTCAAATGCCCAAGTCGCATATGCCACAACCAATTATCATCCCCAATTATTGAAACATGGCAAGAAGGTGCATCATAATTAATCTGCAAAGGAAACAAACGATTTTTGGACATTTGTACCTTTGCTATCATCCGGTGCTCTGCATCATAAATAGTACAGCCATGTTTGTTGAAGTGCAAATCATAATCTTTCTCTGCCAGTTGCCCCACACTCAAAAGATTTTGGCTGACTTTTGGAGAAAAAAATACTTCAGAAATATAATTGAGAGTGCCATTCTTCAATCTGATGCCAATCTTACCTTTCCCATAAACTGGTATATACCGATCATCTCCAAGTTTCACTGATGTGTGAAACGAATCATCAAAGTCTGAAAATAAAGATTTATCTCCACTAAGATGATTACTACAGCCTGTATCCAGTAACCACCGGCTATCATACTCTTCTGGACTATCAGAACTGGCCATCAATAAAGTTTCTGTATTATCACCACCATTCCCTGCAACTTTCGCATGACAATCTCTGTTTTCTGATCTCCTGGAACGACAATCTCTGCTTAAATGACCATACTTCTTGCAATTATGACACTGAATATGAGACTTGCAATCTGACTGGTAATGCCCATACTTCTTACACTTGAAACATTGAACATTGGACATATCACGATTTTGATCACCTCGATTTTGATCCCCTCTTCCACTTTGCCTTTGACCAGGCCTGAAATTCCTGCTTCTTCTCTGATTGAATTCACCTTTGTTTGTTGACTCATCTTTTTCTTTCTTCACATCAGCTTGAGCTTTTAGTGCCTGCTCAACAACCGGTGCTGATCTCTCATCTAACCTTTGTTCATGTGCTTCTAAGGATCCCTGCAAACCATCAATTGTTACAGTTTTTAGATCCTTTGATCCCTCAATAGCAGCAATAACATCAAATCTCTCCGTTAAAGTACGAAGAATTTTCTCCATGATCTGAACATTAGAAATAGTTTCCCCATTTGCTCTCATACTATTGACAAGTTTCTGGGTGCGCATAAAATAATCAGCAATCTTTTCATTCTTTTCCTGTTGAAGCAACTCAAACTGTCTTCGATACGTCTGCAGTCGCATCTTTTGAACTGGTTCTGCACCTTGATAGGATTGAAGCAAAGTATCCCAAGCCTCCTTTGATGATTTCGCATTAATAATCTTCTGGAACACAGACAATTCAACACTCTGAAAAATATGATGAGTGGCCAGATCATCTTTATTGTGGGCACGAGTTAGATCTCGCCTTTGCGCCTCTGTCAAATTTGCTACATCTGCAGGTTCAATAACTCCATGCTCAACAATTTCCCAAACACCCAAAGATTTTAGAAAGAACCGCATCTGGACCATCCATTCTTGAAAATTATTCTTCCCATCAAATTTGAAGACGGGACACGGCACGTACTGCGTGATTGCAGCCATCCAAGATCTTCTTGCTCTTGATACCAAATGTTGGAATTCAAAAAAAATCAAATCATCAAAGCAACTTTTGACTTTCACAAAAAAAACACACCGCCACAATAGTTTTTTTTTTCTTTGTTTTTTTAGATCAACAACAAAACCTTGCCGACACAACACACACAATAATGCTTATATATATAGATTAAATATAAGACTTAATCACACGCAAACACTCACACCATAACATATAACTAAATAACCAATACATAAATGACACTTGGTTTAATGCTAACAATGTCTATAATAATTCATGAGATTGACATCAATTGCACTCAAGATTTCACAAATAGGGACTTTGAGCTTGACAAGATGAAAGCCCTATTTGTCACACTTGAGGATGCAATGGTTAAACTAGGTATTGAGAAGGTTTTATATTTAAAACCATTGGTAGACGGGAATGACATCATAGAGGTCTTGCAGGTCAAAGGTGGCAAACTTGTTGGTGTAGGAAAACGTAAAGCTCTAGCATGGCACATGGCAAACCCTCATGGGACTGCCAAGGAATGCTTTGATTGGATGAGATCCTCTAAAAGGAGGAATAACTGACTCTTTGCATCTTCTGTTAAATTTGATGATTGAGTTGAATGCTAACTAGGAACTTCTGGTTTCATTTTTCTTTGTCCAACCACATTTACGTGGTTTAATTTGTATACTTCAAAATTCGGAGATGTGTTGACCTTTTTCTGCTTCTCTCATTTAAAAGTTCCTTCAACTTATTGCATTTGTTATTGGGCAATTGCTAGTGTCCTTCCTCTTAAAATTTAAGTCCAAGTGTTGGCATCGTTTACTAATTTAGGATGCATGGATCTATTTTTTAGAGACTCAATAAATTGATCAATGACCAAATTATAAACTCTTAAACTAGATTATGGCAAATTCAATTACATTGGAGCATCTATTGAGCTGCTTACATTCTTCCTACACTAATTACTATATTTTTTGTTATGATTTCTACATTTACCCTCTACATGCTTCGTGATTTGTTTGCCTGAAAAAAAATGAGAATATGAGATGCTCAAGGTTAAACTTGAATTCATATAGGTTTTCACTTTTCTGTCTAAAGCCAAAACTACAACTCAATAAAATAAAAAAAGACTGGAATTCAGTAACTCATACTTCAAATTAACTACATATACCAAAACAGAGCAATCATCATGGAATTTGAACTCCATGATCAACATTTTGTCATCCCGATTGGATGATAGAAAGTGTTAGTCGCAGCAAAGTTACTTGAGGATTGAAATAAAACGATCAACCAACCATAAGGCCACTTGGAGACCATTAATGGCTGAAAACCAAACTAACCAGAAAAAAGCTTAGCTTGGACTTTTTATTCCGTTAAAAAATCAACCCAGAACTTTACGAAAGTGGACCAGGATTCAGGATTGGTCACTTACCAATCCTCATCAGTCAACAAAGTAGGTCCCATGGGAGCACCAAAAACAACAAAACTAACCAAATGTGAGCCCATCATATATGCATTGACCATTTGGTCATAGTTGGAGTTATCGAAGGAGCAGACGTGGATTGGGCTTCGGAGGCGTGTGGAAGATTTCCTCGTCTTGGTGAAGGGTTTCTGTGTCATCTCGAGCCTTATCTTCAGGTGATTTTGGAAGAAATACCATTGTGATGCCGGTGGAAACAACAGGGATATCGAGCATCTTTTGTGAGTCTGAGTCGAAATCGGAGTCATCAGAATTTGGCTGTCCAAAATAAAAAGGGCTTCTTGACCGGTTATCCTCAGAAGATGATCCCCGGCAAACCTCTGTTATCCAAACGTAAAGATCGTCTGGTGGTTCCATCAAAGTTTTTCATTTTTTCCTCTTTTTTTTCACAGAGCTAACCTAAGGCCCCCTTTGGTAACACCGTATAGTGATGTGCAGTGAAATTTGTACTTTGAATGATTGTACAATCTCACAAAATAATCTTCAATCTCACAAAATAATCTTAAATGTAAACTGTGGTGAGGTACATTTGTCTTACGTGGATTAATAGAAACTATGATAAATAACAGTAAAAGAGGAGGTGTGGTGGACAATTTCACTGTCACTGTCAAAAGCTATTGAGTTACAAAGGAAGCCTAAGAGCCTGTTTGGCCCGGTTTGAGCTTATAGTAAAAGTGCTGTTTTAGTAGAGCTGTTTTATAAGTGCTGTCTAGAGAAGTTAAAATAACGTTTGGTAAATTTAACGCAGAAGTGCTGTAAGTCGTAGAAAGCTGTTTGGCAATTATATTGTAAAACTGTTGTGAAATGTTTAAATTACGAAAAAAGGTATTTTGTCTTTTTGTATAAATATTTGAAAAAAGAATTTTTTATTTTGTACATATTAACTAATATGTATATATATACTTCATATAAATTATATAATAATAAAAATGATAAATAAATATTTTTAATTTCCATATTATTTTCAAATTATTTTTAAAATAATTATGTATAAATTTTCAAGCAATTGTAATTCTTTTATATATACCTTTACTACAAATAGAAATTATGAATTAATTTATTTGAGGTATGATCAAATAAAATATAACAATAATTAAATGTAAATTATAAAATTTAAAATAAAATAACTATACAAAAAAGTTAGATAATATAAGTTAAATAAAACCTAAATAATATCATTTTGCACTCATCAATGACGCTGCAATTTGATCACGAGTAACAGCCATAACATTATCTTCTGATACATTATTGAACTCATGTGATCCTTCATTTGTACTCGTAGTACTCGTATTAAGAGACTCACTTTCCACATATGGCATGTAATTAGGGTCTTGATCACATTTGTCAAATTCTTCATCTTTAATTGCATGCCTTCTAATATAGTTGTGAAGCGCCATAGTTGCAGCCACAAGTTTTACTTGCTTTGATAATGGATAGCTTGGCATGTTGAGCAATATTCTCCATCTATTCTTACAAACACCAAATGATCGCTCAATTACATTCCTAATAGAGGAGTGCACATAGTTGAATACCTCTTGATAACCTGATGGTTGACTACCACGTCTAAAATCAGGAATATGATACCTTTCTCCTTTATACGGTCCTAAATATCCTTTCATGTTAGGATAGCCAGCATCAACGACATAATATTTACCTAAATATTCATGTCATACAATTTGCGTTAGAATATTATCAATGATTCCCTAAAAAAGACTAAAAAAAGTAAAATTGATAGTTATTGAGAATGCACCTTCAGGTGGATGTGGAAATGTGTCTTTGTAGTCCTCTAATGCTTTGCAAAGAACACGCGTGTCATGTGCGGATCCAGGCCAACCAGCAACAACAAAAGTGAATAACATATCAAAATTACATACAGCCATAACATTCTGTGTAGGATAACCCTTTCGACCTATGTATGGTACAACATCTTCTACAGGTACAACAGCAGGAATATGTGTACCATCTATAGCACCAATACATCCCTTGAAATGAGGCCAATATCTATGATCATTACGGATCTTGTGCGGTATCTCCTTAAATTCAAAATCTTGTATTTTGACAATATCAACTGAAAATCTAACTAAAGAATCAAGAACCTCTGTAAATTTTCTGCTCACGATTTCTTGTCCTCGATTAAAACGATTTTGGACAAGGCGGTTAGATTCTTTATGGGCACATGTCCATAAAAACATGCAAAGTGCCTCCTCTGTTCGCATCTCTTTTGTTGGGAGTAAACCATAATGTTTTTCTAATAAGTCAGCCAATCCCCTCACTAATTGTGACTCCATTCTAAACATTCTATAACTTTCTCCTGGAGTTTCTAAGGTTTCCACCACCCATGCCCATCCTGAAAGTTTTGAAATTCTAATATCTTCTTTCAACAAATATTTTGAATAATAATTTGTATATATTCCAACCGCAGAAGCAATAAGTGAATAAAATATACCCATTTTACGCCTAACTATCAAGTCTTCATCGAATGTAATTTCATCATTCATATTATCATTCTCATCTTCTCTCGAACCCATCTGATAAATTAAAAAACAAAAAAGTTAGGACATATTTTATGAAATAAGTAATTGCATAACTATATCGATGAAACAAAACTTAAGTTAATTAAGGCTCTGAAACAGTAAGATTTTGAAACATTACAAAAAGTATATATTATAACTCATATCTTAACATAACGTGCTTAACAAAATATTTCGGCAACAAAGTAAAAATTAAACCATCTAAAAAAAGTCAATAACGTAACAATGATTAGAAATTAATCCTAATAACGAGTAATATCCCTACGCTCTCTTTCTAATTCTTGCTTCAACCAAGCAAGTTGAACATCAACTCTCCTCAAAGCAATAAACATTTCTCTATATTCTTTCTTAATAAATAAACGAGTGCCTATCATATATAATTCACTTGTGGGCTCAATTTTCAAACTGTTCTCCAATAAATCCAAACATTCAAGAATGCTACTTCCAATAGAATCATTCTTCTTTTGCGTCATTGACTCTATTGTTGTTGAGTTAAAATTCTCGATTGCATCACATATTCGATCCATTTGTTTTTGCATGTACATGGCAGTCCCAACTTTCGCCTTGTTATTTCCACCTTTCTTTGCATTCATTTGTTCCATCATTTGACTATTAACTGCCTTGCGTTTTTGCTTTCTGTCTTGAGTATCCATTATTGGAGAGTTCATCTTCACATCTGAAAATTTGTTGCTCATGTCCATGTCCTCCTCCAAATCTTCATCGAGTTCCACAGCTATTGTGTCTTGCACATCATTATCAATTTCATGTGGCATCACACCTGATGAAGGGGTCCATGCAGTTTCACCCGTAGCCACTGTTTTAGAGAACATTATTTCCATCAATTCAATGTTCTCTAACCCACCCTCACGAAACTTAGCAGCTTCAGGACAAGCCTATATAATTTTTATCAGTTTAGTTCCAATAAATATAATAATTAAATTAAAATTTTAATATGTATTTATAGAATTATTCACTAACCTTTAATCTTTCATCCCACCACGTTGAGCTAGCATCAATTGTACCCCTGACATGGTCCCATCCTAGTCCTGTTTCTGTTCCTTTAAGTTGTTTCCATAACAACCAATCTCTTTTCAATGAATCCCACTTGTTTTTCAATTGTTTGTATTCATAACTTCTTTTTGCTCTCTCTTTGAACTTCATACCCACATTTGCCCAACCTGCCCTGTTGAAATGAGTGTGAGGTCTATTACCAGCATTGACCTCTTCCACACATATTTCACAAAATATCTTAGTCGTAACTGTATCCCAAGATGCCTTAATCTTTTTCTCATTTGTGCCCGACATTTTTCTTATCACGAAATGGCAAAAAAAATATTAACAATAAATTCAATACATAAAAAAATCAATTACAAAATCCAAGCCAATACACACAAAAACACCACATGCATCTCTGACAAAAAGGAACAAATAAAGATAAACAATAGCGTACCTTGGAACTAGTATAAACACAAAGGAAGGAAGCCTTGATTCTTGTGTCAATCTTATGAAAAAGTTAAAAGCAAAAGAGAGTGGGTTTGTGACGGCTTGGGATGAGAAAAAAATAAACAAGAAAGAAAATTAGGATAGGGTTGTCATTTTGAGAAAAATATAAGGGTATTAAAGGTACATAACAAAATTTTATTGGCTAAATGCTCAAATCAGGACCTAACCTTTGCAGGTTTTCTCAATTAAGGACCAAACCTTTCAAAAGCGTCAAATCAGGACCTAACGTTTGCGGGTTATAACATTTAAGGACAAAATGGGATGGAAAATTAAAGGTGTCGAGCACGCGCCGTTAACCAAACGGAATGCTGAAGTGGAAGACTTTTTCTTTGTTTTATTAATTACCAAAAAAACAATATATTATTTAATTTTGTTATAAATAAATATTGAATATCAGAAATATTCTTTTGTTCTTTCTTTCGTTCTTCTTTTCTGAGTTTTGTTCTTCTTCTCGGTTTTTTTCACAGTCTATCTACTTCTTCTTCTCAATCTTCTTTTTTTCTTCTTCTTCTTCTGCTAGCGTGTGGGTTAGTCCGAATAAGGAAGAAATTAAACTGACATCATGAGTTACTCTGCTGGGTCTTCAGGATTTTCAAGGTATGAATTTTTCGATTTCTTGTTCTACTGGGTTATGGGTTTTTTGTCAAGATTTCTGCTGGGTTAGGGAATTTTTTTTAAGATTTCTGTTGAAGGTGATTTTAACATTTTGGCATTTGGTTTTTCTTAATTTTTCAGTGGAGAGAAAGAAAGATTTGGATATTTAGACTTAAGTAACTATAAATTAATAAGTGGTAGCTATCCTGTTGAAATCGATTATGAGGGGGAATCGATTTTCTGCCATTGCAAATTGAAGGCACCTAGGTGGAGCTCATGGACTTCTCAGAACCCAGGAAGAAGATTTTATGGTTGCCATAGATACCCTGTAAGTCATCTTGCTCAGTGTTCCTTAAAGATGAATTTCATTCAATTTGTTATGAATTTATTGGATATTTAATTAAATTTTTTGTTAACTGTAGGAGTTTGATTGTGGGTTTCATACTTGGCATGATCCGAAATTCCCTGATAGAGCAAGAGGTCTAATTTCTGAGTTGAGAAGGAGAGAGAGACAATTATATGAGAATGTGAAGAACTTGAAGAATGAAGTTGCAGATTTAAGGGAGAATGCTGTGGAGCTTGTTGAAGCCGAAGTAATAAAAGAAAATTTCCAATTGAAGACTGAAGTTGATGCTTTGAAGGTGAAATTGAAAGAGTTAGAGGAAAATACTGGTAGAAATGGAACAAAACATATTTGGACAAGTAAAAGTGTAATTTTCTTAGGTTTATGTGTGATTTTTCTGGTGTATTTTTCTACTACCAGTTCACATAAGGCAATAAGTCATGTGCAGTATGCCTTACCTTGAAACTGGCTTTTTGGCTTCCTGTTGCAAGCAATAGCATTTCCTGGCTTCTTATTGCAAGTTAAAGCAATTTTCTTTTAATAGGTATTGTCTTAATTATGTGACAATTGATGCCCCAGTTGGCAACAGAAGAAACCTACCAACTATTTAACATTAAAGATTACTTAAACTAAGTCACATAAGCAACATTAATCAATCTACAATGTTTGATCCAACATTAGTCAAATTTGAACTGTTTTCTGTCAACATTAATTAAAATAGGAGTTTGGAGCATACCAAAAAAGAAACTCCTTCCATATTGATATTGTCAACCATAATGAGAATAGTACACATCATAAATAAATTGTTCCGAAATTGAACCAACTCTAAAAAACATTATCAAACCCTAAACTATTACATTTTTTATCCATAACCAAGGAGAAACAAAAGCCACAGAATCCTGCATGAGACATCACTTCATCTGTTTTTTTTTTTTTCTGCTATTGTTGGAAATTGTGGATTGGGACTCTTGGGTACCAATAGTTGCTCCATCAGCTTGTCTTTTACCCTTACCGAAGGAAATGAGCTCTTCACTTGGCCTTCCAGGCTGTAAAACTCAAACAAATAACATCATTTCAGAAAACATAGTAAATAGGCATTGTCAAATTAAAAAGAGATCCTGTTGTAACTTACATTTAAAATCTGTAATCCTGTTGCAGGATTGGTATAAATCCCAACTCCTTCCATTCTTCTCTTTGTTAATCTTGTAGGGTTGAAATATTTCGGTGTTGGGGCAGCAATTACCTTGGCCTTAGATCTAGGACTTGTTCTAACACCACAAGATGATTGTCCAAGAATCTTTCCACCTTCATCAACAAAACCATATCCAGAAAAGGTTGGTTTCTTAGCAGTAGTAGTTTTACCTTTTCCTTTGGCAGCTGGTTTCTTAGCAGCAACAGTAGCTTTGGCCTTTCCTTTGGCAGCAGCTGTAGGCTTTGAACAACCAGGGACATGTGCAGCAGCTTTTACAGAACCAGAACACCCATTCGGCATAGAAAATGAAGCTGTTGCAATAATATGTGCAGACCTAAGTCCAGATCTACTAACAGAGGCCATTGCACCCTCAACTGAAGATGTTGCTTGGACAGTTGCTTGTTTTTTATTACTTTTCCCTCTGGTTTTCTTGGTACCTTGAACACTGTTTGCACCATCGATTGAAAATTCTACAGTATGCGGTTGATAGGATGATGAAGCACCGTGGCCAGTAGCTGAAGTTGGAGGAACAGATGATGAAGCACCAGCTGCAGGAGTATTTTCTCTGAAAGTCTCGGCAGTTGTACCTATCCCATTTGAAAAATTTTGCTACAACTCAATAGAGACAAAAATGAGAAAGGTATAAATCAATTCTAGGGCTACAAAAGCATATTATTAAATGATAAAAGCCAAAGTGAGAATTTACCTCATTACCCTTAAAAGGACACCCTCTTTTGTTGTGGCCATCTTGATGACAGAGTTGGCATGTCATAATCATGCCTTTCCTTGAGATTTTCCCCTCAATAGTGGCCTTTGTCTTAATGGGCTCATCCTGATCTTTCCTTCTACATTTTTTGGGCCTGCCAGGCATTTTCCTATATCCAGGTGGCTGGACGGGCTCTTCTCCTGGTTGTGAGGTGGGCCAGTCTGTCCTTCCTACCATTGGCTGTATAAAGTTTCCATAGCTGCACATGTAGATAGCCTTATCATACCAACTAGAGACATAGTCTTCAACATTTCCATTTTCATCTCGAATAGCACAAATCGCATGGCCACAAGGTACACCAGAAATCGTGTACATTCTACAACTGCAGGTCTTTCTTTCTAAATTTACTATGAACTGGTGTTCTCCTGAATGAATCTCATAGCCATCACCTCCATTGAAAAATACATCACAGTGATTAGCAACTTCAGAATTTTTCTCAATAATTCTCCAAATTGATTGCCCTAGTGACCCTTTCCAATTACCACATTCCTTCCTCTTGTTCTTAATCCGAACCATCATATTCCTTCTAATTTCCTCGAACAGAGAAATGATTGGCAATTGTCTAGCATGTAGGAGTGTCCCATTGAATGCTTCACACATGTTATTGTCAACCATATCACACAGAGATTCAGTGTCAAAGAATGCCCTGCACCACTTTCTTGGGGGCACTTTCACTATTTCTGATGCAGCCTTTGGATTCTTGCCATACAACTCTTGCATGTTTCTTTCAAACAATCTCACATTTGGTGACTTTGCAATTTTCCAGAACATAAGCTTCATTTCTTCACCTTTGAAACCTCTCTTTCTCCAATTCATGTAAACATGCCTAGCACAGAACCGGTGTTCAGCATGTGGCAGAAGCTCTTCAATAGCAATCTCTAGACCCTAAATGCAAAGAAAACCCACAAAATTACGAATCAAGCAAAACAAATATTAAACAACTTGAAAATTAAGAAAATTAAAGTTTACCTTTTGTTGATCGGTCATGATAGTCCACCCTTTGCCTTCTCCTATTGTTTCAACTTCCAATTTCAACAAGTCGATGAACCATCTCCAAGAATCAGTGCACTCCACCTCAACTAAAGCCCAAGCTAAAGGAAACATCTGATTGTTTCCATCTCTACCAACAGCACATAACAGTTCACCCTTGGTTAAACTCTTTAACCAACAACCGTCTAACCCTATGAAAGGCCTACAACCAGTATTAAAGCCTTTCCTCAATGCATCTAAACACACATAAAATCTCTGAAAAACAGGTAGAGACTCAGCATTGGCTTTATTTGCAACAATATGTACTGTGCTTCCTGGATTTGAGTCTTTTAAGGCAGCTGCATAATCTCGAAGATGAGCAAACTCTTCCTGGTAATTGAGAACAACTTTGTCAACTATTTCCTTTTTTGCTCTCCTGACCATACTAATATTCACACCTAAACCATAATCATTTTTCAGTGTCTTCTGGATTTCAGCATTCTTTAAAAAGGGTTCTTTCATCACTCTTTCTTTGAACATTTCTGCCATAATTTTTTTTGTCATTCGCTTATTGGTCCACACTTTATTACAGTCATGTTTATCATGAAATGTCCTAACCTGAAATGACTGCAACTTCTTATCAA
Source organism: Microcos paniculata (assembly GCA_030664755.1). Lineage (NCBI taxonomy): Eukaryota > Viridiplantae > Streptophyta > Magnoliopsida > Malvales > Malvaceae > Microcos > Microcos paniculata. The sequence continues at coordinate 41,370,648 of CP131460.1, forward strand.
AGGCTGCATAAATCATCCAAGGGCAATTTGGGGCCTTACACTTGCCTCTTACCCTTAACTTATGGTTTTTTGCCCAAACTACCTCTCTATTTGACTTAATGGATAGTAAAGACACCGCATGTTTGAATTGGCTAGAATTTTCAAACAGCATTCCTATTTCTATATAAGGGTTGTTAGCTGCTGGGTTATAACTACTAAAATCACTCTTTTGCCTAGTTGCATCATCTACCTTCTCATCTTCATCACTAACAAAATCCCAGTTTCTATCACTATCATAATAGTCACTATTATAACCATTACATTGCTCATCAGCAGCAGCATGAGATTCTTCCCCAACAACATGTACAGGAATTTCATCTCTATTAACTCCCTGACCTTCACCTCTACAACCTTCAGTTCCCTGCCCTTCAGCTCCCTCACCTTCAGCTCCCTCACCTTCAACTCCCTCACCTTCAGCTCCCTCACCTTCAACTCCCTGACTTTCAGCTCCCTGCTCTTCAACTCTATAACCTTCAACTCCGTGACCTTCAGCCATCTGATCTTTGGCTTCCTGACCTTTAGCTCCCTGACCTTTATTTGAGTTACCACCAACATCCTTTTCAAATTGGTCACTCTGACTATTACCCTCACCTGACTTACCATTTTCACCAGCAGCTTTTTTTATCTTCCCACCAACATTCTTAAAGCAAGTTCTAGCAGAAACTAGTTCTTCATCATCACTGCCATCTAAATATGCAACAGGTATAAAATAAGTCATGTCATCACCCTCTTCAACAGGAGGTATATCATTATCTACAGCCTCTTCCCCTTGGACCTGGTCCCTAGCCCCATTTTCATCTACAGCCTCGTCCCCTTGGACATTAGCATCAAAGACACCTTCTTTTGGATCATTGTTATCATTAATATTATGCTCATTATCTAAAACTACTCCTTCAATAGCTTCAGGGACAACTTCTGCTTCATCTATTCCATGTTCAATATAAACCTCAACAGACCCATAATCAACCATATATATTGCTAGTTCCCGAGCCCTTGCATCAGAATCAACTTGAACTAAACCATTAGAAAGTTGACAACCAGGTCTAAGGAAAGAAATACTTTTGACATTCGTGTACCCATTTTCTCTACAAATTCCCTCCAATTCAAAAAAACTCATGGTGTCGGGATCTAGCATAAGGTCATCACTAAAGCCATCTATATAATACAGTGAACTACCCTTTCTTATGAACCTCCCATTATAATGGAACTTCACAGTAAACAAGTCAAAAGCCATACTGGAAAAGGAAAAAAAAAAAGCATACTTAAACACTTTTGTTCAATATGAAAATATTAATATTACATTACATAACATGGCTTCACATGCACAAAATATTATATTGAACAAAATCACAAAAAGATAAACACATAGGTAAAAAAAGTAATGGTAGACAAAGCAAAGCCATGTTCAAAAATATACAGAGTCACGGCAGGCAACATATATTCTATAATTAATACAATATAATTAAGTAAGATTACTTTTCAACAGCTATTAAACCTAAACAAATCATCACAAATTCATCTTCTTAAACTCAAGTCACAGATTTAATAAAAGAGAAATACTAACCTCAACTAAAACTTGTAATGGCTGTCGTTATGGTAGCTAGGTGATCACCACTGCTATCAAATTCAATAGCGGATATGATATCAACTGGAAAATAAGAAATGCCATGTAAACAGAGTTAGTGGAGAAACAGAACAATTAAGACAAAGCAAGCACCAAGGTCATCAGACCGACAACTGTTTTATTCAGACAAATACAATCATCAAGCAAGGAGAATACTATCTCGTTAAAATTTAGATCTCTCTTAAGGTTGAGGAGTGATGAAGATGAAAGGAAGGCATCATCTAGAGCAAAGTCAACAACAGCCCAGGCAAGACAGTTCACATAAAATTATAACAACATCATTCGTATGGACAAAATTTCAAGGCAAACTTTTAGATAAACTCACTTCGTTTGGACCTTTTTCCATTTTCTACTACACCTCCCATGTGAAAGAAACTGTAACAATAAATGCATGAATGAGTATACTGCAATGCGGATCATGATGGTTTCTAAATCACAACCTAAGTCAAAAAAATCAATCACGCAGGGAAACTCAGTCCTAGCACAGACTTGTTTACTCCTTTAGTTTTGGCTAAATGCTCAAGACCAATTTTCGGCAAACAATGGCCAAGCAATCATGAAATAACAGTTTTTGAATTAATTTTAAAATCATTCAGTCAATTGCAACTAATCTAAGCTGAGACTCAATCAATAATTGTAGAGAAGATAGTTAAAACCACAATTTACAAGTCGTCGTTTCACAACACAGTTTGAGAAGCTACACTGTTATTAAACACAACCTAGGTAATATATTCTACTAATATTATAGTATAATCAAAGCAAAGATTAATAAAAGAAAAATACTAACCTCAACTCAAACGTGGAATGGCTGTCGGTATTGACTTATTAAATCCCACTAATTTCCTTAAAATGTCTTCAACACCAAAAACCCCCAATTTGTCTCAATGCTAACCTGAGATGTCTTCAACCCGCAAACGTAGATTGATTGCTCAAAACCATTAACCCAATAAAGCCTTAACCATAAACCCCAAATTCCATACCAGATTAACCCAAATCTGTTTAATCAATCCCTAATACCAATACGAACCCTAAACTCTAACCTAAACCTGATTCAATCCCTAAAATGCAGTCGACTGAAATCCTATTGCAACTCAAAATTGAAACCCTATTGCGACTCGAAATTGAAAACGCTAGCTGTAGTTTTCAATTTCACTTTCAGTTGGAACTTAGACGAGATGACAGACCGACAGTTTTTTTTCCTAACTTACAACTATTTTGTTCTTCCTTTTTCATTCTTTTTCGTTTTAGCAAATTATTATTATTATTATTATTTTGTTATTTTACTTCATAATTTTCTTTATAAAAATTCCGACCGTCGAAAAAAATAGCTTCACACGTGTCATCATCTTAATGATTTACGCGTTTGAATTAGCGCGTCTATAACACGTCCAAACGATAGTTGATGGTTGTCCTTAAATGTTACAACCCGCAAACGTTAGGTCCTGATTTGACGCTTTTGAAAGGTTTGGTCCTTAATTGAGAAAACCTACAAAGGTTAGGTCCTGATTTGAGCATTTAGCCAATTTTATTAAAAAAAGTTAGCTTCCCGTATAAGCTCTAAAAAGTGATTTTTGGGAAAGCTTCAAATTGTAGCTTTGGCTGGAAGCAGAAAAACTGCTTCCCTGATAAGTTAAAATTTCAAAAAGCCATACACCCAAACACCTGACTTTAGCTTTTATAATAGAGAAGCACTTAAAAAAGCTGGGCCAAACACCCACTAAGTGTAACTTGCAACTGGCAAGCTTGTTCTTTGGGTTTCTTTTGTATTACCTTTTTTTGTTTCCCTTTTTTTAAGTACTAGTTTTTCCGTTCACGTGCGATGCACGTGATCCATTCTGTTCTTAATTATTTTCATTTTTATTGAACAGATATATTTTTAAAAATTTCTAAACTCTAAACAGAATAATGAAAGTAAAAGAAAAGTATTTTGAATTCCATAGGAACCAATTCCGAATTTAATACTATAATTAAAAACATTCAATTAGAAAAAAAATTTTAATTGCAAAGATTCCAATTTCTCGAGCTTCCTTCATCGTTTTCATTTATTTTCCTATTTGTGGATTCGCCTGCATATTAGAAATTGAGTTTAGATATTAGTGATTTGATAAATATTATATATTTGAAAAGAAAATGATAATGATAAATCACCTTTATGTAAGTAGAACTTCTTTGTATACCACATTTTTAGTATATGTTCCATTTTCTTTCTTTGTATTTTTTGGCTTAACCAAAATTTTGTTGAAGACATTGATATTCGGTGAAATGGTGCAACATATAGTTGTCCATGTAAAAAAACATGTTCCGACAAGTATACTCCAACATTCGGTATTGTTTGCCCTTGAGCTTTATTTATAATCATTGCGAAACAAAGACGAATAGAGAATTGCTTCCTCCTGAACTGAAATGAATGTCCTTCATTTTCTGTGGGTGAAAGTGGAATTATGGGATGAAGTACCTTTTTCCCAGTATGTTGTCTAATTGCAATTTCTGCTTGTATTACATTATGGCCAAAATGTTTGCATACCATTCTTGTTCCATTGCACAAACTATTTGATGGGTCCAGATTTTTTAAAAGTATGATTGGACAATTTTCTTTCAACACCAAACTATACGGTGACAGACCATTTGACAAAAGTATATTTAAAAACTCTTCTGAATAGTTATTATTTGTGTCATCCACTGCTTCATCGAAACTATTGAATGTTTATTTTTAATATTACTAAAAAATTTTCACTAAATACATCATCGAATTTAGTAAATTAGTAAGGGGTAAAAGTAAATGGTATTGATATATGCTTAAAATACAATTAATAATTAATAAAACTGAATAAAAATTAGGGTAAATAAATTTGAGATTATGTTTGGCAATTCACAAGAAATTATGGATTTATGGTTTTTAAGGTTTTATTTCAAAAATAATGTCAAAAACAAAAAGATCATAATACTATTATTAGTAGTATAGTATAAAAGTTTTTTTTTTTTTTGCAACAAATTTGTAAACAATACCTTTCTAATAATAAATGTAAAAAAAATAAATTACATTGAAGTGAATAATAATCAAACTATAGATTAATAAACTTCAAATTAAACTACATAAAATTGAATAATAATTAAACTATTTTCTTCAATATAATATAGTAGTAATTTAATTATAATGAAAATAAAATTAATTAATTACTAAGATCATTTAATAAATATATAAAAAATATTTAATAAAAGATAAATAAAGAGTTTCAATTTAAATCAACAATATCAATGACAATTCTGAAATATTTTAAAAAGAAAGAGTATTTTAGGCGATTTAAAAGTTTTACACTATTCGTACTTTTATATATATTATAGATATAGATTATAGATTATAGATTATATAATATTTAAAATAATTTCTTTATTTTTTCTTTTATTTGCATAAGAGATTTCCCGCCTTTTTCTAGTTGTGTGACGTGGGATGGGTGGTTGGACTTTTGCCTCGGGCTCGGAAATTGGTTTGGAGACGCAACGACATCGTTTGGCATCAGACGAACTGACGGAGTCATAGTTGTGTGAAACAGGAGGGAGACGTCTGTCATTTGACGCGCAAGCCACGGCGTCGTTTAATACTTAAAAGTTGGAAAAGCCACTCTTCTTTGACAGCGAACATCTCGCTGTAGTGGCAAATATTAAATACAGCGGCCAAAAATGAAAATTTCATTCTCGTGCCTCTCCACCAGGAGCTGTTAGCTGTTAGGACTGTCAAAGATTCTATTATTCTGTTGGGAGTTTGTTATAGTCTGTAATAGCCAAGGAAACTCATCCTTGAAATCAATAACAAACTCTTTTCGCCCTCTCTATGATCTATCTTCTTCCTCTTCTTGTTATCTGAGTCAACTCGGAAGCTATTCTTTCTTTAGTTTTCCTGAGTTGAGCTCCCTTCAATCCATTTCCATCTACCAATTGCATATATCTATACACATCTTTTATTAATAATAGTTGCAATATTGAAGGAAAAGGATTCGAGAGAAAGAGAGAGGAAAAACAAAGTTGCATTTCTGTTTTCTTTTGTCATGAGAATGTATCGATGGAGGCAGGGAGGGAGGGAGGAAGCCTCCCAAGACTTCAAGCAGAGGCAAAGTTGAATAGGTGCCCATCCAGTTATGGTCTCTTTTGATGTATTTGTCATTTTTCCCCCGTTTCTTCCCTGTAAATTGAACCCATCAAGGAAATTTTGCAACTAACCAAAATCATATGTTCTTCCTGTTTGCTTTTAAAGGAAATTTTTTGGCTTGACAATCAACGAGTAAATCTTTTCACATTCAAGGTTAGATCTAATGGTCATGTTGATCTTTTCTTGATATAGCTGGTCTAAGATTATATATGTTGGGTTTTCAGGCTGCATTTGTGTAATTTATAGCTATGAGTTCAAGCGGTAGTCATTCAGAGGGAAGCTTGGGAGCTGTGCCAGCTGAAAATGATTACTTTGCCCCAGCATCCAAAATTTTGGTTGTTCGGGATTTTCCGCAAGGGTGTGGAAGGTTAGCTGCACCAATGACTGCACAAAGCGAGCAATCACAAGTTCCGGTAGTTTCTGATTTAGAAAGAATGCATCAGTCTCGGAGAGGAGTCACCGCCGTGAGAGACTTCCCTCCATTCTGTGGAAGAAATGCTCCACGTCTTAATGAGGAGGAGCGCATGCTAGGGAACAAAGGCTTCAACCCGGAGAAGTTGCTTGTAGATGAAGAGAAGCGCTTGGGAAAAAGGATACGTACCGATGTATCTGCCTTAGAGGATCAATTATTGCAGGAGGGAAATCCCATACGTGATATGGCAGTCTATGAAGAGGGCAAGAGTTGTAAGAAAAGGCTTTCTGATTTATCTGCCTCAGAGGATCAATTGTTGCAGGAGGATTGTGGGGGTGAAGAAGTTTTATTGGACGGGTCCTGTGTGCAAAGCCCCGCGCCTTCATCAACTTGTCCTTTGCGACGAAGGAATTCGACCTGCGAACTTGACATGGTTGGTCGTTCAAGTAGAAAAAGGATAAATGATGACTTTATATTGGTACCACGAGCTAAGTATGCTTTAACAGCAGATGAGAATGACGCAGAGAGCTACGGCGAAACATGTGCCAAAAAAACTACTTCTCCCACGATAAGAGCTGGTCAAGGAATCGGCCAAGTGGCTATTTGGAATGATGAAGACTATTTGCAGCAGTATGCACAATACATTGCTCAGAGATCAGACAGTTATGATGCGAATCTTGCTCCTGGTCCGAGTACTCCGAATCATCATAATGCTGCCATTACTGCTCGTAGGAAAGTAAATGAGACATTACGCGAATTCCAAGCCCTCTACCGGAAGCTCTTACGGGAACAAGAATCAAAGTGGATTGGAGAAGGAAAGACTACTCGTAAAAGGCCAGCTTACCAAGCTGCAAAGATTCTAAAAGAGAAAGGTAAATATGTTAACCACGGCAAACAGATCATTGGAACTGTTCCAGGTGTTGAAGTTGGTGACCAGTTTCAGTATTTTGTGGAGCTCAACATTGTTGGCCTTCATCGCCCAAGTATGGGTGGTATTGATTATTCAACTGAAGGTTACTATCGTGGAAAGCAAGTTGGTAGTATTGCTGCTAGTGTTGTCGCATCTGAGGGCTATGAGGATAACATGGAGTACTCAGATGTCTTGATTTACAAGGGTCAGGGAGGAAATTTTAAGCAGAGAGGTAAGCAAGTAGAAGACCAGAAGATGGAAAGAGGAAACCTGGCACTGGAAAATAGCAGAATTGTCCAGAATCCAGTGAGAGTGATTCGCAGTGAGATAGGGTTTTCCGATGTGTTGGAAGGTAGAGGCAAGACATATGTTTATGATGGACTCTATAAAGTGGAGGAGATTAATCAAGAAAGAGGACTAAATGGTAAGCTAGTCTACAAATTTAAGCTTGTTAGAATTCCAGGCCAACCAGAGCTTCCTTGGAAAGTTGCAAAGAAATCTAATAAATCTATAGCTCAGGAAGGGCTATGTGCAGCCGATATCTCAGACAGGAAAGAGAAAATCCCCATTCGTGCTATAAACACCATAGATAGTGAAAGGCCTCCACCATTTGAGTACTTACGTTGCATGATTTACCCTAACTGGTGTCATCCCATTCCTCCAAAAGGTTGTGATTGTATTAATGGGTGTTCAGAATCTGGGAATTGTTCCTGTGTGATGAAGAACGGAGGAGAGTTCCCATATAACTACAATGGGGCCATTGTTGAAGCAAAGCCCCTTGTCTATGAATGTGGTCCTACTTGCAAGTGTCCTGCTTCTTGTCATAACAGAGTCAGCCAGCATGGCATAAAATTTCCGCTTGAAATCTTTAAAACAGAATCAAGAGGCTGGGCTGTTAGATCTCGAAGTTCTATCCCTTCTGGAAGTTTTATCTGTGAGTATGCTGGAGAGCTCTTAGAAGAGAGGGAGGCCGAAGAAAGAAAAGGGAACGATGAGTATCTGTTTGATATTGGTAATAATTACATTGACAGTTCTCTGGCGGATGGTCTTTCAACGGTGGTGCCTGATGCACATTCAAGTTCTTGCCCAGTTGTCCCCGAAAGTGGTTTCACCATCGATGCAGCAAAGTATGGGAATATAGGGAGATTCATTAACCACAGTTGTTCACCGAATATATTTGCACAAAATGTTCTATATGATGGTGATGACAAGAGAATCCCGCACATAATGCTCTTTGCTTTAGAGAACATACCTCCCTTAAAGGAGTTGACTTATCACTATCATTATATGATGGATCAAGTTTTTGATGAGAATGGTAACATAAAGAAGAAACGTTGTTTTTGTGGTTCCTCAGAGTGCAGTGGTTGGCTGTATTGAAGCATGCTACTCTACAGATTCCTGAAGAAACCCTGACCCTTTGAGCTGTAAGTGTCTTTTTTTTTTCCTCCTACAGATTAGTAATATAAAAACTTGCTCAATTCACAAACTACAGTTTATTTTAAAAGTAAATGATTAATCATATAAAAGGGATTGAACTATTAGAACCTAATATTATCAATTTAATTCTTAAACATAAATTTGATTTCAATTGTCTAATTCCCCTGTCTTTCTCATCTCTTTTATATTCAGTTAGACTTTGTAAACTAAAGGAATAGACTGGCTAACCCCAATAGCTTACCTAATTAAACAAATTTATGCTAATATAAACATAATGAAAGTCATTGTTAAGATTTAATAAGTTGATTAGAAGTTGTCTATATTATATTCTATTTCATCTGCCCGAACATTTAGATAATGGGTCTGCCCGAACATTCAGTTCGACAACCACAAAACAGAACACACTAGAATAGCTCTCTAGTTTTGTTAATAATTACATTTCTCACAGCATTTACATCAGGCATACATATTTGTTGACTTGAATCATGTCTTCCAACAGCTTTACTTCCTGGGCCGGCTCTCTAGTGCCACCATTTGAGTTCTTTATTTTAGAAATCTTTAACCTCTGTTCCAAACTATCTATGATTAATCAAGACTATAGCAAAGTCGCCTCAGTTTCTTCTTTCCTTTCTCATGAATTGCCAGGATGAAAACTACAGCCAGGTACATGGAAGTCAAAAACAAGGAATCAACCATTCTGACAACCACATCATCTGGTGAGATAATTTGAATTGATATAGTGTAGCAGGATAACAAGAAAAGCAATAGGATCATCAAAACCGCCCCAAGAAAGCCATCCGGGAGGAGAAGACCAGTTAAACAGATTGCCGCATGAAGGACTCCACTGTTATACATATAAAAGTAGAGGAATGTCCATGAATCCATCACAACCGTCCCTGGAAGCGCCAGCCTCCCAGCGGCACTGCTGTTCGTAGCAGTGGTATCTAGGTAAGTGCCATTAATTACAACAGTTGGACTATTGTTGTTGTTGCTGTTGCTGTCACCTTGCTGAACACTACCAGGGGGACTAAATATGGCAGGGAATGTAGCTGCTATAAGCAGACCCACAACGACTAGCAAGGCACTGCGTGCATTGTCTGAGATCTTCATCTTGTGACGAGTTATGAAGACCGCAAATCTTTCATCGTGTGATGTTTTTGACCTCAAGTAATTTGTCAGACTTTTACGAGATTGATCAGGTGTAGAAGCCCTTGAACCTCTAGTTCTGCTTCTGCAGCAATTTTGCATTTTCTTTACTATCTTTCCCAAAAGTAATTTAACTTCATGGTGGAATGTACTTGAAGTTGTTAGACGATGCCAGCCCTTAGAATTCTTGGCCATTTATTTCGGCCAACAACTTAATGAACTGCAACACGAGCATAACAATGCCAATTCATCAAAGTTGAAATGATGTATTATTAACAATGGAATGAAAGGGAAGGAAAAATAGCCATATAAATCAGTTACATTTAACGAGGACAGCATAAAAATTTTACATTGGAACTCTTGCAATGTTTCATAGAAAAGTGAAAGTCAGTTAAACTTAAGCCAACTGTGAAAAGTGGGTAGATGTATGAGTTGGCCAGAGTAATTCATTTCAATCCAAACTAGACCAACCATTTAACATGCACAAAGCAAGATTTTAAAGTATAAGAAAATTTACCTCAACTTGATTATTGGATGCAGCCATGTCCAATGCTGTTTGGCCTCGCAGATCCTTCCTGTTTGGGATCTTTACCTTCCATTTTAAGGCATCTTCATGACAAACTCTTTGAAGCCATCCTACCAAAACTTCAAGAGCTTCCAACATATTGTTCTGAACTGCAATCTGCAAAGCAGTTTCACCATACACATTGACATCTTCAATAGTCCTTGGGCAAACGAGGAGAAAATTAGCCAAGAGATCGATGTTCCCATCCTTGGTTGCGAAATGCAAAGGAGTCAACCCTCCTCTCCCTTTGACACGAACAAGATCGCCATCAACCTCTAGGAATAAGAGCACCAACTCCAAATTCCCATTTAGCATAGCAAGGTGCATGGGGCTAAGTCCAGACTTGTTTAGCTTCCGAGCAAATGATGGCATCAAATTCATCATCTCCATCGCAAAACTAGTTTTCCCGGCAGAAGCTGCTAGATGCAGAGGTGTATCTACAAACATAATCTCATCTATGCGCCTTAAAACATCGGCGTCTTCCTGGATTAATTCATACAAGACATCTAATTCTCCCTTTTGAGACGCCTCAATCAAGCGATCATCTAAACCCATTTTGAAAGGATATTGATGAATAGACTTTTATCCAGCATAGATGAAGACTAATTTATGCAAATTATTCAAAGACGATTTTAAATATATTTGTTCATTTTGACTTTTTAGTTTTTATATTGATCAGTACGTACGTATCTGATGGTATGACAGAAGAATTGCGGGGGAACTTCCTCCTGCATTTTATATTAATAGAACTAAACAAACCATCACAAAAATAATGACTTCCTAGCAAACGACAGCGTTTAAGTGAACAAAAGTTGGCGGAAAAAAACAAGAGAAAACAACTCGGGCCTAACCCCAACAATTCCTATATACGGATCGGTTTTGATCCGAATATCACTTCCCACTGTTCTTCTTTGTTGCTGGTGTTTTCTAAACTCTGTTCAAAACGCAGCGTCGTCGAAGCACCTTAGCCACCAATGGAGGTCGCAACCGCAGCCGCATCAAGCTTCGCGCTCCACGCGCATATGTTGTCACCGCCAACCTCCCTACGAACCGTAAACTTTAACCGAACCCTAACCTCTTCACCGTCAACTTCTCTTCGAGCTTCTCTCTCTACCGACTTCCTTTCTTCGTTTCCTGCCACCGGAAGCGTCTCCGGAGATTTCTGCGGGCTCAAGCTACGACCCCAGTCGCTCAACCCGGCTTCTCTGTCCCGGGGCAAACCCAAGCGAGGTGTCGTCACCATGGTACACTTTCAAATCATTTTAATTTTGATCTAAAATTCTTTACTTTTCTTGTTCAGGGGTTTCAAATGTTTAGAAATATTGCAAATAGTTAATAAAATACACAACTTTATATTATATGACTGCTGAACTTATCATTAATATCAATCTTAATACTTAATTTAAGTTGTAGTATCATATTACAGCTGAATTGAGCTATTTAAAGTAAAGTTTAATACGATATATGAACTTACACAAGGTGCAGTTGAATAAATTCATCATTGTTGGCACTTGCCTGGAATTCTGTGGATAGGTTATTCCATTTTCAAGGGGAAGTGCTTGGGAGCAACCTCCACCGGACTTAGCATCGTATTTGTACAAGAACCGGATAGTTTACTTGGGAATGTCGCTTGTTCCTTCTGTAACGGAGTTGATACTGGCAGAGTTTCTTTACCTTCAGTATGAAGATGCTGAGAAGCCTATTTACTTGTACATAAACTCCACCGGAACAACAAAGGTATGGTTTGCCTTGATTAGTGGCATCTTAATTTGAATTGTATGTTAAATGAAAGAAACAAATGCAAACTGTTATTTAGAAAATATCTCAAACTTTGTCTTTTACCCTATGATAGAGTTAAAATGTATTGCATGTGAACTTTGTAAATGAAAATATATATTCTCTTACTTTTCTTTTGTATTATTAAGGTACTTAAGTTAAAAAATGTTGCCTTAATTGTACCCCTTTTGACACTATTGATAGGATTTTTCACTTCTTTTCAGGGTGGTGAGAAATTGGGCTATGAGACCGAGGCTTTTGCGATCTATGATGTTATGGGGTCATTATTCTTTCCAATTTTTGGCTCATGCCTTATTTTACAATTGACTTGTGTTATGAGCTGAACATAAGTTGCATTTATTAATTGCTGTAATGATCTGAACTAATCTCCCTCGCTCTAGGGTGGTAGTTTCAGCCTAGATATCAAAATTCAGCAGTATCAACTACTCTTAAATGGTTAATATATTGTTCTCCATATAGATGCTGAGGTCTTAGTACTTTCCACATTTCTATAGGTTGTATGTTGTTTGAGTCATGACAAGGCGTAATTAGTTCTCTACTTGCCGATTTTCTACTTTTTATACACTGAGATACCACCTGCTGTAAGCTTGGAAAAGTTTCTTAATGTATAATGTTTTATAAACCTCGATTCTTTATGCTTGTGTTTCTTAATGCTTTATTTCAGTGCAGGTATGTGAAGCCTCCAATTTTCACTCTATGTGTTGGTAATGCTTGGGGTGAAGCTGCATTACTTCTAGCTGCTGGTGCAACGGGAAATCGTTCTGCACTTCCTTCATCTACTATAATGATAAGGCAGCCAATTGCTAGATTTCAAGGTCAAGCAACAGATGTTGACCTTGCAAGAAAGGAAGTAAAGAATGTTAAAACAGAATTGGTAAGAAAATGATCTACTTAGTTGGCAGTTCTGATTATACACCAAACTTTATTTGAGCACCCCCATGGTCCAGGACCCCTGCCCAAACAGCATTCTATTTGCTTGTAATTTTATGATTAAATTGTAAACTATGTATAGTTGCTTTAGAAATTTGTTTATTCAGCCTTGTAGCCAACCTTGCAAACTTTTCTTGTGGATGTGCATCCAAATTTGGACTAAAACAGCTGCATCTTTGTGATATGAATTATACTCAAGGTAAAACTCTATGCGAAACACATGGGAAAATCAACTGAGCAGATTGAAGAAGATATCAGACGGCCAAAATATTTTAGCCCCAGTGAGGCAGTTGAATATGGCATCATAGATAAGGTTCTTTTTACATGAAGGAGTTATATATATTGTACTAATTTCATGCATTGCTTACTAAATTTTCCAGTAATATTTTCTGCAGGTACTATACACTGAAAGGAGTGCTGAAGATCGTGGGGTTGTTTCTGACCTGAAAAAGGCGCAACTCATCTGATCTCACCCTGGGAGAAGTTTTACTCATGACTGTTAAAACTGTTCAGGTAACCATTTGTTTTTTCTTGAACTGTGTGAATGATTACATTACTTTTTATAGGTTATCGATATTCTAGTATTTCTACATGTCTCATCAAGCAACATACCTCAGATGTAGCTGGTGTTTGTTATTCCGTGTGAAATCTCTGCCTCTCTTTATCATGTTCCCCGCTTTCCACTTCCGCACCAACTATGGTTCTAGATTCTGCCCGAAACTAGTATATTTCTTTACAAGTGTGTCTTGGAATAGAAAAGTATTTGCTTGTTTGTTTTATGGTCTCACCGCCTTTGCCATCATAACTCTTTCTAATTCTATCCACCCTGAAATCTGCAACGAGAGACACTTGGAAAAGTGTGACATCTATTGTGGCTCATTCGACTATTTGTTCATATGCTTTACAGCTTGCATTTGCTTTTTGTTGTTCCGTTAAGTTTGCTAAAATTGTATTTAGAATGACCTTAAAGGAATTTTTAGATAGTGGTATGCTTTGTTGCACTAATTTTTTAGTTTAGCTCCCTCATCATACTACCTTTTGCTCCTCCCTTTATGCTAAACATCACAAATGTTGGAAGGAGATTCTAGGTTGAAAATGGTATTTTGGTTATAGATCATGGACATATTTTGGTCCCAATTCTCAACAGTCTCTGCAATTATTTCCTCAAAGTGGCAAGAACTATTTATTGGAGAATGATCTCATTACTTGTGCCGATAAAGTGGAGGTCACTATCTCAAAACTCTCTCTCTGTCATAATTTTTCTTGCCTATCTTCCGAAATATGAAAGTATGAGTTAGTAGCTAATACATGCTAAGAAATGAGATTTAGTCGAAACTTATCTTTAAGTTTTTGTAGCTTTTCTGATATAATGTTCACTGCAGTGTATAGGTTGAATTGAAGGATGAGTAAAGGAGCTGAGAACCATGTACTTTATTCGGGGGGCAAATACATGGGAATGGGAATCATAGTCATGGATATGTCTGTCTCAGCACGTGTACCAATCTCCTTTGTAGAACAAAGTTATTTGGGATGTGTATCTGATGTTCAATAAACTATAGTATTTTATATGTTTAAACACCAAATAATTGCAATTAAAATTTTGTTTTTCTTCCGTCTTCTTCTCCCCATCCCAGGTGTGTTTGTTTACTTTTCGCTTTAGCACTTTGAGCCTCATGCGCATTGAGAATCTCTTTCGATGATTAAGTATAAGAAAATGAATTGCTGTACTCCTTCTATTTCTTAATATCTTATCCCAACTTAATGTTCTTTTTTATTTGTTATTGTACCACAATCTACATTTTTTAGAAAAAAGAAATAATTAGCTTATGTAGGCTGATTGGCCTATATATCGGGCTAGCAGGCTAGCAGGAAGGGTTATTAGTTTAAGGTCAGCGGCCTAAATCCAAATTAAGGCCGCACCAATCTTGAAAGATTGGAAAGACCAATTCCTAGTTAAGCGAAATCAAAGAGATTCAGTCTTAAAGACTGAGATTCGAAAATCAAAATGAACTGATTCAGAGGAGTTGATTAGGAGTTATGAGGGCTATATAAGCCTCATTGTAGAACGACTGAAGGGAGGAACATTCATTGACAGAAACCTCTCCAACACTTGAAGACTAGTCCGATGGCTCTCAATTTTTAGCAATTTCTTCTAAACTTTTCTAGGTCCTTTTGCCTTTTAACCTTTCCTTTCACTCAGTTTGGCCTTGTTCAAGTTTAATTTCATGTTTTTCCTTTCACTTTCATTTACTATTTTTGTTGTTTAAGCCACCGTCGGTCTCTATTTATCTTGTACTGTTTTTGACCGATACCTCAGATCGGCCTAAGCTTTCAATCATATTTCAATACAAGTTTTCTTTTTTTTTTTCAATCTTGTTCTTTGTAATTGTTTTAGCAAAATCACCTAGTAGGTTTAATGATTTAAACAGTCCGTTTGTGACTTTAAACCAAAATCTGCATCTTTTTCTTCTTAACTTTTGTTGTTTTTTAGCAAAAGCAACTGGTACGTCCTCAAATCGGTCAAAGGAGTTTTTTGTGACAACAAAAGCATTAATTATTCATTTTTAAACTTACCCTTATTTGGAATTGTAAGAACCATTAAATGTAGCAGTTGTATATTAAGCCAACTAACTTATATAGAGGAGAGAGAATGAAATAGGTTTATAGTAAATTTGGAAAGTGAAATAAAATTTGTATAGAATTTTGTTATTTAACTAATTTTCTTAATCGATGATATTCGGTTATTGGGATAAGATAATAAGGATTAGAGAGAGTAACATTTAAGAAACAGCAAACTAACTAAAATTTCAACCGCCAAGGCTGGATTTACCAAGTTTCTTGCGGTTGAATCTGTATCTTTCAATTACAAGCAAGACTGGTTTTGTTAATAATTATACTCACGAGCAAGGACCAAGAGGAACTAAGCCATGAAGTGAAACATAAGAGTAAACTCAACCGATGAGCACGTGTTAATCAATCACCAAAGTTATAAAAGCCATCACATGATCAGCAGCCATTAAAACCATGTTTCCTCTCCCATCTCTTCTTTTTTCCGGTATTTACAACCAAAGTGCCGTGCAATCGCGCCAACTGGAAGACCAGGATGAAGATCCACCCACCCACTTCACTCATCACAAATAGAATACAACCAGTACCTAGAATCTGTTTATGCACTCTTATCCTATAGAGAAATTACACCTGTAATCTTTGTTACTGCCGACATCATTTCAAACGTGCCCAGACTTGAAAATAATAAATAAATAAATAAAAATTCAAGGCCAATTTGTTGTACAAAACTACAATCACAGTCGGTCAGTCACAGAGGTTTGATCAAGAGTGCTCTCACCTCTAATGTTTGAAGTCTTTATCTTAAAATTGTCCACCCACGACCACAAGTGAGAATCTTAGAGCTTAGCTGGTTAGCTCGGTGCTAACTGGTTGACAGTCATGAGTCGTGATAGTGCGTTACAACTCACCAAAGTGATGGGTTTTTATGAGTTAATGCAGCTTGTTATTACTACACTTGCCGCCGTCTCTTTTCTCTTGCCGGTCAATCAAACATTGTACTATCAGTTTAATAAGGATATTGATCCGTGCAGGTTTAAATCTTCTCGTTGGTGGGAGTTTTCGATTAGCTTTTGGATTTTGACTAAAAGCAAGCAATTTTATGATCATTATTGTTACATGATGTAATCATCTCATCAGGAAGTTCAAGTTTGTACATGTGTACGGCCAAAAGTTGTAGAAACTAAATGAAAATATCTTGGGACACTTAAGGGGTTGAATTCTGAATCAGCTTAACCTAATCGTGGGAAAATGTCGTGAGAGCTTTTGTTTTAATTACAGAAATGAGAAATTGTTTTTTTTCATGAAATTAATGCGCAAAGAAATGGATCGATCTCCTTGTCTATTAGAACAATATAGCTCCTAACTTCCCTATATATGGCTTCAAACAACTTAGCCTTGGTTCATTCACGACGAATGACTAGAAAGAAAAGAAATCAAAAGCATACTATTTCGAATAAGTGCTTGATTCTTGGTTTCAAATTCATCAGTAGTTTAACCATTTCGTTGGTATTTGCTTTCCGTCAACTAATTGCTTCCGGCACGAATCCATTCAGTGCAAGTCTGAGAGTGACTCTTAGCCACTAGCCCTTCTTAAGTACTACAATATACGAAAAAATAGGTTGTCTATTATATTTTATCTTTCCATTGATCATCTTCTTTACTGGTCGGAATATATGAAGATATGGATAAAAGTGAATACAAAAGATCTGCATCAGACTGTTTATTCTTCGACTAATTATTTATTGCTTGAAATCCAATAGCATGATAAAAATGATAGTATAGTCTCAAATAATTCACGCATAAACTTTTCGGAATGAACCTTGCAGATTCACGAAGCTGCCAAAAAGGTCGAAAGTGCAGGAATGTTGACAAAAGTTAGGCAGAACATTTGTCAATAGAATACATATCCAAATTCCAAGAAGGGTCTTAAGGGGGTCAATAACGGGGTATGTACACATTATTATTCATCTTATTTAATCCTATCTTCTTAAACCCTTTTTGGACTGACCTATAGTCCCAAGTAGTGGAAGAAAAAGGGTGTAGCAATTTGCTCAACAGCAGCCCTACTCTTCTTCTCGCTCTGCTATAAATATGGGATTCTGATTTCTCAGTTTCCCATCTCACAAGCTCTTTCAGCTTCTCTCTCTCAATTATCTAACCTTTTCTTCTCTTTTATTGGTTTCGTTCTCGTTGGTACACAGTGCTATAATTGTTTAGCAGAAACATGGGGTTCCCACTAAAATTTTATCACTTCTTCGTGTCTGTCATGGTGCTCTTGCCTGCGCTGTGTTACTCTCAAGACTATTTCGTGCGGTCCAGAGCAACTTACTATGGTAGTCCTGACTGTTTAGGGACTCCAAGTATGTACATTTCTCCTATAATTCATCCATCATTCTTTATAATAATTTGTGTTTGCATATAATTTAACATGTCTCGTGCCATGGGTTTTCCAAGTTGACGAGTAAATGCCTATTATATGTTCATCAATGTCATTTTATGAAGAAAAGTTAACAAATTGATGTGAATTTAGCTGGAGCTTGCGGCTTTGGAGAGTACGGAAGGACAGTGAACGATGCAAATGTGGCTGGGGTTTCCAGGCTTTTCAAGAATGGATCTGGCTGCGGTACTTGCTATCAGGTATAAAAGTTCAATCCCTCAATCATTTCTGCTTTGAAAGTGACAGATAAAGCAAAGAAATAGCTTCCAAAGTAGTTCGGCAACTAATTTCCACTCAACCTCTAGAAAATGCATTTTTAACTTCTAAAACTATTCGTGAGTATTAAACATGTGCCCTACTACTTGAAAACAATTAAAAACTCCATCATCATTGATATTTGTTTAATCAAACAACTCAGGTTAGGTGCACGAACCGTCAACTCTGTACTGACAATGGGGTGAACGTAGTGGCGACCGACTATGGCGAAGGGGACAACACGGATTTCATCCTCAGCCCCCGCGCCTACGCCAATATGGCAAAATCAGACGCCGAGGCCCAGCTGTTTGCCTACGGCGTAGTCGAAGTAGAATACCAGAGAATCCCCTGCCGCTATGGTGGGTACAAGCTCCAGTTTAAGGTTCATGAAAATAGCAGATACCCAAATTACTTGGCCATCATAATCTTGTACCAAGCTGGCAAAAATGAAATCCTAGCCGTTGATATTTGGCAGGTAATAACAAATTAACTTCGACAAGTACTTATAAAACACAAACATTGGACATTAATGTTATAAAATTAATTTTTGTTGGTGGGTTGAGCAGGAGGATTGCAAAGAATGGATAAGAATGAGGAGGGCGTATGGGGCAGTTTTCGACCAGGCTAATCCATCACCGGGGGCGGTGAGTTTGAGGTTCCAGGTGCAAGGCAGCGCCGGCTTGACATGGGTGGACGCAAATAACGTTATTCCTAGTGATTGGAAAGCTGGAGTTGCCTATGAATCAGACATTCAACTTGAGTGAAAAGTACGTTAGACAGCACTTCTGAAGGGAATCAAAGTTAGGAATTTTAAATAGGAAAAATCAGACTACTAGTTGTTGAATTTCTTAATCATAGTTTGCCTTATAATTATGCCTTTAAGTATGTGTTTGGAAGACAGCAAAGTGCTCGAACTTTGCCTTGTGCTCAATAAAGAAAAGTGTGGTGTATGTACTTTTGCTTGATTAATATTTGTATGTGTATCAATAAAGTCACACCTAAAGAGATATTTTCATTATTATTTGGAGACTGATTTTGTGCAACATGATTTCATACAAAATATTTCCGGTTAATACATTATATTAGAAGAAAATAATGGTTTTTTTTTCCATTATTGTTCATTGTACGGTAATTACACTCAATATCAACATCCCGAAGAGAATGTGCATGGTAGAGCACACAAAATTTAATTAAGTAAAGAATTGTGTTAAGAAAAGAAAACATGGAACATTCAGCTCAAAACAAGGGTAGTAGGAGCCAATGGGAAGCCCACAATCTTGTTTCTATGGCCATCAATCTTGCTGTTTCATAAAACAAGAACAACTAAAAACAACGTTATTATCAGCTGTTATAGGGGATTGAAAAAAGATGGCTTTCCTTTGCCACACTCGTTGAGAGTCTCTACTTCTATGTATGTATTTAGCCATGTACAGGAAGCATAAATCTTCCTATGTCTGGTAAGATTTCGAAGTCAAGAAATGTAGACTACTTCTAATCAAACCATAAGCAGCAGATACTTTGAAATTTCTTCCACCGAATATAGATATACATACACTACTATTAGACATGTCTCTACTCTGGCTGCTGTTAAGGAAGTTAATTAAGCATATATAATGGAGGAGACTCATTGATTCCTGATGTGTAATACCCTTTTTGATTTTCTATAATAATATTTATTCTTATACAATAAAAGACTCTTAACGTTTGTAATAAAAGAAGCTTATTATCCAGAACATCTACAAATAAATATAAGGTACCTGAAACATTAGATTGTCGCATACATCAGCGATCTGGGATTTTAAGGCCAATGCTTCATCTCTGCTGCTTTGCCACTTTCGATTATATCTATTTTTGTTTTTCTTTTGTGTGAATCATAAGTATCTCTATTTATTTAATGATTTATGATTAATTTTGTTTAAGTCGAGTTAGCCCGCTATAATAATAAAGTTCTTTCAACGATAATTTTTTTTTATTCATAATATTTAAACTCGATATGTTACTTAGGAAAAATAACAAGTACCACACCTATACTCCTGCACAGCTGACTACTCTGAAATATAACCATAGATCGTCTTCTCGGCTGTTTTTCTTTTCCGTCTTTCTAGTCCTAGGCCCTATTTCAATGGGCAGAAAAGAAAAGTTCATAGGCCTGCCATTAGAAACAGCTGTTGGGCTTTTGTTTCATTGCCCAATTGAAACACCGACTCCAAGTTTTGCCTAGAGCTAACAGCTGAGCTTAGGGCCGCTAAAAGACCCGTAACGACCTTATAATATAAAGTTCAAAAGTTTATGTCGAAAAGGTGTGTGACAAACCGCTTTGGGTCAAAGGAAAAACGGCGAGCCGAGCTAGTTATGTAAGGTTGACATCCATGGCCATGGCAGCTCGAATGCATCAGAGAAGAATTTTAATTAGCCCAGCCTTGGACAGCTGGCCCAAGCCGGAATTATTCCTTTTTGGTTTTTGGTGAGAGCAATTATTCTATTTTGATAAGTGTTGCAACCGTAACCAATTTTGATAATTAAACTTAAACATATTGCACACGTAATTGATTGTGAATGCAGCAGAGTTAGAACTTAAAAGGTTCCAATTATAGCAGTAGCAAATTTCCTCTTGACTTCACTTACATCATAAGCTTGAAAAAGCCCTATGTTAGGGCTCAGTGGTAAAATCATGTTTTGACGAAATTGTCTAATGTCTGCTCTTTTTATAGCATTTCTATATGACATCCCCCACATTTCTTCTCAGGAAATCTACCCTCCACTTCAGCTTCTTATGTCGAAGAAATACCACCAAACTCATCAAAATAATCATTCCCGTCAACGAGTAAGTTATGTGCACATATATAAGACTTGCAACTTTAGCTGTCAAACTTTCCTGTGGCGGATAGGGGAAGTTGTTCGCCAATGAAGTAGAATAAGCTAACAAGAAAAAGCATGTTGAAACATATAATGGGGTTGAGTAAGGGAGCCCCATTATGATTATGAGAATTGTG
Source organism: Microcos paniculata (assembly GCA_030664755.1). Taxonomy (NCBI): domain Eukaryota; kingdom Viridiplantae; phylum Streptophyta; class Magnoliopsida; order Malvales; family Malvaceae; genus Microcos; species Microcos paniculata. The sequence continues at coordinate 41,391,905 of CP131460.1, forward strand.
GAAACAGATGCATAGAAGGCTATACTATTAAGCGTAAAAAAGAAAAGGCACTCCGTTGGGTCCATGATCATATCTCCTGCTCGATGGGGTTTCTCTCCTTTTCCAAGGTTGTCGGTGTTGTTGGCTGGAGGATTATAGTCATCTTGCCAGTATCCACCGGGAGGGCTGAGTCCAGATTGGTAAGTTGCGGTTGCAATCAATATAGCCACCACAAGTATTACATTTCCAAGATTGCTGGGCGAATTCCTTTGGTTTTGGCATCTGAGCCCCAGGTACTTGTCCCTTATTTCAAGAACTGATAGCTCTTCACCCAAGTGATCTGCTAGAGTTATAGAACAAGCAGCAAGAGATGAAGCTTGTTTAGCTTTGGCACGGCGAAGAATGTCTCCAACTTCTCTCTGCTGTAATTTTTCTTCAACGCAGATGTCCATAGCTGTCAATTCTAGGAGGTTTTTTGCATTTACGTTCACATTTCTAATAATTGACTTCATGACCTTTCATAAAGAGGAAGACATAATTTGATTAAATAAATGGTGACATAAATGATGCAAAGACTTCTTCGAAGTCAAGTGATACGACAGGGAAGCTCTGTATCATTTGAAATCAATGCCAAGATGCTAACTAACTACTAGTATTTAATTTTTAATGCTAGGCTACTTAAAAAATAATGCAACTAGAAGTCTAGAACTATGTGCTGAGTGCTGACCTTTGGTTGGTTTGTGGACGTTGCGATATGCAAGACTGTGTTACCATCCTCATCTTTCCAGTTGAGAATTTTTTCCTTGTTAACACGCTGAAGCCAACCAACCAGGACTTTAACAGCTCTAGACTTGTGACTTTTGACCGCAACATGGACTGCAGTCTCGCATCGAACCGTTAAATCCTCAATGGAACCAGGACAAACTGATAAAAATTCAGCCAAGAGATCGAGTTCTTCTGATTCAGCTACATAGTGCAAAGGAGTAATCCTCTCCCTTCCTTTTAACCGAACGAGCTCACTGTCAATTGTTAGAAGCCCTCTCACCGTGTGAATTTGCCCATATTGTAGAGCCAGATGCATGGGGCTAAGCCCCATAGGGTTGAGCTTCAGAGCTAACGAAGGCTTCAAGGTAGTGATTTCCATAGCAAAATGAGTTTTCCCGAAGCATGCAGCAACATGTAATGGAGTGTCAACAAATGGAATCTGATCAAAACGATCCAAAAGGTATGGATCCTGAGCAAGTAAAGCGTACAGCGTATCAACATCCCCATCTTCAGCAGCCTTCTTCAATCTCTTATCCATCATTCAAAGGCAGCTCTTGCAGAATTTCTAAAAAATTAATCTTACAACACAACAATATTCTATATATAGCAGCGAGAAGTAGCAAGAGGCTCTGTTCTATAAGAAGCGGAGAACAAGGGGAAAGATGAGGCAAATAATAATAGGGGTACGGAGTACCTAATGCCAAGAAGTCATATTCCATGTATATATATATATATATATATATATATATATAAACGGGAAAGAAACGGTCAAGCTTAACGTATCCGGATATTTCATAAAAAAACTTGTTTAGTTTACATGTTGTATGCTTTTCGGGAGATGTTGCTCTTCTTTTGTTTGTGCCTTTGTGGTAAAACTAATTATGAATCAGGAAGGCTGTGAACGCAAGAAAAACTAGAATGGACTAAAATGGGTTCACACATATGGTCAAATTAAAAGGAGGCACGAGTTGACTAATCATCCAAACATTTTCAATTAGCAGTGGCTGACACTGACAGCTTACCAGCTACAGGTTGATTGAGTCCGAGTACTTGACTATATATTACTCTGAAGAAAACAAGAAATTAAGGTTGATCGTTTTCTTGGGTGTTTTTCTTCCCCGTCTTTCTAATCCTATGCCCCATTTCACTGGGCAGAAAAGAGATGTTCATAGGCCTGCCATTAGAAACAGCTGTTGGGCTTTTGTTTCAATGGGCAGATATTGAAACACCGACTCCAAGTTTTGCCTAGAGAAAACAGCTTAGCTTAGGGCCCGCTAAAAGACCCGTAACGACCTATGTAACATAAAGTACAAAAGCTTCGGTCGAAAAGGGGTGCTACAAACCGCTTTGGGACAAAGCAAAAACGGAGAGCCCAGCTAGTTATGTGATGTTGTTGGCATCGATGGGAGCTCGAAATGGAATGCACCGAACATTACAGAAGATAATGAGCCCATGCCCAGCTTTGGATAGCCGGCCCAAGCCGCAATTATATTATTTATTCTATTTTTTCTTGTTAAGTGTAGAGTGTAGTGTAGGAACTAGGAACCGTAACCAATTCTCAATTCTGATGGTTAAACCTAAAACATATTGCACAAGTAATTGCTTGGTTGTTGTTATAGTAAAGTAAGGTTCCAATCATAGCAGTAACAAATTTCCTTTGACTTCACTTACATCATAAACTTGAAATAGCCCCACGTCCATGTTAATGTTAGGGAAAATCATGTATTGACGAAATTGTCTATTGTCTGCTCTTTTTATATAACAAACCCAGATTTATTCTCAGGAAATCTACCCTCCAACTTCAGCTTCTTATGTCGAAGAAATTAATACCACCAAACCAAACTCATCAATATAATCATTTCCATGGACAGGTAATTAGTTATGTGCACATATATAAGAAACTTGCACAACTTTATCTGTCAAACTTTCCTGTGGCGGATAAAGGAAGTTTTTGGCCAGTGAAGCGGAACAACCTAACAAGAAAAAACATGTATTAAAAATTTGCTTCTTTTTATCATCTTCAGTTAGCCTATGTTTGATATAAGGGAAGGAAATAATAAGGAAAAGAAGTAGGTAAGAAAAGGAAATAGGTAGAGAAAGGAACAGAATTTATTCTATTATTTGGTAGTATGGAAAGAAATAAGAAGGAAATAAAAAAAATTGATTATTTCCTTTGTTTAGTATAATTAAGAAATAAGAAAGAAAGAAAATTTATTTTAATTAATATGATAATTTTACCATTGTTCATTCTTTAGTTAAAAATTTATATTTAATATCTTTTACTTGTAATGGTAAATTTTATAATTAGAAATAAATTTTAAGGGTGTAATAATCATTTTTATTTTTAGACTCAGCAACCACTTTCTTTTTCTCATATTTCTGCTCAATTTGAGCAGAAATTATTTCTAAGGAAATGGACTCTCTCATTTCTTTCTTATTTCCTTTTTTAGGTGTATTTCTGTCCTACCAAACAAAAGAAAGTTATATTTCCTCACCCACTTTCTTTCCACACTATTTATTTCCTCTCTATTTCCTTTATACCAAACACAGTATTAAGGTAATGCAGATTTCCTCTTCCTCATCATAAGTGCTCTGACCATTGCCATTATAACTCCCGTTGAGCTCTCAACTATAAAATCATCCCATTAGTGCAACGCTGCCCAGAAAAGTTATCAATGATACTGGAGTTATCCACGCGCGTGGACCCCAAATCCCTGACTTAACAAAGCTTCTTTGTTAAAAAAATTTGTAAAAGCTTCTCATCAGCTCCTCATCGTTGGTATCTTGGCCGCCCTTCCTCACAGAAGAAGATTATCGCTGCCATCCATATCCTTTGCCTTAGAATCTCTTCCTTTGCAGTTTGCAATCATAATTTCAGCTACCGAATCCATCAAATAATTAACAACTTAATTCGATTTCAAATTAATTTCAACTCTCATGCCGACGTTGCATGAATATCGCCTTTTCAAGTTTTTGCTAACCTTTCCGGCGTGCGTTACTTTGACCTGTATCTCCTAGTCAGATTTGCTCCCTTTCAGACTAACAAAAAGTTGAGAGCTGGAATGCCATTTTCGTGGTACCAATGAACAAGTGCGTACCTACGAGATCGACCACGTCTAGAATGTATGTAAGGCCATAAGTCACGTTGCCCATATTTAACACTTCAAATCTCGCAATTTCAAGCCTTTGATTTCTTCACCTCAAGTGACATGACGTGCTCTTAGTTACTACTTCTGTTTCATAATAATAATATAATAATCGTTCTAAGATTTTGTACACAATTTATAAGGAGTACTAAAAATACCTAAATTCTAGACAAAATATTATCAGGGGGTAAGTTTATCTTTTTATTAAAATGGTTTACTCTATAATTAAATACTCTCTTTTTAGTAATTAAAGTTTTATAGAATTGGTTTATAAGGAAAATGGTAAACTTGAAAAAAAAGATAATTAATGCTTTATAATATTCTTAAAATGACAGATTTAATTTGAAATAATTCTAAAGCGAATGCTTATTATGGAATGGGGAGAGTAAAAGCCATGCTCATTCCATTTGTTCAATTGCCAAATTAATTATTCAAAGCTTAAATTCCATTAAATTCTCCAAATTAAAGTAAAATTCCCACAAGGCAAACAATTAAATTAAAGAAAGAAGAAATCATGAAATCTAGACCATAAATGTAATTAAAAATACATTTAGTACTCCATTACAATCCAAATTATAGGTGTGTTTTTTTTTTTGGCCTACAAATTATAGGTGTAAATCACACGCCACCAATTTGTCCTTTTTTTTTTGGGGTAAGAAAAGACTTCATTGAAGTGGAGTAAACAACTTACAAATTCCTGGGACTAGGTCCCGACCTGTACAAAAGGACCACTAGTGGTCTCCGAGTAAGCCAGATTAGTATGGCTAACACTAGAGCTACTCTTATGAGTACTAGATAGGCTATTTCCGAATTGCATAAGACCAAAATTAGAAGAGACATGTCTTGGGAAAGAAATTCCCATAGCATCTGATAGAACATGTAATGTAAGGGCAACCAACCCAGGGTAGTGCTGAAAATTTGGTTGACCTCCATCTGTTTACCAGCAGCTTTGGCCAGCATGTCAGTGCACTGGTTCATTTCCCTTGGTATGTGCTTGATTGCTCGAACTCCCAGTGTTCGCATCAAGTACCTACAATCATCAAGCAGAGTACTATAAGAATCATCAAAGCAAGATTCAATCAAGTATATACTGTATAGCAACTTGAGAGTCACTCTCCACAAGAATCATATTGTGGGGGTTGAGATTAAGGGCTTGATGTAGGCCCTCCCTTAGCCACCATAACTCGGCTGCCAGGCTTGTGGTCCTGCCCAAATTTCTTTATAAAAGCTGTAATGAGTCTTCCTTCATGATTTCTAATGATTCCCCCTGCCCCAGCAACCCCAGGGTTGGCAATGGCTGAGCCATCTATATTGAGCTTAAATAAATTGGGGAGGGGGGTTTGCCATCCAAGGAGCATCTCTTGTTGAATTGTTTTTGCTAGCACGAGGTTGGATAGCAAAAATCTCTGCTGCAGCATTTATGATGGCATTGATAGGATCCTGTATGTTGTTTTCCTAACAGAAAACCTTGGAGTTCCTGAGTAACCAAATCCTCCAGATAGCTAAAGGAAAAATAAATTTCCAAAGGATTCCATGGAAAGCAGATTTGCTGTTATCCCTGCAGTTCCTTCTAATCCTAAGAAGGAAATCATCAATAAAGAAATCTGTTCGAGGAGGTAGTATTCAATGGCCTCCGCATGGAGATTACAGGTGGGGCACTTATCATCATCCGTGAGTCCAATATTTTTAAGATAGCTTCTAGTGAGGAGTCTATTGTGCATCATAAGCCAGATGCAATGTTGGATCTTCGGGTATGTAGGTATGGACCAGATGCATTTCCATTGCTGGTTGTTGTTGATCGGGAAATTTTTAGCAAGTTGAATAAGCTTGCTTGACAGAGAATTTGCCACTAGTGTCATTTCCCCATGCCATGATGTCCTCCACCGTGATATGCGTTTGGACGGGGGTGGATTTGATGGCATTCAAAATTTGAATAGTACTACGCCACATAGAATAATAATAGTACTACCACAATCACATAGAATAAGAATAGTGCTAGGTACTCGTACTATATGCACACTTATCCTATACAGAAACCACACTTGTAATTGTTACCACATGCCGATATCATTTCAAAAGTGTGCCCACTGCCCAGATTTACAAATAAACAAATATCGCCTCGGTCCCTTTTTTTTTTTCCTTTGATTTTTTATAAATTTTAAGAAGAAGTTATTGAATTATATAGAATTACTTTGTTATCCTTAATGTGTGTAAATGTTTTTGGGATTTTATATAATGATGTGATAGTAATAAAAGAAAAAGAATGGTAAAATTAAGAAAGTTTAGTTGTTGTTTATTTATACTAAGAGACAAATAAATTAATTATGACATCCGAAAAAGAAAAGATTGATAAAAAAAGGGACGGAAATATTCAAGGTCGATTTGTTATACTTCTTTGTCCCTTAATATTTGTATCCTTTAACTCTACATAAATTTTAAGAGAAGTAATCAAATTATTAGTACTAATTTTGAAAATTGTTCTTGATATTTGTAAATGTTTTTTAGGTTTTTATAGTAACATGACAAAAAGTGAAGATAAATGTGAAAGTTTAAGTATATTTGTTATTTATTTATGATAAGGAACAAATAAATTGAAACATTTAAAAAATAAAAGAGTATAACTTACATTAGGATGATATTAAAATGTGACTTTTTAGGCATCCAATAGTATTTAGACACCTCATAAATTTTAAAAGACATACCACAATTATTTTATACCCCTCTACACCAAATCAATTTTTATTAATTCATAAAATTTTTTTCTTTATTTAAACTAAACCCTATAACAATAAATATAACATGGGTTGAAACTTACCCTAAAAAATAAAAAAAAATTTAATTAGGGGCTAAACTTTATTATAAGAGACTTTTTTTTAGTTTTTAGAAAAATTATTTGGTGAGAGTGATATTTAAAATCCTAATATCTTTTAAAATCAATGAAGTGTCAGTTAATTATTGGATGTCTAAAAAGTCACTTTTTAGGATCATTCTAATATAAGTTAAATTCAAAATAAAATGAGACGGAGGGAGTACTACAAAACTACAATCACTATCGCATATATAGGAATTGGTCAAGAGTGCTCTTACCCCTAGTTTTTGAAGTCTTTATCTTAAAATTTTCCACCCACGATGAGAGCTTAGCTAGTTAGCTAAACGGTGCAAAGTGGTCGACAGTCATGAATCGTGATGATGCGTTACAAGATCACCAAAGTGATGACTTTTTGGAGAGTTAATGCAGCTTGTTATAGTACAATTGCGTTTAATATTAATTTGGTGGGAGTTTCCGACCATTAGCTTTTGATCACTTTTGACTAAAAACAAGCAATTCTATGAGAATTTTTTTTTTGGGGTGGAATTCTATGAGTAATTTGTTACGTAATCAATCGTCTTATCAAGTTCAAGATGGTATATTCTATCTGGCCCAAAAGTCGTAAAGTTAAAATGAAAATATCCTGGGACTTAATTAACTAAAAGGGTTGAATTATTATGAATATGAGAATATCCAGCTTCACCTAAACGTGGGAAAAATATATCATGAGAGAGCTTTTATTTTACAGAAAATGACATTGTTTTCATGAAATTAATGAGCAAAGCGAGGGATCTCTAGTGTATTGGAACTATATAGTAGGGATCTCTAGTGTATTGGAACTATAGTCTTTAACTTCCTGTGGCTTCGAACAACTTAGCCTTGGCCCTTGGTTGATTTATGACAAATGACTATCGAGAAGAAATCAAAACCATACTATTTTGTAACCAAAAAAAAAAAACATACTATATTTGAATAAGCAGAGAAATTATTACATGGATTTGTCCTACCACGTCAGTCATGAAACTAACTAATATAATTTTGAAAATTAAAAATAATTGCTAAAATTTAACCCATAATTTAACAACAGGTTTTGCCCTTAATTTTAAAAAGTAAGATTTATAGGGTAAGTGATAAAATTAGATGGGCTAGTTGATAAAATTCTATTAGTTGATCTTATGACTGACGTGGTGGGATGGACCTATATACTTTTCAATAAAAATAAGGAAGAAAAGGGTGGATAAAATAAAAAAAAAATCTGTTTTTGAGTGTTTACTCAATTATTCTTTGATTTTTATGCTTGAAATTAACCAAATAATAGCATAATAAAAAAAATAATGTACTCTTAAATAATTCACGTACAAACTTTCAGAATGATCCTTGTAGATATATATATATATATATATATATATTATATTTATATATAAATATTATATTAAGTAAAAGGAATGTTTGTTGGTATTAACCCAAGCTTATTAGTAGTTTTATTTAGGTTTTTCTAAGTTATTAGAGCTATTAGGAGTTATTTTATTAGTAGGGTTTTATATTCTGGTACACATATGTTTAGGGATTGAGTTGAGACCTAGATTGTTTCATTAAAAAGTCACTTAGTTGAGTGGTGAGTGGTTGTGTATGTGAAACTTGAGAGTTTCTCAAAGTATGTTAATATAACCCAGTTAGGTTGTTTAAAAATTATTGTGTTGTGTGGAACTTTTTAAAAATCATTATGCTTGTGTGAAGCTTCCAGTTCAAGTTAATTAAATTGCTCTTGTGTAATTTGTGAGTTAATTATAAGGAATGGACCTAATTTTGCCAAACATTTGTCAAATAGAATACATATCCAAATTCAAAGAAGGCTATAACGGGGTACATTTTATATACACATTATTCATCTTAATCCTACTGCCTTAAACCATTTTTTGGACTGCCTATAGTCCTACGTAGTGGAAGAAATTAAAAAGGTGTAGCAATTTGATCAACAGCAGCCATGCTCCTCTATAAATATAGGATTCTTCTTAGCTTCCCATCTCACAAGCTCTTTCAACTTCTCTCTCATTTATCCAACCTTTTCTTCTCTTTTCTTGGTTTCAATATTTCTCTTTGGTACAGTAGTGTAATGTTTAGCAGAAACATGGGGTTCTCACTAAAATTTAATTACTTCCTCGTGTCTGTCATGCTGCTCTTGCCTGCGCTGTGTTACTCTCATGATCAGGACTATTTCGTACGGTCCAGAGCAACTTATTATGGCAGTCCTGACTGTTTAGGGACTCCAAGTATGTACACTATTTCCCATAATTCATCCATCATCATGGTGCTCTTGCCAGCGCCGTTTTCCCCATATCCATGTGATTTTTGTTTGCGTATAATATTATAGTATAATGAAACATGCGTTTCTCATGCCATGGGTTCTCTAATAAGTTGACGTACGAGTGGATATATATACTCCGCTCCATCACCAACTTTGATTTTAAATCCTCGAATTCAGTATTCACATATCTACAAGTGGGGGTGGGGGGTATGTTCATCAATGTCATGTTTATGAATAAAAGTTAACAAATTATGTGAATTTATATAGGTGGAGCTTGCGGCTTTGGAGAGTATGGAAGGACAGTCAATGATGCAAATGTGGCTGGGGTTTCCAGGCTTTTCAAGAATGGAGCTGGCTGCGGTGCTTGCTATCAGGTACCAAAGTTCAATCTCCTAAATCATTTCTGCTTTGAAAGTGACAGATAAAGCAAGAAATTTCTGCCGAGGTAGTTGGGCAACTAATTTCCACTCAACCTCAAGAAAATACCTTTTTAACTGCTTGAAAAAAGAAAACATGTGCCCTACTGTTTGCGAGTACTGTTAAGCATGTGCCTACTACTTGAAAACAATTAAAAACTCTATCATCATTCGTACTATTGATATTTGTTTAATAAAACAACTCAGGTTAGGTGCACGAACCCTCAACTCTGTGCTGATAATGGGGTGAACGTGGTGGTGACCGACTATGGCGAAGGAGACAAAACCGATTTCATCCTGAGTCCCCGCGCCTATGCCAGGATGGCAAAATCAGACACGGCGGCCCAGCTGTTTGCTTATGGCGTAGTCGAAGTAGAATACCAGAGAATCCCCTGCCGCTATGGCAGGCACAAGCTCCAGTTTAAGGTTCATGAAAATAGCAGACACCCAAATTACTTGGCCATCGTAATCTTGTACCAAGCTGGCAAAAGTGAAATCCTAGTCATTGATATTTGGCAGGTAATAACTAAATTGCTAAGTACATAACAAATTAACTTTGACAAGTACTTTAAAAACACAAATATTTGACATTAATTAATTAATGCAATAGGATTAATTTTTGTTGGTGGGTTGAGCAGGAGGATCGTAAAGAATGGATAAGAATGAGGAGGGCTTTTGGGGCAGTTTTCGACATGGCTAATCCACCGTCGGGAGCACTGAGTTTGAGTTTCCTAGTGCAAGGCCTCGACGGCTTGACATGGATGCAGGCAACTGATATTATTCCTAGTGATTGGAAAGCTGGAGTTGTCTGTGAATCAGACATTCAACTTGAATGAAAGTGCCTTAGAACTGCACTTCTGAAGGGAATCGAAGTTAATAAGAAAAATCAGACTACTTGTTGGTTAATTTCTTAAATTATAGTTTGCTTTATAATTATTACTATGTCCTTAAGTAAGTGTTTGGAAGGCATGCCAAGGTTCAGCATTGCAAAGGTAGCTTCGTCACTTTAGGGTTAGGGGGCGCAAGCAAAGTGCTTAGTGCTCGAGCTTTGCCTTGTGCCCAATAAAAAACAAGTTTGGTACATGTAAATATTGCTTGGTTAATGTTGTATGTGTATCATCAATAAAGTCAAACCTAAAGAGATATTTTCATTATCCTTTGGGGACTGATTTTGTGCAATATTACGATTTGATAGACCATAATTCTGGTTAAATATATATTATATATTATATTAGAAGAAAAGATTTTTTTTTCCATTATTTTTCATTTTACCATAAGCGGATACGCCTCTGATTAATTATACTCAACTATACGACAACACATACTAGTCCAAACAATAGTTTTAAGTCCAAATAATCAAACCGCTATTACAAGTAAACGGCTTTCGAAATATTATATTTATACGCAAGAACAGCTTGTACCGGTGATTGAGCGACCAGCAGCAGCGCCGTTTAATTAGACACTTAGCTATAATTCAGTGCATGTAAGGATTTGATTAACATGAATTTGGCTCTTTGGTAAATTACATACTACATAATGCTAATTGTTTATCAGAGTTTCTAAGACGGTTATTATTGGTTTTTCCCTGCTTTCAGGGGGAAAGAAAATGCTTTCCCTGCTTAATTATTCTTGTTTATCTGTCACTAGGAGGAGGAAATGATCTGCTTTACACTTCAAGATTAGATATCCACTGAAACGGGTCCAAACAAGGCATAAAACATATCAAAGACAAAACTAAACAGAAGATTGAATAAGCTCCCAAAATTTTGATAAATATTAGAAGCATTAATTTGCTTCAACTTCCTAAAGAATCCAATTCAACAAAGCAGTCAAAGCTCAGAAGTTACAAACATGAATTAGTGTTCAAGATGGAAGACATATTCTGTCAACCGCTGCAATTTGCCAGGGTCTAGTTTCTGCTCTCTCACAATAGCCTGCTTCTTCACAGTTAGCATTTGAGAAGCAGGGTCTACCGTCCAACCTTGCCTTAGTACATCTGCATCCAACATCCAAAATCAACTTGATATTTACTACACAATTACATACAACCAATACTGTCTTATCAACATCCCTAAAAGAATGTGCATACTAGCACACACAAACTTTAGGTAAAGAATTCTATTAAGAAAACAAAATATGGAACATTCAGCTCAAAACAAGGGTGACAAAAGGAGCCAGTTGACCGAAACATAGTAGCCAATGGTAAGCCTATTATCTTGTTTTTATGGCCATCAATCTTGTTTCATAAAGCAAAGAACTAAAAACAATGTATTAGTTGTTATAGGGGAGTGAAGAAAGATGGCTTTTCTTTGCCACATTCGTTTGTGCGTCTAGTTTTATATCTTTGCATGTACAGGGAGCATATATCTTCCCATGTCTGGTAAGGTTTCAAAGGCAAGAAATGTTAGACTACTTCTAATCAAACCATAAGCAGCAGGTACTTCGAAATTGCTTCCACCGAATATAGATTAATATATTAGACATGTCTCTAGCTTGCGTTAAGGCAGTTAAGCATACATAACAGAGACTCATTGATTCCTAATATGTAATATCTTTTTTGATTTCCTGTATTTACTCTTATATACAATAAAAGACTCTGATGTTTGTAAAAGAAGCTTATCCAGGACATCTACAAATAAATAGAAACAATTGAAACTCCACTGTTTAAACATAATAAGCAATGTGTGTACTTACAAGTTGTGGTATCATCCTCGCTCATTCCAAGAAATTGAGCAGCATCATGGATGCTTATTGTTGAATAAGCAGATAGCAGCAGTTCAAACATTGTCTTGGTGTAAAGCTCTAAAAGACAAACAGCAAGTAAATAACCTCAACTCCCATACTGCCTAAAATAGTTAGCAGAGCATTGTGTCATGGCAAAATGCAGCAAGCCCTCACACACACACACACGCACACATTCATAGAACAGTGAGAACCAAAAGAACAAGAGTAATGAGCAAAGTCCAATACTAATTAAAGCTGATAGACAATAAAGGTCAGTCCATTAGATAAATTGATTCATTCAGTTTATTTATCTCAATCAAAACAAGCAGTATTACATATGTCAAAGTACGGTAAAAGCCATGATAGAAAGAACTTGCCTGAAAAGGCGGCAACAAGAAGTTGTGTTTCTTGAGTCCAATCAAAGCCTCGAAGAGCCTCATGGACACCAGCATAGTCCCTTGTCCACAGCTTCTGACCAATTTTCCAGGCCGCAACCAATTCCGGTTGGCTCTCTTTGATTGCCGCAGGTATCGATTTCCAAAGAAACCTGGCACTATTACTGCAAAACCATCCTTTACAAGTTAAAATTCTATGCATCTTCAAAGCAACAACTTTGAAGAAACCAAAATCCCACACATATAACATTAAGAATTGAAGAGAGAGATAGGGGGAGAGAGAGAGAGACTTACATATCATCAACGTAGATGTGGCCGAGAAGATGAAGCGCGAAAGGCCATTCGTCTTGAAAAGCAACGCCCTCCGCCGCTACCTGTTAGAGAGAGAGAGAATCGAATCGGTTTCAAGGGAATTCTAAAGGAAAAACTCGAACTATAAAAAAAATTCAATGAACGATCAAAGAAAAAAAGGAAAAGGAATCAATTAGGTACCTGAAGCATTAGATTTTCGCATATATCAGCGATCTTATCAAAGGATTTTGAGGCCAATGCTTCCTTCAGAACACTAAAATCCATCTCCGCTGCTTTGCCTCTTTTGATTATCTAATCTTCTCTTGTATTAACTTTCTCATACTCCTACAGAGTACTGTACACAGACTGCTTTGAAATATAATGTAGATCGTCTTCTTGGGTGTTTTCTTTTCCGTCTTTCTAATTCTAAGCCCTATTTCCATTGGGCAGAAAAGAGAAGTCCATAGGTCTGTCATTAGAAAAAGCTTGGGCTTTTGTTTCCATATCAAAATGAGAGGCCCATTCATTACCCAATTGAAACACTGACTCCAAGTTTTGCCTAGACCTAACAGCTTCTTAGGGCCCTCTAAAAGACCCGTAACGACCTATATGTAACATACAGTTAAAAAATTTAGGTAAATGCACCGGACATTAGAGAGGAACTTTAATGAGCCCAGCGTTCGATAGCCGGCCCAAGCCGGAATTATTCTCTTTTCTTAAGAGTAGGAACCGTATCCAATTTTGATGGTTAAACATATGGATAGAAATCATCTGCTCTATTTTAGTGTTTCATTTATCAAAACGTATTAGGTGTTTCATTCATTTAATTTTAATTATTTTTTGTTTGGTTTTAGGAATTTTCCTAAAATTATTCTAGAGAGGAAAAAATACCCTCTATAACAAAAGTTTAACCCCAAATTAAAATTTTTGTAATTTTGAAGATAAGTTTCTATGTTTATGATATTATTGGGGTAGGGTTTTAGTTTAAACTAATGATTTTTTTCTTTGCTTATTTTATTAAAATCAAACAGGGAAAATAAAAGTTAAGTGAATAAGACACGTGACAGACTGTGGTGTATGTGGTATAGAGTGGAGTACTGAGATGGGGCAGGAGATTTTTATTCTAAACACGTTACACGAGTAATTACTTTGGTTGTTATTGTTATAGTACCACTATTTTAAGTGAATGCACAATTCACTTACATCACAAACTTGAAAAGGCCAAAGTTTGTGTTGAGATAGAGGTGGACTCTTCCATTCCTGATACTCTAGAGGTTGAGCTGCGAAATGGGAATATTGCTACCACCAATGTTGATGTTCCTTGGAAACCTCCCAAATGTTTGAAATGTAGAATTTTTGGACATCCTAACTATTCTATAGTTGAAGCTGAGAAAGTTTGGAAGCCTAAGGAACAGAAATCTCAGATTGTTAATGCAAAATCACAAAAGGATGATGACGTTTGCTCTGTGGAGAAATTGCAACTTTCAATACAGAAAGCAGCTGAGGTCGGAGGAAAAGAAAAGGCTGATTGTGTTTCAAACTCTGATGAATGGCTCACTAAGCCTTCAAGCAGTAGTGGTTCTAAAGTTCTCACAATAGCAGGTCAGAAAGATTCCTCTTCTACTACCTTGTCAGGGTCTAAATCATCCACCAATCGTTACACTATACTACAATCTGATATTGTTGACACTATAGGTGAGGATGAAATAAATGGTATAATTGAGCACTGTGAAGTTTTTTCTCGGAAAGCTAGAGCTGCTTCTGCTAAGGTGGCAGAAATCATGAAGCAAATAAAACCAAAGAAAAGAAGTCCATCAGCAAAGCAAGGAGCCAATAAAAGTGTTAAGACAGGGAAACCTGTTTCAGGGGTATCTTCTTCCCATCTCCTTCAATGAAAATTGCTTTTTGGAATGTAAGAGGTTTAAACCATCCTCTTAAGCAATTGGAAGTAGTTGGTAGGCTCAGGATGCTTGGCGTTGATATCGTTTGCCTGCTTGAAACCAGAGTGAAGTCTCATAATTCACAAAAAATTATTGATAAGCATTTTAAAGAATGGAGATTTGTCGCTAACTATAGTTATGCTATGAATGGGAGAATTTGGGTTTTATGGAAGAATCATATGCAAATTAATTTTGTTGATGCAAATGATCAGGTTATTACTATGAGAACTATTTTCCAAAGCAAAGCTTTCTATATTACTGCTATCTATGGTAGTAATAATGATATGGTGAGAAGAAATATGTGGTCAAAGCTTAAAGATATAGCAAATTCAATTGGCAGTTGTTCCTGGATTGTTGGAGGGGATTTTAATGTTCTCCTTGGACCCGAGGAAAGCTCTAATTATGATGGCTCACAGATTTTGAGTTCTGATATGGTGGAATTTCGGGATTGTGTAGCTTTAATTGATCTATTCGATCATGCCTATTCTGGTCCTTTGTTCACTTGGAATAACAATAGGTCAGATTCTTCTCTCTCAAGGAAACTTGATAGAGTACTTATCAATCACAACTGGTTGAATGATTTTGGTGACTCATCTGTTGAATTTCTTGCTCCTGATTCATCTTATCATTGTTTGGCATTAATAAAGATGGAGGAAAAGCTGAGTACTCCCCCTAAGCCATTCAAGTTTTTTAATTTCTGCACTAAGCATCCTGAGTTCTTGAGGCTAGTTGAAGATTCATGGATTTCTCCAGTTGATGGCAATCCTCTTTTAAAGTTGTTTCGGAAGCTTAAAAGGTTGAAACTTATTCTTAAACAGTTTAATCAGAAGCATTTTGGGAGAATCTCTGAAAGGGTTGCAAGGAAAAGGGAAGAAGTAGAGAATATCCAACTTCAGATATTGGGAGGTTCAAATTCTTCAGAATTGGTTGAGCAACATAAAGCTAAAGTTGCTGAGCTAAAAGATTTCTTAGTGGTAGAGGAGAGTTTCTATAGGCAAAAATCCCATATTCAATGGATTAAAAAGGGTGATGGCAATACTGGTTTCTTCCATAAATCAGTTAAAGTGAGGCAAAGTAGAAACACTATTAGATCCCTTATGAACTCTCAAGGGGAGAAATTCAGTTCACATGAAAAAATTGCTGAAGAAGCTATGAATTACTTTAAGAGCCTATTTGGAGAAAAAGATAACATGGTTACTGGCTGCGCTGTTGATACTCTTAAAGATGTGATGAAGACTACTGTTCCTTCTGACTTGAAAAGTAAGTTGGTAGCTATTGTTTCTGCAGAAGAAATAAAGGCTGTGATCTTTGGTATGAATGGGGATAAATCCTCTGGACCTGATGGATTTTCAGCTCATTTTTTTAAAATCTGTTGGAGTATAGTTGGGGAAGATGTGATTAATGGCATCCTTTACTTCTTTCAAACAGAATATTTACTCCCTGCTTTTAACTCAACTGTTATTGCACTGGTTCCCAAAGTTCCTAATCCCAGCACCATGGCAGATTATCGACCAATTTCATGTTGTACAGTGATCTATAAGTGCATTACCAAGATAATTGCTGAGAGATTGAAGCTTACTCTTCCTCATATAATCTGCAACAATCAGAGTGCTTTTATAGAGGGAAGATATTTGGTTGATAATGTCCTCATGGCTCAAGAGATTGTCTGTGGATATCATAAGCATAATATATCACCTAGATGTGCTTTGAAAGTTGATTTGAGGAAGGCTTTTGACTCACTTGACTGGTCCTTCATTTTTAACCTCCTGGCAGCATTGGAGTATCCTATTCACTTTATTAATTGGATCCAAGCATGCATCACTTCTCCTAAGTTTTCTATTTCTATTAATGGTGGCTTGGCTGGCTATTTTCAAGGTGCAAAAGGAGTAAGGCAGGGTGACCCTATCTCTCCTTACATCTTTGTATTAGCCATGAATGTATTGTCAAAGCTTCTCAACGCAGCTGTGGATCATGGTGTCTTCTCATACCATCCTAAATGTAAGAAAGTCAAGCTCACTCACCTTTGTTTTGCAGATGACCTACTAATTTTCACCAAAGGCAACTTTGAGTCGATATTGGGTGTTAAAAATTTACTTGGGTTTTTTTACACTTGTTCTGGCCTCCAAATGAACTGCTCCAAGACTGAAATCTTTTGTACCGGGATTTGTGAAGAGGGATTGGATGACATTAAAGCTGCTACTGGATTTAAAATTGGTAAGTTACCAGTCAGGTATCTTGGAGTTCCTTTAGTAACTAAGGGCTTGAATGATAGGGACTGTCAGCCTTTGATTGAGAAGATTCTAGGTAGAATATCTAGCTGGTCATCCAAATATCTTTCGTTTGCTGGTAGATTGCAGCTTATTCAATCTATGCTTTTTAGTATTAGTAACTTTTGGTGTCAGAATTTCATATTGCCTCAGTCAATAATCAAAAGAATTATTAAAGCTTGCTCTAGCTATTTTTGGAAAGGTAAGGAGGGCTCTAGTAAAGGCGCACGAGTGAGCTGGGAAGCTGTTTGCTTTCCTAAATCAGAGGGAGGTTTAGGATTGAAGGATCTGAAATTGTGGAATAGGTGTTGTGGTTTGAGACACCTTTGGACCATATTTGTGCAAGCAGGCTCACTATGGGTGGCTTGGATTAATGCTTATATTCTAAAAGACAGGTCAATTATGGATATTCCAGTGCTTCAGAGATACAGTTGGAACTTAAAAAAGGTACTGAGGCTAAGGGAACTTGCTGGTGGCTTTATCCAGGCTAATGGTAACTGGTGTTTAACAGGCCTCAAGTTTAAGGTGGGTCCTGTTTATGAAGAACTTAGGCGCAAGTTGACTAAAGTTAGCTGGCATAGACTGGTGTGGTTTAAATATCATATCCCAAAGCATTCAATAATTTCCTGGATGGCTATACTTGACAGGCTTCCAACTCTTGATAGATTGGTGTCTTGGGGAATTCACTTGGATTCCGATCAATGCCTACTGTGTCATTCTTACATAGAAACCAGAGACCATTTACTTGGCTCATGTAGTTATTCACAAGCTATATGGGAGAAAATTCTATATGCTTGTAAACTTGCTAGACCGAGTGGTGATTGACGTTTGTTATTCTCATGGATGTCAATGAAATGCAAAGGAAAAGCATTAATTTCAACAGTTTTAAGAATAGCCTGGGGAGCCTTTTGCTACTTTATTTGGAAGGAAAGGAATGCCAGGCTATATGGAGGTCAGGGGGTAAATCCAGAAGTTATATTTGAACAAATTGCAGACTCGGTTAGGCTCAGATTGTATGACCTTGATAATGTGACAAGGGATAGCATTAACCTGCACTTGATAGAAAGTTGGAACCTCTATATTAGACGTAATTGATATTCCCTGATGTATAGGTTCTCTGATTGTTGTAGCTAGTCTTATTTGTTGTCTCAACTCTTGTTGAGTTCTATTACTTTGTAAACTTTGTAGCAGTTTTACTGCTTCTCTGGAATGAAAATTTACACATTTCATCCAAAAAAACAAATTTGAAAAGGCCTCATGTCAGGGCTCTTTTTCCAGCATTTTTATTTCTATATAAAATCCGCCAGATTTCTTCTCAGGAAATCGACCCTCCACTTCCGCTTCTTATGTCGAAGAAATACCACCAGACTCATCAAAATAATCATTCCCGTGAACAAGTAAGTTATGTGCACATATATAACACCTGCAACTTTATCTGTCAAACTTACCTGTGGCGGATAAGGGAAGTTGCCGGCTAATGAAGTGGAATAAGCTAACAAGAAAAAACATGTTGAAACATATAATGGGGTTGAGTAAGGGAGCCCCATTATGATCATAAGAATTGTGGAAACAGATGCATAGAAAGCTACACTATTAACTGTAAAGAAGGCAAAGATGTGGACTGGGGCCATCGTCATATTTCCTGCTCGATGCGGTCTCTCTCCTTTAAGTCCTTTCCCCGGGTTGGTGGTGTTGCTGGCCAGAGGATTGTAGTCATCTTGCCAATAACCACCAGGAGGGCTGAGACCAGCTTGGTAAGTTGCGGTTGCAATCAATATAGCCACCACAAGTATTACATTTCCAATATTGCCGGGCGAATTCCTTTGGTTTTGGCATCTGAGACCTAGGTACTTGTCCCTTCTTTCAAGAAGCGATAGCTCTTCACCTAAGTGATCTGCAAAGGTTATTGTACAAGCAGCAAGAGATGAAGCTCGTTTAGCGCCAGTACTGCGAAGAATGTCTCCAACTTCTCTCTGCTGTAATTCTTCTTGAACGCAGATGTCCATAGCTGTCAATTCTCGGAGGTTTTTGGCATTTACGTTCACATTTCCAATAATTGACTTCATGACCTTCATAAAAAAGGAAGACATAATTTGATTATATATTAGAACAAAACAGTAAAAATGTAACATGCATAAATGATGCGAAGGCTTCGTCAAAGTCAAGTGACAAGATAGGGAAGTTCTGTAACTTTGAAATCAATATGGTCAAGTTGCCAACTACTATTAAATTTGTAATGCTACGGTACCTAAAAATAATGCAACTAGAAAAACTGACCTTAGGTTGATTAGTGGATGTTGCGATATGCAAGACTGTGTTACCATCCTCATCTTTCCAGTTTAGAATTTCTTCCTTGTTAACACGCTGAAGCCAACCAACCAGGACTTTAACAGCTCTAGACTTGTGATTTTTGGCCGCAACATGGACTGCAGTCTCACATCGAACGGTTAAATCCTCAATGGAACCAGGACAAACTGATAAAAATTCAGCCAAGAGATCGAGTTCTTCGGATTCAGCTGCATAGTGCAAAGGGGTAATCCTCTCCCTTCCATTTGCCCGATTGAGCACGCTGTCAATTGTTATCAGCCCTCTCACTGTGTGAATATGCCCATATCGTAAAGCCAGATGCATGGGGCTAAGCCCCATAGGGTTGAGCTTCAGAGCTAGCGAAGGCTTCAAGGTAGCGATCTCCATGGCAAAATGAGTTTTCCCAAGGCATGCAGCAACATGCAATGGAGTGTCAACAAATGGAATCTGATCAATACGATCCAAAAGATATGGATCCTGAGCAAGTAAAGCGTACAGCGTGTCAACATCTCCTTCTTCAGCAGCCCTCTTCAACCTCTTATCCATCATTCGGAGGCAGCTAGCTCTTGCACAATTTCTGAATATATACTCAAATTATCTTACAAATTCATGAGAGGAGAATTCAGAGGAACAACTTGAAAATGTTAAGAAGCGCAGAACAACGGGAAAGATATATATAAAGATGAAGCAAATAATTGCGGTTAATGCCAAGAAGTCATATTCCATGTATAGAAAAAGTGAAAAACTTGAAAGAAGCGGTAAGCTGAACATATCCAGATACATTCCGTTTCCATATAATTGAAAACTTGCTTAGTTTGCGCGTTTCTACGGGAGATGTTGCTCTTCTTTTTAGTTGACGGGTCATGTACCGGTACGTGTTAATTTGGAGTGTGAGCAGTGAGCACAAGACCAGGATGCACTAAAATTGGCTCACATTCATGGTCAAATTAATAGGGGGCCGGGTTCATGGGCATTACCAGAGGGCACAATTTGACTTCAGTCTTCGGTACTCATTTTTCAATTAGCTGTGCCTGACCGGCAACAGCCAACAGGTTGATTCAGTCGAGTAATTGACTACCATTATTACTCTGAAGAAAACGTGATATATTTATCATTCCATCAAACCAACCACTAAAGAACCAGGATGAAGAAAAAGTATGGAAAGTTGGAAACTAAACTAGTTTCTGCTTTGAAATTGTATTGTTCAAACATCAAGCTAGTTGACTGAGCATGGGCTCCGGCATTGGATACCTGGCCCAAACCGCATTTTCCATTCTACTACTACATTTTTTCCCTCAAATTTATTATCTTTTGTCTGCCCATGTATAGGCATCATTCAGGATTTAAATGGACAGTACATGCACTCATGAATTCATAATTACAACATTATATACCCACACTAACATTGCGGATTAACATAGAAATTGAGAGGTAAATATAATATTTTTTTCTCTTTATATTTTCCTTTAACCAAATGTCAATTTAACAACCAAAAAAAATCAATCATTAATAAAAGATTATATCAATTTTCTCTCTTCCTCCCACAATACAATAAATAACTCAAATAAAGTATTTAACACACATAAAAAAAATAAAAATCATTTTCAAATTCCCTTATAATTTTTCTCTCTCTCCTCTTACCCTAATTGCATGGTACTCCTTCTAATCTTCATAAGGTATTCCTTTTTTTTAATGGTATAGATTGTATATATAAACACATACCAAATCCATTAACTGAATACTTTTTCTTTAAATTACTTCTAATTCAATTTCACTATCAATGCTTTGTTTTAAAAGAAAATTTTACACAACCTATTATTATTAAAAAATTTAATAAAAAAAGCTCTATATTGTCTACATCCACCTAAATTATTTTGCATTAATCATCGAAATGTAATGTATATTAAGCATCAAATTTAGCAAGTTGATTACCCGGGTCATGAACTCATGATAAGTATCTAACCATCTGTTTACTATGAACTTTAATGAAGTTCCTGTCTGAGGAAATAAGAGGGGGGAAGCCTTGAGAATTGTGAAGGTGAAATCAGTTCTTAAATGTCTTGCAAGTTGCCATCCGATTTTTGTGAGCTTTAATTTGTACGAGTTGATGAATTGATGCATCTGAATAAATAAATGTTAGCTACTCACTACTACTGTCATCTTAGCACGTGAGTGGAGTGTGAAAACTAAAATATGAGCCCAAACAAAAATTGCCCAAACTTCATTAAATTGTTCTTTTTACTACAAAAAGTGGGATGGGCTGACAACCTCCAACGCCCCACTCACCACAAAACAAACGAAACTCAGCCAGGAACTGAAACTGAAAGGAAAACAAAACTCATCACTTCCCTCTTCCTCTCCTCCTCACCGTCTAAAACCCATACCGCAGACTTAAATTAACTGAAATAACCAAATCAATGTCCATATCCATGGCCTCCTTTTCTCCTCCTCCCACATCCTTCTCTGTCAAATCTCATTTCACCCACAAATCCACTCTTTTTCTCCCTCTCAAAAGACCCTTTCTTTTGCTTACTAGCCCCAGGTCTTTACCTGAGAATGGAGCTGGAGTTTCAGCTTCAGTTGCTGGTGTTGAAGACCCAAAGCCCAAGCAGAAAGACCCTGTTGTCGAAGAGGTCGTCGAGGGGTCTGCTGGGCCCAACGGGGCGGCAGCCAGCGCAGAAGTTGAGGTTTTGAGCAAGTTTGAGGATCCTAGGTGGATTGGAGGAACTTGGGACTTGAAACAGTTTCAGAAAGATGGGAGCACTGACTGGGATGCTGTTATTGATGCTGGTAATATTTTTCTTCTTTTGTTTTGATTGGTGACGTCTAATTTAGTTGTTTCTTGACAGTTTAATAATTCCATTTTCATGGATGAGAACGGATTCTTGGTTTCTTCCCAAGAAAGCCAACTATCACAATAAAGTAATATTTTAATGAAATTTTCTTTTTTCAATTTTCTGCATGCAAAACCTGAACAATTATATGGATTAAGATCCTAAATTTTCTTGGTTGGTTGCAAGGGTTCTTAATGCAGCTACAGTTGAGATGCATTTTCTTTGTAGCAAACTTATCGATCTCGTTCTCTTGTTGTTCTTTGCTAAAGTGAAGGGAAGAATGGTAGTTCAGAGTGTTACTGAAGAAATTTGCTTTCCCTCTGACTGGCAGTTGCTCATTTGGGGTTGTGATTGCATAAGCATGAAGTGGTTGACAGACTATAATTTGTCGAATAGATCTTGTATTTGTTAGAGTTATCTCTAGTATGAGAGCTTTAGTGCAAGCTTGATCATCCCATTTAAACTGAATTAGTGAATTTATGAAAAATTTTACCTCAATAAACTACTTGTTTTTTCTTCAAAAAAAAAAAAAAACTCCTTGTTTCCATTGAAAGTCCCTGAGGGCTTGTGCTTTTATAACATCTAAGTAGAAAAGGATATTCATCAATGAACTCTACCTAGAGTCCACAAATAGGAAAGGGAAGACAACAGTGAGTGGCTAGATCTAAAGATGCCACATAATTCATTTTATGATAAGATTGTCAAGGCCCTTCTGTTCCTTTCCTTCTGCTGAATTGAAGTAGTATTGTGGAACCCCATTCCAGTGTAAAATCCTGATGTTAAATAAATTCATTTAGCCTCATGAATGAAAGTCTAATATTCCGTGTTCTTTCTGTGAGTCCTTGGTTTCTGACAAACTTTCTCGAATGGTCCTTCTCAGAGGTTAAGAGGAGAAAATGGCTCCAGGATAATCCAGAAACTACCAGTAATGATGACCCTGTAGTGTTTGACACTTCCATCATACCTTGGTGGGCATGGATGAAGAGGTTCCATCTACCTGAAGCAGAATTGCTTAACGGTTTGTTTGAATCATATTATTCTCTTGCTTGACAGAGATCAATCTTTTGGTAAAGTGTGCATAAGTAGCAGTGCCACCGGCTTGTTTATACTTAATTCATCATTTGATTTCTATTCAGGCCGTGCGGCAATGATAGGGTTTTTCATGGCGTATCTGGTAGATGGCTTAACTGGAGTAGGTCTGGTGGACCAAATGGGCAACTTCTTTTGCAAGACTCTATTATTTGTAGCCGTTGCGGGAGTACTTTTAATCAGGAAGAATGAGGATTTAGATAACCTCAAGAAGTTGATTGAAGAGACAACCTTTTATGACAAGCAATGGCAAGCAACTTGGCTGGATGATACCAGTTCCAAGAATAACTAGTTTTGAGTTGTTTTTTTCTTTTTTTGGGCTTATAACAATTCATGTACTTTTTCACCTATGTTGTAGTTGTAGTTTCCCCCTGTTTTTGAGGAAGCAGGGTCTAGATTTTGAATAGTTTGTATGTGCCTCAATATGTTGCGTTCTTGAACTATTGTTAGTATGAATTACGCGTTAATGAAATGTTTAATGTGTAAAGATCTCAGTTAAAGGCTTAAAGCTTGAAATCCAAATGACATTCAAATTTGAAGATTTCACTAACACCCTACGAGACTTGAGACATTCGTAATTCCTGAAATTTGATACCATAATTTGGGAGTTAGAAAAAATGGCCAGAAAGGTAAGAAACTAAACCACAAATTGCCTTTGACAAGCAGGTTTCCCAAGAGTTGAAGACCATAACTTCAAAAAATGACAAAAACTTCAGCTTTTGGTTCATGCATAACCTCTTGGCCGAACTAAATTATTGGAAAATATCAAGGGCAGTCTAAATATTTTGAGAAAGACTGCAGATACATTTGCAAGCAAACAGTCACAAATGGAAAATCTGGTTTATGCTTCCCAACCCCTCAAAAGTGTAGCACGAGCAACCCTGTTCACTCCAAGAGTGAAGGCTCCCATTCTGAGGTTGCAGTTATGAGTATGGCACATTGCTTTAATGTCATGGAAACCCCTCTTCATGTACCTCTGAAGCTCATAGTTAACCTTCTCTTCATCCCACATAAATCCTTGAATGTTCTGCAGCAGAGTGCAGAGATATAAGGACAAGTATGGAGCTACATGATGATTAATAATAGATAAAACTAGCATGTTGAAAGACTACAGAAGCGATGTAAACTCCAACGCATGAATCTTTGTCATAAACCAGCGGCTGTGCTAGGCTAGGGAAGAGATCTAAGATGCAATGCCTAATAGAGTATGTTATAAATGCACAAACACAACCAGCCACTACGGTTAAGATTAGGGAGGGAAAGTCAAATGGTTTGTAGGTACCTGAACCCATTCAAAGTAACTGACAGTCACGCCACCAGAATTTGCATAAATGTCAGGGAGTATAACCACTCCTTTCTTGGATAAAATCTGCACAAAACGAAAAATTTGTTATCTAATTGTGTTCAAAATAGAAAATTATTCATGAAAGTTTAGCAAAGGAATAGGTGCCATAATACTTCATCTGCTTCTGGATCAGTAGGATGATTTGCGGCTTCTATGATAAACTTTGCCCTTACATCAGTAGCATTTTCCCTTTGAAATATATTGAAATTGACAACCAAATCAGTTTAGACTCTTGAGAAGAATAAATAAAATGAAGGTGTGAAGTCAAGCAAAATAGTAAAACATTAGTTTCAATTTTCATTTAAAAAGAATTGGAAAATGACAAGCTTTCTTCCCAAAAAGTGCAGAGTACATACTTGCTAAGAACTCCACCTAGTGCGCTGGGGATCAGAACATCACATTCATGAACAAGCAAGTCATTTGGATCCATGGCATCGCCACCATCGAAATCTTTCAAACTTTTAGTACTCTCTATGTGTTTCAGTAGAGCTGGGATATCAATTCCATTTGGATTTTTTATTGCACCAGTGATGTCACTGACTGCAACAAGCTTTCCACCTTTCTGATGAATATATCTTGCTGCCCAAGATCCCACATTTCCAAATCCCTATGAAAATAGTAATGCAAAGTTGAACCAAACATTATATGAAAGGAGGCATATTACATACAGATAATCATCTTGGAAATACCTGAATAACAAACTTCGTATTAGCTAGGGCCTTTCCATAGTCAGCAAGAAGAAACTCGGTTGCAAAAACAACTCCCAGTCCAGTTGCAGCTTCTCTACCAAGTGAACCCCCAAGGTCCTAGAATGCCAAATCAATACAAACGAAATTGTGACTAACTATTTAATTTCTCTTTTCACTACAGGTGGAAATCTCTCTTACAGGGAAACTTACAATGGGCTTTCCAGTAACAACAGCAGGTGAATGCCCATGAAATTTTGAGTATTCATCCAGAATCCATGCCATTGTCTGTTGAAAATGAAAGAGTAACATAGACGCATGTAAAATTCAAATATGATTGTTGACAGAATACAATAAGGTGATAAATGTAATAAGTCAACTCATTTGACAAGAAACAGAACACCTGTGAATTAGTTCCCATGTCAGGTGCAGGAACATCTCTATGAATTCCAATAAGATCATGGATCTTTTGGGTGAAAACACGAGTAAGGCGTTCTAATTCACTTGCAGTCAACTCCTCAGGATCGCAGCCAATCCCACCCTTTGCTCCACCATAAGGAATATCTGCCACAGCCGTCTTCCATGTCATTAGCTGAGCCAGTGCATTCACCTCATCCGGATCAACCTATAACAAGCAAAACATGCTCAGACATGGTGCAATGTGAGAATAATTGGAGTAAGTCATTATAACTGTCACCAGTTGTGATTACTGATAGGATGATATTATCATCACTATCTTGCTTTCACATTTTTAATCACATAATAGTTCAAGGTATCTCAAGTTAATCTTAGAAATTAGAATAATGATAGCAGTAGCGACACAACATTTTAATTTCGTTGTTGCTAAGTGATATAGATTGACAAAGAAATTCGGTATCTACATAATTAAACTGCAGGTCCAACATTTCATTCCAAAGTTAGACGTTATATATTAATTAAGAAGACGACAAAATAAGACGCCGTTAGGCCGTTGTTACAGAATCCTGAAACCAAGAACATTGCAACTTATACTACCATTTATGCAACTAAAATAG
Organism: Microcos paniculata; assembly: GCA_030664755.1. NCBI lineage: Eukaryota > Viridiplantae > Streptophyta > Magnoliopsida > Malvales > Malvaceae > Microcos > Microcos paniculata. Next base: position 41,418,237 of record CP131460.1, read on the forward strand.
TTAATAATCATAACTTGTCTCAGATCATTGTTGCACATGCTGCTTAATTCACAAGCATTACTAAAACAAGGCACTTTTAAAACAGAGAAAATCCATCTTATGTCTTGTTCGACTGAAAGTTGATCCATTTATACATTATCCAATAGTCACAAGAGGTTCCGATGCCAAACTTCATCACATATATATATATATTCTTTCACCATCATTGCCCCAACCATGAACAGAACATGAACAAAATATAACCATTTTTCTTTATACACCACCAAAAATAGAAAAAAGATCTGAAATTTGTACATCTTCACATATCTGTGAATCAAATATGAATTAATCATAAAGTGTTAGGCCAATTCACAATGAAAACCTTATTTCAAACTCATTATCTGTCAAAATTTAATTGAACCCATCAGTTTTCTAACTTCTGTTTGCACAAATTCGGACAGATAAAATCCACTATTACATTCTAAAGTAGTCAATGTACAAAGGAAAGAACCAGAATAAACTTGACCATGCATGCATCGATTTCTCTTATCTAATCAACCAGAGTCCAAAACCCATATATATGCAAGCAGGGCATCAAATGAAGAAACCCACTAACGTGAGAGGTAGAGGGAAAAGAAAAGAGATCATATCTACATATATGTACCTCAGGGTGGTAACGAATTCCGCCTTTCATAGGTCCACGAGAATTATCATGCTGCATTCTATATCCAATGTAAGAGACCAGAGAACCATCATCTTTTGGAACCGTGCATTCAACCTGAAAGATCAAACTCCATAAAAGATGAGAAGAGTGAAGGGGGAGAAGAAAAGAAGAACAATAAAAATGAAGTACATTTAGAGGCAAAGGAAAGGTCACAACCTTGATTTCTCTCAAGGGTATCAGAAGGCTCTTCTCAAGCTTAGAGTCCAACATAAGTATCCTTGCTGCATGTCGAAAATTGCGGTTGGTGGCTGCAAGAGCATTCATGGCCGAAATTAAACAGAGAAACCCCAGAAACACAGAACCACGCAGATACAAATGGAGTAGGGTTGGGACATTGGAAACATAAAGAGTATATATAGATTATAAACGGTGCAGAGAGACAAGTATTAAATATCCATATATCGATATGAATCTTTATTTATGAGGGCCTTTGGCTCATATGGAAATGCATTAACAGTTGCTGGACTGGAGTTCCTTAAATAGTGTTATTAGTAAGCCAAATTCAGTGGCTGCAACGAAAGTTTAGCGAGCCAGAGGCAGAGTTCTTTCCAGGATGCCTGGCCAGTTGCCCCGGACCAGGTGCAAAGCCGAAGTAGGCAGTTTGATTGCTCTAAAAATCAACATTCTCTGTCTCAAGTCTGCTTATGTACTTGTGTTGGGTGTTTTCGGTTTTTGGAGTTAACGATGCTTCTAGAATATTTGCCAAGTCAATGTATCAAGTATTTTATTTAGAATACATTAATTATCATTACATAACGAGAATTCTTTCCACACCTAATTTTTTTGTGTTTTTTCTTTGAAAAAATATAATCTTTCGTTATATATATAAATATATTATAAGATTACCGAATTATTACACGACCATGAATGAATGTAAGAATACGCGTTTGAATTAGTAAAATTGAAAAGCTGCTCGTTTTATTACCTTAGGCTCATCATTTTTCCTCTGTAGAAATGGGAAGATGCCGGCGGACCAAAGGGAGTCAAGACCAAGGTTGTCGTTTGGGGTTACATGAACATAATTAAAAATTAAAACTTTTCAAATGAAGGCTATATATGACGGTTAGAAATTACCAAATGCAAAGGGGTCTATTAAGAAAGAAGCAATGGAAAAATGTAAAGCCATTCCATTACATCAATATTATTGTCTAATGAATAATGGAAAACATTTGAAAATATTAGTTAGGTGCAATCTTTTTGTCAAGGTTTGGAATGGGTATTTGATGGTCAAGTGAAAAGTAACGCAACAACAGAATGGTGATTCATCAACCACTTTTCTTTTAATTGATAATGAATTTTTCCCCCCTCTCACAAATTAGTTACTTTTTCTTGCTCTTTATCCTAAAGAAAGGGTAATAAAAAATCAGAAAAAATAGATCTGTTTAGGCCTTACGGTTGGTTGTTGTACTTTTATTTTAAAAAAATTATTGATTATCACTATTTTCCATGGGATGGGATTCACTTTCATCTTTAAGGAAAGGTGAGGGCGTTCTTAGTTTTTCTAATAAAATTGGGTTCTTACATATTTGGAACCTTTTAACATATGAACAATGAGCTGGTCGGACTCGGTTGATCGATCAGACCAATGATTCCAAAGTCGGCTCTTTTTGTTTGGTTTTTGCATCTTCTTGCATAATCAAATTAATATGTTATCTTCGGATGATCTCTCCAACTCAAATTCCCACCTTGTCTACAACATCCCAACCAAGATGGTAAGAAAGCCTCATCTCCTTTTTCCTCTTTTTCCGCCTGCATACAGATACTAATATTTATGTGTATATGAAAGCTAGAACTGATGGCTGGGATCATCTCTGAAATGAGTTTCAGGTAACAAGCTGTGAAAACAAGGCGGTGTTGGTGACCGTTTACGTGGAGAAGCCGCGGAGGAGGGAGTCCTCAAACCACCACCATCATTATCTTCATCACACCATCGAGCAACATAAGCATGGTGGAAGAGCAGGTAAAGGGTACGATAGAAGGGCTGAGCTTCTTCTTTACTCTCGGCGTCTCAGGGAATCTGCTCGATCGGCGGTGTCGACGTCCTTACAGTCAAAGCCAGTTTCTCCCAGTGATCAGCAACCTTTAAACAAAGTATCTTACTAGGCTAACTTCTATATCAATTGATTAGATGCATACGAAAATTAGACTTGTGACTGATCTTACAGCAGGCCAGCCCCATGTTTTTATTTTGTTATTGAAAAAACTATTCAATCCTCGGATTCTCTATCTTTTTTCTTTTACTTGTGGGTCGTGAACAGTTAGTCATTGTTGGTTTACCAAATGTGCTTGACTAAATTTTAAGTCTGGGATCCTTTTGTTTTGCTTTGGTAGATTACCACCGTCGAAAGAAAGCCAAAATATTCCAAGACTCCAGCTTGTTTCGACAATTGGGGAATAATCTTGTTCCCAAGTTTTCTTAGATCTTTGACAAAACCCCAAGCCAAGAAATCTGTGAAGAAAACGACCCATGGTGGATCCGCATCAAGCAATAACAATAACAAGATGAAAGCTGTGACGAGCCTACAGGTAATGTACCCACTTGAATTTAACCAAGTCTTATGAGTTATTCCCTTGGTATATTATGATAATTCAATGCCTCCCTCTCTCTCATAGATGCAAAAGAAGTGGAGATTCTTCTCAAAAGCGATCTCGATGTTCCATAAGCATAGGTAAAACTATAAATTTTGCTCGTGTCTCTGTGGTTTTTGAAAGAGGTGACCATTTGTCTTTCCAAGATATGGACGAGTAATCTATGCAAATTTTGCGCAAGGCGCTGGTCCTTGATAGAAAGAAAAGGAAAGGAAAGAAGCTTGTACTCACACCTGTGGTATTTTTGGTTGGTTGTGAGAGAAAGAAAATTGGCTCTTCCTCTGTTAAAACCATGAAGACCTTAGCCTCTGCAAATTGTTTAGTAAAAGTAAAGTCTATGAAAAATGCAGCAGATAGGAAGGTGATTAACTAGGAGGTATTGTTTTTGAAAAAAATTGTACATTGATTGAGTTTCAAGGAAGGAATATCCATTCACTGTCAATAAATAAAGGAAGATGGTTGAATTGATTCAAACTAGTTTTAGGCAATTACATGCAACCGTATATTACATGCCTCTCTCATTTTCAAACCATCTTGATCATGCAAAGGGAAATATTTTGTCTGGCTCCAAGTCTTAGAAAACACGGTAAAGATGCATTAGTTCTAAGAATACAAGACACAATCTGCTAAGGGAAAACGAAAGCACATAACCCCCACAATAACAGGGGCAAAGGGTTGTTAATGATGGTGCCAATATGAAGTTCAATTCAATGAAGAAGATCAATAACATATCTTGTCAATGCAAACTTTAGCTTAAACATCTTGGAGTCAAGTCAGATATCTCTCACGACAGTGAACACTCACCATCCAGGACTTGGTGTAAGCTATTTGACCCCCACACCCGAGACTCGAGACACATGAGCCCAAATTCCATGTAGTGAGAAAGGTTAAAGAGCAAACATTCACTCGAATATATGATAATGAAAATAGTTTAAGGCATCCTAATAAGCAACAAAAGCACGAAATATTTCATGATTTTACAAAAATCAACTGTTTTTCCTCTGCTTGTGTGTAGCAGGTACATTGATATTTGACCTTTTGCAAACATATCTTGTCATGCAAGCTTTAGCTTAACAAACGTCTTCGAGTCGGATCTCTCCAAGCGCCATAGGCACTGAACACAGCGTCCCAGACTGAGTGTTCGCTCTTCGATCCACACTCGACAGAGAAGAACCCGAATTCGATGTAGTGAAAAAGGTTTAGAGAGCAGACATTCACTCAAAGGTTAATGCAAATAATTTAATTGTTCAGATAATATGAGGTATGCATTCTTATCTAGATTTGATTCAGCAACAAGTATGAAATATTTCATGATTTTAACAAAATCAAGTCCTTTAATATTCCTCTGCTGGAAATACTAAAATTCGAAATGTGTAAGAGGTGCAATGGCATGTCACCCCAAAAATGATACATAAACAGATTATTATCAGAAATGAAAAAAAAAAATACAATTGGCTTAATGCCTAAATTGGTCACTGAACTACACCAAAAAGAACAGATTGGTCCCTCCACTTTTATTTGAGACAGATTAATTTCTTAACTTTTATTTTAGGATAAATTGGTATTTGAATGGTCAAAAACTTGACCGATCGGAGCATATTGATTTCTGAACTTTTATTTTGAGACAAATTAATCCCTGAATTTTCTTTAATTTTTTTTATTCAAGATTTATTTATCTCAAAATAAAAGTTTAAGGACCAATCTGTATAAAATAAAAATTTAATGATCAATCTATCTTTTTTTTATATATTTAAGAGACTAAATTAGATATTAAGCCAATTACAATTGGCCTAGACACAGAAACCGAAGATATCGGGTACAATTTGCTCTTTAGTTCAAAAGACCGATCCGATGTCGAGGATAAACATAGCAGAAACGAAAAATAAAATGGAAACCGCAATGAAAAGCCTACAGGCTACAGGTAATGTGGCTACTTGGATTCAACCAAGTCCTAATTATGAGTTATTCCCCGGTATTATATCATGATGATAACTCAATATCTCCGTCACTTTTCTCTTATTAGATACAAAAGAGGTCGAGATTCTTTTCAAAAACGATCTCGATGTTCAATAAGCACGGGTAAAATTCTAATTTCGCTGTGTTCCCTGTAGTTTTTGAATGAAGTCATCATTCGTCTTTCCTACACATCCACAAGTAGGAATATCCATTCACTGTCAGTCAACAAATAAATAAAGGAAGAATGGAAGATGGTTGAATTGATTAAAACTAGTTTCAGGCAATTACATGCAACCATACATGCGTTTCTCATTTTCAAACCACCCTTGATCATGCAAGTGGACATATTCCCTCTAACATCAAGTCTTAACTGCATAGCCAGGCAGGAAAAGAATCTAGAAAACACGGTAAAGACGCATTTGTTCTAACAAAACGAAGACACAATCTGGTAAGGGGAAAAAGGAAAGCAATTCACCCCTACAATAAGAGGGCAAAAGGTGGTTAATGACAATACAAAGTGTCCATATGACAATATCCTTGAACAAATTAGAAGTTCAAAAACAACAATCAAGGTTGTCTAACCAAATTTATCAATTACTTCAAAACCGGATTACCACTTGAAATTGAAATTATAGACAGGTGAGAATATGAATATGTTCAGCAATTACTGAGAAAGATATCCATTAACAAAAGTAAAAAAAATTTTTACATCATTCAACTATACTGCTGGAAAAACTAATCAAAAGAACATCGCTTGACCATGCAACTTTTCAAAACCAAAAGCAGCCCAAAGAACCACTTACCATGTATCAGTCACGTTCAACATGATTCGACATTGTTGTTAAGAATCACAAACATCCCAAGGATCAGTTGACATTAGAAAAAGCTTTCTGAGTCGGTATCACTGCCAATGACATATACACATCCGAGCATTGACCACTTACATCATTTCTATAGTTACCTCCAAGATGTTCAGAAAGTGCATAATCTGAAAAGTGAAAAGTATACCAACTACTACGATCTCCTGGGCTCAAGGAAATGGAAACAATCAAGTCAGTTACTCAGTTACTCCTTTTTCTAGAGGCTTTGAATGTGTTCTCTCATCCAATCACTACTACGATATCTTGGGCTCAAGGAAATGGAAATGGAAACAATCAAGTCAGTTACTCAGTTACTCCTTTTTCTACAGGCTTTGAATGTGTTCTCTCATCCGATCAAGACATTCCTCCGAAGTTCCAGAAGGGTTTGCCAGCTGCCATGCCAGAGCACTTCGTTGCGCTTGACCAACTGGTCGCCATTCATCTTTGAGCTGCAAAAGATTCATGATATCCTTCCCATTAACTAATGGTTTTAAATCCCAAACTTTCTCAAGACCTAACTTAACAATGGCATTGTCAACTGACACAAACAGGTCTTTTTTCTTGTCTAGTTGAAAGTGCTCAATATCAGTGGGACATAACAATGTAGACATCAACAAAGCAACTTGCCAATAATCTTTAATCTCCTTGAGCACAAACCCTGTGACTACTGGCAGTTTTGGAGCAACAGGGGTATGAAGAAGTTCTCTTGCCCAATCAAGCTTATTGAGTAGGCTATCGTCATTTGATAACAAGGAAGGAATCAAGGATATGAATTTCTCCAGTGACTTATGGACGTTTATAACTGTTTGAGCATCACGATCTTTTTGCTTAAGAGAATCCTTGAAAATGTACTCGGCAGCAGGGATCCTTTTAGCATTTTTATCCGTGTATGTGGCAAGACGTAATGGAAGAAATAAAGCAGAATACAAAGACAGCCTTCTCTTTTCAGTATTGAAGCTGGGGCATTTAATAAGCTCAATAAGTTTCAGCGTAGCATCCACAAAAGCAGCGGATAGCCTATCGCAGTCTTCTGGTACAGCAGGCTCAACCACAACCTTGGGAGGGAGCTTGAAGACAACCCAAAATAATGTCAAATCGCAAATGTAGTCAATTGCTTTAACAGGTTGATTGCCAGAGATCATGCCATCAATTTCTGATCCAATACGCTCTCTGCTAATTTTAGCTTCAAGAGCCCTTTTGACATCATCCCAAGCTGCGGCTTCTTTTAATTCTTCATCCAGTGTGAAATCAAACCTTGCAGCGAAACGAATAGCTCGAAGAATGCGTAGGGGATCATCCAAAAATGTAGTCTTTGGACGTAACGGAGTCACGATCCTTCCAAATTTTAGATCCTCCATCCCTCTGTTAGTAAAGTCCTCAACTAAGTTGGTGTGAATATTGTAGAACAAGCTATTAATGGTTAAATCCCTTCGATATGCATCCTCCTCAGGGGTACCAAATTTCATTGTAGGGATGCCGCTATTCTCACTGTAATCTTCACATCTTAAGTTCACAAAATCAATGTATAAACCAAAAAGGCGCATTGTTGCTGTTTCTAAGTGCTTAGATTGCTCAGGATTACTTGGAATGACATTAAACCCCTTTACCTCTTCGCCCTCCCCAGTGGAGGACAAGTATTGCTGAACCTTATTAGCCATTCATCACACACAGTTTATTTATCCCCACAATTACATTTTTATCCTTCTAAATAAGCTATTATTATTATTATTTTTTCTAGGGATATGTATGTAAATAGGCACGTTGATATTTGACCTTCTACAAACCTATCTTGTCATCCAAGCTTTAGTCCATTAAACCCTTATAAAAAGTTAACAATAATTGCTTTTCACATAAAAATAAATGTAATAAATTCTAATTATTTTATTATATAGGCAGAACCATCCCTCTTTTGAATGAAAACATTTTGAATCTTATGATTTATCTTCAAAATCAATTTTTTCTTAATTTTGTAACTAAACTTTGTAAAAAAAAATGTTTTTTTTCCTAAAATCCTATCACAATAAATATTTTAAATTTTTAGATTATTTACCTCAGAATATTTTTTTTTAAATTTGAGGTTAAACTTTATCAGGAGATTATTTTTTTTCCCAAAACCTCACTACAATAAATATTTTAAAATTTAAAATTTACCCTTAAAATTAATTTTTTTAATTTGAAGCTAAACTTTATCAAAAAGACTTTTCTTTTTCTAAAACCCTACCTAATAAACATTTTAAATTTCAAATCTTATCCTCAAAATCATTTTTTTTTAATTTGTAACTAAACTTTGTCAAAAGAACATTTATTTATCTATTTATACATCAAATAAAAAGTTATTTTTATTAAATTATTTTTCATTTTATCTTGAAACATTTTTTAATTGACTTTTGAAAAGGGAAATTAAAAAAAAAATTTACTTCACGGAAATATAGTCTTTCAAGTGTATACACAACTTCAATTACTTTTAACTATCACAAAATCCCAAAAAGAACATGACTTTATTAGTCATGATTACAGCTTAACGAGTGACATGGAATATAACCCAAAAAATAATACATATAAACAGATTATAATTAGAAAAATGAAAAATAAATTACAATTGGCCTAGACACAGAAACTGAAGATATCGGGTGCAATATGCTCTCGAGTTCTAATTAGGTATATCCAGTGGAGAAGTGATAATCAATTATGATTAGGATCGTTGCTGTCGAGTATACTCCCACAGAGCAATGGCTCCACTGACATGAACATTGAGTGATCTAACGACCCCCAACTGAGGAATCTCAATACAAGCATCCAAAATGTGAATTATATCCACAGGGATACCCTCTTTTTCACGCCCAAGAACCAAGACCTAGCATCAAAAATAAATAGTTTGCATGAATTCCCCCATAACAGTAAATTTAAGTTGCAATTAGATTTCTTAGACAAGCGCCTTCTGCTAATATAAATGGAAACTAGAAATGCAAAGAGAGAAAGATCTGAATGGAAACCATGATGAAATAACATCTGGAGTATTGTAAAAATGTTAGCAACAATGTCAAGTAAACTTTCTTAATGGTTGTTAGTCTAAAGAAACTTAGTCCAAAGCAAGCATTAAAAGTTACTAACAAATGCTAAATTCATTTGTGCTTTAAACTTTGAAGGACTTCCTTTTTTTTTTTTTTGGCCATGAGCTTTAAAGAATGACTTACTGTCTTTTTGGGAAATATATACTGATCAAGTGGTACACTGTTCGCAGTTTGCTCTAATCCCAAGATTGAGAAACCTTCTCGCTTCTTTTTCTCCAAGAATTGTTTCACACTATCCACAGGGACTTCTATTATAGGAACCCACTTCTCTGCAGTAACACTGTAGAGGAAAATAAATTAGTGGTTTGTTAGGTCATAAAGTAATATTTTGTAAAATTCCATTGTCATATTGATTCCATTGTAATTAACCACTGAATAGCACATGGGAGTCAAATGGTAAACCAAAGTTGCCAGACAGAAGACAAGCTGATCAATCTTTCTTACATTGATAAATCTCACAGATAAAATGCCATTCTAACATTAAGGTCTTATATTTGAACCATACTTGTGTTATGGAACCATGGAATGGAACCACACTTTTATTCAAGCTCTTACAGACAAAGCTGGAGATCTCAATTAAAGGTTGAAGGTTTAGGTAAGCCGAGTTTTATGTGTGCTCTAAAACTTTGAATAATCTGATCCCACGGTTCAATCTCCCTACATTCGAGGTAGGCTCTTACTTTATATCCATGCTGACAACACTATGATAAATTATAATGTATAATCTTTTATGGAGGTCATAAACATTAGACACTTGAACTAGTCGCTAAATGATCTACGTGCGTGTCCACATGCAAGTAAAATGGCTGTTTTTTGCAGGCTCTTTACAATGCTGGCGGTATAAAATGATTATACAGCATTTGTATATTATAGTAGCAAATAGGCATAGATTTTAGTACCCTAGTAATTGAATTACACATATCAACCATTTGTTGGACCAAACAAGCAGATTGAAACTACAGTGCCTGAAGAAGTAACCATTCACCTAACACAAAGCAGCTTCTTAGTCTTAATATGATAAAACCCAAGCAAGTATTTTAATCCGAAGAGTTACAGAGCAAATAACAGTAAGCTATCATCAAAACCTGATGAGTTGAAACTGTTTGTCACGTATGACTTTTGCATCTGCAACAGCCAAACCTGATGCTTTAAAAACCTGAAAGGAACAACAGTTTGGTGCCTTTGAATGAGCAGAAGACAGGCTAAATACAAACTAAATATAAGCAGCAAGCCAGTAAGCACTAATAATGCAACTTAACGACCAGCACAACATACCTCACATGTGCGTGCCAGTCCAGCAAGGTTGGGTATACGATCAAGCAGTGAGGCTACCAAGACAATATGCTGTCGGTTTCCTTTTATCCATTCCTTAGCCGTGCTTCTAGACTTCAATAATTGATCAAGAAGATCATCTTCCTTCTCTATTTCTGCTTTTGTACATTATCATTGACCCAATACAGCAATTACACATAACCTCACAAAATGAATTCATTTAAAGATATTCATGAGGCAGTTAGCTTTTCTCTCTTTTAGTGGCAAGCACCCATTAGAATTCCCCATAGTGCAACTCATAAAATGCTCCGATTTCATTTAGTTTTCAATTTCTTTCATCTTTTTATCTTACAATTTCACAAATATGTTGTCATCAAATAGTTAAGATTTTTACTTTTCAAATTATTTTCCCAAAGCTAATACATACCTAGAAGTTGCTTGTACATGTCTCCCTTGCTGAACAAGGAACTGGAATTCATGTCCTGCTTCTCATGTTTAGAGAAAGTAATCTTTTTCTGGAAGTCCATATGTGCATCTTTAGACAACTCAGTAAACAAGCTCTCTTCACAACCAGTAGACAGTTTCTCAATTGATCCAGCAGCTTCACCAATATTTAGACTCTCATTCTTGATTGTCACAGTATCCTTTGCCATTGAATATCTCAGATCTTCCCTCACATCCTGCAGTAACTAAAAATTAGGCAACAAGCATGAAAAGACAGTAGAGTTTACAACTACTTACGTTTAGAAAGTTGAGCACTTGCTCCATGAGGGATGTTGGAACGCATTCAAACTCAATTTCCTGCAATATTACACCAAAAGGTAAAGAAGATTACAAGAAAAGGATCAAAGGAGAGAACATTCTTAGAAGAACAAAATACAATCAAAGAACAAATGCTACTTCATATTACCCTTTTAAGCTCACGGCTAGCATATCAATATGCCACAATTAATATTTGCAACCCTGATCGTTCCCATAAAGACTTACAAGATTCAGGAGAAAGAATGACTGCCAACAGGTAACTTGATTAAAGAGCTACAGTATTAAGTGAATCCTGACCAATATAAGGAATCTATTTGACCAATAGTATTTAGGCAATGGTGATTTGTCATCAATCATGATTTACTTTATCAATTAGAAATATTCCATTCATTAATATTAACTCTTTAGGGAAAAAATTTGGTGAAAGCGATAAACTTAGATTGAGAAACTAACTCTTGGTTTCCTAAACATTTCAAAAGTTAGCTAACTGCATTGAAGAATATCCCATACCTCTACCCGACTAACAAAAATTCCAGCTGGAGTAACAGAGGTTTTTGGATTATAAGCATCAAGATGGCCTTCCATTGAAGCTCGCAAGCTGAGGCAATCAAATCAGCATGTCAAGGACAGTTCAGACATTCAAATACATAACTCATCATCAATATGTACTGCAGAAATAGAATAAGTAGTATATGCAATCTCATTCAGTCAATAGTATTGCCTTTCCTGATTACTAAACTTTACCAGAGGCTACCATCTCTCTCCTGATCTATTTCAACTCCCAGAAACGGACCTTAACCAATGTTAGATTTAGGAAAAGATGGTTTTCAAGTTAATATTGCATACTCGGCACCATTAGTTTAATTGTTTATTAGATTGGGTACACCAGCTTTTACTCTATTCTTTCTCTTGCCTTCTCTCATCTTACTCCTCCCTTACCCTTAAATACATTTGCAGCTTTCTTCTTTCATTTCGTATTATATCTACAACAGTTGAAATGTTGGGAAAATGTATGAATTTTCTGTCTTAACAGGCTAACACCATCCATCTCTTTACCTTGTCATACGCACAGAGAAATGGTTAAAGTAAAAATGCTTATTAACTTAACAAAATTTGCATTAACATCTAAATTTAGTTGACAAAACTTTCAAAAGTTACATTCTTGTTGAAAATAGTTCTTCGATGATCAAGTTGCTAAATGCACAGTAACAAAAAATGTAGGTAAATAAATATCATACCGCATGCAATCAGAGTTCTTTGCCAGGTATAATCTCAAATCCTCAAAACATCTTTTTTCCAAAGGTATGAATTCAGAGCTTCTAGGATTGATGGGAGGAAAAATTTTACTAAGTACTTGGTGTACCAAAACCTGCAAAAGAATGTCAAGGTGAAAATACTTTGAGAAAGTGCCAATCATCATCTGCCATGAAACTGACCTGAGTAAAACCACGTAAGCTGTGATGATGTGAGGTTAACAATGGAAGTATGGGGGAGAGTAATTCATCCAAATGCCTGATTTGAATCTCTCCAGAAGCATGGAGGATCACGTTAGCTGCTATGAACACGTAGGAAGAAAGTGCCTGCATTTGATGCACAAAGCTCAATACAGTGCATATAGCAACAGTAACAAATTTTTGTACAAAAGAAGCAACCAGAATGTAAATAGTTGAGACAAAGAGTTAATATTCCATAATGACTACTGCTTTGTATAAATAGACAGACCAGGAAATTGGTTAAAGGTTTAGCTGCATGCACTTTTACATGTCTGACAGAGAGAGAAGGATAGATACTTTTCTGTCTCTATATAGCATAGAACTTGCTGCATATAATCTGTAATTAGTCAACTTTGCTGATGCCCATGTAAATCATTCTTCACAGATGCTAAGCTATGTCTGAGTGAATAAGGAATTTCACAAGATTCTAGAAAACAATGACCAAATGGGTTTCTGAACATAGGATGAAAGTTGTTGCGACTTCCAATAATGAGAACTTCTGAAATCTATACTATAGAAAATATTAACAAGAGGAAGAAAATCAACTTTTATTGCTATAATTACCTGAGGCCTCATGTCATAATCTCGTAATATGGGAACCAATTGCTCTGCAACCTGTAATATAATTATAAGAAGCAATAAGGGATGCTGACTGCCAGAGCAACCTAGGTTAATAGAAGCAAGGGACATTTTGTCAATTCAATTCAAGGCCAAGTAATTAAGATACAAACATGATGGGAAATAGGGGCTTCTTTCTAGGTGGCAGCAACAGCATCATTCGATCTTTTAGCAAATGATTTCACGCAAACTAAAGTTAAAAATTCTGAATAGGCTTCTTTTGTGCATGTGTGTGCACAGGCTTTTGTTGGTCCCACTTGAAATAAATATTTTCCACCAATGCACATAGATTTGTTGGAGCTTGTGTGTTTCTACACACATCTCATGTGTGATAGTTACCTTCACTTTTTGTAAGAAAATTAAGGCGTGTCCCTTGTAATAAATAGAATGCCTTACCAAAGATGGAAACTTCAAGTAAATGCTAATTGCAAATGTTTCCAAGTACTGGCGAACCGACGGCAAGTTGTTTCTCTGCAAAAGAGACACAACACACATGAGAAGCAAAACATTAGTGATCAACAAAGAAAGATAAAATAAATGCAAACGGGTAGAGTGTGAAGATTATACAACTAACAAATATAGCTATGCCTGAGCCCCATTACAATATCCAGAGTCAAATCAATAATTAAAGACCATTCAGCATTATCAATTACAGCCTTTTAATTATGAATGAGAATGGCATCCAATGAACTAATTTACAAATTACACCATAAACCAGTCAGCAATTAGCAAGCCTACAGGCATGATTTGTGGAACCAAGAAGCAATTTATGTAGAATGAAACAGAAGTTGTTATGAAACTTCATATGACATCAAAATCGACTTTTTTCTAAAACAAGCAGCAGTCACTTACATAGAGGGCTATATGCAAGCAATCTGAGACCTTTCCAACTACATCATCGTCGACAAATTGTGACAAAACACATATCATCTGCCAAGCACGTACTTTTCGCCTATGGATCTGTTGAACAATGACAGGACAAATGCTAAGCATTTTAATAAATCTGAAATGTTGGAAATAAGAACCAATACTTAAAGGTATGATATGCTTACTTAATCATTTAAAACTTTTAATTATTTAAATGTAACCAAAATTTTTAAAAAAATATATCCTCATTTTTCATGCATTATCAACAGAAATTGCCAGAATGAAAGAACAAAACAACAGCTCAAATTCTTCCATAAGTTGTTTCAAATTGTGTTGCACTAGGTTTAGTTCACTTAGAACTCCCCAACTTCAGATGTTGAAAAAACCAAGAGTAAGATGAAAGAGAACAGAAAAGTATCAGTTACCGCACTATACTTCTTATACAACTCCTTTGCAAGATCTTTATCATTTATCTGCATCAGAAATGAATGCCATCAAGACTAGAAACAAATATTGGCTGCAGAAATTTGCTCTTAATATAAAAAATAACAGTGCAACATATAAACTTTCTTTCATGCAAGTTCAATGTAAATGGCTAAATAATTAGCCAATCACCAATAGACATGCTCCCTAACACGAATGCATTCCCATTTACCCTCATTTCTTGTTCATTAGCATCTTTTAGAACGTAAATTAGCCTCTATAAAAGACAAGCCTTCTAACTTCATTAGTATGACACAAAGACGAACTGTAATGAAGTTTTTCTTTGCCAGAAGCTTATTGCTTGCAGATCATATACATTCAGGATTCAATTGATTAGGACACTTCCTTATTGGAAAAATAACATAATAATACAGTGATAGGAGAAATATACAATAATGCTGTGATAGGAGAAAAATAGACCATATACTTCTCTTAAAAAACAACCCTGCCAATTAGTCACAAGACTCATGCAGCATAAAATCCAAATATTATCCAACTTTCTTCTTCCCCAACTTGTTTCACCCCCGCAACAAACATAATTTACTCTAACATATTAATTATCTAATAGGTATAGCCATTCCCGCTGACAATGTTGCATAACAACAAATTGATGTTGATCAGAAAGAACTATACCACAGAATCCAGAAGCTCTAGCAAAAACAACTTTCCAGCTTCAAGGGCCGCCTGGTAATCTTCATTTCCACTCGATGCTCCCACAAATTTAGTCAATTCAGATAGTTTGTAAAAAAGAACAGCAACAGAAACACGTGCATACAACTCCGTGTTTATGAACGCCTGAAAAGAGAAGCTAAGATATTCAGCAACTCCAAGAAAGCAATTTACTTATGACCTGAATGCAATGGAAGTGCGGAACATCAACACATGTTAAAAATCATTAAATGCCCATTAACATCCAATCCTATATGCCCAACACACCTATGAAAAGTCTACACATTCCCCCTAGATGACAAACCATTTAGCGAATCTTGGAATGATCTTCAAGCGCATAATTTCTAGAAACAATATAGAAATGTAAAAAGAACGAGTTCATTTTAATACAGAAACTTTAGAAACGCAACATTATTATTAACATTTTAAAGAAAAAGGTAACCTTTAGGCCGAAGGGTTTAAATTCTTTATAAGAAAATTCAGGGAAACTATTGGACTATTATACGTACAACGATACCATGCATACTAATATGAGACAATAAATTGATAAACTGAAGAGCTTACTACAGTCAACTTGGGGTCTGGGATTCTAGCCAATAATGCAACTTCAGTTCTTGCATCATGATTTTCAGTTGATTCAGCTTCAAAATCCTCATCAAAAGCAACTGGTGGAGAAATTTTTAGATTTTAAGTTATTTTTTTATACATGAGACATGTTAAGATATATATAGCAAATGCAACCCAGAAAGTGGACAAGCATGGGACAACACCAGAGCCATAGAGTGTGAGCAGCTTCAGTTCTTTTATGTAGTACTTTATTGTCCTTGGATTTGAGAACCAGACCCCTGTCAAATGTAAAGCTGCAAGACGAATCGTCCTAGGACTTTTTGTACCCTCCTCCAGAAGCTTTTCAATTAACTGCACCATTGATGTGAATACATGAATGATTTAATCACATACAAAAACAAAGCAAGTGCAAAAGAAACACACCCTTAAACTCAGTCATGCTCACACAACCCACACAATGCGTAAAAAGAAAAGAACCACACACCCATTTCAGGGGCCCAGGTTCATTTTCAGTATCATGCATGTTTCCATCACTAAACAAGGAAGGATGCAAGACAGAAGATAAAAGTGCGGCAATAGGTGCAACCCTCCTCTTGTTGCAGCTGACATGCAATATCCAAGAGGAATGAACCAAACGCCAAATCAGCTGCAATAAGCCATGAGACAAAATGTGAATATATCTTCTTCCAGCGGAAAAAACATGTTAAAAGACTGAGATGTTAAAAGGAAAATTACAAACGATTTGAGAACTCGTCAATATTCCTAACCATTTTTGTTTCATCTTCTAAGCATTTACACTAGATGTTTACATGTATGAATAGAACACATAAACAAAAAAATGGCAATATCAAGACTCAGTTTACAATAACAATAATAAAGAACCGATCAGCAAAGATTTTGAAAGATGGGCACATATGATACGAAATAACACTGGACTTATCTTCAGAAATTAAAAACATAAGGTTCGTGAGTAGAGATAAGCATTTGATCATGATGGGCATGAGGAACTAATTCTACGGACAAAGTACTATTAATAGATGTTTTAAGCTTTATTCAAAAGGCAAACACCCTAACGCAAAATCACACCCCCTAACAACCAACAATAAAGAATAGCACTGGCAAGAAAACAACTGAAGGAAAAAATAATGGTGAATGCCATACATTATGGCACAGAATGACTGTCTATTTGTCAGCCTTTGACACACACAAATCACTAAAACTATGAACTTTCTTACAGAATATCAAATTGATTTTGAGCCACCGATGCTAAAGAAAGAAATAGTCATAAAATTCAAGGCAGTGTTTCAGTATTGAATTTATAACATTTTTCTCTACCATCACTTCAAAATAAAACCACACCCCACCTCCTGGCCCACAGAAAGATCTCACCACTATGGTCCATGATAGTGTAACTGGGTATTTAACCTGCCTGAATTAAGGCAATGCAAAGAAACAGCTGTATATGCGGAAAATTGCATATGATAATTATATATCAAATCTCAATACTAATGTTCCAAACTAATGTGGAAGTAGCACCATCCCAATCAATTACACTGGGAAAAATAATGTAAACCTGAGAATCTATGCCACTGCACTGGGAAACAACCGAAGACAACCTTCCTGAAGGAAAAAGCTCCAAGGCCAATCTCATGGATCTCAACATAGGTAATACAGAACCTTCCCCAGCATTCTCAAGACTGCAAGATTATTTGTAGAACATGCAAATATAAAAGAATCACCTTGTTAGCATATTATCCATGGGAAAATGAAAATGAGAACAAGACAACAGGCAACGAGAAACAGGGACTGCTAAATAACTCCCCTCCAGATGGAAAAAGTTTCTGAAACATTTAATCCATTATATAACAAATGCAAATTAAAGGACTTTCATTACTGTGAATGAATATGTCTTCTAGAGAAGCACATTTCAGTTACTACAGATATGCTGATACAAATCTTTACATCGGTGTAGGCATCTAAATAGACTTACGGGAAAAGCATCGAAATTAGATTTAGAAGACTAACAAAAACCAACAAAATACTGCAAGATATTCAGCAGTCAACCACCTTCAATTATAAGTGACATGCTGATCGCAGAATCAAGCTCAGTCAGTTTCCTACCTCTCAACAAGATCAGTAATAATGTGTCTGACAGCAGCATCTGAGAAGATAAAGCTACCACCCTCTAGATGAAGCTTACCCTCAAAAGCATGGTAAGGAATAGAAAGTAGAGATTCTAAGCAAACCCACTGAATTAAACAGAAAACCAATTAGCATCTCTAATTTACAAACTTGTCACTACTAATAATGAAAATGAATATGTATTAGTCAAAAGATGAAAGAAAAACTCAAGAGCCTATGTAATCAAAAGAACTCATTGTCAAAAACCTTTATAAATGAGTAGAAAATTTTACCTCTCAAAACCTTAAAAAGTTACAGCAAACTCGTTTTCCAAGAATATTACAATTAAAAAATATTATCCTCTAGAAAGATTTAAATTCAGGAATCAAATAACTCATTCATAGACAAATAAAATTTCAAAAAAAAAATCTTTAAAGTACTGCAAAACTTTAATAAATCTTTAAATAATACATTAAGCAAGGATAATTAAGTGTGAAATTTTTCAAAATTCATGTACACTGGAACTTGCAGATTGTGTTAGAATTCATAGCGTCCTGTTATTGCAATTGAACTCTCTAGTAAGCTATGAACAATAACTGTATTAAGAAGCAAATTTCGTTTATCGATTTCATTGTAGAACTTTCAAGATCTTTTGCAATTGAGTATGAATTTGAAAATACATACACAAAAAATTCTAAAGTTACTATCTATGTCGTCTAATTTCTTGATTCCAGAAGAAAAACATTTATACTAGTGAATGAGTTCAAACAGCAAAGTTAAATGAAAAGAAGAAACGGAGAATATAGTTAAATACGAAATAAACGTCACCTTCCAGTTAAGCAAAACTGCACGCCTAGTGCGTGCCATGAAACTGACAGCAAGAAGATCATTGATATTCTGAAGGAAAGAAAGAACCAAGGAATCTAACCAAGGTTCACCTTCTACTGCAGGAAGTAAGAACTTGCAATTTTCCCTGAAAAGGTCCAAGGTCTGAGGAGAGAGAGCAGACACAATTGCTTTCAGAGCAGGAGCTAATGCTTCATATGCAGCAAGACGTACTTCAGCTTCAGTCTTGTTTGAGGCAATCATATCAGTCAGAGGTATGCTATAACAAATTGTATATAAAAAGGTTGGTAATATTTTGCAATAGAGTGTCCAAAACCTTACCTCAGAGTTACAAGTTGGTGAAGAAATAGTGTTATAGAAGAATTTCCACACAAAAGTAAAGGCAGCATTTAACAGAGCATCACTTCTAAGTGGTGAACACCAGGCATAAATACATGCAACAGCTTTAACAGATATTGTCTGCTCGTACAGAAATTGAGAAAGTTAGGTCTTTCCCCTCAATAATAGAAATAGGAACAAAGACAACAGTAAAAGAAAATATTTATAAATGAGAAATGGAGAGGCACCAATTACTAAGCAGCTAAATATGGAATCAGTTCGAGACGGTTTATGAACCAGTTTAGGAAGGAGGATGCATTTAATGAATATTTACATGATCTTTTTTGGGGTTGAAGGGGGTGAGCCATATTAATGTACTTGAAAACAAGCAACTAAAATAGTTTTACGGAAAAAATCCATTAATAAAACCATGAAAGAATAGATGAAATCATACAGCTTGCAACAAAGCAGTCGTCAAAGAAATTGACAATCGTCGTTGACTAGGACCTCCGAGTTTTCCTCTCACAGAACTAGGCAGAACTTTGTCCTCCATCTCACAACTGGACGAGAATATGGAACAAGACAATTTCGCAAAGGACACAAGCCCTTCCTGCAAGCCAGACAAAACATCTATGTACAGCTCTCTTAATAACAATTCTTTGCAAATCATTTAATGAAACTGTTCAAAAAGGTGCAAATACCAATATAAAAAGTAAAGGCTCGGTGAACATCTTGCATATGATTGAAGCTTCTGCATTAGTTGCATGGATCTCTGTCTCTGGCACACCAATTTCAGATTTGGATTGAATTCTTACACCATGCTTAGCAGTTCTGCTTAGAATGACCTGGATCTCTTGAATCAAGCCCAAGATAAGGGTGAGAAACTTCGCTTGTATCCACTTTGAAATGTTATTTTGTTTAAAAATATTTGTTCCACGATTTTGAATAAACTGCACAAAACAACAAAAATAAATGTTGGACTCCTGGTCGGCAAAATGGTATTTGAAAAGGAATGCCAGCATCTATAACTAAAAAACAGAACAGATATCTATGATAAAGGGGTCCTTGTGCCATCAACTTGCTGAAATTTTCAATCAAAAACTGAAGCCTGTGAAGCTCTTCAATGGGACCAGATTCAGCAACTTAGATGCTAGATGGTCAGAAAGCAGACATTATCGACAGGGATAACACCAACCTCCTAACAGGATAGTATAGATGAAAACATTTAAAGCCAGGTAAAAATTGGAGGGAGAAAGATCATTAACAAGATAGTTGGAGCTTTTCTTCTTCTTATTCTTTTTTTTTATTTCCAAATCAATATCTCAACATTCGTATTCCATGCAATAAGACATATCATGTTAGGTACAAAAGTATTTGTGCTTGCATCAAAAACTTTGATATGAACAAGTATTGCCAATAATATCTCAATTCTCAAGTAAGAATCTGATTAAATTTTATTCAGGTTCATTCCACAAATTAAAATACAAACCAATCAGCAAAGGAAGAAAAAAAAAAAGAATGTTCAAGCAAAATGATAGAGCATATATAAAGGGCGAAGGTCAAGGCAAACCGTTACTAAAGGTACTAATTGATGCTCTTCCTTTATTACAAGAAAGAGTACTCTTGCCCATCTTCTCACTTCAAGTTCCCATGCATTCAAGTCTTCATCATCGAAATTTTCAACCGAATAATGATGAATAATGAACCTTTCTGGAAAGTCAATGACACTATCCAAAAGCTGCGTATGGGTAACATTACAATGAGCAGTACGATGATTCAGCAAAAGCCAGTCTTGTACTCTTACACGTAGAGAACCTGAAGAGATGGAAAGGTTTTATATACGTACAAAGCTCCTCCTCGAAGACAGTAAACAAGCAAACATAATTTACAAAATAAATTTATGGATCAAGGAAATGAGAAGGACTCATAAGAATGTCATACGAGATAAGGAAAAAAAAAAGATTATAACTTAACAAGTAATAAAAGCAATAAAGTTAAACCTAAATTTATTTGTTAAGTGATAACTCTAAAGTATATTTGAAGTATCTTCTCCCTATCAGCTACCATGCCACAATAAGAAATTTTGAGAATCAATCCTATCCGCCTCCAACACCTTCTCAGAAGGAAGCAACAAGAATTGTCCCATCAGGTATCTTCTGAAACCAGTTGTGTACATACTAAAAGCTTGCTACAAAACACCAAAAGTGTTAACCGCATAATGCAACAGTCATTCCCTCAATAAATCCCTCCTGAAAGTACTACACTTGAAACCTCCAATTTCCCAAATCCAGAGGTGAAAGAGCATATTTTCAGTCCAGTAAGTAAAACTTAAAACAAGTATACAGCCACAAAGCAGGGTCTGCTTGCTCAGCTCAACAACTAAATAAGATTTCAGGTTCTTTTCCAGTATAAAAATCAATCAACACATTTTCAATCAATTCAACTTAATACTTCATAATGATCGAATCAATCAGCACATTTTCAATCAAGTCAAAAGGACACCAGCAACAAGAAGACTATAGGCATAAGGAAACAAATGAAGAAGTAAACAAATAGCGAAGTCCATAAAAGAAGCTATAATATTTTTCGTACCACCATAATCAGTAAATTCCCGAGGCAATGTTGAAATGAAGTGCAAAAGCATCTCGAGAGGAACATGACTTGCAGGCAACAATAAAGCGGTGGCCTCCACTACTTTTTCACATACTGGCAATTGTAAGGAAAAAAAAAAAGCGTCACCACGTTTCTGGGATAACCTTTAATCATTGCACAATATATATGGAACTATAATAGAATTTATCAAAAACTAGATTGGTGATTAGTGACCTCGAAAACGGTAATTAGGATTGAAATGTTGTTTGCTGCTCTCTAGAACATATTTAAAAGCATCCAGCAACCCTGTCCCATCCTCATGCAGAAAGTTCTCCAAAGAATATGCCAGTTGGACCTTATCAACAAAACCATCCTCGCAAAGTTTTGCTTTATTGTTGTATTTGCATGCCCCAATAGCACAAGCCGCAATACACTCTGCAAGACCCATCAGTCCAGCTCTACTAAAAGATTTCCTTTTGGCAAGGGATGCTAAGCTGCTTAAAAACACAATCCTTTCCCTGTAACCATAATATATAGAAATAAAAAAACTTCCCAAAAGAACAGTAATTGTCCATCTAACAGTTTAGACATTCCTACTGCCGTGGAGGTAAGATACTACCTCTTTCATTTGCATATAAATGGGATGACTGGTATGCATTTGTAGGTGGGGGGCCCTACTTACAAACATTGCTACAGAGCTTATTCACAGAGAGAAAATGTAGATTCATTGCATCCCAAAGCTTGAAGAAAGAGAAATAACTTATTAAAACATATGAGCATCAAAATCTTCCGAACATTGTGATTCTCCAATTTATCCGTGTAGAAGTTTCTACTGCTCTAGAAGATGGGTACTTACTCTGTCATCTGTCATGCATGTGATCACAGGCATGCATGTAATACCATTGTGGCCCACTAACAAAAAAAAATTTTGACTCATCCCAGAGCTTGATCAAAACATAGTTGTAATAAATTATTGAACTCTAAGGTGACCAACTTCTCACTGAAAGTCTACTAAGTTTCACTAAGAAGTTAAGAGATCTAAATTTTCTAATATAATTTCAACCCAGACAATAATTTATAGTTGATAAAAGGACCAGAACTGAACCGCTATCTTGCAAAGTCAACTCAATTCTACCATATAAAGAAAATCCATCAGACACATAATGCACACCTTGCATCCAGGTATCTTGAATATTGCTGAAAAAACTGAGCTGCACCTTGAATTATTTTTGAAGAGTAAACTCCTTTAACACCTAAAAAGATAGAGCAAAAGATTAATTAGGTAAAATATTAAATTCCTTTTTTTTTCTTCTTTATGTTGCCTCATAACATTCAAAGCAAAACAGCTGTAGTAACCTAACTACTGCACAGAGTCTTTATGTAGGGATTGACACTACAATGATTAAACCATGAAACAAACTCAGACATGATTACACGAAAATTTTATATATAAGCATCTTATAGAGAGAGAGAGAGAGAGAGAGCATAATGCTGATGCTCAGTTCCAAATATACACAAGGAGTCAGTTAAAGTGACTAGAGGCTTTAGAACTTGAATAAACATGTCAGCAAGTTTTTAACTGGGGAGAGTCTCACCAAGTGACAGAATTGCCAGATTTTATCACCTTAATATACTTCTTTAACTCCAATAGTAATATGATGGCATAATACATTATTTCCTATTAAATTCAATAATCAGTAATGAAAAAATCCGGTTCAGGACAAACCAAAATCATTATGGTGCACTGGATCATTCAAAGCTTCCATCAATGGACCAAGAATAAAACTTTCAGGTACCGACTTTGCACAGCATCCATATTTTGTCCATTCAAAGCCCAAAAATGACTGCATGATCATGCATCTAACTGCATTACGCAGAAAAGAAAGAGTACGAATACATTATTGCAAAATTTACAATGAATCATAAATTAACTTATCCCTTAATAAAGCTCATGCTTGCAAGACATCAATACCTTGAGGATTATCATGACAAAAGCCTCGCTTCCACAAAACTGATAACCAGCTAAAGACTTCACCCCAAGTCTCTGACTGATTTTGATGGAAACCTCTGTTAATAGCACTTATAAAGTTATCATGCGAGACAGAAAACTGAAGCAACAAAGTTATCTGCAAGAAACTGTAATAATTAAGCAAGTAGGCAGCGTAGAATTGAGATCTAATAAAATTTTGCAGTCTAAACAAGAAAAAGAAGCAACATATAATTGAAGGCAATACAAAAAATACAATAAACTTTCTTTGTTAACATCGGCAATTAAAGGTTGTTCCTAATTGGGCATGATGAACTAGGAGATTACACAGTAAAGAACAAAGTGATGGCATGCCATCAAAGTTGAAAGATGACAGTAACAATAAACATAAAAGTTGCTTTATTGTGTAGATACTGCTTTGAACCCATAACTAGTTGAGAAGGCATATAGACACATCGAGTTTTTCCATCATAATCAGTGAAAAGACACCTTGAGCCAGTTAAGATATAGAGACTAGCATTATAAATACCCCACAAGTAATTACAGAATCATAAATACGCCTCACCACTACTTTATACATCCTTTCCCATATAGAGGACATTCCCATCCTGCATTACTTGTCTACTTCTCAATTTATTACCAGCTTATACAATAAATTATCTTTGCCAATTAATCCAAATAAAAAATTGCCTAAAAGCACTCTTCTATTATTATTTATCATCATTGGTTAATCCTCTATCAAAGCATAGACAAGTGAACAAATGACTATCTTATAATCCAACTCAAATCAAATCTCACCAGAAGAGAAGAATTTCTGGTACCTGATGATTCCAAGCAGCTTCTACAAGGTGAGTACCATACTCTTCAAGCATTTCAAATAGGAGCAAGAATGCCTCCCATTGCTGCTGACCATTCAAGCCTGAATCAACTGAGTTGCAGAGTTTTCCTACCCCCATAGACTTTGCTTCATTATAAGCCCACAGGTCTCTCTTTGTCACACCATGAGGAACTGAATTATTGCCTTTGGATTTCTTCTCTGAAATGCTGGAATGGGATAGGCTTCCATTACTCATACATAACACTCTCTTCAATATATGCAATGACTGTTTCCTCACTAGGCCCTCATCATCTACCTGATACACCACAAAATATACATAATGAAAGAAGTAAAGGCAGTTAATTTATGATCAAACATTGTTACTTAATAAGATTAAATCAACAAGAAGAGAGAAAAAGATTGGGTCAAGTACCAATCCTCTTTTGATTTCATTCCAAAGTTCTTTTTCACTTCTTACGTCAAATTCTTCTTCTCCATCACTTGTGACAGTAATTTCATAAATTTCAGTGCAAGAGAAATAAGACAAATACAGGGACAGTATACTGTACGCATCTCTCCTTTCTAAAGATCCAAGAGAGAACAATCTTCTACAGCATGTCCATATTCTTGTAAAGAAATCATTCCTGGAAGCCAACCAGATTTAATCAGTAGACAGAAAGATATCTACAGGAACCAGATTCATGTTAGTAAGGTAAAAGAAATATTAATGCCAAACACAATTGGAATAAACCATCTACCTGGAAAGTATATGCGTGTTCCCATTAATTGAGATTTCAAAGGAGCTATGAGAAACAAATGCTTTGAAAATGACAGGTAGCAGAAAGCCAATTGTACAAGACCGGTTTTCCAAACTTTGTAAAAGTAATCTTTCGGTCAGATTACACAAATTCCAAAGTAAATTAGCAGTGAACTTTTCATAACAGCATCCATTTGCCAAAACTGAGTCTGTAGCAGGAGCAGCTTGAAAAGGTCGTAGTGCAGCATCTGAAATTATGCTTAAAACATGGCATGACAGTGGTACCGGAAAAGATTCAGTCAGAGAAAGCACATAATCCTTGTTTACATCCAAATTTTCTATCAGGCCATTGGAGACCCAGAAAACTGAGCTTCTATACCATCTGGCCCCATCCAATTCTTCATTTTGGATTATACCAGCAGACATGCCGACCGATCTTAGCAAAAAAGGGACCAAAGTTGCTTCCAGAACTTCCCAGGCATTAGTCTTTTGCACAACATCAAGGAATGAATCTGCAATCTAAGCTCAGACATTATGCATTAAACCAAACTACAGTACTAGACGGAAGCAAGAAGTGGATGCAAGTTATTAGATGTGTAAAAGAAGTCGATACGAGAAACCACCCAACAATTCTACCTGGTTAAGAAGCTCACGGTCAATTTCATGGCCCATCTTTATCAGTGGAATAAAACCTTTCCATAAAAAGGACTGCAAACCTTCATGATTAGTCTCTGCACAGATATCACCCTTATCAGCACAATTAACTCGGTGAACAAATTCTAACTTATCCAGAAAGCAAGAAAACAAAGTCTCACAAAGTCTTTTAAGATGAATCATAAGAGAAAGATATCAAACCAAGATAAAGTTTAGTCTCCGTAATTACCCAAAGGTGTCGATTAGTTTATCCATTATAGCCGCTTAGCAATTTACTAGAAACAATACGCAAATTCCAAATTACCATTGAATGGGGTTTTAAGTTTCAAGAATTCAGGCCGGAGTCACCCCAGTTTTCTTGGAACCACATCAAAAAGATGAAATAAACAATGATAATAGAGACAACAACTAATTCGAAAACCATCAGAGGAGGGGGGGGGGGAAAAAAACTCACTGGCTTTCGTGAGAAGATAGCATAATGCTCCAACCATTGACGCAATACTGGTACGATAATCGGAATCCAACTTCCCCTCCGCGTTAGCACCCTGTGTTAAACAAAATTGAGCAACAAAAATTGCTTCTAAAAAAGTAAGGATTTAAAAAAAAAAAGTTTGCAACATTTATTGTACTGTATAGTAGAAAAGGATTGTTTGCAGTTTGTCAATTAAGAGTTTGTGCAGCAGAAGAGGCACCTGGATGAAATTGGGGAGATCGTCGAGAAGGGAAGAGAAAAGCGAGGATGGAGATAAGGGAGTGGAAGCCAATATGCAATCCAACATGGGAGGAATGGCGGACAGAGGAACTTGACGAAAGCTGTTTGAGAGTGAAGAAATGATGGCGGCAGCGGCCATAGGATTCTCCTCCATTGCACTCATCTTTCTTTGGTGGGAAAATCGGGGAGAGTGAGAGGAGGGAAAATTCTTTCCTTTTTTTCGTTTTTCCTCTCCAATTCTCTCCAGGATCTTAACGGGAGAAAATATTGCGCCTAACCCTTTCAAACGGCTATAAACCGCCTTATATTTTACTACGCGTTACAGGATTTTTCATAAACCCTAGTTGCGGCGCGGTGCGTTGATGTATCCCCCTTGCCCGAGACTGGGAAAAAACGCAATAGGCCCTGACCCTTGAGGTAAGCATTTTTGGGCCTTTTAAAAAAATTGCCCGACACTATTTTATTTTTATTAAATGAGTTTTGGTGGGTGAGAAGCCCAAAAGAATGGGCTTTCTTTTCCAATTTTCTGGTGAAACCTAACAAATGGGCTTTTCCTTTTCTCTATTTTTTTAAGCATTCATTTTATTTATTTATTTATTTATATATTAAAAAGGCAAAATTAACCATTGGAAGAAAGACTGGAAGTGGAACTCGGCCAAAGAAAAGCCAGGGGAAGTAGAACCAGTGATAACTAGTGGAAGAGTGGAAGTCCTACCGGTCGAGCTTGTACATCTTTGTCAGCTTCCAACTTTCCTCTCAAAATTTTAACGTTAACGTTAAACTAGTCACCACTCGCCTCTCTTTCTTTCGAGATTACGGTCTAGAGTACACAAGGAAAAAAGGGAAAGGATCGTGAAGAAATGCAGAGTCCCCCTCTTCCTCAACTCAACTCTTTCATCCTCTACTTCTTCACTCTAATAAGTACTTTCTTTCCTTTATTCTCTACCATTAGCATCAATCATCTGGATCTTTATTGGGCTCTTTTCTTTTCATTTTGATTTCTTTGCTTTCTCAGGTTTGTTTATTGCAGTGTTGGGCGATGGAGGATTCTGTTCTGCGCCTTCCATATTAGATGGTGATGCTTCCTCGAAACCCTTGTACTGGAAAGTCACTAACCCAACTCTCTCTCCCTCTCATCTCCAAGGTCGGTTCATTTTATGTTATGTTTTTACTGATAATATATGGAGGACAGGACAGCTATACCAGGGAAATACGTTTAGTTAAATTTGGTTTCTTTTGCAGACTTACCTGGTTTCACTCGTAGTGTTTACAAAAAGGACCATGCTTTAATAACCCCAGAATGTCATGTTTTCAGTCCATTGCCTGATTGGTATTTACAAGTTACAATTTTTTACCTTTAGATTTCTTAGAATGTCTGACTTTGTTAGCTGGCCTATTGACTTTTGAGTCATTTGGCAGGACAAATACATTGGGAGCATACTTAATAACTCCAGCAATGGGATCGCACTTTGTGATGTATCTTGCAAAAATGGAAGGTCTGGTCCTATATGATTGATCAATCATATTGCAACTAAATTTGCATGACTAAATAGTAATATAGGTCTGGTCCTATATGCTGTTGTTTGTGATTTGCAGAGAACTCGAGGTCAGGGCTTCCCCCTCGTGATGTGGAGAGGTAAGGAATTTTTGTTTTCTAATCTTATCAGCAGTTAGAATGACTTACTACATCACACTTTCCAATTATATTTTGCTCTGAGTTTTAATCCTTGTTACTCTTCAGGTTCGTGTTTGTGATTCAAGGCGCTGTTAGTCTCACCAATGCATCTGGCATTATCAACAAATTGATGGTAAAGGGTGCTCCATTTACATTTATTAAGCAACATGTCTGATATGTAATAGTACATTGAAAGCAGCATCAAGCCTCTTTACCATGTTCAAGTAGAGGCATCAAATTTTGTCCACATGATAATGGCTTCATATTGTCCTGCAGGTGGATTCATATGCTTATCTACCTCCTAATTTTGAACATTCTCTGAAGTGTGATGAATCGGCTACTCTTGCAGTATTTGAACGAAGGTACCTTACCGCACACCAACTGGTGACAATCTTTCCTAGTTCTCCCTAGTTTTTGTTTTTATTCTTCTAGATACAATTTTCTTTAATTTTCATGGTGTGCTTGATGAGTTACCTTTAGAGCTTTTTTCGTGCTATTGTATTGACTTCTTAAGCTGTGTATCTATTAAAGGTATTTCATTAATCTGTTATGAAGACCAACTAATTTGGTCTAGGACTATCATGTTTAGAGATCCTATTGGGATGATGGAAGAGTTCTACATTCTAAATTATTAGTATCCATAATTCTTTCCTGTAGATATGCCTTTCTGGACAATCATATTACCGAGCAGATTGATGGTTCGACAGATAGGCAGCCACTTCTTGAAACTCCTGGTGAGGTAATCTTGATGGCCTCTTCTTCTTGCCTCTCCTACTTTCAGTAGTTCATTTAATGTTCCAGATTTGGATATAAGGAGAGTGGAAACAAAACAATTTCTGCTTTACGTAAAGTGTTTCAATTACATTGCACTGTTTGATGTTAAAACTGTTTATCAAGAAGTTGTTTTTCCATAAAAAATTTAAAAAGATCCCAATGCTGAACTAATATATACGCAATGATCAATGGGTTTGTTCATAATAATATTATAACTTAACTATGTTTATGTTTGCTCTAATATGATAGCTATGACCTTCATTTACTTGTTCAGGTGTTTGAACTTCGGAAGCTTCTTCCAGCATCAATTCCTTATGACTTCAATATCCATGTAAGCAATAATCACTGTCCCCAAGTTTATTCTCTGTCTTTATTTAGTCTATGATTATAGTCTATATAATCTGCTAATCAGCTAATGCCATATAATTTAACCTGCACTATTTGCAGTAAAACAAGATCCAAATTTTGTTTGGTTTGATGCTTGATATGTTCTCTAAATTAAATTTTTGTCATTATTTGGGGAACTTTACATGATAAAAGTCCCATTTGTTATTATTTCCATACGTAATAAATGTAAATCATAGGATCGGTCCTTTTGTTTACTTGCTTATGATATGTCTCACTAAACCTTCTTGACTCGATGCTTTAGTAACTTTTCTCTATCTGGCTGATGTTTGGACTTTTGACCCTTCATGCAGATTATGGATTTTCAGCCTGGTGAATTCCTCAATGTGAAGGTAAGCTTCTCTTACTTGCTGATTAATTCAATTATATTAGTATTTGATCATTGTTAGGCATTAGAACTTAATTTGGTTGCATTTTTATCATCATAGAACTGATAGTAATCAAAGAGACAGTGCCGAAATATATTACAAAGACTTAAAAGTTACCATAAGGGAACATGAAATTAATCTTACTAATACATCTTATCTATAGACTGTAATTATTCTTATTGATACATGTTTTAGAGTTAAATATGTGTGGTCATTCACCATTATGATCCACTTCTGATTTGTTCTATACTTCAATGACCATTACTTATTAACCCAGTGATCCCTCAATTTGAAGATGTTTTTTCCACTTTTTGCTTTTTGCTTTTTGCAGGAAGTCCATTATAATCAACATGGTTTGTTGCTTTTGGAGGGACAAGGCATTTATCGCTTGGGTGATAACTGGTAAGAGTTATAACTGAGTGTTGAAAGCAATGCACTACAAAACTGTCTAGCTATTATCTTAATTTTCCACGAGCCATTGTTCCTGCCAAGTTTTGTATAAAGGAATCTGATAATTCTGATTATGATCACACTTTTTATACCAGTTATGCAAAACATGGTGATCAAAACTTTCAAACAAGCTTTAGATTTCCATAGCTCTCACAAGATGCCAAGAGCCAGTTTTCACGTCCTTGCTCCTTTTCTGATGTTAATAGGTATCCAGTCCAGGCAGGTGATGTAATTTGGATGGCACCATTTGTGCCACAATGGTGAGTGATATCAAATCTCTCAATTCTTTTTGCTAGAATGTCAGAATGTTCTGTTCCCTTAATTTCTGCAGTTTTGATTCTGAGCTTGAAGACTCATACATTTTACTGCCATTTCAGGTACGCTGCAGTTGGCAAAACCCGTTCACGCTATTTGCTCTACAAAGATGTGAATAGAAATCCACTATAGTCACATACGGCATGCCATATGTGCTGGAAGGTCCTTGATGAGATTGTTATAATAACAGTTGACCTGCTGAAAATGAACTCAAGTACGAATATCTTGGTCTGTATAAACATTAATCAAGTAGATAGCATTAATCCGTGTTTTCTTTACATACACAAAAGAAGAACCCACAATCTGAAACATATTTGCTTGTGAAATGGCCATTGTCGTCTAACCGTATCTGCCAAAGTTTGGATTCACCTGTGAGAGTCTGTCACAGAGTTGTGAATTTTCAATAAACCATTTTTTTTCAAAAGACATGCTTCCTTTGTTCTTAGTTATCTGGCTCTTTGTTTTTCCAATGAATGCTGTTCATGATTAAGGTCGTTCCCACTACCCAAATGTCTGATATAGTTTTTGGTTAACTTCTTCCTTAATGAAAGATTAAGACACTGGCTGCAAAAGTAAAATTACAGTTTAGTCAAACAAACAATTCCTTTTTCTTTTTCTTTTTTTCTGTTTTAGGTTCTAACCCTCGCTGGCCGCATAAACATGGGCAGCTACTAGCCACCGGGCCCTGAGTCCTCGTTCGGTTTCGTTGATTATAATGTTTTTGGGGTGTTGTTTTGCTTGTGGACTTGATATGGGCCTCGTTCTACTATTAATAATTTGAAAATAAAAATGAAAAATATAGTGGTTGATGTTGTGAAAGTATGTAAATTAAAATTTGAATAAGAAGCAATTATTAACAAAGGAGAGAAAGAGAGAAAGAGAAAAATGAAGAAACGATCAGAAGAGATATATGAATATTCTCTTCATTTTCATTCTTCAATTTATAGATGAAATAATTACTATTCATCCTGCAGTACACTATTCATCTTGTAGTACACTATTCATTCTTGCAGTACACTATTCATCTTGTAGTACACTATTCATTCTTACAGTACACTATTCATCAATAGTGATATATACTATTCATCCTACAGATTTTTACATTTTAGACAGTTTGCACAACTTGCATTTGTCAACTTTCATAACACTCCCCCTTGAACAAATACCACTATTAAAATTTGGATGTGTACTGCCTCGTTAAAAATTTTAAGTCGGAAAAACCCAGTGGGAAAAAACCGAACATAAGGGAAAAAGAATACAATACAATTAAGTCCGTCTAATATGTCTTCAGGACAACATGTGCTTGTCTTCAGGACAATATAGGTGGGCCTACTTGGACGTGCTATTACTGCCTCATTAAAAACCTTAAGCCGGAAAAACCCAGTGGGATAAAAACCGGACAGAAGGAAAAAAAGAGTACAGTGCACTTATGTCCATAATCGCTCCCCCTAAGATAAAATAAACTGCTACTTCTGGAGCATCTAAACATTTCCACTTCTGGGGAATTCAATCTTGCATTTTACTGACTCGCCGCATACCAATGCCATAAACTAATTTCTCAAATGTTGATGTTGGTAAAGATTTGGTAAATAAATCTGCAAGATTATCGACGGAGCGAATCTGTTTAACATCAACTTGTCGACTTTCCTAGAGTTCATGAGTATAGAAAAATTTCCGCGAGATGTGCTTGGTCCTATCACCTTTAATATATCCTCCCCTGACTTGTGCAACACAAGAAGCATTATCCTCATAAATTATAGTGGGAGAATCTATCACCGGTTTGAATCCACTAGCATTATGAATATGTGATATCATAGATCTTAACCAAACACACTCTCTTCCGGCCTCATAGAGGGAAATAATTTCAGAGTAGTTGGAAGATGTAGCAACTAGTGTTTGCTTAGTGGAACGCCAAGAAATGGCTGTATCATTATAGCAAAATAGATAACCGGTTTGGGAGCGAGCTCTGTGCGGATTAGATTTATATCCTGCATCAGCATAACCTACTAAACCAGAGTTAGTAGTATTCTTAGAATAGAATAACCCCAAATCAATGGTTCCTCGGAGATAACGGAAGATATGTTTAATCCCATTCCAATGTCTCCGGGTTGGCTCAGAACTGAAACGTGCCAACAAATTTACCGCAAAAGCGATATCTGGTCTCATGCACTGTGCCAAGTACATCAAAGCCCCGATTGCATTGAGGTATGGTACTTTATGACCAAGTATATCCTCACCAGATTCTTTAGGACGAAACGGGTCCTTTTGGGGGTCTAGAGACCTTACAACCATAGGGGTGCTCAATGGGTGAGCCTTGTCCATGTTAAAACGTCTAAGCAATCTTTCAGTATATGCTGACTGATGGACAAGTATTCCCTTCTTTTTGTGCTCAAGCTCTATACCAAGGCATAGTTTGGTTTTACCCAAATCTTTAACCTCAAATTCCTTTTTCAAACATTCAGCAGTTTCAGATAACTCTTCAGGAGTCCCAATTAAATTTATGTCGTCGACAAAAACTGCTATAATAGCAAACCCGGTTTCAGATCTTTTAATAAACACGCATGGGCAGATGGGATCATTTATGTACCATTCCTTAGTCAGGTAATCACTTAAACGTTGGTACCACATGCGGCCGGATTGCTTCAACCCATATAAAGATCTTTGCAACTTTATTGAGAATAAGTTGCGGGAAGTGCATGCTTCAGGCATTTTGAAACCTTCGGGAATTTTCATATAGATATTGGAATCTAATGAACCATATAAGTATGCCGTCACAACGTCCATAAGACGTATTTCAAAATTTTCTTGGGCAACCCAACTTATAAGGAAACGAAAGGTAACTATATCCACTACTGGTGAATATGTTTCATCATAATCTATCCCAGGCCTCTGCAGGAAACCTTGGGCTACGAGTCGGGCTTTATACCTCATGATCTCGTTTTTCTCATTTCGTTTCCGGACAAAGACCCATTTGTATCCAAGAGGTTTTACATTGTCGGGGGTTTTAGTAATAGGCCCAAAAACATTACGTTTGGCAAGGGAAGTCAATTAAGCTTGGATTGCTTCCTCCCATTTAGGCCAATCTTGCCTATGACGGCATTCGGTTATGGACCGAGGTTCATAATCATCATTCATAATCTCATGAGCAACTGAGAGAGCAAATGCATCATCAATGATTATCTCATTTCGATCCCATATCTCATTACAATAACTGATGGAAATTTCAGTATTCCCAAGGTTGGTGATCCTTTCATGGGTTTGTACCACTTCAAGGGCAATATGCTCATGAACTTGTGCCACTTCAGGGGCAATATGCTCTATTTGAATATTATGTTGTGCCACTTCAGGAGCAATTTGGTTTCCTCGAGAAAGATTAATAAGCTCATCTGGAGCAGATTCTAAATTCCTCCCCCTTCTTTTTCGAGGAACAGTGTCTTTTGATCCCATCGGTCTACCATACTTCAGGCGTGGGCCATTTAGATCCATTTCGGGTGGTTCTACAGGAACATCTATCCTAGCGGGAACATTCGCAGCTGGGATATGAGACTTTGTAACTTTAGCAGTCTCATTAAATGCATCAGGCATTTGATTTGCAATAGCTTGTAAACGGATCAATCGTTGCACCTCATTTTCACATTCAGGTGTTCTTGGGTCTAAATGAGACAAACTTTTCTCATTCCATGAGAAAATCTCAACATTTTTCTGCGTTCCATTTATGGAAGCTTTTGGTATCCCAAATGATGGGAATACTGTCTCATCAAAATGACAATCCGCAAATCTAGCGGTAAATAAATCACCGATCAATGGTTCAAGGAACCGAATAATGGACGGTGAATCAAACCCAACATAAATGCCCAAACGGCGTTGGGGACCCATTTTGGTCATTTGCGGTGGTGCTACAGGCACTTGTACCGCGTAACCAAAGGTGCGAAGATATGAAATATTTGGCTCCTGGCCCAAGACTAACTGAAGGGGGGAATATAAATGAGAAGTAATGGGGCGCAATCTAATTAAAGATACAGCATGTAAAACAGCATGACCCCACGCTGAGGATGGGAGCTTTGTCCTCATCAATAAAGTTCGAGCAATAATCTGAATGCGCTTAATCATGGATTCTGCTAATCCATTTTGAGTATGAACATGTGGGACAGGATGTTCAACTTCAATTCCTAATGAAGCGCAATAAGCATCAAAATTCTTTGATGTGAACTCACCAACATTATCCATTCTTATGCTTTTAATTTGATAATCTGGGAAATGAGCTCGAAGCTTTATTATCTGTGCCAGCAAACGTGCAAAGGCGACGTTGCGCGTTGATAATAGGCAAACATGGGACCATCTGCAGGATGCGTCCACTAGTACCATGAAATATCTAAATGGTCCACTTGCAGGCTGAATCGGCCCACAAATATCACCCTGGATTCTTTGCAAGAATGAAGGGGATTCATAATCAACCTTTGTCGTGAAAGGTTTAGTAATGAGCTTTCCTTGTGAACAAGATTCACAAATGTAATCTTTAGACAACAACACCTTTGTATCTTTTAAAAGGTGTCCACGAGTATTTTTAAGGATTCTTCGCATCATTGTAGCTCCTGGATGACCAAGGCGATCATGCCAAAGTCCGAACACATCAGGGTTCATTAGTTTCCAGGGCATCGTAGCATATGATTCTATAGCTCGTATTGGGACATAATATAATCACATACTAGAAGCTTCCAGCTTCTCATGGATGGTCTTCTGGCCCATCTTGTAGGAAGTGATACAAAGAAATTTCTTATTTTGCTCATTAATTGTTTCTAGATGGTACCCATTACGGCGTACATCTTTGTAGCTAAGTAGATTTCTTTTTTATCTACCGCTCAACAATGCATCTTCAAGATACAATGTTGTGCCATTTGGTAAAATAACTGTGGCAGTCCCATAGCTATCTATAATATTAACAGGATCAGATATTGTCTGAACATTTGCCTTGCGCAATGTCACATTTGAGAACAAGTGTTTGCCACAAAGTATAGTATGCGTTGTAGCACTATCAAGCAAACATATATCTTCTTTTTTCTCAATGTGTCCCATTTGCATTTATCTTGACAACTTCAGGTGTCAAGTTTCATAAAATTTAACAAATTAATAATATGATGCAAAATATAAACCAACAAATATAGAATAAAACTCATGATTTTATTGACGACCATATTTATTTAATATCTTCCTTGGTAACATAATTGTCCAAGGGTATGGCAAAACATAGATGAAAACCCCTCAGGATCTATTTCTGGGGACTTATTATTTTTATCAACATTATAAAAAGAAATCAGAAACCTCAAAAGGTTTTTCATTGCCAATAATATGACAGTTTTCATTGACCAAAACCTTATTGACTTCAGCATCAGTCTCAGTTAGGTCAATGGCATGGGTCTCAACATGTTTGCCTTTATCCTTCTGGGATGCTTGGTATAGATCAACCAAATGTCTGGCCGTACGACAGGTACGTGACCAATGACCAGTCATTTCACAACGATGACAAGTACTATCATCATGCTTCTTCATGGGCTTTTTACCTTTAGGGTTGTGTGGGGAGTTATTTATATTACGGTTAAATCTCCCACTACCCTTACGGAAAAAATTCCCATGCCTACGTTCACAGCCTCTAGGACGGCCAACATTCTTACTTGAGCCGGCATTTGCTTCAGGAAATGCCTTAGAGCTAGCAGGTCTTAAATCATGATTTTTAAGCAGCAACTCATTTGTTTGTTCTGCAGTCAACAGGATTGAGATCAATTCAGAATATGTTTTAAACTGGCGCTGCCGGTATTGCTGTTGCAATACAATATTCGAAGCATGAAAGGTGGAGAATGTTTTCTCTAAAAGCTCAGTCTCAGTAAGCTTAACACCACAAAGTTCAAGCCGTGACACAATATCATATAATGCCGAATTATAATCGGACACGGACTTGAAATCCTGCAACCTCAGATGTAGCCAATCATATTGTGCTTGAGGGAGGATGACAGTTTTGGTGTGATCATACCGCTCTTTCAATCTTGTCTATAAGATCAAGGGATCTCGAACAGATAGATATTGAACTTTCAGGCTATCACTTAGATGCCGACGGATAAAAATCAAAGCATTTGCCTTATCTTTATCATTAGCATTTCCATTTTAACCAATGGTAGCTGCAAGACCTTGGCTTTGGAGATGCAGTTCAATATCGAGACACTATGACAAATAGTTATTGCCACTTACATCCAAAATTTGGAATTTGGGCTTTTCAATATTTGTCATAATTCTGAAAAAAAAAATGGTCTCAATTAGGTTGACAACTTCTGGTGTCAAAAATATTTAGAAGTAAATCTTTACACAATAAAAATTTAAATTATCTAGTGTAAAGAAAAAGGTTAAATAAAATAATGGAATCAAACCTTAAGAACTTACCAAGCTTTAAATTTGCTTCACTTTAAAACACTCGTGCAAACTTCAAAATTGCTTCTCTTTAGAACACTCTTGCTGATAACGTGTTGTGAAAGTATGTAAATTAAAATTTGAACAAGAAGCAATTATTAACAAAGGAGAGAAAGAGAGAAAAAGAAAAATGAAGAAACGATCAGAAGAGATATATGAATATTCTCTTCATTCTCATTCTTCAATTTATAGATGAAATAATTACTATTCATCTTGCAGTACACTATTCATCTTGTAGTACACTATTCATTCTTGCAGTACACTATTCATCTTGTAGTACACTATTCATTCTTACAGTACACTATTCATTATTAAAGTACAACACAGTACAGTACACTGTTCATCAATAGTGATATGTACTATTCATCCTGCAGATTTTTACATTTTAGACAGTTTGCGCAACTTGCATTTGTCCACTTTCATAACAGTTGAAGCATTATTAAGGAAAGGATATAAAGCTTTATAAAAGAAAATTCGTTGGCTGCCCAATACTAATGTTTACATTATATTTGCTTTGTTTTATAGGTTAATTAATATTTTTTGATAATTTGATTTATCTTTGTAAGTTTTTATAAATATCACCTTTTTCAATTTTATTTATAGTTTTAGATGTATTATTAAAATTTTATCAAAATTAAATTTACTAATATTTTATTTATTTTTTGAATATTGCAAATAATAATATTATTATTATTATTAGAAGAGAAAAGTCCGTTGATTCTTTTTCGGGCCAAAAATAATTATAGGCCTTATTACAGCGAGCCTATTCACTTTCGGGCCGTGATTATTATAAAATAAAGCCCTCACCGACAACAAAGGCTACAGCGCTACAACGACAATTGCGCTTCCAGGGCGTAAGTATATATAGGAAGATTCTATGCCATGCAACGCACAATGCACTCTGTTTTCTACTCCGCCGATTCTCTTCTTCTGCTCCGCCAGCTCTCCGCACCTCTAGACGTTCTTCCTCGCTACGCCTGTTATACGCCTTGACCATGGCTTCTTCTCATTCCAAAGACGAAGCATATCTCAACCAAGTCATCTCGAAACGCATCAAAATCTTCGAATCCATCAAGTCTCAACAGCAATTTCAGCTAAAGTCTCTCCCGCACGACCTAATTAAGATTACACTGTCTGATGGGTCAGTTAAGGACGGCAAAAAGTGGGTTTCATCCCCTATGGATATTGCCCAAGGAATATCCGAGAGTTTGGCTGCTAATGCCTTGATTTCTTCAGTCAATGGGGTTCTGTGGGACATGAATAGGCCTTTGGAAGGTGATTGTGAACTTAAGATTTTCACTTTTGATACCGATGAAGGTCGTGATACTTTTTGGCACTCTAGTGCTCACATTCTTGGTCAGGTAAAACGGGCGCTTTCTATATTTGTTTTCATTACACTGTTTTTGTTGTTTTGTATGGTAGTCTTTTGGGGATAATTGTCTTATTTCCATTGCTTTTTATGCAGTCTCTTGAGAGCATATATGGTTGCAAGCTGTGCATTGGGCCTTGTACCGCAAGAGGGGAGGTAATTTGGTAGCTTGGCTCTTTGTTTTATCAAAGAATTCTTCGTTGTAAACAACTCTGTCTCTTAGAATTACATTGTAATTATTAAAATATGCACAACTTTTTTGGGGGTTTACAATTACACGCTTCTGATTACTTTTTTGTGTAGGACGTTCAAGTATGATTTTTTCTTCTTTTCCACATGAATTTCTGTATCTTTGTAATAGCTGAAGACTTTCACTGATGTGGCTTTTCATGAGAATCAAGTATCTTTGTAAGAGCTGAAGACTTTGGCTGATATTTTCGTGTAGCTTTCATAAGAAATCAAGTTTTTGTATTAGGATGAGGGGTTTATACATCGTGATCATTGAAATTAGTGCGCTTATCAGCTTATATTTTCTATATCAATTTATGGCTTGCACTTAAGCAAAGGATTTGATGATAATACCATGGTTTTAATTACTCTTTTATGTGTCTTTCTTTTGGTTTTGATCCCTAAGTTGGTTTGCCTAGTTTCTTTTGGTTATGAATTTGCCTTCTTACTAGATGATAATGTTAATGTGGAGATACAGGGTTTCTATTATGATGCATTTTATGGTGACATGGGCTTGAATGAGGATCACTTCAAGCGAGTTGAAGCTGGGGCTTCGAAAGCTGTTGCGGTAGTGTTTATCTTCCTCAATTTTGTTTTCCATGTTCAACAGCTTAATGTATTTGCAACAGTATTAAACTATTCAGCTCATATGTGTCTCATGGAAAATTTGAGAGTTTTAAAATTGTATTATGAATGAAAAATGGTTACTTTTTTATGGTTTTCTCATACTTTTCTTAATTAGGAATGATGCTTGTAGTTAAGATGTTATCTCATGGTGGATTCTTTTTTCTTTTTGATATCTTGATGCAGGAAAAACAACCTTTTGAACGCATTGAAGTGACAAGGGAACAAGCACTTGAGATTTTTTCTGAAAATAATTTTAAGGCAAGTTGAATGGTATTATTTTCAACTTTTCATATCAATTTAAATGATTCCTCTGTACCAATATGTTTTCTTCATGTGTACTAATTTCTGCATTGGTAATTTTCATATTTAGAGTGAGATCATCAATGATCTGCCCGTAGACAAACCTATAACAGTATACAGATGCGGACCCTTGGTTGATCTGTGTCGTGGACCTCATATTCCAAATACTTCCTTTGTCAAGGCATTTGCATGCTTGAAGGTGATGTGTTACGCAATATATCAAACCTATGTTTTACAGATATGTAAATTACTGTTCATGACCGTTTCCTGCTTTACTTATGAATTTCTTCTATCTTCAGGCTTCATCAGCTTACTGGAGGGGAAACAAAGATCGTGAGAGTTTACAAAGAGTTTATGGAATATCTTATCCTGACCGGAAACTTTTGAAGGTGAAATGGTCTTTCCTACTTTGTTTTGATTCTGGCTTTGGCTTTATTGTTGCACTATTTTAATTGTTTTTGAATATTTGTTTGGTTTTGAATTTTCTTTAATTGCGATCGTTGAAGCAATAATATATCATATGATGCATAGAGAAATATATTTGCTTCTTTCACTATGCTGCAAAGATTTCAAAATCTCGTATAATTGCAGAAGTTACTTTAAGAAGTCAATTCCTTATAGTAGGTTTTACCTTACATACCTAGACAAAAACCTGAGAGTTATATAATTCTTTTGCAATAAGAAAAGATTTTATCTTGTTTCATAGTAAACTAATTTTTCTTGTATCTCCATTTTGCTTCTCATGAATGTCGGTATTTTCCCGCAGGAATATATCCATCAGCTCGAGGAAGCAAAGAAATATGACCATAGATTGTTGGGTACAAAGCAGGAACTTTTCTTTAGTCACCCCCTCAGGTATAAAATAATCTAATATGCTTGGGAGTAGTGTGTTCAAGAGTGTGAGGGATGTTAATTTTTGTTGTATTTGGCAACTTTCAGCCCAGGAAGTTGGTTCTTTCTTCCTCATGGTGCTCGAATTTACAACAAACTGATGGAATTTATACGAAATCAATATTGGAAGAGGGGTTATCAGGAGGTTTGTCTCTCCCCCCTTAATTTTTTATCAAACTATATAACCCCAATAATGATTCAATAGAATTGCATAACTTTGGCAGGTTAAGACACCAAACATGTATAATATGAATCTTTGGGAAACATCAGGTCATGCTGCAAATTATAAGGAGAATATGTTTTTGTTTGAGGTGAGATTTTGTAACTACCGAAAAAGAAAAAGAAAAAAAAACCTTGTTTGTGTGGTTTTGATTGTTGCTTGAATCTCTATGTGCAGTTCCTAGGAGTTTAATATTATCTGTGTTAAAAGGACATTTTCTGCATTTAGTTGATGTTTGGGTTTCGCTGCAGATTGAAAAACAAGAGTTTGGACTGAAACCTATGAATTGCCCAGGCCACTGTTTAATGTTTCAACACAGAGTTCGTTCTTATAGAGGTCAGTTCATGTGCGTCTATGTACTTTGATTGCCTTGCCCCCCTGCTGTCTTTCAAGTGATTTTATTTGTTCACACATTAAAAGATGAGAGGTATAAAAAAGGGAAAGGGGCTTCCTTGGCAGGCAGCATCAAACGTTTTCTGGCTGAGACTATTCCCCATCTGCTGTCCTGTCGTGCTGACTTTCAGCTTTGATGTGATAACCTTGTGGTTCAGCCGAAACTAAGATCTAGAGTTTAGCTTCCCCCCTGCATGTATAGCGTTAAGAATGTGCTTATTTAAATTTGTCTCCTTTTAAAGAGTTTTTGATATCATATGGTTGTCTGTTGTGACTAACAGTGCTTAATGTGATTCATTTTTGTCTTCTCTGGCTTCTTTGTTTCTCCTTTCGATTAAATCGTGAAGAACTACCTCTTCGTCTGGCTGATTTTGGGGTCTTGCATCGTAATGAGGCTAGTGGCGCACTCACTGGATTAACTCGTGTTAGGAGGTTTCAGCAGGTTTGTTGTAAACTTTATGATAATGGTGCTCCTTGCTAGGTCTCTGTACTTTTATTTTAGCTAAATAGCAAAATGAAATTTTGGTCTACCATAATTTATTGCTTTGTGAAAACTTCCATTTAGTTTTGGACTTAAAGTTCTGAAGTCTCTTTCAGATCGTATGCAGTCTTGTTGCTTAGTCATGCTATTTGAAAAGTTTCTCTGGTTACCTCATGAGATTTTTTTTTTTCCTGGAAGATAGATCTTCTTGTTTTGTCCACCCCTTGGTGACCCTACTCTTCATATTGTTTCAGGATGATGCTCACATTTTCTGCAGGGAGTCTCAGGTGATGTTGGGGTTTAAATTGTATATTACAAACTTGTGAAATATTGTTATCTCACTGTTTTCTTTATAACACATCTTCTACCTCCTTTCAGATAAAGAAAGAAGTAAAAGATGTCCTGGAGTTCATCAACTATTGTTACACTGTGTTTGGCTTTACTTATGATCTAAAGCTATCTACGGTATGACAAGCTCTATTAAGAGGTTTGAGATTGGAAGTAGTTTTTTCTGTGATTATTAAATGCTTTCCTAGTTGCTGATTCCTAAGTATAACAAAGTGAGTTTTTTCCTGACATGATTCCTTCCTGTGTATTCTTCCAAAATCAAAGTTGGAAGAAGTATTGTTTTGAACTGGAAATCTAACTTGGTGATCGCTAGGTGTATATTTTGAGATCCTATACATATAGAACCACTTATGCAATCTTTAGTTTTCAATGAAAATTTTTTCCTAATAACATTAGAATAAATTATTTTTATATTTTCTGGT
Organism: Microcos paniculata; assembly: GCA_030664755.1. Taxonomy (NCBI): domain Eukaryota; kingdom Viridiplantae; phylum Streptophyta; class Magnoliopsida; order Malvales; family Malvaceae; genus Microcos; species Microcos paniculata. The sequence goes on from CP131460.1 coordinate 41,460,673, forward strand.
AAAAGAGGTTTTTGAATAGATTCCTAATATTTCTAGCTGCATTAAGCTTGAATTAGTTAAATTTTTTGATTCATGTTGTAATATTAGAAGGACCTTAACCTTATGATCGTACTCGTGCTTGGGTTGTATTTTAGCTTGATATTTTTTATTTAGTGTGTAACAAAAATTTTTTAACTATAGAGGCCAGAGAAATACCTTGGAGATTTGGCTACTTGGGAAAGAGCTGAAGCTGCTCTTACAGAAGCCTTGAACGAGTCTGGGAAGCCATGGCAGGTCAGTTTCTTCCATCCTTCTTAAGGTCAACATTTAGGGTATAACTACATTGTCTGTGAATAACAAATAAGAATATTTGCTTCAGCTTTCAACCACCCTTGAGCATCCAGCCTATATGTTTTCTTACGTCGAAAATTGGTATGACTATAACAATATATGCACGTAAAGATAGATATAGTTTCAGCAATCTTTTTGCCTCAATGAGTTGTTGCTCTAGTCAAATATTTGGGCATGCTTAAGGTGGATTAAGATTTGAAATTATGACTACCTACTGGTTGAGATGGCAAAGTTCACCCGGACCTGAAAACCCTTCTTGATCTGCCCAAACTTGTCCCAACCTAAACCTGAAATGACCCAAATTCGAGTGCTCGGGAGACTACTCATCTACTTTAACAAACAGCTCGTTCTCTATTGCCAAGAGAAGGGAAAATCTTGCATAGTTAGGTGGCATGTTGTGATCTATTTGTTGTGCTATATCTTCTCTATTTTATATATGAGTATTGTTATATGTTCCTATCCATTTTACCTGGCTATTTTCTAGATGCTTATACTCGAGTCATCGTGTACAGATAAATGAAGGAGATGGGGCTTTTTATGGTCCGAAGATAGATATTAGTGTATCTGATGCTTTGAATAGGAAATTTCAATGTGCAACATTGCAGGTTTGTGACGTTCAATTGTGCTTCATTTTCTCTTTTGTCTCTGCTCTCTGATCTGTAAAGAAAATATTTTTGGTAATTTCACTTACTAGCTTATGCCCCTTATTGCAGCTTGACTTCCAGCTTCCTGATCGCTTCAAGTTGGAGTACTCAGCAGAGGATGAAGCCAAGAGGGAGAAACCTGTTATGATACACAGAGCGATCCTGGGTTCTGTTGAACGTATGTTTGCTATATTATTGGAGCACTACAAGGGCAAATGGCCCTTCTGGCTTAGTCCTCGTCAAGCAATTGTTTGCCCTGTCTCAGCAAAGTTCTCGGATTATGCTGGAAAGGTAGTCTACTATAGCAGTATTTTTCTTAGCTTGTTTATTGACCTCTATTACGTTTTTATTTTTTAATTCTACACTGCTGACCTTACGATTTCTGTGGTGCACCTACATATAATCATTGTATACCATATATTGAATTCTATGGATTTCTTCTGAACTTCTGGCATGATGTTCGCCCCAGTATCTTTACCAGAATTTTATTTCTTGTCTTATTGCATTTTACATGTACTTGGTGTTGTAATGGAAACCTTGGCATGGCAAATACCTTATTTTCAGTTTACTTTTCCAGATCGTGAGGATGATGGTAGTTTTTGTCTGTGTTTGCTAGCCCTAGAATTCTCTAGTTCTCTGTTATTATCTTCCTTGTTGGATGTTCAACGTCATGTCATAATTCATGAAGCAGTTTGTAAGCTGTTTGCCAAAATAGAGGATTTCTGGCTGCTTGAGAAAGATTTCTGGGAACAAAGTTTTAGATCATAGATGTAGGTGGAAACTATTGAAAACAAAACCTTGCATTGTTTATCTTACTAAGGTTATGGTCGCCATCTAGAGCATAATGGCTAGGAGGAAACTACGATCCGCTTTAGCTGACCCACAAAGTAGGAGAAGGCTTATTATGTTATTGATTAGTTAATTCTTGTTATGCTTCAATCATTAATGCCAATATTCCATCTTGGTTCATTCTCGTAGGTCCAAAAGCAGATTCATGAAGCAGGCTATTATGTAGATTTTGATTTGACAGATCGAAAGATCCAGAAAAAGGTGCGACAACTGACATCTTCAGTTATATCAAAAGCCAGTCTCATCTTCAGTCATCAGCTTGCTCTGCTATATTGAAGTGAAATGTATTGCACTTACGCTTTCCCTTTTTCTTTGCAGGTAAGAGAAGCTCAGTTGGCACAATACAATTATATATTGGTTGTTGGAGAAAGGGAAACAGAATCTGACCAGGTGTGCCCATGTTTTTTAATAGATTTGTGTACCTTTCCTGTGTATGGATGATGAATTAATTTTGAATAGCTTAGCACAATGCTAATTTCCCTTTCTGATCTCACCAATCATTTTCATTCTTTAACTGGCTAGATCTACGCTTGCTAAAAATTAAATTATAATGTCTACCCCCCTTTGTCGTGCATGACTCAAATGTATATGGCTTAATGTTCTCAGGTGAGTGTTCGGGTGAGAGATGAGGCAGATCACTCGACACTGAGCATAGAAGGTCTACTCCAACACTTCAAGGATGAAACAGCAGCTTTTCAGTAGGACTGCCATTTATTTGTTTAATCAAAATTAACATGTGTATATGATGTAAATGTGAAATTAATCAATGAACCGTACTTTATTACCTATATTTTTCAGATTATAGTTTTTGAATTTCAATTTATTTAGTAATAAATTAAAGTTAATTCATAACTTGGTGATGAAGTCCTGTGTGGAGGGATCAGTTTACACCTATCATTTTATAACTTCATGCGTGATTAAGTCCCTTGACTTGACTTGACTTGAGAACGTACCTTCTATTCTTAATATCCTAACTGAAGGAGTTTTTTCAATTTTAATGACCCGTTTAGCTGTCATAGAGATGGAGATGATCAATTGTTGTTATTTTCAAAATCATGAGAACCACGATTCCAAGGGCAAGAAAGAGAAGGAAACCTAAGAACGGCTTCATGTTTTTCAATCATTATTATTACAGTTTTTTGTATCCGGTGCTTAAAAATTTTGAGTTACTTTCTGCTAGTGGTTAGGGAAGCAGACAAAAACGAATTTACTGCTTCAATAAAGCTTTCAAAGAGTTCCAGTTACCTTGTATTATTGATATATTTTTCAGATTTCAGAAGATTTTTTAATTTAATGCCTTCAAGTCCCCGGTCTTTTGACAAAGTTTAGGCCATATTTGATAAAAAATACAAAGAAATTATCATTTAAGATATGTATCGTAAAAAAAAAGGTATACATGTTTTAAAAAATAAAAATAAAAATGAAATTAGACCTAGAAATGAGATTAAAAAAATTTGTTCTCAACTTTAAATCCATTTTTATTTTCATTTTCTAAAACATGCATGTATTTTTATAAATTATATATATTTTATAGGATGATTTCTTTGTATTTTTTAGAAAATAAAAATAGAAAATATTTTCATATACCAAAAATTAATATTATTTTTTCCATATCTGCATATATTTCCAGTTTCATAGATTCCTTTCTAACCTTACGATTTTCTCACTAATTAGTTTGAGGTTCCAACTTTCAACGGATTAGATTTTCCTTCTGCGCTTTGTTTTTCCAAATACCAATTTCCTCGAAGTATGGGAAAATTACTAGGCAGGTTGAAGGACACAATGGGACAAGGAGATTGCTAGGCATTTCACTGCCTGTGTGCGTAACCTTGAATTTGATGAACTTAGCCGTATTATGACCCCATTTTTGCTTTTCAATAATGGCATCACAGATAAGAAGCATTTATAAATGATTTGCCAGAAGTCAAAAACATGTGCATTTTTTTTGGCAGCCCAAATCACATTTCATTTATATTTCCACAACTGAAAGCTATTACAAAGTTCACAAAAGTTCATCATCCAGATTGTTTACTAGTAAGGAAACCGAGAAATTACTACATCACTCATCACTACTAGCTACCTCCTCTCTCTATACGAGGGACTGTAACAGCGCTATAATATCCTGGACAAATGGGGTTAGTAATAACCCAATGTTGTTCACTCCTCTTTACCATATTCCTCTACAAGACCGAAGTATCTGTTTCAAAAATTGCGCATCACCACATCTCCCTTTGTTTAGCAATTCAATCTACCACATGTCTCTCCTAATCTCTAATAACTATTGTATCACTGAATTACTCTTATTTGTATCACTGCTGTACAGCCTGTACTGGTTTCATCTTGACAACCTCACCACTGCTGTAGCCGCTTTATCTTGACTTCCTCACCGAAGTGGTCTAAGGCGGTCCCAGCTTCTCCTTGTGGCAAAACGATTTCAAGCTCTTTCACTTTAGAAAAGATCAAGCCCTTCTGAATTAAAACCTGTAAAGTACATCCAAGTGATTGAAAAAGGAGATTGAAATCTGAAAATTACATTCAAGTGGTTAGAAAAAAAGCAACAGAAAACAATTTAAAGGACATACCTCAAGAAAATTATACCTCACTTTCAGCTTAGGAGCATTAAGGCACTCAAAATTTTTGTATAAATCGCCTTGATCTTCCAATGGAATAATATCAATTACAGCAGACTCTAGAGCAGGAAAATCAAAGGCAGAAAATCTGATTGGAAGTACACCGGATGTGTCTTCAAAAGTGAAATTCTTCAGTTTTGGACCATCAACACTGATTTGACCTTCTGGAAGCACCCAGAGAGGCGGCATCTGATACCTCTGTACTGTCAAAGTTTCAAGTTTCCTTGCCGAAATCCTGACCGCCTCTACATTTTCTAGTGCACAATTTTCTAATTTGAGTTCAACTACATTTCTCTTATATTTCTCAACAATAAGGATAGTGACTGACTCAAAACCCCCTTGAGTCTACCAGCTTCACAAATGAGTCCAAAGCGGTGATGGATTTCATTGCCGACTACTACAAAAATATTGAGAAAAACCCGGTTCAAAGCATAGTTAAGCCTGGTTACTTGTCAACCGAGTTGCCTAATTCTGCCCCTCCTTGCCCTGAATCACTCCAAGATATACTCAAAGATGTTAACGATTCCATTTTGCCAGGCCTTACCCATGGGCAAAGTCCGAACTTCTTTGCCTACTTCCAAGCAAATGCCAGCACCGCCGGCTTTTTGGGGGAGATGCTCTGCTCGGGATTTAACGTGGTCGGTTTCAACTGGATCTCTTCTCCAGCTGCAACCGAACTTGAATCCATTATGGACTGGATGGGAAATTTACTTGAGCTACCGCCTTCATTATTTTTGTTCTCTGGAACGGGTGGTGGTGTCTTGTACGGTAGTACGTGTGAAGCAGCAGTCTGCGCTTTGGTTGCCTCAAGGGACAAAGCCTTGAAGCAGCTTGGAGGTATGCATCTCATCAAACACATTTCACTTTCCAAAAGGCTGAAAAAATTTTTGGCTCATTGAAACATCTTCCTTGACAGGGTATTCAATGTCACCTAAACAGGTTGGTTTGGCCATTAAAGATGACATCAGATCAGGTCTGGTGCCATTATTTCTTGTTGGTACAATTGGGACCACACCAACGGGAGCTGCGGATCCTATTGCAGTGTTAGGCAAAGTTGCAAAAAAAGTACAAGCTCTGGTTTCACATTGATTCAGCTTATGCCGGGAGTGCCTGCATTTACCCGGAGCTCAGGCCGTACCTCGATGGAGTTGAGTTTGCCGATTCCCTGAGCATGAATCCACACAAATGGTTTCTCACCTACATGGAACTGAAGGTACTGGTTGATTCCTTGTCGAGTGACCCAGAATATTTAAGAAACAATGCTAGTAAATCCGAAACTGTGATTGACTATAAAGATTGGCAGATTGCATTGAGCCGACGATTTAGGCCATTGAAGCTTTGGATTGTGACCCGCCGGCTTAGAGTTTATTAATAGACTAAGATCATGTGTGCACCTTCTGATATGGCCTGGCTAACCTGACGTACCATATTCGGAGTGATATCAACATGCCGAAGAGGTTCGAGGAATATTTAGGCAAGATGGCAGGTTTGAGATAGTAGTTTCAAGAAAATTTGCTTTGGTTTGCTTCAGGCTTAAGCCAAAGGTAGAGGTTGAAGGCAATGAATTGAACTGTAAACTGCTGGGTGCTGTAGATTCGAGTGGGAAAGCTATCATGAATCATGCAGTTTTCTCATTCGCTGTGCCATTGGAACTACTCTCGAAGAATATCATGAGGATGCTTTATGGAAACTCATCCAGTAAAGGCTCACGAAGATCATGTGTGCAGCTTCTTGTGTTGAAGTGTTGTGTGGGCTGTTGTGTTGGTGGAATAGGTATGTGGCTATTGGGTCCAACTTTGCAACAATGGTCCAAAGCAAAGTCTTTTCCACGTCCCTTTTCACCATCTCTGAAAAGGAAACCGAGATGAGGGCGTGAAGCAAGATGGAGAAGTTGAGGAATTACAAGAGATGGTGCGCCAAGAAGTTGAATTGGTGGACAAAGCTTTGCAAGCTGGTGGTGTTCACTTGGTTGGTGACAATGAGATGGTTGTGCAACGCAAAGGATCTGGTCTAGGGAAGAAGATCTTGATAGACTATGCTTTCAATTTTATGAAGAGGAATCTGAGGCAGACTGATGAAGTGTTTGAAATTCCCCGTGAACAGCTGCTTAAAGTCAGTATGAATTTAAATTAGCCAATGCTAAATTGTTTGGGTGCATGCATCGATGATCTTACCAAAGGTGTTGGAAGTTACTACGGCTGAAGTTGCTCAACTACTCATGATCAAGAGTCATGTATTCACAACTACCAGCACCACCAAGACAACTTATGTTATGACGAGAGAGCTTTGTAGCTAGTTGATTTTGGAATTTGAACATATCAATCAATCAATCAACATATAGTACTATTTAATTACCATGATCCCAGCACCTCATATATATATATATATATATTATGAAAGATGCAGAGCATGCAGAGAGATACATAAGCATCTCATATTAATCCAGGCATGCAATCTACGAAAATCGATTTACGTTTAGTAAATCTAGTTACGTATATTTAATCATGTTGCTCACATCATAATAATTAAAGCAGGATTAAAAGCCATCACAAACTCAAATGGGAATAGATTAAGGACACTGGCAAATATTGACAGAATCTCCTTTGCACTCCTCTTTGAAAAGAACAAAAAGTATCAATCTAAGTTGCTCTGTTTCCCAAAAAATTGGGCCAACTCAAAAGATAACATGAATCTAACTATGTAAGTAGAGAAAATTATACTATCTGAAGATTAGGTGACACCATATCTACCTTTCTTGTCTCTATCATATCATTTCCTTGCCATTCTTCAACCCCATTTCCGTTCATGTTAGCTGGCTGTGTCGATGGTTTCTTCTTCCTTTTCTTACTTTCCAACAACGCTTTGGCAAAGGTATCCACTATCTTTTGTTGTGACTGAAGTATCATCTCATTATGCTTCATTTCCATCTGCATTCTCATCTTCTCAATCTCCTTCACTGTCTCCATTTTCATCTTTTCCATCCTCATAAATCTTTCAGCCAACAACTTAATCGAGGTAACAACCTCCTCAACTGGACCCACACCCCTCTTGACTTCAGCGCCAGCATCCTTCTTTCCAAGCCCTGGCCTTGAAGAAGAAGCAAATCCATTCAATCCCCTACAATCAACACCTGGGTCAAAGCTCCTATAAACTTTACTGCGTTTCTTTGGATGAAAACCTTGAGGTACCGAATCCCAAGCACTTGAAACTCCTCGAAATCCCATTCCTTCATCAATGTCATACTCTTCCCAATCATCATAATAACCATAATCTAGCTTAGGGCCATAATTATTCTTGGGCTTGAATTCTGGTTTCATGAAACTCCTATTTCCCAAGGTCTTTACAGAAAACTCTCCAACAGTATCAACACCTTCACTAAAAGCAGTATCAAAATCTTCCATAGAACCATACCCATCGCCAATTCTACCATTACTCCTAAATTTAGACCCTTTAGCCACAAAACCCCTATGCTCGGGCGACTTCAACCCATAACCACCTCCAAAGTTACCGTACCCGCCTTGAAAATCATCATCAAAACCTAGATTAGACCCAGAATTCCCATTAATCATTCCATGATTCTTCAATTTCAAGCAAAACCCATCAGCTACACTGACTTTGTGATCAAAATTATGATCTTGATCATCGGATCCAGCAACCGACGTTGATGCAAAATTCATAGAATCAAGCAGAGAAAACAAGTCCCAAGAAGAACAGAACTTGCCTGGTTTTTTAAGACTACGTTGCTTCTCGGCACGGTACCGTTTTCTCAGCTTCTCGATCTTATGCCGGCATTGAACGGAAGACTTCGTCGTCTCCGGATCAGCGACTGAGGATACGGCGACGGAGACAGCGTCCCAGTCTGATGCCTTAAGGTTCCCACGTCTAAGAGCGAACCATCTCTCCTTGTAAGCCTCAATCAACGCCAGGGTTTCCTCCTTGTTCCAGCACGGGGGAGGGACCCGGCGTGTGGAGGGGGTCGAGGAGAGTTGCGGCGGAGGAGAAGTTGGAGATGACATGAGGGAGCGACAGCGGCGCCGGCGGCGGCGGGTCTAAGATAAGAGAAAGAGAAGGGATAAGTGAGTAGGCAAAGAGGGGGAGCATTTGCTTTTTGAGGGTTTGGACAATAAAGGCGGACGTAAAGAGGGAGAAGAAGGGGAAGTGGGGGCGGTTGGTTGGTTACGTTGAGTTGCCCGATGAGTGGGGGCGGCTAACGTGCGCGAGGGGAAGGGGTGGAGTGGTGCACGCGACAGCCGACAGCGAAACACGTAAGACTTTTTTTAAGTTTTAGTAGAAAAAGGAGTTAGGAGAGTAAGAGCCCGGCACTAAACACGCATATGGAAGTTAACGTCAACGAATCAAAGTGATCGAGGGGGCTGGGGCTGGGGCTGTGGCTGAGCCCACTCCCCCTTCCCTTTGTTTCTCTGCCGAGAGGGGTTCTTGTTGGATTGATGTGGTTGTGAGTGGTGGTGGCGCGGTTGCCAGGCTGAAAGTGACAGGTGCTTGTTTCTTCTTTGTGGGCACTTTGGATTGTTGGACTTGGATTGGATTCGCTTTCCCAAAATTGTAGTCCAGAAATTTTGGGCCTTTACTATAGATAATGGTTAATGGACCAGGATTGATAAGGGAAATATGATGAAATTTGGGCTTAAGCGTTCCTAGGTGTAAAAGTTTTACTGAAAACTAATCATAGTTTCAGCTAAAATGATTTCTAATTTCCATCAATCATTTCATACTTTATCCTCCAAATTGCTACTTAAGCTTCCGCTGCATATGTGGAGTTGGGTGCTTAATTAATGATTTTGAGATAACAAAGCGTAAGCTATTGGAATTGAAATTGAATTTGAATCAGAATCACTCGTAGTGCCCCGTTAATGGGCCATTAGTGTAAAGCCGAGGACAAAAATGCATGACTACATTGAATTTTGGGTGAATTTCAAAACTAATGGACCATGCATCGCATTTACCGGACAGGTTCAACTTTACACTATCAAATATGTGGATTCAGGTTTTTGTCTTCCAAGACAACCTAGTTGTTTTGAAGCATGCTCTTTCCCAGATATAATTATGCCAAATGGGTTTAAGTAGCATTCGCAAGATTTAGCAGACATGTACTCCAGGTTAATTTTCTCCATTATTGAAGCTGAGAGAACAAAAGCTGGGGATTGGAGGAAAGGGGACAGAAACATGTTTCGTGCTCATCCGAATCATTGTTGCTTTCCTGTTTGTTGTCAATTCTGGTCATTTTTTACATTTATCAATATATAAATGACAATAATTCATTCAGCAAAAAGTTGATAAAGCAAAGAAAAAGTTGTCCAAAAATCAAAAGAGAAAAGTTGATGAGACCATTGCCGGTAATTAAATCTTATCTTTAATTTGTATTTGTACTATTCCCCAAAAAAAAATTTGTATTTGTACTATCTTTCTGGGGTACTTAATTCAACTACATTTTTCATTTTGCACAGGCTAAGAAGACGAAAAGTATATGTACTATGTAGTATAAGTACAAATACGAATCGAGAATCTGAGCAAAGGCAAGCAGATATTTGGCATTAAATATGGAATTTTGTCTCCTAATAAAGGTGACAATTACTTCTGAACTGTGTACTGGAGATATCTTAAACTAGCATTCTTGCACTGGAAGAATAATTATGTCAGGGCAATAATCTGCAACATCAAATACGATTCCCAAACCCTATCAATTGTATATATATTTGAAGAACTTATGTCTGTGAAAAAGGCTTCAATTCAATAATCCCCGGTGGAATACGTGAATAGGTGCTATTAGAATACGTAAAGAACCTAGATTGATTGGTGGATGATAAGTTGATTGGAAGCCAGCTGAAAAGAGCTGCTGGGGACAAGATACGGAAAAAGAAGTAGTAGAAAGTGAGAAGAGCATTTCTATTGCTTGCTCTGTAGCGTGGTCTTCGTCTAGTCAACTGTCATTTTCCGATACAATTGCAACCTTTCTACCTGTACATCAGATCAGAAGTTTTAATCAGATTCTTTGCAGAAATATCAACAAAAACTCTTTCCCCTTGTTACAGTGTTTCCCATCTCTAGAGTACACCAAAACATCTCTTTTTCGCTCAACTATGGATCAGAGATTGCTAAAGGCAGCAAGATCAGGTGATATTAATGTAATCAAGCAACTTGCTGATGCCGAAGCCAACATCCTTGGGGGAACAACGCCTCAAGGAAACACCGCTCTTCACATGGTTGCAAGATTCGGGCACGAGAATTTGGTGCGAGAGATAATGGGGCGGCAACCTAACCTTGTCCTCAAGAGCAACCTCAAAGGTGAGACCCCGGTTCATGTTGCAGCCAGGGGTGGACATTGGAAAATCATTCTATTATTCATAGATTCTGTAAAAGCCTCAAGCGATGTTCACCTTGCAAGAATCAGAGATAATTATGGTAACACGCCCTTACATTCTGCTGTGAGAAATGATCATTATATGGTAGTATGGAGATTAGCAGACAAAGACCGAGAATCCTTGGAGTTCGTTAATGATGCTGGGGAATCTCCACTCTCCATCGCTATTGATCTCAAGTTAGCGGTTACTGCAGAGGCAATCATAGGTTTAAATCGATCCACTCTTGATTATAGAGGACCCAACGGCCAAACCCCTTTGCATTGTGCTGTCATAAGGCGTGATTTACGTAAGGATTTTTGTATATTTCCACCTTACAAAGACCTAATATTTTTCTTAGCTCTGGATAAATTTATGTTCTGTTTTCCATTTTTTCCTTTCATTTTTCCTTCTGGCTCTACTAACTTTGGTTAAAGGCCTTTTCACCAAGTGAAAGTGGTTAACTGCAATATTTTTCGTGTTTAATTTCTATGCTGTGAAATACAGATATCATGCGTAAAATGCACATAAGGAAACCAAAACTCGTTAAAATGCAAGATGAAAAGCAGAGGACTCCCCTTCACTATGCTGCGGCCTTGGGTGAATATGAAATAGTCAAGTTGTTATTAGAATGGGATACTTCGGCTGCGTATCAAGGTGATGACAATCAACAAATACCTCTCCATTTGGCTGCAGAGAATGGCCAAGTAAACTTGTTAAAGATATTGCTCGATCCGTGCCCAGACACCATTGAGTTATTGGATAATGAGCAACAAAATATCCTCCACTTTGCAGCCAAAAATGGAAATATCGATGCTGTCTCTTTTATATTAAAGCTGCCTGAAATGGAGGACTTAGTTAATGCACCTGATATCAATGGAAATACCCCATTGCATCTTGCAGCAAAGAATTTCCACAGCAGCATTGTGTACATCCTAGCAAGAAATGCAAAGGTGGATATTAGGGCAATCAACAAGTTCAATGAGACTGCTCTAGCTATTGTGCAATCAACAGATGACCGTGGAATGGAGCTACAAAAGGTAAGCAAAAATGCTAATCCTAATCAACTTCTTGTAAGTTGCAGCACTTACAAGTGAATTATACTGTTAACATTTTATTTATGCTTCTGATTATAGTCTTTGCATTGCAGCACTTGACGTTGAAAGCACTAAAGAGGTCTAACGCAAAGAGAGCTATTAATCCCAAAGATGTCGTCGAAAATGCAGAATTCAGATATGTTGAACTAGAAAAAGTAGTTGAAAGAGGTGGTAAGAAAAGCCGAGAGATGGCTCAGATAATCTCGGTAATGGCAACACTGATAGCTACATTTACATTTACCGCAGCCTTTACCATTCCTGGAGGTTTTATAAACGGAGGAAACGACGAGGGTATGGCAACGTTGATTAGAAAACCAGCTTTCAAAGCATTTGTCATCACTGACACCATCGCCATGACTTCGTCCATGACTGCAGCAGTTATGGTTTTCTGGTCATCTTCTCGTCGCAACAGCGAATCGTTCATGGACACGCTTCCTTTTGCCATTGGCTTGACGTGGATTGCACTTGTGGCAATGGCACTAGCATTTGTGACTGGCTTGTTTGTTGTGTTGTCCGAACTCTGGCTTGGTATAGTGGTTTGTGTGATCGGCTGTGCTGCCCCTGCCATTCTTTACATATTTGCTCCTTTGTTCCTTCTTGTCTTTGATAGGTTGTCCTCTACTCGAGCTCGCCGACGTAATATTGTAGAAGACAATCCATTTTTATTCGTTTTCCGACTGGCAAAGATGATATCTTGAAATCAGAATCTCTTGAACTTGTACTTTGGAGGAAATGTTTGAAAAACAGAATAAGCTGTAAGACGCATGTAAATTTTTTGAATTTAAGATTACGTTTGGTATGAAAAATTATTTTCTATTTTCATTCTCTAAAAAATATAAAGAAATTATTATCTAAGATATATGTTGTTAAGGAAATGCATGTATGTTTTAGAAAATAAAAATGAAAATAGATTTAGAAATGAGATTAAAAAAATTGTTCTCAATTTTAGGTCTATTTTTATTTTTATTTTTAAAAACATGTATATATTTCTATAAATTACATAAATCCTATATGATGATTTTTTTGTATTTTTTAAAAAATAAAAATAGAAAATATTTTTATCCTAAGGTTTCAGTCGCTGTCAGCCAACGTTGCTAGCAGAGTAAATGCTTTGAGCTTGCATGTTCTAGTCGAGACGAGTCTGTAATCAAAAGCTTGGAAGTTAAATCAACCCATTTGGACTTCTGTTTAGTACTCTATTTTTACCGTTACCACTTCTTGGACATATTGAATCGGTCAAGCAGCAGGGGCTTTGCCCTGCTCCGAGTCCGGACTGTGGAGAGTGACAAATTACAATTTGGGCTGTTGTTTGTAGTCTGATGCAGGAAATCCAAACATCTTAAAAGTTCTACTTGCCCAGCAAGTATTGATTGAGCCCAACAGGCCAATGACATAACGAGACAGTTCTTGACATTCACGGGCTCTAGACTTTAGATCCGGTTTAAGAGTTGCTTGCAAGCTACATACACAAATAGTCAAACACGAGTGACGATAGGAGTTCCGAAGAGGAGTTCCTTTTCTGAAAAATCTATGTTTAATAGGAGTTAGATTCCGACAAAATGTAACCTCTGCCTAATTATGTGAGCTAAACTCGATTATTTTTCCAAGTAAAAGTTGAAATCATCATGTGCTTGTGGAGATTAAAATATTAACAGGTCACTTTACTTTCTCATTCTTCTAACCGCGTGCCATCCTCCACGGTTTTACTAAGCGCATTTTAGTATGGCTTGCCGTGTTCAACTTGTCAATTTTATCCCAATGCCGAAAACTCAGAAAACCAGTTCAGGGAGCCAATGCTTGAGGCGATACAGAGACGGAGCAAACCAAATTGAGCGGAGTAGAAGTTGACACGCACAAGTATCAACTATCAAGCTGTTAAAAGTCTCACACCTATCAATCAAGTTTGGAAGTTGGAACCCAATATTTTATCCTTTGCCACTGTTAAAATACGAGTATTACTTTGGTTTGAACAATAACCAAGCTTCTATCCAGTGGAAAACGAGAATACCGATTTACGAATGTTATACAAAAAGATCCAAATTCAATCTCACAAACACAGACTAGTTCAGTTTCGAAGGGTCACAACTCGATTTGCCTGGCAAAGGGGAGTTATTTTACTACTACAAAAAAGATCTCTCCTTTGCAGACACGAGAAAATGCACAACAGATTAATTAAATAACTACTTAACATGATTAACGGGGAGCAGATGACCTTATGCCATAGAACTACTAATTAACTCTTTTCCCCAGGAAAAGTTCATTGGCAGACTTCAGCCTTCTCTTCCTCAACCTATCTGATATGGCAAAGGCTAGCTCCAATGACTGCGATGCATTCAACCTAGGGTCACAATGTGTATGATACCGAGAGTTCAAGTCATCAAAGGTCACAGTGTTTGACCCACCAACGCACTCTGTTACATTTTGCCCTGTCATCTCCAGATGAACTCCTCCAGGGTAGCTCCCTTCTTGATCATGAACATCGAAGAATGCTCTCAACTCAGCCTTCACATAGAATAGAAAAGAAAAAGAAAATCATTTAGGCTTCATCATTTGTTCACAACTAATATGGAGTCAAAAAGTATGCTAAAATGTGCAGTGTTCTTACCCTGATTGCATCAAATGGACGAGTTTTGAGACCACATGGAGCCTTAATTGTGTTTCCATGCATAGGATCGCTTACCCAGGTGACAATAAGCCCAGCCTGGCGCAATGCCCTAATTAGATGTGGAAGCTTTATCCGCATGTTATCAGCTCCCATTCGGGTGATTATTGTCAGCCTTCCAGGTTTGTTGTGAGGATTAAGAATTTCGCACAATTTCACAAGTTCCTTTGGGTCCATCTTATCACTCACCTACATAATGCATGGAGATATCAGCAACCAAAATACTTAAAAATAACAACTAAAACTATGTGAAGCCTTTTCTCCCTCCAGTGACAGATTAAAGGAAAAGGGAAAACTATGGTTCTGTTTACTAACAATTAAAAATGACATGCACTTAGCTTCACTTATGTCAAATAATCCACTAAACCTCCTAAAAAACTTTAAAATTCAAAATAATGAAATCCTCAACTTACTTGTTCACTGGATTTATGGTTTAATATTTTGACAATAAACACTTCCCAGCAAAGGTTTGAAGTAAAATCGAGTTATGATTTCTCCACTTGAATCAAAATTATGGTGCTTCATGATACTAAATTCCATATCATACGGCAAGGACAAAAAAGGATACGACACTTAAACCCACTAGCCCATTAAGATAATAGCATTCATTGCCTTCTTACGTAATACTATTAAAGTGGCTACAGCTATACAAAAGAGAATCAGACAAAAAGAAAACAATAAAAGATCTCTTGCTAAGAGACAAAAGTGTAATGTAACGGCAATGCGATAATTATCCCAAAAAATACTATAAACAACTAGCAATGTATTTTAGACTCTAAATATAATAAGCATAATGTACCTTTATGCCCAGAGGATTGGCTATACCGCGGAGAAATTCAACATGTGCTCCATCCAACTGCCGAGTTCTCTCACCTACCCAAACCAAGTGAGCAGAACAGTCATAGTAGAGGCCAGTCGTTGAATCCTCTCTAGTCAAGGCTTGCTCATATGGTAAATGAAGGCATTCATGGGATGTCCAAAAGTCAATTGTATTCATTAGAGGGTCATCAATGGTTAATCCAGCCGCGGCCATGAATCCCAGAGCTTCATCAACTCTCTGTGCGAGCTCCATGTACCTAATTATAAATCAAAGTCGGGTTCAAGCAAACAACAGGAAAAACAAACCTAAGCCTTGATATTGACATGGCAATATAGGTAATTGTGACCAATCGCAAAAATAGATGGAAAACTGCTTTAAAAAAAAAAAAAAAAACTAGTTCACTATTATTGCAAATATATGCAGCTTCAATCAACATGCAACTCGAAATCAGACTAAAGGTGGAACTCAAAGTTTTAAGAATTTTACCTGTCACCTTGTTCACTATTTTTAACAAAATCAAGATTCCATTGAGAAACCCTTTGCATAGCAGCATAGCCACCAGTCGCAAATGCTCTAAGGAGATTCAAAGTGCCAACAGATTGAAGATAAGCTCTAATCAACCTTTGAGGGTCAGGAATTCTAGATTTCTCATCAAAAGCATCTCCATTTACGTTATCTCCTCGATAACTTGGTAACTTAACTCCGTCTTTTATCTCAAAGGGCTCTGACCTTGGCTTTGCAAATTGCCCTGCCATCCTCCCAACCTGTCAAAGAATTAGAGTAAAAGTAAAGGTTAAATTTTTTCACTCCTTTCCTTCAATGGCTCAAAGATAAGATTTTGTTAATATAGACAGACCGCTATGACGGGCATTTGAGCACCAAAAGTGAGGACAATTCCCATCTGCAGAAGGACCCTGAAAGTGTCTCGGATGTTGGTCCCGTTGAATTCTTTGAAGCTCTCTGCACAATCACCACCCTGCAAGAGAAACGCTTTCCCGACGGCTGCGTTTGCTAGCTTCTCCTCCAGTTTTCTTGCCTCACCGGCGAACACAATTGGTGGGAACGACCCGATCGTTTGAAGCACAGACTCCAGTTCGTCAGCGTCCGGGTATTCAGGAAGTTGGTGAGCCTTTTTCGTCTTCCAGGAATCAAGAGACCATTGGGTTTGATCGGTAGAAGGAGAAGAAGAGGAGGCAGAGACAGAGCGGATAATGGTGGGGTTGGATTTTCTGGTGACATAGAGGGTTGGGATTGGAGGAGAAAGAGGGAGATGTGAGGCGGTGCCACCGGCGGCGAGAGAGGACTTTGGGGCGGCCAGAGTTGCGATGCCTGAGAGTGCAGCCGCCATATTTGTCAGTGTTTGTGGAGGGATGGAGGAGGATGGGGAAGTGTGATAATGAAAGAGCCGAAGGGTAGACAAGGAATAGCAGGGGAAGATTGTTTTAACGGATTTTCTAAATATTCGAGTTGCCTTTTTTGCCCCTTATTCGTTCTCACAACGGACGACACCGTTTCCTGCATCCTTTGCTTACAGTATATATTTTGGACTGTTGTGGCCTTGTGGGTTGACTGCTGAGGATGGACCATTGAGGGGGACAACGGTGAAAGTACCCTCATGTCCATTTAGTATGTAAATATGTTTAATTTAGTCTTTATACTCAAATTTAGATTAAATATTATAAAAAATTAAACAATCAAGTCCTTAAATATTATAAAATTAATTTCTATCACTAAAATTAATGATGTGACAGTAATATAGATATGATGAGATAAGTTAAGGTATTAACTAGCATGTTTGGTAATAACGTAGCACCAACAGTCAATAAAATATAAAAATAATGTCTACGCATATGTAATAAAGTAAATCATATGTCTATGCATATGTAATAAAGTAATTCATAAACTAAGATGCAGTACCGTGTCAGTATCGTATCAGTATCATGTCAGTACCGAACATATCAATTTATGGCTTAAATTACCATGCAATTGCCCTGTTAATAATCTTAAATGCAGAATTGGTCCTATAATAACAATTCTAGTCATTAAAATTGATTCTGTGACATGAAATGACTTGATTGTTTTATTTTCAATAGTATAAGAATTAAATTGATTCAAATTGAAATACATTAACTAAATTGAACATATTTATATTGTACAGAGACTTAACAAATACTTTTACCTGGGGGCAACTGGTGGATTAGGCACAGAGGGAAAGATTTTTCTTTTAATTAATTATTATTAGTAAAAGGCTTATCTATATTCAAAGGATATAGAAGAGAGGAATTCTGAATTTCAATTTACATCGTTATCTGTTTGCATTTTCTATGATTGACTTGGTCTCGCTTTCTTGGATAATTACAATCAACCATTTTTTATTAGTGTTTAGAGAGAGAGAGAGAGAGAGAGAGAGAGAGAGAGAGAGAGAGATGGCTTAATTATAAACTAGTAATATTAATGTATTATTAAAATGAAATAATTACAAAATGCAGAAAGAATGAGAGAAATCTCAGACATCTTACAGCGTTACAAGCCTATAACAATGATGAAATGGTAACTTTATGAATCAATACTATGATTCAAAGAAAATAAATTTGGGGTGAAAAATTTTGGACTACTGTTTACTCAAAAATGATCACAACAAGGTTGGATACTTGGCAGCGAGGAAATCTCTCAGAGTCTGGGCAGCTTTTCGACCGCCCATGAGTTCCGCTAGCTTCTCCACTGGAAGAAGTGCAAGTTCAGCCAAGCTCTTACATCCATCCATTACAGACCTGTAGTTAGAATCAGTCACTCCTGGAAGTCGTCTCAAAAACTCAACAGCACATGTATTGTAGTTTTCGGCTCTGTAATGGAGGGAAATAGTCAGTAAAATTTTTATCCGAAAAGATACTACAAGAAAGTCAAGAAAACTGACCACGAAGCTTTACCTAACATCATTTTCTATGAAACCCTCTTCGGAGGGCACACCAACTCTCATTGCCTTTGTCTCATCAGGTTCATCCTGATTTGCTTTAAGAGAAGTAAATATTTCAGCAGTCGCATGCAAGCTGCGAGACCAGATGATTCGTAGGCGGGGAAAATGTAGAACAAGTAATGACAGCTTGGATATGATATTATTTGGTGTTACATCATCACCAATGTCACTTGCAGACTACATATACAAATTGAATAAACATCAAAAACTAATCCA
Source organism: Microcos paniculata (assembly GCA_030664755.1). Taxonomy (NCBI): domain Eukaryota; kingdom Viridiplantae; phylum Streptophyta; class Magnoliopsida; order Malvales; family Malvaceae; genus Microcos; species Microcos paniculata. The sequence continues at coordinate 41,479,251 of CP131460.1, forward strand.
CTGGCTTTCCTTTTATCAAATTCAACAATTGCAAGATTCAATTCAGGTTACCTGAAATGAAAAGCTTTTGTCTTGTGAAAACTCGATCAAAAGAACAGGTATTCGATAATAACGAACCATAGTCTCAACTTGGTGGTATAGACGCCCTGATGTAAAACTCATAAAAAGATCTTGAATGCTCTTTCTCTCAACACAAATAAGTGGTGAGAGAACATAATCGCCAACTTCTAAGGTAACTGGAATTATGCGCATGCCCTTCTGGTGGAGAACATTTGGAAGACTACTCATGAACTCCCTCATGTCCACTATAACCTGTCCGGAAGGCAAATCCAAGATAAAACATTTTTTCAAGTAAGCAAACAAGGGAAAGTACTTAGGGAGGAACAATATCACACACCTGCATGACTTTCTCAGCTTCCTTTCTTCCACCTGCCTTTCTAGTGATTGAGTTCTGGGAACTCGAACCTTCCAGCTCAGGAGAAAAATTTAAACCAAGGCAGAACCCATCCTGAATATAAAACAGTATGCATACAGAAGGCAGAGACATGAGTAATAATTCAAACCACAATACTCCTTCACATTTTATGCTAAATGCATCATTAAGTTAGTTTTAGATATAACATCACGAAGTTAATCAATCTTAAATCACCCAAAAGTAATGAATGTCGGAGTAACACCCCTGCAGATGACAAAGAACAGCAGAAATTACCTGCTCAACTGGGATCATCATCATTGATTTTTGCCTGATCAATGATTCAAATGCTCCATTTTCTCTACGAATACTCGCTTCAAACTTTTGGACTTCAGTAGAAGCTTCATAGAAAAGAAAATAGACCTTCACCTTTTTTCCAGGATTCTCTGCTTTGTAAACCTCAATTTCCCTAACAAAAGTCGTATCCGGATGGTAAACAATAATTACAGAGGGCTTTAAAACATCTAGTATAGGCTGGTCTCTCTCCAGAGCATGAAAGTAAACCGGTGGTAATTTCTTAGAGTCGTCTGTCTTTTTATTGTCAATCCCATCATCATACTTCCTAGGAATCACATTGCTATTAGCAGTGTTAACTTCATTTCTTTGGCCTTCATTGTCCGAAACAGAAATTTCAGGTCTATCATCTGTTGGTGGCTCAGTATCATTAGAGCCATCTTTATTTCTAGAACACCGTGTATTTGCAGAGCCTTTTTTAATCCTTCCTTTTCCCCTTCCTTTCCCGGGTCCTCGGCTTCCAACTTGAGGTTCCAGATGACCTGCAGCATCATTTTCCATTTTAGCCTGGTTTCTTCTTATCTCCGATGCTGCTGCCAGCAATGCTTCATTTTCCAGCTTGCATGCGCTGCTAGCTTCTGTAGTCTGGGCAGGTGTTACAGGAACAATGCCATCAAGAATCCCATAGCCTTTAGGAGTTTTAGGTTTTTTCTTCTGAGGAGTTTGCACCCTACGGAGTTCTACTTTGCTTAATAGGTACTTCTGCCATTCATCCCTCATCACCTTCAAAAGAAAATACCGCATCAACTTTAACAATGTAAACATGAAACACATAATAGCCAAAACAGCAGCAAAACAACACGTAAACAAAGGTTTCTTATAATTTACTAAAAAAAGATAAAACCTTTTTTGGGCTGTTAGTGATGCAATCTTCAAGTTGCATACACGAGCGCTCATCTTTGCATGCCACTAAAACAATATCATCATTGTCCTGTTCCACATCCAGCAAAAGCTCTTCTGATGATGCTAGCTTTTGTCTTTCCTCTTCTATCTCCTCAAGAACCTCCTGTAATAAAAATTCAAGTTACAAAAGAGAAGCCAAGAGTAGGGCCACAAGCATTAACTGCAAGCACAAATATGTGACAAATTGAAGCCACTGAAGAGAGTAAGGACAATCCACAAGTCAACACAGGAAACAGACACTGGAACTCACTCACTCACACGTAACACCTTCCACTTTGGAGACTCTTCCAAAACTTCTTCAAGAACAACTCCATTACTTGTACTTGTTGATGACGTACCACCAATTTCTACATGCACAAAAATAAAAAAGGTTTAGGCCCCAAAAGCTTATAAATGCAACTTTTATTTTGCGCACGGTAGAACTTCTGAACAAAAACCAAATTATTCTAAGCTGCAAACGGCAGAATGAATATATCACCTCCCTCCTTGTTACTTTCACCCTCCTTCAGTTTTCTCTTTTTGCCAGAAATGTTCTTACTAGGCTTGTTAATTTTGACACCATCTGACCTTGAAAATCGATAAACTCGCTTTTTTGCATAGTCAAATATTTTATAACTGGACTCGGCAAATATCCAAACAGACCGAAAACTCTCCGATACTCTAAGTGTATCCAAATACTTCAAAAAACTCACCGCATCATACCTACGGGAAAAAAATATATCAAAAACCAATCCCAAAAATTTAAAATAAAGCTCTAAGTAATTCACATAAATCACATAAATTTGGATGTAGAAGGAGAGGGGGTTCTATTCTTTGGTACCTAACTAGATAATCCAACAACTTCCTCAAAGTCTTCAAATCTGAAACGAGCTGCTTCGTCTTCTTCCCCAAAGTGTGCCAAATGGGGTCCAATTGTCTCCTCACAATCTCATCAAAGGACTTAAACAACCCATTCTCCACCGTCAGATCCTCAACATCAACCTTATTAGTCTTCCTCATTTCCTTCAAACAAGCATCCATGACTTCCACAATCGCCTTTTGAATCCCACCCATGTATTTACTCATCGGCACCCTTATATCCACCACTTCCGGCGGGTCCCTCTCCAATTCCTCTGACACATTCACTTGAAACCTCGGCCAAAGATGAAGCTTTTTAATGAACAAGCTCTTCATTATCCTCTCCGTTTTTGCAAATCCAGCAACCATAGAGTGAGGCTTGTCCGAAAACGCATAAACGGAAGCATTTTTATTGAAGGTTTTGACGATCCTTACAATGAAAGATTCGGTTGAGCTTTCGGAGAGCGAATGGGTGTTGAGGAAAATGACACCGGAGATTAACGAAGTTTGGGCCTTTTGGGTTAAGAGGTCAACGATGAGGATACGAGGCGAGAGGAGGAGGATTCGGTTGGAGGAGTAGAGGGAAAGGCGGTTAGAAGAAGGGAGGTCGGCGGTGATTTCTGATAAAGGGAGGTCGGGGGAGAGAGAAAGGAGGAGGGATTTGAGGGAAGAGGAGAACTGAGGGGAGTGGAGGAGGAGGAGGGAGCCGTTTGATTGGGAGCGGAGAGATAGGAAGGAAGAGAGGAGCTTTTGGAGGGAAAGGCCGGAGGAAAGGATTACGAGGCCACCATTTGGGTCTTCAAGGAGGTCGGAGACTATTTGTTCGTGGAATTTCAGGACCATTTTCAGAGCTAGGGTTTGGCGGGAAGAAGAAGAGCCTGGACATATACAGGAAGAAGAAGAGGAATAGAGCGAGTGGTTGTAAATTGATCTTTGAGAAAGAACTATTCCAACTGCTTAGTCAAAGGCATGACCCAAACGGTGTCGTGTCATTGCTTGGCACTCAGCACATTTCTACTGCTTTAAACGACCTTAAACGACCATGCTTGCTAATGCACAAGCACAACCGGGCTAGAGTTACCAAATCTTGTATGTGGCTCCGATTAAATGACTTTCCAAAGAGTCCTATTATATAAAATCAATACCCTTTTAAAACCCTAGTGCTTTCCAGTTTACTTTTGGCCGCACCATCAGCTGTCACCGGATTCGCATGCGCGTTTTCTTCGCTCTCATTTCCTCATCCGTTTCATTTGGTCACAATTGCGGCTCCTCCCGCTTGACCTCACACCACTTCCACACCCTCTCGAGCAAACCCCAGCGGTCAAAGCTAGCCACCTTTTTCAATCGTCAACCGCCACCAATGGCCGCGGCTGAGGAATCGCTTCGCAAAGCTCTAGCCGAGAAGCAATCGGCTGTGGAAGCGCAGGGTAACGCTGTGAGAACTCTGAAAGCCGTCAAGGCCTCTAAGCCGGAAATCGACGCTGCAATCGAAGCCTTGAACAGCTTGAAGCTGGAGAAATCGACGATCGAGAAGCAGCTCCAGGCCGCTGTTAGTGGTGCCAATGGGGATGGCGCCCTTAGCAGGGAAGCCTTCCGTCAAGCAGTTGTGAATACTTTGGAGCGGCGTTTGTTTTACATCCCGTCTTTCAAGATTTACCGGGGTGTTGCCGGGCTTTATGACTATGGGCCCCCCGGTTGCGCCGTTAAATCAAACGTTCTTGCTTTCTGGCGTCAGGTATGCCTCTAACTCTGGCATTTACAAAGTCCTTGGCACGTAAGTTGAATATTTAATTAGTGGGTGATGTGAATCAACATTAATTTGAGTTGGAGCTGTTTGAGTTTGCATTGCTTAGTACTTTCAGTAATGACTTACTTCAATTTTCCTGACTGGATTAATCCAAAATTTCTGCTAATTTAAAAATGGGGGAAATGTGGTAGGTAAAAGCTGCGTAATGTAAATAGAGTTCTGAATCTTCGGATTTGCATATTTTAGGATGTGACAGGGAAAAAAAAAAGAGTGGGAAAAGAATAAAAATATTTCAGAATGTTTTCATGTAAATCGAATACTTCATTTATACTTATTAATTTTTTTTTCTAAAACGCACAAGAGAAACTGAATTGGAACAAAATCCTGGATTGTCTTAGAAAGTGGTCTAATTGGTTCAGGTCAAATTATTAGTTCAAATCAAATTAAAGCCATCCAAATGTTGTATACTTGCATGGTTGTGTTGATGTAAGATCATTATGGACAATAATCATGTACTAAAATCAAAACAGTCTCAATTCAGTTTGTTTCATTTTTCCCTTTTTCAGCACTTTGTCCTTGAGGAGAACATGTTGGAGGTTGACTGTCCCTGTGTGACACCAGAGGTTGTCCTAAAGGCATCTGGTCATGTGGATAAATTTACTGACCTAATGGTTAAGGATGAAAAAACTGGGACATGCTATCGGGCTGATCACTTGCTTAAGGATTTCTGCAATGAAAAGCTTCAGAAAGACCTCAGCATTAGTGCAGAAAAGGCTGCTGAGCTTAAACATGTACTTGCTACATTAGATGACTTGTCAGGAGAAGAACTAGGTGCAAAGATCAAGGAGTATGGTATTATAGCTCCAGACACAAAGAATCCTCTATCAGATCCCTACCCATTCAACCTGATGTTCCAAACATCAATTGGTCCTTCTGGTTTGAGCCCCGGGTAAGTGTGTTACTTTAATCATTTTTGGATACTCTTTCTGAAATCTGTGGGCTTTGAATGTCAAAATATTTATTTAAGTTATATTTACTGTTCTAGATTGTTTGCTGACTTCATGTTTATGTTTCCTGCAATTGGTCTACATAAATGTATCATTACTTTTAGCCACTATAAGTATCTAAAGAACCATGTTTCATTTGGCTATTACAGGTATATGCGTCCTGAAACGGCACAAGGAATATTTGTGAATTTTAAAGACTTATACTATTACAATGGCAACAAACTTCCCTTTGCAGCTGCCCAAATTGGTCAGGCTTTCCGAAATGAGGTCTTAACATCTGTCTTTATCTGGAAAAGATGTCATTATTGCCCTTGTTGGAATTTTTTTTTTGTAACTTTGTTTTATGGAAATTGCTGCAAGTGTGAACCTGAGATGATTTTCTAACTACGATTGCCGCATCTGTCGTGCGATTCACTGGTGTTTCTTGACTTACCTTTTTGGCTGCTAAGATGGTTACTTACATGAATGAGCATTAAATTCATGAACACAGGAGAGAATTCAAATCTGCTGATGCAAATCTCTATGTGTACAGATATCCCCTCGCCAAGGGCTTCTAAGGGTTCGAGAATTCACTCTAGCAGAGATCGAGCACTTTGTCGACCCAGAAGACAAATCTCATCCAAAATACTCTGAAGTTGTGAACTTGGAGTTCCTGATGTTCCCTAGGGAAGAGCAAATGTCTGGCCAATCTGCAAAGAAAATTTGTCTTGGGGATGCTGTTTCAAAGGTTGGTTTGAGCTTTGACCATTTCTCTTCTGCATTTTACAACTCTCATCCTTACCCTCTTGCATTGGTTCTATGCTTAATTGCCTTTTAGGGAATTGTCAACAATGAAACCCTTGGCTACTTTATAGGGAGAGTTTATCTCTTCCTGACTCGCCTCGGTATAGACAAAGAACGTTTACGGTTCCGGCAGCATCTTGCCAATGAAATGGCCCATTATGCTGCAGACTGTTGGGATGCCGAGATTGAGTGTTCGTATGGTTGGATTGAATGTGTTGGTATAGCAGATAGGTCTGCTTATGACTTGCGTGCCCATTCAGTAAGATCTTGCTCTATGTTTTCATCTTATCTTTCTTTTCATTGTTAACGCGATAATTGTAAGTTTTTTAATAGCAGAAACCTTTATGAGGGTTAGCATATCATACTTAGTTGTTTGATTTTTAGCCAATAAACAAGAACAGTATACTCAAGCAATAGCGTAAATCTCCTGTATTATAAGTTTTATTATATTTCCTAACTTAACTTCTAGGATAAACATTCTTCCAAAACTTGGAAAAATATTCTCCAATCTCTATCAGTTGTATTTAGGAGTTTCAGATGAAGGGAGTGTACTATGAGGAACTAAAAGGGGTTATAATTGTTATTTAATTATAAGAAATTCAGTGCTTATCCATCCAACTGTTCTTTCTGCTTGTCTAAGTTATGAGTAATCTGAATACCAGCCATGCTATGAAAAGCCTAGATGAAACAGGAAAGTGATAGGCTGCAATCATACCTGCCATTTTACCTAAAATAGGAAGTATTACTAAAGACTCACACACCATGATGTTCTTTTGTATGACAGGATAAAAGTGGTGTCCCGCTTGTGGCTGCTGAGAAATTTTCAGAACCTAGAGAAGTGGAGGTAATTTTGTTAATTCTATCATTGTCGTGTATTAGTGCAGCTGTTAGGATCACTCAACTTATAATACTACAAAAGATCCTTTACGTGCCACTGCTCGAGGTATAAATAGACTGATATATGGTTATATTTTCAGAAACTGGTTGTAGCTCCTGTAAAGAAAGAACTGGGTCTGGCATTCAAGGGAAACCAAAAGAATGTGGTTGAAGCTCTGGAGGTAAGTGAGGAAAATAGAAATTTGACTACTCTTTGATGCCATCTTTTGCTCATGTCACTCTAATGCATGAGTTTCTTCTTCTTTTTCTTCTTTTTCTTCTTCTTCTTCTTCCTTTTCTTCTTCTACTTTTTTTTTTCTTAACCCAGGCGATGAATGAAAAAGAGGCTCTGGAAATGAAGGCTGCTTTGGAATCCAAAGGGGAGGTGGAATTCTATGTCTGCACTCTTGACAAAACTGTAGGCATTAAAAAGAATATGGTCTCAATTTCGAAGGAGAAAAAGAAAGAACACCAGAGAGTTTTTACTCCTTCTGTGATTGAGCCATCATTCGGAATTGGACGGATAATTTATTGCCTTTTTGAGCACTCTTTCTACACGAGACCAAGTAAAGCTGGGGATGAACAGTTGAATGTTTTCCGGTTTCCTTCTCTTGTGGCGCCGATTAAATGTACCGTATTTCCACTGGTTCAAAATCAACAATATGAGGATATTGCCAAAGTTATTTCGAAGTCATTGACAGCTGCTGGAATCTCACATAAGATAGACATCACAGGTCTGTGGCTAAGATGCATAACTCTTAAAGATCTAAATTCATTCCTATTCATTTACATCCCCTGACAATGTAAAGTTTTGCTTAAACGGTTTTTGGAGCTGAAAAAATAAGCCCTGATTGGCGTATTGAACTTGAACTTATGCGTACAACTGTAGCAAAAAATTAAGTCCTCAATAAAGCAAAGCGTTTCCACCCTTTCTGCTACTTATGAACTGACTCATCCCTTTCTTTTCCCTTTTGTTATTTACAGGCACCTCAATAGGTAAAAGATATGCAAGAACAGATGAACTGGGGGTGCCGTTTGCCATAACTGTTGATTCAACAAAAGATGTGACAATCCGGGAGAGAGACAGCAAGCTACAAATCCGTGTCGATGTGGGAGAGGCAGCATCTGTTATTAAGTCTGTTACTGATGGACAGAGAACATGGGAGGATGTCTGGGCAAATTTCCCGCATCACACATCTGGCTCTTCAGATGATTGAATCTTTGAGAAAATTCCAGTACACAGTTGCTGAGACAATAACACAATCTCCCAACATGGGAGTTTCTTACAGTTCCATGATGATTTCAAGGTTACTATAGTATTAAAAAATCTCAATTTATATCTGTACCTTATAATCCGTTTTTGCTTTTACATTTGAGTTACAATATAAGGTCCAGAATTGCTTAGCTTAATATTTGCACGGTCATTTTCCAATTTTGGAATAACTCTTTCTTGGTTGATTTGGATATGCTACAAGGTTAAATTGTGAAGGTGGATATAGATCAGGATTGTCTATAAAAGAGAAGTTTTACACTCTCCAATAGTAACTAGCCATCTCAAATTTTTAAAATTTGACAAAATCTTACAGTGCACACAATATTTAAGCAAAAAAATATTTTTTGAAACTAACGGTCAGATTTGATAGGATTATGACCGTTGAGAGTGTCATCGCCGATGAAGAGTGTCATCATCATTGCAGCGAGTCGATATGGCAAAACTTCTTTAGAATTGCTCACCAGAAGTCTAAGCATAGCATTCAGTTTGTGAGAAAGGTGGAAGAATTGCTCCAAAGAGATTCCAACTTTTATTTCTTATTTCTTGATGCACAATTAATCTATTAAACTTTACTAGAGAGTAATTTGAGTACAAATTACAAAAACGTTCTCCATTTCTCAAACATATTGATGAAGGAAATGAGAAAAATAAAATGAACCAAGTCATTTGTGTTCCTGCTTTGAAAGAAAATGGAGGAAAGATGTGTTTAAGGAAGAAGGAAATATTGATAAAATGGTTGAAACCTTACTTATGGTGTGTACAAACAAGAAAACATATCTACCAGTTTCACTCTGATTTCGCATTTGTATTAAGCTCTCCAAGACTCTTCTTCATTCTTCGTACAATCAAGGGAACGGGCTTTTGCAAGACAGACACATTAATGTTGTTCCACACATCTGATTTGGTTGGGAGTTGAGCAATTTTCTCTGCTACATCCATGTCTTCTGGAAGAACAGAACCAAATACAGTGTATGAATTTTTCCATTCTTCATGGTTTGCTAGGCTTATAAAGAACTCTGGGCCAGAGCCAATCCAGGCAACTGATCCCCTTCTTACGGTAGGGCAAGCCTCTGTAGGAATCTTTTTGAATGGGGTTCCTTGGGCTTCAAGAACTCCTTGAATCAGGGCAAATGGTGGACCAAAAGGAGCCTGTAAATTTGAGAGAGATACTCAGAATTAGAAATATAACTGACAAGAAAGAGAGATGAAATCCACAAAAAAGTTATAAAGGAGGATCAAGAAACTCCTAAGTACAAATTCTAAACAGGGTTCCGCGGCCAGCCAAGAGAAAGAAGAAAATGAAAAATAAATAAGAACACTGCAATATTATAGCAACAACAGAAGCCCCAAAAGAAACATGTAGATGCTCTTAAATTTGCTTACATCTTTTATGTGGTTTCCTTCTGAATCCCAAGATTGTCCCCGGCTTTCTGCACGATATATTTGGCAACCCGCACAATGGCGCAATGTTAACAACTCAAGGATGTAGCTCACAGAATATGGGGCACAGTCTGGCAAAAGCTGCATCAAACAAAGAATAATTGGTAACTGTAATAATCTTCCATTTTTATTTCTTATTGCCTACACAGAACTCAAAACCTTATTTGCACAAGGTTTTACTAAGTTGGTGGCTTCAAACAAGTCATCATCGTTGTGCATTCAACATGTCAACTAAAAAAATTGAAGAAACAGGAAGAAAGCAAATTCTAAATGGCATACACTGATCAGTTTATACCAATAAATGATCCTAAGATCATAAAAGATCGTCAATCTTTTTATGTGATCATAGCAGAAAAAGCAGAAAGGTGCTAAAAAAGGGGAAACAATATCAAAGATAATAGTTTCTGAATGAGCTGTAATTAAGAGTCCCACACCCTATGATACTCATACGCCACCCACAATGTTAAAAACAGTAGAAGCATAGTCTTTTAGAACTTCAAAACTCACTTTTATGTGAAGAGTGCCATATTCCGTTTCCATTCCAACGATGCCCTGAACAGAGACGACACAAGAACGAAAATCAATGGTGGAGAAGTGATAATCACATGATTGGTAGGTGAAATTTCAAAAACTTAAGAGTAAAGACGAGTTATGTTTGTTAAGAATAATCAACAGGAAAAAATACTTAACAATTATCATATATCATGAAAATGAAAAAGGAAATTAACAAATGATCATCAAGCATATGTTGAATACCTCTCCTTTCCCAAAGATGAGCCCAGAAGTCCAACTGACAGTTTCCCCTGCCTCTTGACGATCAGGGGACAATGTGTCCTTCTGTTTCTTCAACCAACACTGGTAGAACAAAATGATAAATATAAGACTCCAATCAAGCCATATAGAATGTGACTAAGCAGTGAGTAAAACATTCCAATCTCTACTTCTAAATTCAACAACAATAGCACTATCTTTTCCATTTGATATTCCAAGTTTCCAACAAATTCTTCAGAAACGACGCACAAAAACCGAGATTCTTGATCGAAAATAGAAACTTTTCGAATAAGCACTATCTAATTATACTTTCCCAAACGAAATTACAGTCATAAAACAAATGAAAAAGAATTTAGCATTGTCAATTCTCATCACGCTAATACATTCACAGTGTCAAGTCAAACAACTGAGTCTTGACATCAAGTAAAGCGAAACAATCTAGAACAGGGAACAATCCAATTTGTTATGGCTGATAATAGACTCGCCTAAAAGACCGTCAAAAATCAATCGCAAAAGCAAATTAAAGAAAAGGAAAAAACTCACCTCTCCAAATCTCAGTCCACAAGCCTCCTTGTTTCCACAGAAAACCCAGGTGTCACACAAGCAAGGACCATCATTGCCACTACACATGGTCTTACAAGCCTGGCAACATTCCACAGAGGAATTAAACTTGAACTCAGACCCCCACTTCACAGCAGGACCCCATAGCTCCAAATTCTTAATGCCTCTGCAACACTCACCCTTCTTTTCCCCTAAATCACCACTCCCCGCCACTTCCAAAGACTCAAAGCTGGAACTTTGAGAATTTATATTGGGGTTCAAGAGTGTAGAAACAACAGCATAGACAAAAAGACATGAGAACAGAGCCACCAAGACGAGGACAAGAGAGGCGAAACGGGAGGTTTCTGGGTCGTTTGGCCTACGACCCATTTTAGATTAAGGAATGAAGAGAAAACCCCAGAAAGGATATTGGAAACTTTGGATGGTAAGAAGAGATGGAGATTTGGATGTGGATTTGGGAACAAGCGTTGACTGTGAAAACAGGGGAGAATCTGAGGACCGAGGAGAAGTGGTCATGGGCATTAGTAATAATACTACAATTATTAACTATAAATTGTTTGAAGGAGCAAGAGAAGAGAAAATTGGTGAGTCAACTTTCTTTGTTGGCTAGTAACTAGTTATCTGGAACGTGGATTTAGAAATTTTTGGTTCGTTTCGTTCCATCTATTTCTATTTTACTTTTTGTTCATCAAGTTTGTCGTTTAATAGGACATGAAGGGTCGGCAGAGATCATAAGTCATAAATCATATTGATAGTGGCAGTGGAAGCTCGAAACGGTGACGTTTGTAACGGCAAGAAAGTTGGAACTCTCATGTGGTGTGTGCATTTGTAGCGGTGGCTGGCCTGCTACATTTTCTTCCTCTTCACATCGATAATGTATATAGCCCATGAAAAATTGAGAATGGGCCTCCAAGTAATATTTAATGTGTCTAAAATTTAATAAAGAACTGAAAATTTGTTAAGAGGATTTTTTGGGCGCAAAAAACTTAATTTTGGACCAATAAAATATAAGAATATAATTTTAGTTAAATAAAAAAATTATTTAAATCATTACTAGTATTTTTTTTATGATGAAAAGTTAAATTTTTAGATGTATAAAATAAAGTATTTTTCTTCAAATAAAAAAAAATTCAATTAACTCTTTTTTCATGAAAAGTTATACATTGTTTAGTTGATGATATTAGTGGTTGAGGATTTCACCCTCCCTTATTTGTCTTCATAAACTGAATTTTTTGGTTTAAAAGAGAGAGATCTATTCACAAGCTGATTTTGACAATCAAACAAGCCACTATCGATCAACAACCATTAATGCCATTCATACGCCGATGCCGTCTCTTTCTTTGTAATCAATAATTGACTCCAAAATCACGTTACAAATGACTCAATGGTTGAAGAAATGAAAACGATCGACCATCAATTATATGTACGGAGTTCCCAATAGATGTTTATCGACAGAGAAAGGTGGAATTAAAGTGCGAAACTAGGAGGACGACGATGCTTATGGGTCTCGTTTTATATGAGCACGGTTGAAAGAATATGTAAATTAAAGTGGGATTAGATTTATACGAAATAAAGTGGCCAAAGATGAGCAGTTGCTGAGAGGCAGAAAGCTAAAGAATTAAAATATAAAAGGGAAACAAACGGACGAAATTAATTGTGCAATTGTTTGTATCTATGAAAGGATCGGCAATGAAGTATGAACAATGAGAAAATTTGGTGAAAGCAAAAGAAGTTCCCAACTCGGAGACGGGCAGGTCGACTCCCAATTTACAGTGGCTTTAATTAGCGCTAAATCAAGGAGAAAGTAGCTTTTTTCTTGTTCTCTTTCCCTTGACTTGGGTCTTCGTGATGAAGTCACCTCTCGTTTGAATGGATTTTAACCAGAAGTAACGAACAAGCCATGAAATCATGGAACCATCTAATTGGCTAATCCGAATCTATAATCCATGTCTTTTTCCCATTAGAGAGTCACTCTCAAACTAAGAAGGCTCGTCGGACGTGGGCTACATGTTCCAAATTTAAATCACAAATGGTTGCTCAATGTATGTAAAATTTTCCTTTCAAGACTTACTAATTAATTAATTAATTAATTAATCAATATGGTCCTGAAAGCTTAATTAGTTAGGCTAAATAAAAGAATAGGTCTTGAATTAAAGCTGTAGAGACATAGCACATCTATAGAATCCGTACAGCCTTATAAATTTGTACTGTTGTAGCAGCTAATTTGCTGCTTTTTGGAATAAAATTTGACATTCATCCCAAAAAAAAAAAAAAAGAATAGGTCTTGCTTGAATTAAACTTTTTTTTTTTGGTGGTAGGTCTCGAACAAAAGTTGGACCATATATATAAGAATAAACTTTGCACGTGGTCATTTACTGATATCTTTACAGATAAAATGCTTTTACATTAAATCCCATTTTTTTATGCTGCCAAATTGCTATTATATCTTATTATTATATCCATGAATGAATTGTGAAAGAAAACTTAATAAATTTGGTGAAACAGCATTATAAGTTCAGGGTGAGGGTGGGTGAGATCGAGTGGAGAAATGGAGTTTGCCTTGACTTGGCCTTCTCTCTTCAGCATGCATCATTAATTCGGAGGATTACGCAGCAAGTCAAGCATAATTAATTTTTGGTTTCTCTTGACTAATTGTAATTTGTGAATCAGTAATCAAGTACTAATTTTTTTTATTTCCCCTTGTTATTTTGTTAATTTAATTAATTTGATCATAATATTTTCTTCATTCCTCTTATACCAAAAAATTTTATTAATTTGGATTTTAATATTTAAACATAGTTGGTTTAAACTTTGAAGTGAGAATAAATGTTAGAGAGATATCCCAAGTCAATCCAGCAGCCTTTCCAGTTGTGATAGATAAGAAATAGAAGATAAAATTACCAGCTTAATTAATTAATGTCCGTTTTTCCCATTAAAATATAAGATTAATTGCGCCAAACGAAATAACTCAATACTGTAATTAAAGTTAAATACTGATTTTATATATGGCCCCAATTACAAAATACACACCAAAGTACATATATCAAGAGATCAATTCATCATGATCTTCACTTTCATAGTTTTCGTATCCTATCTTACATATTTCTAGCCAATATGCAAGCGCTTTTATTCTGCATCAAATCTTCCATTACTTATTCATCAGTGAGCTGACTCCTTTAAGCAAAACTCATGTAAGGGGCCCATTTTATGGAGTTGTGATACCTGGCAAAGAAGAGACATAGGAGACAGAAACGAGGGACGAAAGTAAAAATTCAAGAAATTCGACGAGGCAAATTATTAATCATTAAAAAAAATCAATACGCAGATTATTAATCCTGTGTGTATGTATAAACTATAAAGAAAGAGATCAGAGAGCTTACTTCCACACTTGTAGTGGCGAGGAACCTTTCGACCGCAGCCCTCAATGAGGCGGATGGCACGGTTGAGATCGATAAGGGCGGCGAGCTTGGGGGTTATAACAGGGCAAACGCATTCAAGATGCGTAACCCTTACTCGCTGGCAGCATTCGGGGCTGGGGAGCTTGCCATAGATCACAGGCTTGCAAGCATTCTCCGCCAGATTCCTTTCCTCCTTGCACTGAGCAGCACTGAGCGCTGCTCCAGCCATCTTAACCTCCCCCATGCCTGCAATCGCTACCATCAATATAACCATCAAAGCCAATGACTTTGCCTCCATAGCTTCTCTTTTTTCTTTTCCTTCAACAACAAAGAAATGTCTCTACTGCTTTTCTTCAAGGGTTAATTTAGCGCCTAACGCCCATGGTATATATATATATATAGCGGATGGGCGGCTTAGAACGGTACGTAAAACCCCACTAAAGGCATATATAAATATAAATAAATAAATTTATTAGTATAACACTATAAAGAGGGGCCCTCCAGCCCCTCTTCCCATGTTTTCTAATTTTTCCTCGGTTTCTTCTGTCTTTCTGGGCTGGTAGTGGTACAATTCTTTTCGTTTTCTTTGACTTATTGGGCATATCGTAGCTACTCCTTTTCAGTTTTCACACAGGTCGGGAGACTCTTGAGAACATTTTCTTCCTTAAATTTGCTGTTCAATTTAACCCTCAGTTAGCTCTGTATCCATCGAACAGTACTCGTAATTAGGCTGGTTTTCTTTAATTAAACCGTCATTAATTAATTGATCATTATAAATTCTTGTATTTGACTTTTGTTAATACATATCCCCTATGCTATAATATTTTGGAATTCAATATTTTTTACACAGAGACCTGCTTTTTATAATAGAACTATATATAATAATCAGGTTCGAACTTTAAAATCAAACAATTTGTTATTAGGTTCCAGTGCAGCTCAGACACATCTTACGTAGTGCTTGGCGGTCCATCGAACCTTAGAAAGGTCTAATATAATATATTTAACATTTGTTTTTATGCAAGCACTAAAGGCGAGCTAGAAGATAGATGGACGTAGGTGTTCTGAACCCTACTTGATTTTATTCAAAAATGGCAGGCTTAAACGAGTTGAATTGACATATGAGTGATCTAGATCACCATGAGCCTTGATTAGCGCAGACATCAGTTCAAATTCCTTGCTAGGTTGAGTTTAGTTTTCTTCCTAACCATGGAACATGATTTCCATACATGTTGCCAAAAGAGTGGTGAGTAATTTCTTGTAGTCAAATGTGCAGTAAAATGAGCAAAGCTCAACGCAGAAAACAATAGGACCAAGCAAACAGCTAATTATTTTACCTGTTGCTTATCCAAAAAAAAAAATTTTTTTACCTGTCAAAAACCCAACCTAAGCTCGTATGCTCCATAGAAGTTTTTAATTATTTGAAACAACTTTGTCTAAATGTTACATAAATTATCAAGGTCGATAGATTAGTCTAATAGTAGACAACTTTTGCAAAACCTATAGCTGTTTCAAGGAAACACAAGAAAGAAAATTAGACAGCCAAACTTGGAGCGCAAAATTTAAGCAGCAAGTTGTGATGGAAAAACAGGAAAAGTGAGAATCTGGTTTGACTGCTAGCTTGACTTGGGTCTTGATGGATTTATAGCGAAATGGAATAAGGTAGGAAGCTTCCCTCCTCCCTGCTCGTGATTTCTTTGTTGAATTGTTATATATGCTAATATGTTCAGACCATGTGACTATCATATACAGACATTGACATAGACTTTTTTTTTTTTGTGGTCAGAATTGACATAGACTTCGATCTTTTGCATGTTAGTAGTGGCACCGTGCGTGGAATTTTGGATGATTTTGTTTCCTTTTGCGTGCCTTCTCTTGCACAAGTTCTTGCAAATATGGGGCGACTGACTTTGACTAAGACACTGCGACAATATACTGGAAGAAATTAAAGGACCAAAGACTCGCGAACAAAGAGTAATGAATTCTTTGAAATTCTCTCTATTACCGTATCTATTGATCCAGCCCTTCTCTAAGGGTTAGAGCAGCAATGAATGAGAAAACGAGAAAGGCATGTTGATTCATTAGCATTTAGTAAATGTTCCTAAATGAGGCCATATTTGCTTCTCCAGGGAAATGGACAGTATATTTACTTAATTACCATAATAAGGATTGAACCAAGGCCCAAGCTATTATCTCCATCTATAACTAGTTTTGAAGCCGTGCGTTGCACGGCCCGGGAATCTTATATATATCTTATATATATATATAAAAACAATCCCCTTTCCATAAAAGGAAAGGAATTAAATACATATGGTTTATAATTTCGACAAGTGGCATATCTATTCACTTGCCACATGTACATTCAAATTTCAAATTCAATTTTTAAAATTTCAAAATAATGCAATATTAAATTTCAAAATAAATTAGCCTTTAATTTAGGAAAATTAAAGATTTTGAAATCTTTAATCATAAATATTAATTACCTTTAATTTAGGAAAATTAATTTTAAAAATTCCAATCATAAATATAAATGACCCTTTAATTTAGATAAATTAAAGATTTTAAAAATTTTAATCATAAATACTGACTTATTAACCATTATAAATACTACATCTTCTTCTTACCCTAAACTATAAACTTTTTTTTAGACTCTTCATCTTCTTTTAACCAATTATTTTATAAATAAAAAATTATAAAAAATGACTTGGTTCATTTTATAAACAAAACTAGTGTCTTATAAATAAAATAATTATTTTAAAATTTTAATTTTTTTTAAAAAAAAATTATGATTTAGGGTTAAAAGAAGATGAAGAGTCTAAAAAAAAGTTTATAGTTTAGGGTAAGAAGAAGATGTAGTATTTATAATGGTTAATAAGTCAGTATTTATGATTAAAATTTTTAAAATCTTTAATTTATCTAAATTAAAGGGTCATTTATATTTATGATTGGAATTTTTAAAATTAATTTTCCTAAATTAAAGGTAATTAATATTTATGATTAAAGATTTCAAAATCTTTAATTTTCCTAAATTAAAGGTTAATTTATTTTGAAATTTAATATTGTATTATTTTGAAATTTTAAAAATTGAATTTGAAATTTGAATGTACATGTGGCAAGTGAATAGATATGTCACTTGTCGAAATTATAAACCATATATATTTAATTCCTTTCCTTTTATGGAAAGGGGATTGTTTATATATATATATATATATATATATATATATATATAAGATTCCAACTTGCTTCCTACCTTCTGACGTGTACGATACTCAAAACATGAACCTTAATAATGCTATAATGACGTTTAAATTGCGTGTAAAACTGCCTCCATCAGTATTTTATGGAAAAAAGTTGCCACAGTTACTGGAGATTCAGAAGTGTGGCTTTTCATTTAGACCACAAGGCAGTTCAGCTTTTAGGGTCATGGACCATTTTAAACCTAAAAGGCCATGATCAAGTGCATCAGGGCGGCAAGGTACGGTTAGGTGGATATATATATCTTCGGATGTGGCGGACCAGATTACCTGAAACTTGGAGTTAGGCATATATATACTTGATTACCTCTTGATAAGGGCATTTAAAGGGCTTGCAATAGTTGCTAAATAACCACAGGAAAACAATAGGGAATAGTTAATTCATTAGTCCAGCATTGATCAAGTGCAGAAGTACATCCTAGTTATGATAAAACTTCAAAATTGTTACTTTTCAAAGCGGTACAGAACTATTGTAAGATTTGAAATCAGTTTTGGCAAGATTTTTAACAAAGTGTAGACATGTACAACATGAGACACCAATTTGACCATATGATACAGCAAAAGTTCATTGCTGCCTGCAGGGCACCACACTCTAGTTTCATAAATCTGCTGTACAGCATTTCTAGTATGACAACAGCAAATCGACATTGTACCGTAATCCAAAATACTACATGCTTGAATAAACACAAATCTTCTTGAAGCAATTTCAAAGGCACTGCTCATGCATGGGCATCATAGTCACAACTGACATCAATTTCAGATTCTAAATCTGCCTCGACATCATCAGGGTCAGATGAGCCAGCCACAGCTTGTTCACCAACTTTGGTTCCTTCAGCCGGTGTCTTTGCCTCTTGTATGATACGCATTATTTCTTCAACGCTTTGGGATGGTTGGTCACGAGCAGATTCCGCAAAGTTTGTTGTCTCAATTTCAACCAATTCTTTCGGTAAATTTTTCAGAAACCAAGGATGCTGCTTGATCTCTGGGATGGTAATCCTCTTTAAGCAAAGATTAAAAGAATCAGTAAATAAATATTCATACCGCTTACATGGAAATCAGATGTGTCATGTTATCATGATATTTATCACTTAATGAAATGTTTCATTAATTAAAGGATAATTTCCTTTGCAGATTTATAATTATGACAGATGCTTACTTCCTTAGGACTCTAATCAGATCAGAGGCAGTATTCTCTTTTAATTTTACACTTCTTTTGTAGACAAGAGAAACTAATGAACTCATGCTTTAAAACAGTACTAATACACAGTAATTTTAGTTAGAAAGTAGTTCAAGCTTGAAAAAGAATCCGGGATCTGGCCCAAAAATGGAGAAAAGATTTGGGGTATTCTAAGAAAATAAAATTTACTAAAAGGAAAAAGAATGATACCTTGGCAGGATTGGAAACAAAGATACTGGAAAGAAGCTGTCTGCAATCTGCAGACACCCGTACATAGTCGGGTATAGAGTATTGGACAGTCATTATTCTCTGTTACAACAAAAATTATTCAATTCCACAGTTAAAAAATAATAATAAAGAAGAAGAACAAAAGAAAATGATAACTGCATCAAATTGAAGAGCAGAGCTCAGAACTTACACCAATGGTCTTTCGGAAATTTCTAGGATCTTCAGGATCCTCAAATGGATATGCCCCTACCAACATCACATATAAGGTCACACCACAGGACCAAACATCTGCAATCTACAACGAGTAGACAAGAAGTTATCCATCACATCATAAGAGGAGAGCACACTTAACTACCAGTACGTAACTAAATATTAAAGCAATGATCAATTTTGACATAACAGAGAACTTATACCTTTCCATCATATTCCTTTCGAGAAAGGACTTCCGGGGCAATATAAGCCGGTGTTCCAACAGTTGATTTTGGTTGTGAATGCAACACAGCAGACTGCATCACAAAAAGAAATGAAGAATTGAATGCTCAAAACTAGAATAGGAATAGTGAAGACAACAAATAGGGTTTATTTCAAAGTATCAAAGTTCACCTTGGAGTAACCAAAGTCACATATCTTCAGTCGTGGTGTTGGACTTCCATCAAGGAGTGTGTTTTCCAGTTTCAGATCTCTATGACAAATTTGCTGCCGCAGAAGAAAAAAATGAGGTAAGAAAGGTGACCATCGCACAAAATCAGATTAGTTCTTCATATACCATACCATGGAATGACAGTAGCTGACTCCTGATATTAGCTGCTGGAAGAAAAATCTTGCCTGCCCACGACCAAATGTTTTTAGTAAACAATACCTCAGATAACTTCCTTGCAAATTAACAGGAGGAAATTCCTTCAACAAGTTAAGGATATAAACTCACTTCATCTTCACTAAATCGACCAGCACTACATATTCTCTCAAAGAGTTCACCGCCAGCAGCATACTCCATGACAATGGCCAAATGTGTTGGAGTCAACAAAACCTGCAGACAAATGTGATCTCCTTAAACAAGATTAGCAGCTGTAGAGTGTGAAGCCAGAGGGAAATATGTTCACAAAATTGGTCTACAAGTATTAGTTGCAAAATCTAGTCAGTATAATTAGGCAGAGCACTTCAAAAACTCCAAAACAGAACACTCTATTCGAACCGCTACTTAATGAGGTGGCAAACCATGTCAAGAAAGTTGAAATGCTCTTCTAAATGCCTCAATAGGAGGTTATTTACTGGTCAAACCTGAATTCCAACCTGGATTGCTATAATATTTGCTAAATAAATTTCTCACCTCTTTGAACCTGATTATGTTCGGGTGCCTCAAAGATCGGTGGTTAATGATTTCCCTCTGAACATTTTCATCAATCTGAAACCAAAAACAGAAATCAAATGCACATTACCATATACTGTGGAAGTGACATTGAAAACTCAAATACCAGAAAATGAAATTGATACTTTCAAAATGCTGAAGTTGCTAACAAAAAGAACCCAATGACTTAAGATAGCAGAAATGCGAAGGATGATATATAATCGCAAACATGATCTGCATTGCTGAAAACTGTGGAAGAAAGATAGTTCCTTTTCTTGGTGGCCACATAAAGGAAAATTTATACACATACAACAACATCAGGACACCAGATGAAATTATGAACCTGACTAACTGTAATTTCCTTTAGATGACAATCATATTCAAACAGATTCAGGAAACCGACAACGTTATTTACTTCTTTCCTTGTTTTTTATCTATCACCTTTAAACATGCAATGTCAATTGTATGATGACTCATAAAACATTGTTCTCCATTATTAACAAAATGGAAATTTTGGTAGTTTGGCAATTTCCAACAACACAACCTCTTCTGAAGGGAACAAAACTTGTCAATAACTTCATTTGCCAAGACTCCATTCCTCCCGAAACAGAAAAGGTAATGAACTTTCACTATTCACTATAGACTTGTAGCACTGTCCTATCATATTCATAACCCCACAAAACGCGATTGAAGACATCAATCCAAGCGTCATTTAAACTGTCAACTTTAAAACAAACTTTTAAGAAAGACCAAAAAGTTAACTGCTTGTCTCCACCTGGTTTTTTCTTTTTTGATACCTATCTCTTGAGCTGATGAAACTAAAGAATTTTTCCCTTTAGATGCAAGAATTACTAATAAAAGTAAAAATCACATATGGCAATACGAGCAAATAGTTTGCCTGCGATGAGAGCATATCCACATTCACAAAATGAAACACAAGCACTTTTCCACATTCAGAGAGGGCACACATAAACCATTAAACAGCCCAAGTTTGGCCCAGATTAGCAGCTCGAGGAAACAACCATGGTGTAACCTATATAACTGACAGTACAGAATGCTCCTATAAGTGCTCCAAGTTTAGATTAAATTTGCATATGATCCACAACCAACGATAACAGCATGATACTTCAAAACTAAATCATAAAAATTCGATCCGACAGTGAAACAGTTCCTCTCTGTTGGCAATAGCAATTTGCAGACAATCTAAGAAGGAACACAATTAACAAAGCAAGAAGCTATTATCATCATTGGAATAGATTACCTTCTTTCCTCGCTCAATATATTTGACAGCAACAAGCTCCTTTGTCTTCTTGTCTCTCACCAGCCTTGCCACTCCAAAATTCCCAGAGCCGAGGTCCTTCAATGGTTCATACCTCTCCTCCATCGTCAAATCAATGGAAAGAACCCCACGAAAGATTAAAAGGAAAATGTGCAAGAACAGGATTCTTAGAAGAAAAGGTTTCAAAAAGAGATAGTCTATAATATATAGAGTTGGAATCCAGGAAGACCAAGACCTAGAAAATATGATACTATTATTTCCAGAAAAAAAAAAAGAAGAAGGAAAGAACTCTTTTTAGAGAAATAACACTTCTCGAAAACAGGAAGACCACCTAACCAACCCTCTCAGTCGCTCACCTTCTCTAGTTCTTAACCAGCAATCTCTTTTTAAGTTACCAAGTCAAAGTCATATACATTACTAATACACTTCTTTACTTTATCAGAACCAAAGGATAATTTATAGAACCAATAAGATTAAATTTTATTTTCCCAAAAAAAGTCACTCAAAAAATAAGAACTGGCCAAGAATAAACAACAATCAAGCAATAAACAATTGGAAGCAAACTGAATCTAAAGGGGAATGAAAAGACACGTGTTGGATTGAGGGGTCACTTCAAAGTTTCTAAATTTAAAAAGGTGTCGGATAATAGAGACAAAGACATTGACAACAGACAAAACTGTGTCTTTTGTAATCTGATGACACGCGGCGCAGGTTAAGTCAGGGGAGAGTATAAGAATCCATATTATTGGCTAAAGTACGCCTTGTGGGTCCCGGATAAATGAATACTACTACTACTTTGAACTCTGTAAGACTGACGTAGGTTGCAACGTACTGCTACTTTCAGTCTTTTGAATTTACCCATTTTAGGTCCTGTCCTAATCTAACGTAAACTTTGTAAAGAACTGAAGAGAGCAGCAGCAGCCAGCAAGAATATTTATCCAATCATGTGCTGCCTCCGAAACAGCCCGAGATTGACGTCAAGGGATATGTCGGTTTACGCGCCTTTGGCTATTGTCAATAGCACGCACAACCGTTTTCCCTTTTTTTCCAAGTTACCCAAATTACCATTAAAAAAAAAAGAAATCAATTGTTTGTCTAATGATTTTGACCAAAAACAAATTGCTTGTCTAATGAAAATTAAGGTTGATAAACCTTCAATTGATTATAATGATTTTTTGAAAAGTTAAATTTTAAAAATTAACTCAAATTTGTCCAGAATTGGCTATTCTACCTACCATAAATTTTATCAAACAAATGTTTAATTTTGGTTTGACGCGCCGAGTTCTCCAAATGTGAAAAGCAAGTGTGTCTGGTGGAAAAAGATTGTCTATGGAATTAGGGGTGTAAACGGTTCAGTTCGGTTCGAATATTAAAGTTTTAATACTTTAACGTTTCAGTTCGGATTTTTTTCGGGTTTTCGGGTAGTTTAAATTCATTAAATTTTGAACTTTTTTCTTTTATAAAAGCTCAAATAAGATTATAAAAATTTTGGGTCTTTTAATTTTAGGCTAATAAAATCAAATATTTTTTAAAATTTTAGTTTATTCGGTTCATTCGGGTTTTATTCGGTTTATTCAGTTTTTATATGAACATTCTAAAACCCTAATCTAATTATCGATTCGATTCGATTATCGATTTTTTCGGGTTGCTTGAATAGCCCTAGAACATGCTATGCTACCGGTAGTTCTTTGCTGTAGATGGGCCAGATTTTGGGTTCCATGTTTAGTTGGTCGGTTTGCAGCTTTCGAGAATCTTCTGCAAATTGTTGCCACAGATGATCATCCAACGATTCTGATCGAAAACACGTGGGAGCCGGGTTGAATTTGGGCTTCCGTGCTCAAAGGCTCGACTCAACTCTAATCCTTACTCTTTGACCACGCTAATCTTAATTAGCCTGCTGAGTAAATGTAAAGCCTTCATTTTTGCCCTTTAAAAATGGATAATTAGAACCGATAAAGCCTTCTTTGCCGCTTTGGGCTTCCTTCTATGGACCACCGAAAGTAATAATATTTCTAACATTGTAGAGATAAACCATTTTTTTATTATAAAACCAATTTAAAATTTTTATGATTAAAAAAAATAATAGTAATAATATAATAAAAAATTGCAACAGTACCCACAGATTCGATACACCTACCTTATCTGCCAAACTGCGTTTTTCTAAGTCAACATTAGTTGAATTGAGGTTATACATTGACTACTTTTTGGGCAACTGTATATCATATATGGACTCTTCTCCTTCAATGGTGTGAGCGATGATTATTCACATAATAATTCCTCCCAAAATGGTGGCATATTTATAGCATATTCCTTTTTATTTTCTTTTATTAATTCAGAATTTTATAAAATGTTTGAATTTTGGCCGTGATCAGTATGAATTCTTTGCTAATCAAAACCCGTGATTTTCGTCCGCCACTTCATTGCTTGATATCGTTGGCAATCTCAAATTTAACAATGTCTTTTCTTTTGAAAAATACTTTTTGACCCTCTAATATTTAATCCTCTAGACAACCCTCCTGACGTAATTTTTTTTATTTGTCAAGCTTTTATAAGTATCACAAAAGTTTAACCCCTCATTTAATAAGGTTTAGTCCCACATTAAAAAGTTATTATATTTATAGGATAAATTTTCTCTTCTTGACAATTATAATGGTAGGGTTTTAGAAAGAAAAATAAATACGACCTGACACGTCATAAGGGATATTAGAGTGATGGATTTAGACGGATCATATAGTAAAACTCTTTTATCTTTTCCTTTCAAAATTCTATATATCTTTTGATTAAATTATCATTTTGCTATTTAATTTCTATATTTTAAAATATTTTAAAATGAATATAAGCTATTGATTTTTTGGGTGAAGCTTCATAAGATGTGTTGTTTTATTTTACCTTTATTGTTATTCCACTAGAATAATTATGGAATAACAAAATCCATCAATAATAACTATAATAATGATAATGTGCTCTAATGGGCTAGGCCCATGGTAGAATGGAGCTTGACACAATTAGGTTTCGGGCTACAAGCAGTAAAATTGAATGAGAATGAGGTGACTCATGACTGGACTGGAATCTACACGGATTCAAGTAGATCCAAGCTGCGGAGTTGAGTTCCCTTTAAAACCCTTTTTGACAATCAAAATAAAAAAGAAAGAAGAAAAGAAGGACGGTTCAAACTTATAGTGCCTAAAAAGTTTGCAGAGAAGTGATTATGAAAATGACAGTGAACCTATAACAAATCTAATGGAAGAGGATACATTGGACCCCAGGAATTTGCACTCATTCAAAACTGCCCATTCCTTCAAAGCGAAAGTGAAAGCGATGCAAAATCCCAATTCATCACTAGATTCTTCAATATCTTTCCTTTTTAATCATTTAATGGTAATATGAACCCCTTCCTAACCAGTTTTGACTTCATCATTTTGCAACCATGACCAAAATACAACACGTATATTAATCTCTACCAATATATATGTAGGTTTATAGGAAGGTACACTACAGCTTCATTCGAACTTTTTCCAGTCAAATTTCACTCTCCGACAATAGTTTTCAACTGCTGGAAGTAGCCAAGTAGTTCTCGACTCCTTCTGCCCTTTGGTTTCTTTCCTTTTCCTAACTACGACTGTTATCTCGGTGATAATGTTTCATTGACCATTTTACTCTATCATTTGCAAAAGAAAAATCTCTGTACCTATCTTCTCTAAATTAATTAACCTACCCCATGAGAGAGATGCTATCCTACTTTCATTTATCGAGCTTGTTTATAATATAAGTTTTATTCTTAATTTTTATTATATTCTATATAAGAAGAATAAATTTATAATTAATTAATAAACACTGTGACAAGTTTTTATTGAAAATTCTGATTTATGGAATATCACAGAATTTATGTGTATTATGACTTTTCCTCTTTTCTTTTTGTTTTTGTTGGTTGCAAGAGATAACGTCGGGCTTGCTAAATGTAAAACCTCTGGGGCACTTTTCCTCTTTTCATTATAATATTTCACGGCTCAACTACTTTATATGGTTATATTTGGACTGAACAAAATGCATTACATTTCAGGCTTTATGTCAGTATGAAAAATGTTAAAGTAATATGAAAAACTAATACGAAGGAAACAAGTAACGCACGCTTTTTCAAAGCCAAAGCATATAGCTAGCTAGAACAGCTTTGACGATATATAATAATATAATAATAATAATGTTAAAAAAAGTCTGTATGTTTGAAAAAGGGGACTTGGAATTGATTAATAAACTAATACTCATATTATTAATGCAAAAGAAATCTTAATTAGGCGTAGGTGGTAGGGTTGTTCAAGCAACCTGAAAAAATCGATAATCGAACCGAATCGGTAATTAGATTAGGGTTTTAAAATGTTTATATAAAAACCAAATGAACCGAATGAAACTCGAACGAATCGAATAAGTTAAAATTTTAAAAAATATTAGATTTTATTAGCTAAAATTAAAAGACCCAAAATTTTTATAATCTTATTTGAGCTTTTATAAAAGAAAAAAGTTCAAAATTTAATGGATTTCAACTACCCGAAAACCCGTAAAAAAATCCGAACAGAACGAACCGAAACGTTAGGGTATTAAAACCTTAATATCCGAATCGAACCGAACCGTTTACACCCCTAATAGGTGGCAAGAGATCGACCAACAACAGTTCCAAAGTGTGTAATTAAAACGATTATAATAAAAGTGACAAGATTCAACATTTCACTTATACTTTAGGTAATAAAGTAAAATATAATGTAATCAATCAGACTGGGTTAATTTTGTCCAAATTGTGAGCAATGTGCGTTGTCTATCGATTCAACATCCTTCGCCAGCGACTACATTATTTTATTTTCTATATTACTATTATTTTTGGCTTTTTAAAAAATTTTTATTAAATACTAAATTTTTAGCATTTATTTGTTGAGGATATATGAAGTCAATGGAAGAAATATTGATGGGAGAAAACAGAAAAGATAAGAAGGAAGAGGACTAGAGGAACTATAAATGAAAAATATTCAACACCTAAAAACTAATTTAAAATTTAAGATGAGAAAGGGGCAATCCCATATGTCTTCGTGCGCAAGTTGCAATGATATATTTCTTTTTTTTGGATATCAATAGATATAGTATTTTTAGATAGCACATATAAATACTATAAGCTAAATTTTAATTAATAATAACTTATCTTTTTTGTGGAAAAAGAAAAAGATAACATAAATTAATTAATCCAACCCATTTGACATATTGGGGATCACTAAAACCTCTCAATATAGCCAATATACACAATATTAATTATTAGGATTATAGGGAATAATAGTAAAAAGGCCATTGGAATTGATGGTGTCAAATAATAGTAGCTAGCTAGCCGTTAACATCAAGATTCAAGCACATTTTGTTGAAAGATGAGTCACCGATATTGTCTGTTTCTACTTGGATTTAGATTAAGTAATTAGTTCTACTAGTTTCCGCTGTTTCTTAATTTCCTTGGCTAGCAATATTTGAATGAAAAAAGAAGACAGAAGCGTCCATGCAGCCATTTTCTAGTGCCGATCGATCATCGAGATCCCCTCCTTTTTCTTTCTTTTGTTTCCTTGCAATCAACTCACTGCTTTTCCAGCCTGTAATTTTTAATATACTTTATGAACGTGAGGGGACAAATAACACATCTAGTACTAAACTATATAATAACAGTGTACTAATTAACAGTAACAACGGTAATGTAAAAGAATAATATAAGAGGTGACGAGGGGTCGGATTCGGGCCTGGTTTTGAGTTGAGAAAAATATATATTTGATTTATCCCGTATAAAATTGAATATTATTGTTCAAGGTCCGCATAAAAGTTAACCCAAATTTTTTTACCTCAAATAAAAAAAAAATAATAATAATTATAACATTATTTTAGGAAAAAAACTAAGGATTATTATTGAATAATATTTAGAATTATTTAAGATTATATTTTTCTTTAAAAATATTTATAATATGTAATATTTAAAATACTCAACTTATATACATATATCATATTTTAGAAATTAAAAATATCAAAATTATATTATATATAAATACGGGCTCGGATTTCAAAGTCTAAGATCAAGGCCCGGTCCGTTTTTTAAATGGACCTCATTCTTTGTCCAATGCTCGATATTCGGGCTTAATATTTTTATTCAAACCCTCCCAAATTTCGAACGGGCCTTCGAGCTTGGACGGATAGCCCGACCCTTGAGCAGGTCTATTATAAACTATAATACTGTCTTGTTCGTCGGTTTCTTTCATTTTCCCAAAAACCCCAACAAAACCTTTATATTTGTTGGCAAAAAAAAAAGCCTTTATGTTTTCGGAACTTGATTTGTTTCCACATGTGGGTTGATTCCTGCTCTACTCCGTAGAGATATCATGTGATCACTGGTCATGAGAACGGGACCAACGAATTAAAACCAAACAGGATCATGTCGTGTGATTGGTTGGGAGTATCGCAAAAAGTGTTGTCAATTTGAAGATTATATGATCATTTATTCCATAAAAATATTGTATTAACTAGTATTAAGAAATCAGAGTCGTATTTTAAAGAGACCCAATTGCCTTTGTAGTGGGCGTGAAGTTAATGATTTCATGGGGGTTGTATGGCTAGCTAGTAATTATGGCTAGCCATAGCGAAGACATTTTGTTTTTGTTTCAAGTGTCCCAATTGTTTTCGTTAATACTGTCGTTTTCACCACCTTTGTTTGTAGTTAAGAACCCTATCGAAGGGGCCATAGCTCAAAAACAACCTTTGATTAGGGACAATAATTAATGAAAGTTGATACTTTCTTCATGCTTAGGAACAAAATCATTTGCCTCTAGGCTTATAAAGCAAATAACTCAAACAAATTAACAACAAGAAAAATGTCGCATATTCTGAATTTCAATCGAACATTCTTGCTTAGTTTATGTCGTAAGGGGTTCATTTATGGTGTTTATTGTTCATTGATATTTCTTATTTATAAGGTAAGTTAAATTTCTTTTATACAGAAGTGAAATTAGTGTTATGAATATTTGGGTTATGTTTTATTAGTTTTGCGGCTGAATTAAGAAAAAGTCTAACGAAATGAGAAAGGATTAACCTACGAAATCCAACAATTAATACACCAAAAACCAATATTGAAAAAATTCAGCATAAACAAAACTTCTTATCTCGTATTGACAAAGAAACCAATCTTTTTTTTTTGGTAAATATTGATACCATAGATAGAAAGCTTCGAAATCTAATTTATTTGATTTTGGAGCACGGTTATTAATATTAATAGTAATTAACTCATTTTTTCCTTCCTTATGTGCCCATCCTTATCCATTCATTTTTAATTGAAATAAACATTTTTCATACCTATAGAATAAAATGGATAGCCTTAAAGAAACTAGAAGCTATTCTATTATAAGCATATACGTGTACAAATATTAGTGCAAATAAAGTGTGTTAGATC
This sequence comes from Microcos paniculata, assembly GCA_030664755.1. Taxonomy (NCBI): domain Eukaryota; kingdom Viridiplantae; phylum Streptophyta; class Magnoliopsida; order Malvales; family Malvaceae; genus Microcos; species Microcos paniculata. The sequence continues at coordinate 41,508,349 of CP131460.1, forward strand.
AAAATATTGGAAGATTTTCTTCTTTTACTTTCTTAACAAGCTAACTGATACTATTGATATTCCATTTTTGGAACTTTCCAAAATGTACCCACACTTGGTTTCCCTGGCAATAGCCATTCCAATTTGGCTACAACACCTATGATTTTGAATAAGTCTCTTGCTTTGGGACAACTTGAAAGTTCAAACCGAGAATGTGGGCTGGAATTTAAGCCTCATTCAGTCATTCTCTTCCATCTTCATTCTTGAACAATCAACTCTGTCCTATGCTTTCTAGAAAGATCCACATATTTGGAAGAAGATAAATAAATAAAAACAAAAAACAGAATTTATCGCAAAACTGAATAAAAGAAGCTCGAGACAAGATAATAAGATGAGATGAAAAGATTAAAGTTGTTAAGCGAAAACAACTGTTTGGGCTTTTTTTTTTGTGTGGTTGCGATGCAAATGCAGTAGTTCATGATACGGAGAGAAGACAGATCAACTGATTAACAGAACACGCAAGTGAATAGTAATTTAGTAAATCAATAAATTTAGATTCCAAATCCAAAGTCCAAACCCAAAGAAAAGGATTAAATAAAAAAATTTACTACTTCCTTAATTTACACGAGGGATCGGGGAATATTCCAAATTCCTTCATAACGCGTGAAGTAATTAATTCAACCACTCGCGTCAACGCCACGTGCGGTTACTCGCGTTCGAGTCCTATTTCTTGGGCCTCTCCGCTCTCGCACTACAACTCCAACTCAACCTCCTCTTCCAAACACTTCTAACTTTTTCTCGTTCAAGTCCGGTCGTTTCTGGCGTTTCCAACTTCGCTGCTTCTCATTTTAGACATGCGCTAGAAAGAAAGAAAGAAGGAAAGCTGAAAGTTATTTACTTAACGAAAGAAAAAGAAAAGAAAAAAGGAAAAAGAAAATAAAGAGCAGCGTAAACATAGGATCTTCTTGATCAACGCAATCTCAGCCGTCGGATTAAGCCCCCAATACTTTTCCTCGACAAACCCCTCTCCTCCTTTATATAACAATAATAACACCCCTCGGCTTGTATCACATTCTCTTCAGGGTATTTCGATTCTTTTCGAGATTTCGGGTTTCGAAGTTCTCTCTGTTAGGCCTTTTTCCTCTGTCCTTCTCTTAAGCGACGGATTTTGATTTTTCCGGCCAAGATTCCGGTCGGTAAGTTTCCGAATTTCTGCCCAGAACATGTATTATTACTGCCATGTCTTTCTTATTTTAAAGATTTGAGCTTTCTACTAGTAATTTGTTCATGGCTTTTTTTTTTTGGTTTTCTTTTTGAAGTAATTTCAAGCTTGAGTTTCTGTATTAAATTGTTTTTAATGCTGCATGTTTAACGGAGAAATTTGTTAAAATGAAGAGAAAATAAAGAAAGCGGATAAGGTTTAGGATTATGATTGATTTATTCATTTTTGAGTCCGTTTTAAATTTATTTCGTTGTCATTTTTTTTTTGGAACGGTAATTTCCAGCCTCACTTTTTCTTGTTCTTGTTGTTCTTCTTCTTTCTAATAAAAAATCCAGTTTTTGGCTATTGCATTTACTTATCAGCTACCAGAGAAAGGATTTTGCTATGATTCAATTGTCATGACTTCCTTAAAAGTTTTATTTTTCAGAACGATTTCCATAATTTTTTCCTGAAAATTTTCTTTTTAGACTGAGATCTGTTGATTTAGCTGCATCCTTTTTCACCCTTTGTTTCACCTTTTGTTTCTACTATTGTCCTTCTGGCTGGGATTGGATTTCTAATTGGTGCTGTGAATGAATATGCAGGTTGAATATGGTTTTGCAGAGAGAACATTGTAAAGCCTAGGCGCTTTAGTCTAGCAAGTGCCGTTTTGTTTATATTTTGTTTTTCCAGTAAATGGGCTGCATTCAATCTAAAGTAACAAGACAATATCCCGGACACGAAGACCCTATTACTCTCGCTTCACAAACTGCTTGTAAGTTTGCAATTTTTTACTACTTTTCTCTTGCATGTACCCATTTGTCTGATTGGTTCTATAAGATGAACAGCTACAGTTTTTGAGCCTTTTTTGTTGGTTTCAATGCAATCTGTTCTAGGGTTTTTAACCATGTAGTGTAGGAACATGGCTTTTTATACCATTATAAGATGGAAAAGTTGCCAATCATTCTTGGTTTTTTGGTTCTTTTATGATTCAGGGGGTATTTTTGTTCGGTCAAAGATTTGGATATTCAATCAGTTTGGAGTAGATTAGGCAGTTTGCCAAACATGTTTTTTTATGCTTTTTTTTTTTCACTTCTTGGTTTGTTTTCCTTGTACCTGCAGTTAGTGTTAGTGAAGTTGAAGCACTCTTTGAGTTATTCAAAAGCATCAGCAGTTCTGTCATTGATGATGGGCTGATTAGCAAGGTACACTTCTAACCTTCCTCTATATTAACGAGGGAACTTTTGACTGGTTTGGAATTAGCATAAGATTATGGCTTGGGTCAACCAGGGATTTGGACCTTTCTCATTATGGATTGAAATTAGCATTTTTTATTCAGATTTTATGTTTGACTTTGTAATGTGTTGTATGGTTCTCATTACCTTGCTTTTTGTATTTCTGAATCGCTCCTTGCTTCCTTAGCACTAGAGGTTTCCTTTTCTTTTACTTTTCTTTTTCCTCATTGTTTCTTTTCTGTCAAATTTGAAATTTTGCTTGCAGAAATTAATGCTCATTTAACTTTTCTGTTGCATATGCAGGAAGAATTTCAGTTAGCTTTGTTTAAGAATAGGAAGAAGGAAAACATTTTTGCAAATCGGGTAATATATTCTATTGTTCTGGGAAATTCAATATTTCTTTAAGTTTCATTTTGTTTCACCCAAAATTTTGAAGATTTAAATTAGTCTATTTATACAACCTTCTTCTAATGCATGCAGATCTTTGATTTATTTGATGCCAAGAAGAAGGGAGTCATTGATTTTGGTGACTTTGTTCGAGCATTAAATGTCTTTCATCCAAATGTCTCACAAGAGGACAAAATGACTTGTAAGTCAACAGTTAATATGAATTTATTGAATTGCAGAATTTGTTGTGATCTTCTGTCTTATTTTTGAGTTTATGGCTTTATACTGCAGTTGCATTTAAACTTTATGATATGGATGGAACGGGTTTCATCGAGCGGAATGAGGTACAGTGGCTCTTATATTATGTTTCTTGTTTATCTATCATGCTATTGTTGGGATCTTTTTAGGTACACATTTTAGAGCCAAACTGGTTTTAAATATTGCAGATTGCTGCATATCATCCATTTTTATGTGGTTACATTTTTACACAAACCTCCTTGCAGGCAACTTTATTTTATGTAATTTTGGCAGGTCAAGCAAATGCTGATTGCACTTTTATGTGAATCTGAAATGAAGTTAGCGGACGAGACCATTGAGGCAATACTTGATAAGGTGAAAGCTTGCTGCGCTATATATGTCTGCACAAAATATATGTTGATGATACTGTTAAAAAGTTGTCAAACATGTCTGCAAATTATTTTGAATCAGTAGTTCCCCTTGCTTATTTGGAGTGATCATAGAATTGAATCCCTCCAGATAGAGGATTTCATGCGAATGTCTGTTTGAGGTGTCAGATTTAGATTGAGAACTAAGGAAAATCCTGCACTTTATCTAGCATTGCTGTTTATGTTGGCATTCCGTCTTAGCATTTACTGTCCATTTGTAGATGTATATATCGTCAGGCTTAATCTTGTTAACCAGAATATTGCTGTAGTGTTTGATAATACTAATATTTGTGTTTGAAATCTTTGGTGGGATTTTTACTTAGTTTGCAACTTTATACTGAGCCATGGTGATTTGTGAACAGACATTCTTGGATGCCGACATTAATCAGGATGGAAAGATAGATATTTCTGAATGGCAAAACTTCGTCTCTCGTAATCCTTCATTGTTGAAAATCATGACTCTCCCGTACCTCAGGTAGGTGTATGTTTTATCAGTAAAGTCATATAATAAGCTTTACTTTTAGAAACCTCACTCAACCGGAAGCTCACCCATTCTGTAATATGAATTATGCAGGGACATAACAACAACATTCCCAAGCTTTGTTTTTAATTCCGAAGTAGACGAGGTTGCCACATAGTGATAGGGTTAGAATTACGGTGTGGGGCGGAGGGGGTAGTTGCGGCGCCCACTGGAGAATCTTAATTTTTGTCTTTTTGTTTGTGGTATGTAATTATTACAAGTTTCAGAAATTTTAATTTTGTCTCCAATTAATTACTATTTTTCTTTTGAGAAAAATTTTCTACATTAGTACTTCAGTTTCTGAGAAAATTAACTTTTTTATGGGAAAAAATCTGGTTAATGGTAGCTAATCCAGATATGTAACAAAGTTAAAAATATAAGTCACTTGTTAACAAAAAATATAAAAGTAAGTTATTCTGCTATTTAACAAATCCTCTTGCATTGATTTGAATTCCAACTTCTCAAAAGTTTCTGGTCGTTAACTGTTAAACTGGGCGACGGAAAATTTCTTGCGCTGGATCAGCAGAGCAGCCGCTAGCTGGTCCATGGGCCGCACAACATACCCAAGAAAAGGACTAACTCTAACCGTCTGAGAAGAAACCCACCTTGAAGTAGAAAGAGAACATACACATCTTCTTAAAAAATAGTAAATCCAATTTAGGCCCAGGAAGTATTCTGTTGAGCCCATTTTGGATCAAATCACATGCACTGAACTCAACCTAAGCTTGAATTACAACCCAATCCAATCAGTTTGGACTTTGAATGTATATCTGTATATCTATATCTATATTTATATATTTATATATGTCACAAAAAGAGATGACAAGACAACTAAGCCCTCCCATTCGACCTTCGAACTGTCTTCCGAGTCAATATTATTGGACAATAATATTCTTATAATTTATTTTTCATAAAATTATAATATTTAATTTTAAATATTTTATATAAATTTTAATAAATCTATACTACTATATAAAAAAAATAATGTGAATTTACAAAAATACTCATTTTATCTTAATTCTCATTCTTTATCTATTGATTCTAATGGTTTTTTTTGTCATTTTACATGCCACCTTTCTTTTTTTTTCCTATTTTTAAAATAATGGGACCCACATACTTATACACAATCATTATTAGAGGTGGCAAAAGCTGACCCGACCCGAGAAACCCGTCCAACCCGCCCGAATCCGAAACTAACCCAACCCGATTTGACCAAAAAAAGTAAACGACCCGAACCCGACCGATCCGAAACCCGATTGACCCGAAACCCGATTAACCCGAAACCTGTTTGATCCGAAACCCGTTTAACCCGAGAGGCTAACCCGAAATAACCCGAAAACCTATTTAAGTAATATATTACCTTCTCATTCTTAGATATTATTAAATTTATTTAATAAATTTGTTAAAAAATAAAAATAAAAATAAATGTCTTATTAAATTGAAATAAAAAACATATTTCATATTCTTAAATTTTAATCTTTGTCTTACAATTTATAAATTATAAGTTATACTTTAAAATATCTCTTATTATATTATACTTCTAATAAGAGATAGAATGATAGATAATTTATATTTGAAAAAATCTATTTAATTCTTATCATATATAACGTATGACATGTTACACGAGACATGTCTCATAAATTATAAGTTGATATAATCCCAATATATTTATAGATTTAATACTTTAATTTGATTTTATCATTTATATATGTGTTAATATGTTGTATAAATAGTATTAAAAAGCAGTAATGCATAGTTTTATTTGTTTTAATTACTTACTTATTTTGATTACTTACTTATTTTGATTCAACTTAATAAAATTAAAGTTTACTGTTGAATTAGAAATAGAAAGTGGAGAGTGGAAAGAAAAAACATAAAGAATTGAAGATTGAAGAGTTACTTATTAATTTGTTACTTAATAATTAAGATTTATAAATTACAAGTTTAATGGTATGTAATTTATGTGCATGAAGACTCGTGCTAGCAGATGACAATAAATAATTGCTTGATTTCGATTAGTTGATTACTTGATATATTATTGAAGAGTTAACTTATAAATTTTAATTTTTTTAAATAAATAATTGAAAACTCAAATGAAAATAATTTATGAATTAACCTAAAAACCCGAACTACACCCATGACTCATGTCAAAATGAATCAATGAACAAATTTGAAAAACCCAAAATCAAATGACCCATGGGTCAAACCCGAAAAACCCGGGTTTGAACGACCCGAAACCCGAATGACCCGAGGTCCAAACCCGAAAAACCCGAGCTCAAATAACCCGAAACCCGTGTGACCCGAACCCAAATGACCCGAAACCCGTGTGACCCAAAATTTTTTTGGGGTCAAATTAACCCGATCCGATTGACCCGAACCCGTAACCCGCCCAACCCGCCCATTTGACACCTCTAATCATTATTATATAAATAAATATTATATAATATGCTAATATTAATATTAATATATATATTTAATATAATAGTGTATATATATAGACACACACATACATACCATACATATATATATATGTACATACATACACATATACAATATAATATGTATATATATATATATACATATACATACATACAATACTACTAAAGTTGAATGAGAAATCTATACTACTATATCTATACTACATTATGTAAGTTTACAAAATTACCCATTTTATCTCAAATTTTCTTTTTCTATCTATTTCCTACTATGGGCTTTTAGTCATTTTACATTCCACTATTTTTTTAATCTATTCTTAAAATAGTGGGACCCCATACACATACACAATCATTATTATATTATTATATATAAATACTATTATATATTATAAAAGCTACTAATATATATATATATATACACACACATAAATACATACAATATACATATATATATATATATATGTATACATATAATATTACTTAAAGTTGAGTTAGAAATGACAATTACTCATCATTTTCTTAATTTTGAGGCTATCTTAGGCTATTTATGAAATGTGTTAAGTGGAACTTATCTGATATTTCAATATATTTTAGTGAGATTTATAGAAGTGGGGATTAAATTTATAAATTTTGAGTTTTGGATTTTTTTCTTGGATTTTTTTTATACCTTATGAGTAGAGGTGTCCATGGGCCGGGTTCGGGCCGGGCCGGGCTTGAGTAAAATTTTACAAAATCTTTGCTTGTCCAAGCCCGGCCCGATACAGTATTTCGGGCCTACTCTTCTGTCCAAGCCCGGCCCTAAAATATTTATATAAGTCCGAGGCCTGTCCAAAAGCCCGTTTTTAATTTTTTGCGGACACTAATTTTAAAAATTAAATTATATTAATTTATATTATAAATAAAAGTAAATCAATACATTTAAAAAATTATTATCTAAACAATTTTTACAAAGTTAATAAAGTCTAAATACTAATAATATTTGAAAATATCAATATCATATAAAAAAAAAAGAAAAATAACACATTAACAAATAAAATATATAAAAAAAATATATTTATATTAAAGCAATAGTAAAACGGGCCGGGCTCGGGCTTTTATACCTATGACCAAGCCCGGCCCGTTTTTTAAACGGGCCTAAAATTTTTGTCCAAGCCCGGCCCTTAAATTTAAAATTCTTGTCCAAACCCTCCCAAATATCGGGCGGGCTTTCGGGCTCGGGCGGGTAGCCCGGCCCTTGGACAAGTCTACTTATGAGTTTTGGTCTTTTTTGGATTTTCTATGATTTTGAGATTTGTTAGTGTTAAACTATATATATGTTGTATATGCATAAATTTTCATTAATTTACTTATGGTATATATACATATTTAAATACATACACATAAATATACATATAAACATATACGATTATCTATATATAATGTACATATTAATTTCCCGCAACGAAGTGCGCGGACCATTTGCTAGTTATTTTAAATTTATTTCTAAAATCTAAATAATAGATGTTTTAAATTTTAGAACTTATTCTTAAATTTTTTTTAATAAAATTTGGGGCTAACCTTTTTAAGTGTTTATTTTTTAAAAAAAAACTCTGCAATAATAGATTGTAAATTAAAAAACTTACCTTTAAAATTAAAAAAATTAATGTAGAATTAAAATTTATTTTACGCATAAACGGTATAAAAATAAAAATTAAAAATATAGTGTTACAATTTTTTATGTCTACATTTTAAAAGGAAAATGAATAAAAAACTAAAGGATAAATCAAGCATCTCGATTTTCTTATGCATTGTTTGGCTATTTCGCGTACTCAGAAATTATTTTGGTTTCTCTATTTTTCGGCTGATTGTGCAGAAGAGTTCGACCGAAGTGTTCGCTTCACTAGTTGAAGATGCTTTTTCTGACATTTTGGAGAAATCAAGCATCTCATCTTCGATTTCAGATGCTAAACTCAATTATGAATCCACAGAGGTGCGACTCCTATCATGGCAGTTCGATCAAGTTTATCGCACTTTAATCTATCTGTTTTCTAAGACGTACATAAATACGGTAGATACAAATTTCTAATTTATCTTTGGTTTCTTTTGTACGCATTCCTTAAGGATCAATTTCTAATTTTCAGAAGTTTTTCCTGATTTTCCTGAAAAAAAAGTTGATGATAATAAATTCAAATTTGTGATTAATCATTCATAGCTACAAATTGAACTCTTTTGCTTCTGTTTGCAAAGCTTTGTTATTGTTGGGGGCCTACAGTAAAAAGAACAACGGAAGCGGAAACTGATAATACCCACAGATAACCAACCAACAGCGAAATTCAAGCTAATTATCAATAGCAGTCAAAATAACTAACTATCCAAGCCAACCAACCAGACAGAAATCACAAGCAATAATCCAAGCAACGATAAGAAAATAAAGAACATCAAGATTTACGTGGAAAACCTTCTAATGTGAAGGTAAAAACCACAGGGCAAAATCGGATAAAAATCCACTATGAGAAATAAGCAAATTACAAGAGTTTATCACTTAAACTTTTTGCCCAAAGCTTAAGAACCAACAAATTGGAACCAAATACAAAGATTTATCTCTTTGAGAACCAACAAATCAACCTCAAAGAAAAACCCAATTTGTTGTTAGTTTATCCCTCTCCCTTACTCTCTTTATGGAGCAAGAAACCACAAAGTCTTCACCTTTGTAACACCATCACACGGCACAACTCCTCTTTTGCAACATTCGGCCTTCACCTTGCAATAAGCCAAAGAAACTTTCTGCCTTTTTCTTTTTGTTTGGTGCACCGTTCACCAATTGCCAAAAGCCAAGACAAATCTCGGCTAGCCTTTTTGTTTCATAAGGAAATTATTTTTCTTATCCAACAATAGCCCTTGGATCAAAATTGAAGATAAGATCCTAGCCATCCAAAAAATAAGACAAGTAAAACAAGCCTTTACTTGTCACGTGACCTCTTAAATGGTCATGGGGTTAGACCTCACTAACAGTTATGACTCTTTGTCCATCAAATTCAGCTCCTAAAGAAACCTTCACATCAGTTGACCTGACTCCTTGTTCAAAGATAACCGCTGTTAATGCAGATGATAGTGTAATTTTTTATCTTTCTATGTTTTTGTTTTAGGTGTGTGTGTGTGTGTGTGTTTGGCTGCTCCTCTATCTTTCTCTCTAATTGGCTTAATATGTACTATTTGTTAATCTCGATTTGAAGTCTTCTTGAAGCTCGAACTCATGTTTTTTTGTTTGTTCTGGTTTTTCTGTTTTTACCACATAGTGCTCAAGAGACTAGAATCGAAGAGTTGGCTTCACCGATTAAAGATGTTTTATCTGAGGTTAATTTGAACTTCTTCGCCTTTCTTACTTATACTATAAATTTCTAGTTTATGTACATTCTATAGCTCTTAAGAAATCCATCTTTATAGGATTGATCTACTTATAGTAGAATAGCATCTATGAGCCACAAATATTGGAAAAAGGAAAAAAGAGTAAAACGATAAACATATGTTGTACAGGAAACTAAAGATGGGCATCTACATTGGAAAGTGTTGATTGGTGTTGGATTGAATTTTAATATGTTACAATTATATGAGAACTTTTTAATAATAAGTTTAACTCTGGTGAACATTCATTAACTTTGAGTAACAATGGGATAATTTGATTGTACTAATTGATAATTAAGCTTAATTTCTATTTTTTTCCTTTTTCTTTCTATAAGTTGAAGACTGCAAGCACATTAGACGAGTTAGCCTTTCAAATGCTCCAGGAGATATTTTCAAGGGTGGATACTAAAGACCTCATGATGACATATATTCTATCCAAAGAGTGGAGAGTGCTAGCAACTACATCATGTAATGCAGCAACTAATTTGGATTTTAATGCTGAATCCTTTAAAAGAAGTAGTTCATTTCAAGCATTTCTTCCTCAAGTGATGAAGTTAAGAGAGGGAACATCTGTTAAGAAGCTTATAATAAACTATCAACTTCGAGACGGTTTTCGTCGTGGGTTTCAGGTGTAGATCATGGAATACATTGGAGAAAGTCATCGACACCTAGAAGAGTTAATCCTTTGTCTCTCTCATCCCAGTTTGTCAATTTTCAATCACAGAGATTTTTCAGCTTTAAGGAAAAATCTTTCATCTGCCCAAGCTGAAAATTTTACATCTGGTGAAGTGTTGTTTTAGAGAATATTCTTTGCCAAAAGTAGAAATATATGATGAGATTGATCATTTTAAAAAAATTGAGGATATGGTTGAATTAAAATTGAAAATTGTAGTTAAGAATATGTCAAAATGTTAAAGATTACAGGACCAAATCTTGAAATTTTGACTATAAAGAGGAATTTAATCGAGTCTCTGGGTACGCATAGGGGAGGTCAAATCAATGTTGATGCTCCTAAACTAAAGTCTCTCACTTTTGAGGATGCATCAGACATTTATCCTATCAAATTCTATGCGTTGGATTTTCCTGCTCTAGAATTCGCAACAATAGATATTCAGTTGGAGGAAGATGACTTGGAAAGTTTTAAGTGGCTAAACAATGCTACTAATGTCACGGGCTCACACTTCATGTCATCGCCCCGTGCGGCCTAAGACAAACTACTTACGAGTTTTCCCTTGGTCAGCCTAACTTTCTTGGCTAAAGTATAAGAACACTTAGCCTAATTGGTGGAAAATAAACAAGGATGGGGAAGTCAGGATGGAGAACTTAAGAATTTGGGTGAATGAAATTCTATTAATAATCACAAAAAGAATACAAGAGCACTTTGGCTACGGTGATCTCTCCCTCATTCACACTTAGTGTTCTTCCAACACTACAACCCATAAAATGATAGTAGGTGGCACCACCTATTTATAGATGAGCAAGCCATGGTCTAGATCCTTCCTAGTCTTCTTAAGACCATGGTTCTCTATAAAGTTCTACACACATCCTACAAGTTGCTATACAAGTTGCCAACTTGCACCACTTGCACAAGTTGCATATGTTTCTAGGCTCTTCAAGAGTGCTCCTCGTGAGCTAGACCCTTTAAGAACCCTCTAGAGTGGCTGGCCAGAAATCTGCACGTATCTGGCTCGCGTAGGGCTGCAAACGAGCTGAACTCAAACGAGCTTCAACACGAACAAGTCGTGTTCATTTATTTTTAGCTTGTTCAAGCTTGGTTCGTTTTCATTAAGAATTTTCAGAGCTTATTCAGACTCGTATTTGTTTATTAATAGGGTGTTCGTGTTCGTTTATATTCGGCTCGGTTAAATAAACTTGTTCATGAACAACAAACGAACTTGTTCATAAACACTAAATGAACATGTTCATAAATAAATATTAATTTATGTATAGTAAATTTTTTTATATAATTATATTTATCATTTTTTAATTATAAATTTTCTTCTAAAGAATTATATTTGATTATTTATTTGTTTATATAAGTTAAAAATTAAAATATACTTGATGAAAAAAGGAAATAAAAGAAAATAAAAATGATTAAAAATAAGAATATAATTACTTTTTATCTTAATTACTTATTATCTTAATCGTAGCATACAAAAATGAACTTAAACAATCTTTTAAATGAACAATAAACGAATTCATAAATGAACATTAAACAAGCTTGTTCATGAACATAAATGAACGAACACATCTTGTTCAAACTCGGCTCGTTTATTAAATAAACACTAAAATCTTATTCAAACTCGTTCGTTTATCTTACTAAACGAACATAAACGAACCAAACTGAGCATGAATACGAGTTGTTCGACGAAAGCTCTGTTCATTTACAGCCCTAGGCTCGCGTACCCGTCACTGGTCGTGGCGTGCCCGTTGCCCGCGCACGCAATGCCCATGTTCATACCATGGCGGATGGTCTGTGTTCACACCAGAAGTTGCTCGCACCATCGCTGCCCGTGCTTACCGACTGCCCGAGCATACTGTCTGGCTTTGCGTGCTGCTTGTCCGCGTGCACGCCTGGTACCTATAGCTGAGCCTGGTTGCCTGTGCTTTTATGGCCAAGTCAAGTGCACATGTCTGCATGCTTGCTTGCCCGCACTCTTTCGGCAGCTCGCCCGCACTTGCTTGGCAGATTGTCCGCTCCGTGCGCTGTGCCCGCTCATCCGCCTGCCTGCCAGCAGATGTGCCCGTACCTCAGCTTTGTGCCCGCACTTCCTATTATGCGCCTGCACATTGTGCCTCAATTGCTCACATCTAGGCTTGTCCGTACCATCTGAAGGCCTTGGTCCATGACACTAAGCTCAAGTTGAAATACAACTTCATTAAGGTAATTTCTTCTCTTCATTAATGTAATTTTGATCTGTCTTTCTTTAAATAGTTTTCTGTTTTTTTAAACCATTTTAATGTAATTTGTAGATTTTAATGAAGAAGGGTTGAGCTTTTCCAAAGTAAAGGAACTGAAAATTGTTTTGCCACAAGAAGAAACTGAGAAGACCATCTTGGACAACTTTGATGAGGATGTCAAGATAAAGCTACTACAGCTATGAGTGATACAATAAGCTTGGAGTACTAGACAACTTTTGAACTTGGTTGTTAGGTAAAATCTAGTCTTTAAGCTTGTTTGGTAGACAAAAGTCTAGTCTTTCAACTCTTGCTTTACTGAAGTATGCATAGGGCATGTGATGAATCTCATTTATAATGGGTAATTTGCTTCTGAATTACTTCTTTGATGTTAAATCACCTTGGAGACCTGATGCCCATATGTATGAAAATTTTTGCTTAGGAAGTTTATCTGACCTTATGCTAGTTTGCTAGATTCCTTTATCACTGTAGTTATGATTGTGATGCATATTGGTCTTGTCTTAGCTTCTATCATAGCATATTGGTAAAGGCATTTATGGGGTTGGGACTGAGGTTTGTGTTGGATTCCATGGTTTTCAAAGCAATTTTTGAACATTGTTTGCTAGTGATAGGCTTTTTTGTGTGTTAAGTACGTTGATTATGGGCAACTAATGAATTCCTTTATTTAATGGGTAATTTGCGTCTGATTATCTTTTGTTGATGCTATCACCCTAGAGACCTAATGCCCTTGCATTGATGTTTTATAATTATAATGAATGCTTTCCTTTCTGCTTTGATGTTTTCTATGTGAATTGTTGTTTCAGATTGCTCTTTGCGTTATCATGTTGGGTATTTAATCTGTGTCGTATATTTGAGAGCATAATGATTCAGTCTATAATGATTCAATGTAGTAGACCATTAACATGAAGCTGTTGTCTGTTGGAACAAATTTTGTGTTTTTAATCAAGCTTTTTATGTATCATTTGGTTTTCAATTGAAAATTTTATATCAAAATTTTCAATTTTTTAAATAATTTAGAACTTTTAAATTGTGAAAGTATTAGTCTGTTTGATTTTGATTGATTCTAGTTGAAAAGAGTAAAAAGAAATCAAAGATAATAAGAAAAAGGTACTAAGTTTCATTGCTAAGAGTTGTGAAATGGTTAGAAAATTTAATGGTGTTCTTGACTTTTTAGTAACTTGTGAAAGGAATTTCATTCAAAGTTTAGCATGTTCTAAACTATGGTTAGGTCATGTTAAATTTTGAATGAAAATCCTTTTACCTAGGAATTATTATGAGAGTGTCATGTCTAAGTTCTATAAATGGTTAATGTTTTAACTCACCACATACCTCATCATAGTAAAGGATTATGATGCCTTAGAAACTTTTGGAGCATGAACACAGCCCTCAAACTAGGAATTTTGGGCTTTAGTATCATGCATCATACTTTTATTTAATGGTTATTTGCATACTCCGCCGGTACCCACCAAGGCACATGAACAAGGATATGACATCTTTGCCTTCATTGTTCATGTGTGTTGGGTGGGCATGGTAGGATATGTAAACACCTTTTCCCAATTAATAATAGTCTTGAAACCCAAATGATAAGCAGCAATTTTATTGCTGTAATCTAGAGCGAGTTTATTGCTGGCATTAGATTGTCAGATTTCATTTGAACATGGTAGCTGCTAACAATTTAGCAACTGTGGTTTCTTTTGTTTATTTGAGCTTTTCAGGAATAAGTATAATGTTGATAGATAATGTGACATCTCTTCTGCTGGTGTCTTCTTCCTAACAAACTGTGATTTGGTCAGATGGTATGTTTTGCAATTATGTTTCTGATGCCTCGTACAGAAATCATGTCTCTAAGAGACTTGACTTTTCCGAGGGACAGTGCTTGTTTAACATAGATTTCTTTTCAGTCCATGTTGGCCTTTTGCAAGTGTACAATAATGTAATTTCTCTGACATTTCCATCGCCTTTGTATTCTATTGATATTGATGTGTTTTGGAATAGAGTACTCAAATGCTACATTAGCCTTAATGAATCAATTTCAAAATAGTTTCGGGAATTGTAGAATTTCTTGATCCAATAATCCAATTTTTGGCAGCCGAAAGGACTCTAGGGTTCCTTCGCACAAGTCGCTCTAATTGCTTAGAATTTAACATGGATTTAACGTGGACTTCAACTAACATTAATGAGTTAGAGCGTAGTGAATCAATTTCAAAGTAGGTGTGAGCGATTGTACAATCTCTTGAGCCAATAATCTAATTTGTGAATTTGCACCATACTCTGGGGTTCCTTAGTTCAAGTTGCTATAATAGCTTAGAATTTAACATGAAAGTAAGTAGCAATAATGAATTAGAGCTATTGGAGCTTCATTTGATCCAACAGACCTTTTCCATCAAGTTTACTGCTTATGGTCAGTTTCACGAACTCTTCAAATGTGATAGTTTTGTACTGTGTTTCGTTCGCCTCAACAAGATCTGGCAGAGGACCAATCTTTGTCGTAGTTAAGTTTGGACAATGAAATGCTGCAATTGACAGGCGCTCTCTTTCTGGATTAACAACAGCCCTGTGCTCTATGCTTTTATACTCTCCATTGCTCATAATCTGCATTAATAAGATTCCTTCGGTTAGGCATATTGCGAATGCAATCTATCAAGTCTATTCAAACTTAAAACACTATAATACCTCAATAATGTCTCCAATATTGATGATAAGTGCGCCAGGGATTGGTCTAACAGGTACCCATTGGCCATTTTTCTTGATTTGTAATCCTTCAACCTCATTAACCTGAATCAGCAGTGTTAAGGCTGCAGCATCAGAGTGGAAAGTGTCAACAGCATTTTTCTTGATTATTAGTTAGTTAATACTGACCGTGGAAAGTGTCAAGGAAATAGTCGGTAAGGAGTAAGGACTGCTCCAATAATTGGAATCAAATTGATGGATTGGAACTGTTGAGCACATATGCAATCTGAGTAGCGTCAATGCTCTTATACTTCGAATTCCTCAATCAAATATACATAACCAAGTTCGTCAGCCATCCGCAACGAGCTAGCATCAACCCCGTCAGAGTTGCTGATGTGATGTTGGACAACAATAAATATGTCATAAAACGAATCATACGCAAACATATACTATAGTTTTGTTTTACTTGCACGTATGTATGAGAGATGTTCTTGGAGCTAAACAGACCTGGCACAGAAATTTGCCCAACCACAATGTTTTCGGCTGGAACTCGACATCTGTACTTCATAGTCACCTGAGCCAGAGCCATCCATGTGGCAACCAGCTAAGTACTGTTGCAACTCCAAATGGAAGATATTTTGGTCTTTGGTTTGAATTTGATGATGCTGCCATATACTGTTAGTTAGTCAATTAATTAAACCTGAGAATGAGATGTTAATTCTTTTTATATATAGACTACAGAGAGGGCTATGTATCTTTTGTTTGCTCCACAGATTGGTACAAGCTTTGTTTTTAACTCCAGGGGACCGAGGTTGCCACATGATAGTGACAGGGATAGACTTACAGTGTGGGCGATGGGGGCAATTGTGCGCACCGGAATTTTGTTGTTGTTACTGTTATGTAATTATAACAAGCTGCAGAAAGTTTAATTTTGTCTCCATTTAATTACACTATTTTTCTTGGGGTCCTGTCGGTGGGTGCACTCCTGTACCGTTGTACCGTTAAGTTATCTTTTTTTCAAGGACAAAGTAATTTTTTTTTTTTACATTGTATTTTGTGTTTTGATGTATGATGGTTTCATAAGAAAAAGTCAATTAATATTAATATTTTTAGACAACAATATCCTTGTAATTTATTTTTCATAAAATTATAATTTATAATATTTATTTTTAAATATTTTTATATTGAATTTTAATAAATTATTTTGAATTTATTTCTAAAATCCTATCACAATGGATATTTTAAATTTTAAAACTTACTTTTAAAATTATCTTTTTAATAAAATTTGGGGCTAAATTTTGTCAAAAGCGTTTAAGATTTTTTTTTAAAAAACCCTATCACAATAAATTTTAAATTAAAAACTTACCCTTAATAAATAAAAAATTTTGTAATTTGGGGATAAACTTTATCAAAATAGAAATAATTTAACAAATCTAAAATAAAAAAATCTAGTGATTTTTTAAAGTTTGAAAGGGTATATATAAAAAATTTTATTTAATATTTAAAGAATATAAATAACTTTTATAACTTTCAAGAAAAGACAAAGCAAAAACAAGATATCAAATGATACTTAACAGATGTATGGATGCACCAGTTAGCATTTACTTTTTTCTTTAAGAAAAGTTTTCTACAAATTAAACAAATTAAAGTAGTTCATTTTATGAGAAAATCAATTCAGCACTCAAAGCTAGCTTCTCCATTTGGGGGCATTTATCAACTAGGGGACATTTATCAAGTCTTTTAAAATTTCTTATTTATTAATTTTTTTTTGGTGAATATCCTTTTCTACTAGAATTAGGATTTCTTATTTATTAAGTTTTTTATTTTAGGGAATTTTCCTACTAGAAATAGGATCTATTTTTACTTATATATAAATAAATAGGCTTTAGCATATTAACCCTAGCCTATTATAATTAGCCCCTCAAGCTAAACAAAATCGAAAGGCGAAAGCATCTCATCTCCTCCTCTAGTTATTTCTTACGTCTTCTGCATTCCATCGTAAGAACTATGAACAGACAGAAGCGAGAGAGAGGAAGAACCCAAAGTGCGACAAGGGCCGCGGTTAGAGAACTTAGCCGAGAGAGAGAGGGAAAAGGATTTGGATGCCATTAAAGAGCAATACCTCGGATCGAAAAAGCCTAAGAAGAGAGTTATTAAACCTAGCCAGAGATTTAGATTTTCTTTCGATTGGGAAAACACAGAAGATTCTTCGAGAGATATGAATTCTTTGTACCAAAACCCTCACGAGGCTCAGCTTTTGTTTGGATTAGGGTTTAGGGCTGGAATGGATCAGAGGGAACAGAAAAAGCTCGCGGCGAAGAATGAGAAGGAGATGAGGGAATAGATTAGGAGAAAAGAAGGAGTTGAATAGAAACCAGAGGAAGCTGCGGCACAGAGATTAAAAGAAGACGCTTCTAATAGATATGATACTTTCGACATGAGCGTTGATAAGCACTG
The DNA here is from genome assembly GCA_030664755.1 of Microcos paniculata. Taxonomy (NCBI): domain Eukaryota; kingdom Viridiplantae; phylum Streptophyta; class Magnoliopsida; order Malvales; family Malvaceae; genus Microcos; species Microcos paniculata. Next base: position 41,526,198 of record CP131460.1, read on the forward strand.
GTCCGAGAAGAAGCATGAAGAGATGACTGAACGAGATTGGAGAAGTTTTAGGGAAGATTACAATATTTCCTATAGAGTTTCGAAGATTCCACGCCGATCAATGAGGAGTTGGGGGTGAGAGTAAATTGAGTGCAGAGTTGTTGAAAGCTGTGGAGAGAGCTGGGTATAAGAAGCCTTCCCCAATACAAATGGCTGCGATTCCTTGGGGGTTAGAGCGAAGGGACGTGATTGGGATCGCCGAGACAGGGTCAGGTAAGACTGCTGCTTTTGTTTTGCCTATGTTATCTTATATATCTAGATTACCTCCTATGAGTGAAGAAAATGAAGCTGAAGGCCCTTATGCTGTTGTCATGGCCCAACCCGCGAACTTGCACTGCAAATTGAGGATGAGACTACCAAGTTTGCACGTTATTTGGGTATTAAGGTAGTTTCAGTTGTTGGTGGTCAGCCAAAACAGGGACAAAGGCTCAGGATTAGTCAAGGGTGTGAGGTTGTTATTGCTACGCCTGGTCGTCTGTTAGACTTTTTAGAGAGCCATGAAGTGGTGTTGAACCAGTGTAATTATGTGGTTCTTGATGAGGCTGATAGGATGATAGATATGGGTTTTGAGCCCCAAGTTGTGGGTGTATTGGATGCTATACCGTCTAGCAATTTGAAACCAGAAAATGAAGATGAGCAGCTTGACGAGAAAAGGACTTATCGGACTACTTATATGTTTAGTGCTAAGATGCCTCCAGCCGTTGAGCGGCTAGCTAGGAAGTATTCGAGGAATCCTATTGCGGTTACCGCCGGTACTGCTGGAAAGGTTACTGATTTAATTTCTCAGCGCATAATGATGATGAAGGAAACAGTGAATTTTCGAAGATTGCAGAAGTTGCTTGATGATCTTGGGGATAATTAGACAACAATAGTTTTTGTCAATGCTACGATGAATGCTGAAACTATTTCCAAGAATCTGGATAAGGCTGGTTATAACGTAACAACCTTGCATGGTGGAAGGTCACAGGAGCAAAGGGAAATTAGCCTTGAAGGTTTTAGGGCCAGGAGATCCAATGTCCTTGTTGCCACAGATGTTGCTGGGCGTGGAATTGATGTCCCGAATGTGGCTCATGTCATTAACTATGATATGCCTAGTAACGTCGAAACGTACACACATCGTATCAAAAGAACAAGACGTGCAGGGAAGACTGGTATGGCCACAACATTCTTGACTCTACGGGATTCTGACGTTTTCTATGATCTCAAGCAGATGCTTGTTCAAAGTGGCAGCCCTGTACCTCCGGAGCTGGCAAAGCACGAAGCTTCTAAGTTTAAACCAGGAAGAATTCCCGATAGACCTCCTAGACGAAATGACACTGTTTTTGCTCATTGAGAAACTCTAGTTTTTATTGGCTCGTATTAAGATTAATTTATCACTAGGAATGTAGCAAATTAAAACAAGCTTCAGGTCAGCAATAGGAGCTCTGTTTTGTTACAAAAAATGCTTATATATAATTACCACAAATGCTTAACATTGATAAAGAACAATAAAATATCAAACAAACGAATAGGAAAGCCGGATAACACTATTTGATGAAGGTAGCAGATGATGAGTTCAAAAGCACCTTCTCTCCACTATACAAGTACACAACAATGACTCAATGACTTTCCTTTTCGGTAAACATCAATGATCAATCTAAGGAGTCTTTAATCTATGGCTCATATAAGTCCACATCATCCCCTTTTGACTCCCCCTGAACTCTCTTCACTGCCTCTCACAGTCTCACACCCTTTTTTTTAACGTTGTGTCCCAAATTTTCCCGTTTGCTTTCCTCTTCTTTTTCTATTTTACAACAATGACTTCCCCTCAGATCTCATTTACTAAATTGCCTTTTTCCTTTAGGCTGGAGTCTGGACAGGCTTTCACCTCCTAACACACCCCCCCTGCTAAATTTAGAGAATATTCAACCAGTCAAGGAGTCCCACTACTTACATTATAAGAGAAAGCAACAATGGTCCAAACGCATTCTTTCACCCATAAATTATTGCTTGTATTGACCTGGCATATTACAAATTTGGGTCCAACAGTACTCAAATCAAATGTAAAGATCTGTCAATAAGGAAATATTGGTGTCATACTCACATACCATATGTGAAAGAATAATTGAAATTACTATCTTATAATGTGAAAAGATTTCTAAGCATTTGGGTCCAAAATTAAAACAATAGGGAGTGGATGCGAATGCAAATGTAAATTAGACGATGAGAAGGGTTAGTTTTTCATTTATGGTAGTAGTAAATAATAGTGCCAGCAAGCAAAATGTCCAAATTCAGTGGTCTACACTAGTGAAAAGCCAAGATTGGAAGATTTTGGTTGGAAGCCAACCGCGTCCAGGAAGCAAATCATTTATAGAAAATGCCACCTAATTAATCGGGATTAAGTATTAAGTTTGAGATTAGCCCCTCGTTACTTGGCTACATTTTCTATTTTCTATTTAGTCCTTTATTCAGTCTTATTTACACTTTAAGACTGTTTCGTTTTGGAGTTTTTTTCCTCTAGAAAATAAATAAAACTAGGAAACTTATCTCATACACCGTCAATGGAGTTTTTAGACTCCATAAACAGAATTAAAAGGTTGACATATGTCCCTATAGAGTATATTTTTATAAATTTTTTAATTAATTAATTAAGTTGTGGGTGTATATATCATTCTCCTAAGGCTACTTGTGGAGTAAAGTACTTCATCAATTGTCATTGCCTATATCATACATATCCCTTGCACCCCAAATCGTGCTAGCTCTGTCTAAAAGGTCTTCCGTTCCGTGTGTTGGAACTTTCGGATAAAGATCAGAAGATTCAGGTTGAAAGCAGCCACATCCAGGATAATTGATTAATTTGATTATTACTCGGGTTAGTCCATATAATTCTGTTAATCGAATAAAGCATGATTCTCAATTAATTCAGTTAATTTTTTTTTTTTTGGTAACTAACATAACGGCCAAGAAGGAATATTGCTAGAGCTGATGGCAGCTGCAGCCCGCAAGACCTTTTAAAGAGAATTCCAATTGCAATCACGCAATGCTTTCATGTGCAAGACGACAGGAGGACTGAAGTCCAAGTGACTGATTAAGGGAGATGGAATCTTAAAACAACATTTTTTTTCATTTATTCTGAAATCTTGTTTCCATCGATTTAACCATGCTTTTAAGTACGCTGGTATGATCAACATTCAATCTGAGAGGGACTAGTAGGATCATGTGGTGCAATTAGGCCAAGTTGCATGCGAAGGAGGTTTTGTTTTAAGCATGAGATTGTACTCGAAGAAATTAGTTGGTCTGAGTTCAAACCCGCCTCTCAATGTTGGCATTACTGGAAAATCTTCCTGACAAGGAACATGGTGAAATCCCATGGTGTACCACAACACGATATCCTTGTTCTCAATATCTCTATTCCTATTGCTCCACACTCCCAATGTATCATCCCCTCGACTTTGTTCAGTATAAAGCCCTCCAGCCCATTTCTCCGACTTGTTATATGGAGTCACCCACACATTATAATTTGTGAAAGCAGCTCGGATCTGTGGGTAGTCATCTTGTGCTAAAAGTGGCAGCGTTGCTGAACCTGGACCTGGAAGCAAACGATACCCAACTTTGTTTCCCGGCTTAGTTCTCTTGTTTGGATTCACTACAACCAATTCTGCTGAACTTAGCCCAAGTTTTATTTTTGCATCACCTTCAGTCTTAGCAGTTTTATGTTCAACAGTCCAATAACTTTTTCTTGGTATGCTATTGTCCATGACCCGTTTGGTGACCAATTTCGTCTTGACAAGGGAATTGGCATCACCATCGATATCGAGATCAAGACGGTAGGTCATGAAGTGATCATGGTGTACGGCGATGGTGTTGTCCGCTATTAATGTACCGTAGGCTTCTTCTTTTATCTGATCTATGTGGGTGTATGGTGCAGCTTTTACTTCTACCACTCCTGTTAGCCCTACCTGTAGAGGATGAACATTGGAAATTATTAATTTTCATATATATACGGTAAGCACCTAGTCCATATCGCTTATAATTATTTTCCTTATAATATTACAATTGTTCGTTCACACTAAACAATTATGTGAGGTCCATAACTTATGATTGATGATATCACATACTCACGAAAGTTAGTACTCTAGGCCTTATATAGATGGACCAATGTTACATGTCACGAGTAAATTTTTATCTTGAAAAAATCAAAATATATATGCATAGTCAAACTATATATTTGCATACTCGTATTTGGGAGAATGTGTGATTAATTTATGTACTAGAAATTGGGCTTTGCCTCGATTTTTTAAATTTTTTAAAAATATTAATAATTTCTATTTTTAAATTAGAAAAAATGGATGATTGAAAAGAAATGTTAAATGTTACTTCAAAATTCTTTATAACTAATTTTTAAGAAATATAAATATAAAATTTTAATTAATATTATTTTTAAAAGGAGTAGATTTTTTTTTTCTTCTCTTGTTAATGGAAGGATGATGGACTCAAATAAACAACCAAAATACATAAAAGAAAAAGGGATTTTTGCTCTTCTTTTGTATGAAAGGAGAAAAAAATTCGTTAAAAAAAACACACACTTAAGATAGAATTTAAAAAAAATGATAAAATTCTTGTGATCTTATCTCAAATAAAATTAGAAGAATTTAAAGACCATCTTTCTTCAACAATCAAAAGTGACTTAAGGAAGTTAAAAAATAGCAACAAATCAATTGAATAAAACCTTAATATATATATTTTTTTAAAAATTAATAATGTGTATTTTTCCTTTTTTTTTAAGGATAGTATAAGTTTTAATGGGCTTTTTAATTTATAATGTGCATTTTCTAGGATTTGTTGATTTTCTTTTTTGTTAAACTTTTAATACTTTTTTTAAATATTGTGAGAATTATAAAAATCATTGATGGAAAAGACAAATAAGGATATTAACTTTCGAAATAAAAGGGGAAAATTTCAAAAAGGGGTGTTTATCAAAAATATTTATCCGTTGATACTATGACAAAAAAATAATTATTAGTAAGTTAATTATATTTTGTAAAATTTATAATAAGGAAATTGTATTTACCATTTTAACTTCTTTAAAAAAAGAGAGAGAGAAAGCCTTGTTTTTTTCCCTACAATTCTTATCTGTTGAAAACCCACGATCGAAAAAATTTCCCAAAAAGAATCCACAATCTTAGAAGAATTCTAAGCCAATTGCAAATGAAATTACAGCTGAGGAAATATTGGAATATTCCTATTATAATTTCTCTCTTTTTGTCTTAATGTTGTTGTATTGTCATTGAGTCTATCTCTTATTGTGTGTGATGCTTGTTGCGTTAAGGTTGTAGGATCCGTAGTTTTTGCTTGTTTGACATGCAAAACTCTCCTCCGTTTGATGATTAATAAAGTTTTAGGGTACGGTTTTCAAAGGAAAAAAAGAATGAAAATGGGTCATGATCATTCATAAAAAGAGACAATAATTCCAGTTCTATTATGACATATACATTAAAGCAAATTTCATCTCTTTTTAGAAATTTTCATTAAAGCAAATTACATTATGATATCATTTTTTATTTGTATTTAGTGAAATAATTAATAATTGACTATAAAAAGATAAATTGTAAATCTCTTTAAAAAATTGAAACAAAGTAAAATAAATTGTTAAAGTTATACAAATGAGATTTACTAAGATTTTTTCCTTTATTTTTAATAAGTTAATTAAAAATGGTGAATACAATCTCCTTGTTACAAATTTTAAAGAATGTAATTGACTTACTAATAATTATTTTTACTATGGTATCAACGGATAAATACTTTTAATAGACCATCAAATGTTCAAAATGTTATTTAAGATATTTTACATATAGACATTTATGGTATATATTGTAATAAAAAGACAGAAATAATTACTAAACTTGGCACTACAGGATTTAGAATAAGATTATAAATGAAATTTGATAGGAGAGAGATTATTATACCCCGAATTTGATGGATCCACTTGGCTTGAATTCCCAATCAAGGATATAATCATAGTTGCCAACGGTTGCAACCATTCTCACCACAAGGCTAACCTCGGGTCTCACCTCTCTGATCTGCAAACACAGCAATTATTTAAATAAAATCAGATCACAACTACAATTCTCATTGGAAGCCAATAAATAACCAAATAGTACTAAATATTACTATATAAGTAATTATTACCTGAACATTAGGAATCTCTGCCTCGGTATGTCTCCACATTACGTCTCCAGGATGTCTCTCAAATATACACATGGCGTCTTTCACTTTGATAGGCTTCCCATCTTGGTCTGCATAGTAACCATCAATGAAGACTGCATTGGCCGGACAATCATTGTAGGGCTCTAATGAAACTGCCATGAGACCGAACCCGAATTCCCCACAATCAAAATAAGTATTGCGGTACCATTCCTCAGTGGGGTCTTGGTATGGGACGAAAAGCTCGGATACGTATCCTCTATACATTACTCGACGATATTTTCTCTTTTCAGAATCGAAGATGGAAGCTATAGAGATTACCGGACCAACTCGAACATCAAATCCTAAGTGGAACCTCCAATTTGCCCATCTGAATCAATTTCCAAAAGTACTATTTAATTGAGTTACTTGGAATTAAATTCATTTTATCTCTAAAAATATAATAATAATTATAAAAACCTGCAGTACTTACACGAATTAAGAACATGTATATATACCTTATTAATTACTGAAACCATATTTCCATCTGATATGGAAAAGACAATATTTCCATGGACTAACCTGACAATATTTCCATCAATCTTCAACCCTGTTTTCCCCGGCTGTGACGCGGGAGCACCGTTGAGATGTGGACCAAAAGGCGGTTTGACCATAGAAGCTCGATACTCAGTTCCTATAGCTTTAGGCATTGGAACCACGATTCTGTCGTTGTACTTGGAAATTTTCATCTCTTCAAGATCAACAACTATCGTTATTCCTTCGATCGGCCTCAAATACATATTGATTGACCCATCCAAGTAGAAACACGGGACTTTCAGCTCTCTTTTCGTCTTCTCTTCTCCAAACCACCCAATGGTTTGAGATGAGCAAACAACTTCGGAGGCATTAAACCCTCTCCTTTTAAGCGATTCTAAAAATGGCTTGTGATTGACTGCCAAGTCAATTGCAGCTTCTCGTTCCTCGTTGGTTAGTGAAGGGTAACCAAAACCATGGTAGACTTTATCTGAAATGATGGAACGTTTTGACAAGTCTACCACGATTTCGTGACTTTGTTTGTTGAGCCAAGCAATAACAAAAGCTTGGCGAGGTGGAGGTTTGGTGGTGGGGTTTGACAGCCATGCAAGCGTTAGTGGTTTGTCTGGCTCCTCCAAACCTACATAATTGAAGGTTAGCTTGTAGTCTGAGCTTGGGTAAGACTTTTTGACAATAGCTCGAACCTGGAGGAGCTCCGCAGGGGTTAGGGAGTCAAGTGGATGAGGGTTAGAGCTCGTGACAGGGGATAATATAGAGAAAATGGAGATCAATTGTAGAGCTACTTTCAACGGGGAAGCCATTTTTGGGTGTCGAAAACCTAGAGATTCGTTGCCTTCTTATAGCCAAAATAGTGAGCAAATCCAACATAGACGAATTAACCAAAAAAAAAAAGAACAATAACGTAAACGAATCAAAATATACCATAAATAGAAAACAAATAGGTTATAGCTTTTTTTTTTGGTACAATAGGGGGTCTTAAGACCCGGGGGGAGGGGATGGCAGGGGTCAAACCCCTGCCTTGTGACCTCCCAAGCCTCTTGGCCACCAGGCCAAGAGGTAGAGGTCAGGTTATAGCTTTAATTCTTAACTTCTTACCTTAGTGGGTTTCTTTTTATCTTATGTGATCCACTATGTTTGTATTTATAATTTAAATCACTAAATAGTTTACAATTTTTTAACTATTTTTTTGGATGAGACTTTTTTTCTATTATTAATTATTAAAGGGTTTAAATTATTTTAGGATTATTCAGAAGAAAAAAAAAACTCTTTAGGCGTTTACTAGTTGGATGACACCTAATATAGATTTTAAAAGACATTAAAGATTTTAAATATACATTCATCCTCACCAAATAACTTTACAAAGAAAACTAACACATGTTGGGTTGAGTAAAATGATCTCAATGTCCCTTAAGTAATGTCTCGTGTTCGAGTTTAGTGAATAGAGAAAACAGATTTGGGAGAGCTTCCTTTATTTGGGATTCGACGTGACTTGAATAAAATTAGTCATAGACCGTTAAGGGGATATGGATATTTGTGATTATATAAAAAAAGACCTTTTATAATAAAAATTTAATAGTAAATTAAAATTTTTTTATTTTTAAGGTAAGTTTCAACATGTATAGCATTAATTTCTTGTGGTAAGTTTTAGATTAAATTAAGTGTAAATTACCGAAATGGTCACTTAACTTTTAGATGTTTCTGTTTTGGTCACCTAATTATAAAAATTTATGATTTGGTCACTTATTTTTACAAAATTTAATTTTTTAGTCACCAGACCCTTAGAAAAATTTGACTCGCTAACGTGGCAATGCCACATCACCTAATATGCCACATGGCATGTTTGATGATATGGCATTGCCACGTCATTATTCAAGGACCTTGGATATGATGTGGCATGCCGCATCATTATGCCATGTGGCATATTGGATGATGTGGGCATGCCACGTAATCAAATTATTATTTTCAAAAACTAGGATAACTAAAATAATTAATTTTACAAAGATAAGTGACTAAATCGTAAGTTTATAGTTGAGTGACCAAAATAGAAATCCTTTAAAAGTTAAGTGACTAAATTTATAATTTATCCATTATTATATTTGTTTACATTTTACATATGCCAAAACCAGAATCATGACAAGAAAGAACAAAAACCAAAAACAAAGTGCTAATAGAAGTAAAAACATGCCAACATCTCATGGATACGTGTTAATTAGAAGAAAAAAAAGAATACCATCTGCAGAAGTGACATGCACTGGTTTTACATTCGAAGTTAAAAAAAAAACGGCCAAAGAAGTTTCAATAGAGTTGTGTGGGGGTTCGGCGAATTGGGTTTCAGAGGAAGCCTTAAGCTTCCTTTGACAATACTACTGTGGCGAGGTGAGGGGAATTTTGTGCTTTCATGAATTGTACAATCACTTTGGATGGCCTTAAGTGTACGCTACGATGAGGTGCGATTGTCTTACGTGGATTAGAGGAAGCTGCGGTGAACAACTGCAGGGGATGGGTTACGATAAAAAATCTCACCGTCACCACAGATAATCTCACTACCACTGTCAAAAATAATAATGTTACCAAAGGGAGCTTTAATTAGTCTTTTCCCCACGCTCCTCTTCACTGTGACAGCACTGTACGTTGATTTGCCCATAACTTTGAAATCAAGGCACAACTAAGATATATATATTGAAGACAAAATATTTTAAAGGTTTCCTTAATGTCGAGTTTAGATTCTAAAACCATGGAGATAGAAAGTAAACTACAAAGGATGAATAAAACTGCCGATATCAATACAATTAGCACATAACCTAAAAATCCACATAGGACAGAGCAAGTAGAAATGCAGGCTTATGTTGGGATGTCAAGAGACAGAAACAAGATTAAATTCAGCGGATGAGGGAATGCGTACCTCAAATCAATCAGGATCGCCATTCTTGGGTTCCCAATTTTGAATTTATGATGATTGAGTAGACCGCAGGGGACTTCTATGGGTTGAACCTTAAATAGACACAAATTAGAAAGTTACTATACCTCGTAAAACGTACATTAAATTTGTTTTGTTAAATTTAAGGGTTCATAGGGGCATGAGATGTTTATGAAATTTTTCTTTAATTATTAAATATATGCATCACCTCACGTACGTCATAGGTTAAATAGTAGGAGTATAGTACTAGCTCTACACTGAATTCCGATTTTATGGCCTTTTTAGGTTATGTGCTAATTGCTCTGTCCTACGTGGATTTTTAGGTTATGTACTAATTGTATTGATATCGGTAGTTTTATTCATCCTTTATAGTTTACTTTCTACCTCTGTGGTTTTAGAATCTAAACTCGACATTAAGGAAACCTTCAAAATATTTTGTCTTCAATATATATATCTTGCTTGTGCCTTGATTTCAAAGTTATGGGCAAATCAATGTAAAGTACTGCTGTCACAGTGAAGAGGAACCTGGGGTTGGGTCCAAAACCCAAGTTGAAAAAGACTGATTAAGGCTTTCTTTGATAACATTACTACTTTTGATGGTGGCGGTGAGATTATCTATGGTGACGGTGAGATTTTTCACCGCAGTCCATCCCCTGTAGTTGCTCACCGCAGCTTCCTCTAATCCACGTAAGACAATCGCACTTCATCGCAGCTTCAGCTTACACTTATTTTTCTATCGTGTCGTGTCGTGTTATACGTTAATTAAACAGTTTCGTGTTCATGTTTTATACCCTTAACACGATTAGTTAATCGTGTTGTGTTCGTATTTGGATATATGGTTGTTAATGACATACGTTTACATGATATGATTACACGAATTACTAGGTATACTTCCCCATCACTCTTTTGGATTGCCTATATTTTGATCATAGCCACAGCTCCTTGGCATAGCAAATTGTTCGATCACTTTACAGGCCTTTTCCGGAGCTTTGCTCTCACCCTTGGGTCCATTCCCACCATTTTGTTCAACATTCATACGCAGAATCATGAAAACCCAGATCCAGCTATTCCTCACATCGTTGACCTTGAAGTTGGAACTCTCACAATTGGAGAAAGAGAACGTTGAAACCTGATGGATTGAAGTCAGCAAAGTTCTAAAGCTAGCCAGCTGACAACATGTATGTGTAACTAATAATTTTAAGGGATGAATGATATGGAATGGTTGTTTTGTTTCTGCTAGCTTAGCGAATAAACCTTATGTTTCCTTCAGAATTGATGTGTTCCTTTAGTACTATTCATTAGTCCAAAATAGAGCAAGAGCATTTATAGTTGCACCAGTCCAACTACAAATTGACCAGTCCGAAGCAGAAATTAAATACTAAATGGACTCCTGTTAAATGGACTATCCATCGCAAGAGCCCGAAACCCTCATTGTGGCCCAGTAGGACATAACAGTGCGATGGTTGACTGAGTTGACTCGTATGTTCTCCTCACCGAGTCAGCTTCCACTAATCCCACGGGGGCCAGGGCCCCAACTCCGATCCTTCCCTCGACCAAAAGGAACCGAAAAACAAAAACCAAAAGTTCAAACCCTCAAAGCGCAATGATTCGCGTGGCTCTTTTGCTCTAACAAAAGAACCAAAACAGAGTCTCCGACATGGATTTCTCGGAACAAGATGTAGATGTCTTCGGAGAAGACTATGATAACAACAACAATAACCACAATGATTCCCATGAATCCTCTTCGTCCCATTCATCTTCATCCTCCTCCTCCTCTTCATCTTCATCGTCGGCTTCTTCTTCATCCAACAGTGATGGCGGTGACTCCAGCAGTGCAAGTGGAAGCGCAAGCAGTGGTGGAGAAGATGAAAATGGAGAAGAAGTAGGCACTGCCAATAACAAAAGTTATGATTACAATAATTATAATGAAAAGGCTGTTTTCGGGCATGACGATGAAGAGGAAAGAGATCTTTTTGGGCCTGACAATGAAGATTACTGTAAAACCTCTGCCACTAGCCCTTTCTCTATTCCTGGTAATTATTTATTCATGCTTCCCTGATTGAATTCATGGTTATCTTTGCCCATAATTGGGGATTTTGATGTGTACCCCTTAATTTTAACGGTGAATTTTTCCATGAGATATGTAATACAAACCTTTAAAGTCTATCTTTTTTACTGCTTCGATGGAATGTGGATTTTCGAGCTCCCCTTATTGGTGATTATTTTAGTTTGGATTCTGGGATTTAAGTTTTTGGGAGTAAACCCAATGTGTAAGGAAGCGGGCAGCTGGAGATAAACTGCGAAATTTTAACTTGCTAGTAATACGAGATGTTTTGAACTCTTCATCCTCTGTTTAGCGATACTGTTAGAATTATAAGATCACAGGAATAAAGTATGAGCTATGGAATGTTAGGAAAACTCTAACAATAATATGCAGGCAGGAATCTATCGTTTTAAGCCTTTTCTTTGGCCTTATAGCTTCCTTATGAGGTATAGGGAGTGGGGGTTCATCCTTTTAGGTATATAAGTTAATATCTATCTCCCCCACCCCCAGAACACATAACTTAAAGTGGGGCTACGAGGGCCATCTCCTCTCCTCCTCACCTCTCGTAAAAGGCTATGGAAGCTCTAAAGAGCAAGCTTTTCGAGGTCCTTTTATCTTCCATAACCTTTTTTTTAGGGTATGGAGCCAGATTATGAGTATGACATGGCGTGGGGTTCCTTTCTCAAGGGATTACCCGCAGGACGTTTTGCGTTAGGCTGCCAGTAGCTATTATGCAATCTAGTAGCCTTAAAGGCAGTACATAGAATTTCTGCCAAAAAAAAAAAGGCAGTACATAGAATCCATAGTTATGCTATCTATCTAGTACGGTAACCTTAAGAGTTATCTTAACTGTTGTTTTAAGGTATTTTTATAGCTTTATAGCCACTTTATAAGGTATAGGGAACAGGGTTAGTTATCTTAGGTATATAACTTAATATCTATCTCCCCCTCCGGGGGCGAGGGCTTCCTTTCCCTCTGCTTCACACTTAGCTGATGGGTTACATCTGCTACTACTCTTCAAATGTATGCACAAAATAATTGAATTTAGATACGGTTGATTTTCTCTTCCTGCTCTGCTTTCTCACTATCTCTTCTACAGTTCTGCCTGTTATTCGTAATACGAATAACCCAGGTAGAGGGGGTTTTGGACGTGGTCGTTGGCAGAATGATAGGGGAGCAAGCATCCTTGGCCGTCCTGGTTATTCTCCAAGGCAAGGTTTTGGCTATGGCAACAAATTTGCAAATGGACGCCATGATGAACGTTTTGTTTCTGAGCTAAAGCTTTCAAAGAGTGAAGAGACATTATCTAGAAAATGTATTGCTTTTCAGGAAGTGAGTAAATTGTTTCTTCTTTTCTTTAGTGCTTCATCAAAATATCTCCAGGTTGATATACCAAAGTAATGTGAGCTATTATAATGTCTCACAAGTTTGCATAAATCTCCTTGAACTGCAGTCATTTGCATACATATATTCCTTCTCCTGCCCTATGTTAATTGGTAGAAAGGGAAGTTTAGATATTGAGGAAGTGTTGGTCTGAACAGTTTATATGTTTTATTTGGTCTTCTTTTACGTATGATCAATAGTTTCTTTATGGGCCATTCTTTCTTGGATACATATTTCTTTTTGTTGGTCTACTCATTGCTAAATGTGCTAATTACATTTAACAGCCATGTGAGCTTGCTTGCTATAGCCGTGTAGAAGGTGGAGAGGTCTATTTTGATGACCGAAGCTTGGTGAGCTTTCTGGAGTCCCAACACCACCACCACCACCCCCCAACGTACGTTTGCGTATACATAATTTCCTTTGTCCTCCACTTAGCTTATTTTGCATTTGTTTCTTTTATTTACATGGTCAGAGGCTTTTTAAGCGTCTTATTACTGAAGATATTGGAGCTGATCTCAATCAAGGTTTTGATACTTTTATTGAGAAAAAAGGTATGCTTTGTTTATGGAAATTAGAAATTAATCATGTTGAGGTTGTATTCTATATGAAGTCTAATCAATGCAGCCTGCTTTGTTATATCTATTGAAACCAGAATTAGGCTCTGAGGGTTTTGGTGACCTTCTTGCTTGCATAAGAGACAAAAATATCCCACTTCAAAACATTCATTTTGTGGTATGGGGCAATGTTATTCATTTACCTTCAAATTCATCCTTTAGTGCTTCGATTAAGTATATAATCTAACTCTATTTTCTACTCTTTTACAGACTTATCGAAACAATCTTAATAAGGTAATTGCTACTCTATAAAGAATATCCGCCCCTCTTTTCTAATTATATGACTTGGAATGATAGAAGAGTAGCAATTTATGTTTGTCAGCCCTTTAACTCTTGTATGACTATTCTCTATGTCACTTTCCATTGCTCATCCTCTTCAAAGTTTTGAGGTTCGTTGATGTATAATAGCAGCTATTTACATGATTTTTATCTCCTTCTCTTTGTTAAAGAAATAACAGGAAGGGTAGACAAAATACTAGTGAACCATTGAATGAGCATGGTATTTTAGTCAGAGGTTTTATCAGCTAATCTTATTCACCTACTGAATGAGTGCATTTATGTACACAAATGGATGATAAACCAGATTTTATGGTACTTTGTGATGCTACCATGTTTTCATACAGATATTGGCTACTGCTTATATCAGAAATGAGCCTTGGGAAATGGGAGTGCACAAGCGGAATGGTGTTGTCTATCTTGACGTGCATAAACTGCCCGAGAGGCCACGAAGTGAGTTGGATCGTCGAAGGTATGGAAATTTCATAACCTTCTCTTTCATCTTTTCTTGTTCCTTTTTTTCTTTGGGTGGAAGGGGTTTGAAATATGTGATCTCCACCCATTGACTTTGTCCATGATTTCTGCATGTGTTTCTCAGTTCTCATTTCCTCTATGCTCCTCTCTTTTACTTCAAGTTCCAAGTGCTTTACTTCTCAAATCTTGTTAATTTAGATGTTATTGGGGGTACTGTTTTGAGAGCCTTGCCACTGAAGATCCAAGAAGAGCTGATGGTGAAGAGATGCATCATATTGATGCAAACGTTGAATACTGTTCAGTCATTAAAACCAAATTAGGGGCTCATCGGATTCTGATGGGTGCTGAAATGGACTGCTGTGATTCAACAGATGAGGGAAGAAGATTTTACGTGGAGTTGAAAACAAGTCGTGAGGTAAAGATACAACTAACTTGAAGATGTGCTGTTTTGTTCCATTTTTCACTAGCTGCCATTTAGTTATAGCCGTCACTCTACTTCAATAACTCATGAATATCTTGCTGCATGTGCAGTTGGATTATCATACAGAGGAAAGATATGAAAGAGAGAAACTACTTAAGTTTTGGGTAGGTTTTTATATCCAATGGCTACAGATTGTGCCTGAATTTGTAGAGAGAATAACTTGGCTTTTCTTCATGACAGATTCAATCATTTCTGGCAGGTGTTCCTTACATCGTTATTGGATTTAGGTAATTTCTATCGACACTTCATACGAACTTCATTGCCTTGAGAAGCCACTTTCTCTTTACTTATGTGACTGTTAAATCAATTTCCTCCATAAATGTAGTTTAGAATAACCATGTTGTAGGAAAACTGAAATATTTTGTTCTTAATGATAAATTTGATTGCACATACATACATCTTTTCTCTTCTCTATACATGCTGTGCTGTGTTATGTTCTCTGGTGCTGTCAGTGTTATGTTTTTCTCTTTGCAATTATTAACTTTTCCATTTGCATGTTTAATGTAGGGATGACACAGGCCGACTTGTACGTACTGAGAGACTAAGAACCAAAGACATAACCCATCGGGTGAAAATGAAGAACTACTGGCAGGTATAATACATATTTACATCAAAGTCAATGTCATTTGCAATTAGTCAAGGTCATCATGGCTCTGTGGAATGAATATTCTCGTTACTAACCTTCTCCCTGTTTAAAACTCATTGTCAGGGAGGAGTCTGCCTCGCATTTGCTGATGAGGTACTGTGCTGGCTTTATGGAACAGTCAAAGAGAGTAAGATTCTAACTCTTATTTCCCCTTGCACATATACCTGAGCCTCGAGCCCTTTTTGGTTGATGATACGATTTGAGTAGAAACAAGCATCATGGAAGTTTTGTAGTTCATTATTTTTTGTCCCATTCTTTTCAATCTCCCTCGATACATCCTTGTCTCAAAAATGAAAATGAAACCAATACCTAGATAATTATTGTGTGGTTTTATTTTTTTTCCTTTGGTTGGCTTCAGATGAAGACTATATATTGCAATTTGCACCACCATTCAGCCGGTTAGAGCTTCTACAAGCACAGTCTTGCCCTGATGCAATTACCAACCACGTTGCGCAGTTGTAGCCAGTGAGAGACTACTTGTGACTTGTAATTCTGATGGTTCAAATATAAGTTCAAGTCTTATAGAAGTTCTTGATTTTAGTTTATAATTTTAATATTAAAAAACTTGAAACTGATGTTCAGTAGCTGAAACTTTGGATTAGTGGTAGACTGTTAAACGGATGCGGATATCTGTGGTTATAAAAAAAAAAGTGCTGAAACTTTAGCAAGAGGACAATTTTTAATCTTGAAGTCTCAACATTTTAATTTTGGTAACTCTTCAGCCTTCAATCAATGCCGTCATCTGTTCCGCTCTATATTTGTATTTTTAGAAGAAAAACAAAATATTTTATGAAACGGGTGGATTCGTTCTCCGTGGGCTATGCTATTGGGCCGTGGGAAGTATGGACTCCTAGACTCTGGACTCCGGACCGGTAAAGTTTGGTGAGCAGCACCAGGTCCAACTACATAAACGTCGTCGTTTACGCCTGCAAAGTACTGAAAGCCACCGACTTGATTAACCGACACCGGTGGCCTTTTGAACAAAACAAACGTTAAAACACCGTTTAGGTGTGGGCTGGGAGAAGCTGAAAGAAAGAGATGGAAAGAAAAGTGAGGGAAGAAGCGAAGCAGAGCATATCGGAGAGGCTGTCCTCTCTCGAAAATCTCTACTTCCCGCGCGCTCTTCAGTCTTCCGCCTCCGAACCCTCCCTTCGCAAGTCCATCCTCCTCGACCTCCTTTCCCGCGATGTTCCCGTCTTCTTAGGTACCGTTTTTTCTTTTCTCTTGTTTAAAATTACTATTATCTCCTTTTTATGAATCTAAGTTTTGTAGTAAAATTTCATTTTTAACTCTTAAAACTAATTAATTATGGTGATGCAGAAAGATATGGGTCGGTATTGACCAGTGATGAACTTCACGAATTCGATGTACTTAACGAAGATTACGAGGTTAATTGGCACTTAAAACATCTTAGAAGCAAGCTGAGTCCAACTTCAGAGGAATTGAAATCGAGGTCAGTGACCGTCAAGAATCGAAGGCGAGCTTACTTGAATAAACTGATAGGTGATGGGCAGTACTTTTCCGAGGATGCAATGAGGGAAAGAGAGCCTTATTTGCATCATGAGTATTTAGGGAGGTTTCAGGATTTAAGTGGGAGAAGCATGGCCAGGCCTGGGGAACGCTGGTCTGAGACTTTGATGAGGAGGTGTGAGGAAGCTAGATTGGTTGCTAAGATTAGAGAGGAACAGCAGAGGCTTGGTATCGCTCAAAAAGATTGGGTCGGTAATGAGACAAACTACCAACAACAAGAGGAAGAGGAAGAGGAAGAGGAAGAGAAGGAGGAGGAGGAGGAAGAAGAAGAAGAAGAGGACGATGAGGATGAAATGGAAAAGGAAGATGCAGGAGAGCATGGCAACGAAGTAAGTACTTGACTTGATTCCTGTGTATATTACAGCATCTGCATTTTTCGAACTAGTTATATCTCAATGCATTTTAAGTAGGACCGTAGACCTACTGATTACTAGGAAATTTTGCTTCTATGAAATCTGTCTTTCCTATCTCTATTAAAAGGAAATTCCACCATATTTCGATGCCATTTGCTAGTTGCTACTAGCTCATAAGAGGTATTGTTTTGCTATAGCGAATTTAGGTCATTACCCTGGCTTATGTTCTGCCCAGTAATCAGCTCTGATGTGTTTGGTAAGCGGTGAGGATGTCATGCATTCTTGTCTTTTTGGGTTAGTGTTTTTTTCATGCGCAGATATCTCGCAAAAACGCTGACCATCATCGCAAAAACGCTGTTTTTCATGGGTTAGTTGTTTTCCACACTTTCAGATGCTTGTGGACCATCATGGCAAAAACGCTGGAGCTGCTTCTGCCGCTGTGGAGCAAGATGAGGAGGTACCTTCAGAGGAAGAAATGCAGGATAGGATGGATCAATTCACCTACATCATGCAGCAGAAGTTTCTCTCTGGGAAAGATCATGAGCATTTAGATTACTCAAAAATTGATGATGATGAGACTTTAGATGATCACTGGCTTAAGGAAGCTAACCATGATGCTGAGGAGAAGTATTTTGCTGAAGACTAGGAATTGGGAAGAACATTCATCCATCGGTAAACGGTTGCAAATATCCCTTTGTTATAGCTGTGATTACCTTTTGTAATTATGCACTTAACTTGTTATCATATAAATGATAGGTTATCACAAGTTTAAGTTGCCGTTGGTAGCAATTCTTCAACTAGACCAGTATTTAGCTTAAAGTAATTATATTAATCTCATTCAACAATTTGTTTGAGGTTCCTGCACTGCAACCGTGTAGCCAAAAGAATATTAGATGCCCCTTTGGACATTAGTCATGCATAACTATGAAACTAAGAGCCTTGAACTCTGTTTTTACCCTGTTCTAGTAGGGTGTTTTTACCCTATTCTAGTAGGATAACGTCACACATTTTGTGAGGAAGATGGATGGTGGGCAAGGTGGATCAATTCACTTTGCGGATTTATGGAACATAATCATCTTCTAGTTTACTAGTATTATAGAATCCAGTACGTGTTGCGTATAATTGATGCATTACCATCTACGTATCCATGTAGCAAATACCTAAAGGTGGAATGAGCCAAATTGGAAAGTGAAGAAAGGCACTTTAAATCGTGAATAGGATGATAAAATGTTTGGGTCAAATGTAGGGACAAGATAATGGGTCGACAGGATTGATGGCGGTTTTTTCTATGAATATACAAACAGATTATCTTGAAGACTTAGCTCACATGGGAGGTTAGTCTTTCCTTGTTTTGAGAGTTTGTGGGAGGCAAACACCGTGGGTCAATGGATCAAAACAATGACCAAAGCCTAAGCCACCTTCCTTGTTGGAATAACTTTCCTTCTCAAAAAGTGGAAATGATCTTTGGATTTGACAGTTGAGAACAGAATGAATCTGCTCCCTTTGCTTAATGAAGACCAAGTGAGTAGATGCCGAGACCCATTGCCTCATGTGAACATCAAAGAAAAATTGAAACAGGAAAAAGCTCCAAAGACGAGGGTAACTCGTTGTGAGAGAGAGAACCAAAAAAAGGGTAAAAAGGGTTTTTCCCTTTTCTTTTTTTTTTTCTCTTGTACTTGTTGTCTTGATAAGAATACCGGTAAAATTCAATCCCAAAACTTTTAACTATATCGAGAATGGTTTTACTTTACCAATTACGAAAAGTCGATTTATTAATCATTGAACATTGATTTACAAATACGATCGTTGAAATGCAATTATCTGGAATAAAAACTATGTAATGGATAAGAAGGCAGTAGAAAGCTCTTCAAAATTCCCCCCTGAGGTCCTTCAAGTTAGTTTTTGTTGGCCAAGAGTAAGAAACTTCTTATATACTCCGGCTATAATGCTAAACCAACACCATGAAATCATGAAGCATTTATTAACCTTGTACGGCCAGCATGCAATCAAGATTCAATCTTTGGAAACATCGGCTGGAATGGAACTCAAACAACTTTGTAACCAAACCAACTGTGAACTGTCGTAATCCCTACAAATTTTCTCGAATTTGAAGTTGGTGTCCCGGATATTCCATTCCCAGACATAAATATACAGTACAAACTTTTTTTTGTTTAAAAAAGAAAAGATAGGTGTTGAAAGTACTGTTGTACTCGTACATTCTTGGCACGTGACAGACGTTGGTGATAATGCAACTCAAGGTCAAGTTGGGACTAGGGAGAGAATATCAAATCAAAAATCAAATACACACTACTCTGCTCTATCTAATACACTCTAGCTAGTGCTTGGCTACTTGCTCTCAAATCAACTATCATCTGGTCCCCATTATTCACAGTTCATCACATTCTCTCTCTGCTTTTATATTTTCATTTTTTTTTATGTTTTATCTTTAGTTTTTATTGATATGTAATTTCTATTTATTTATAATTAAGCACTCTATAATTTTTGTTAGAGAAAAAAAAACTAGTAAGTTTAATTTGGATATTCTTCTCAACCAAAGCTTGCATTTTTGTTTAAGAAAAAAAAGAAGAAGAGAAGAATGAAAAAAGAGCTTGCATTTCTTAAAGAAATTTGTTTTTTTTTTGTTTGGTTAATTGCTTGTATAAAAAATCTTGGCATGAGACAAGCTGATCACACGCCACCTGTATGTTTAGACGAGGGGAATATAAAAGTAATCACACCGAATACTTTCCTTCCACCCTTTAAAGGCGAACTTAAGCAATCCCCGACCATTTATCGGCCAGCTCGCCGGAACCTAAAAATTCTCTCCCGATTTCAACCTTTTCTCTCTCTAGAAAAAAATTCCCCTCTCCCTTTCTCTCTCTACCCTGTTTCTTTCTCCATCTACCAAAAAAATAAAAAAACGTGAAAACCCAATAAAATCCAGAGAGAGACAAATGATAAATAAAAATAAAAATAAAAAATGGGTTAGCTTAAGCTCTTAGCTCAATCTCTCTCTCTCTCTCTCAAATAAAATCGAAGAGCAGAAGAAGAGAAAACCCTATTTTTTGGGGGTGCCTAGGGTCATTTGCGTCATTTTACGCTATGAATCGGCGATAACAGAAGCGATTAATATCATCGGCAAATAAGAAGAGGAGGAGGAAGAAGAATAAAAGAAGAGGAGAAGAGATAAAAGAGAAGATGTACAGAGGAGAGAGACCGGGCGGTGGGTCGAAAGGAGAGGTGGGGTCAGTGGATCGGAAGCGGATCAACGAGGCTCTTGATAAGCAGCTGGAGCGATCTTCGCCGTCCACTTCGAGGGCGATCAACGGTAAGGACAAGTCCGCACACTCACTCCTTTTGGGGAAGCATCAACCTGATCATCATCGCGACTCTCGTTCCGTTTCTCTGCCTAAAGCCAACGCTTCCGATGGTATAAACATTTATCATATATCTCCCTTTTTTAATTATTAAATTAGGATTTCATTTGGGAAACAAAAGGACTTTTTTTTTTCGTTTTAAATTGGAGTATTTCAGTTTTTTTCCCTTTATTGATTCTATATTGAGATTTTGTTTTCTCCATTGTTTTATTATATATGACTTCTGTTGTAATTAAATTTGCTAAAAGGTTTAAAATTTATGTAATTGGAGCTAGATATGAATGAAATTGTTAATTTTTATTGTTATTAAATATTAATGTTGCATGTTGGTGATGCAAATATTTTGGTGCCTACATTTGAGCGTAAGAAACGATAAGAAAGCTCTAAGGTTGCTGTTGACATGTCCACCAACAAAGCTCAAAGCTCAAAGCTCAACTAGATGTGCTTCTTTATTTCTATAGCGGACAAAGACAGAGTGTATGGTAGACAATATGTAGATTGGCCAAAGACATACCTTGTATTACAGCATCTGGCGAAGAGCTTTACTCTCAATCTACGTTTATAGCTTAAATGAAGTGTTGGCATTGAACCTAAGTTACTTTCAGCTTTTTCTGTTTCTCTTCCTTTTCATGGGGGCATTCAATTTCCAACATCGAACAATTACATTTACATGTATATTTGATAAGCCTCTATTATATGCAGTTTTGTAAGATTGTACTTTTTTTTTTCATGATTGTTTCATCCAGTGGATTTGTCTCTTTTTGTTTTTGGCTTCATTGATTACGAAATTATTGCCAAATTTCTGGTGTTTGAATAAAAGTGTGTGTGTGTTTTTTTTTTTCTATTTGCTTTTTGCTTTGAACTGCAATATGTTGTTTCTCTTTGTGAACTTTGGTTTAAGCCAATTGTTTGAATTTTCTTTCGTTTATGTGTATACTACTGCTAGTTTGTTATGTATGAGAGTTGTTAGCTTTTGGTGTTTGATTACATTACCTTACTTGTCATGGACGTACGCTGATGCAAATTTGTATGCTTTGACTACAGATGAATCTGAAACAGACAGTGAAGAGTCAGATGTTAGTGGTTCTGATGGGGATGACACGTCTTGGATCTCATGGTTTTGCAACCTACGTGGAAATGAATTCTTTTGTGAAGTTGATGATGACTACATACAAGATGATTTTAACCTATGCGGGCTAAGCAGTCAAGTTCCTTATTATGATTATGCACTTGATTTGATTTTGGATGTTGAATCTTCTCATGGTAAGCTTATTTGTTTATGCTTGTCCTTGTTGAAGCCTTTTTCTGCCATTCTGTTATTATTTTTGAGGGTGTTCACTTTAACTTTCATTCATGTTCTTTGAAGCTGTTTCATTTATGTTATGGTCTTCTTCTAATATGACTGCTTTTAAAATATGATAGATGGTGATCGTTTCAATTTTTTATTGTATCTGATGTGCTTGATAACATCTTTAATTTGTATCTGATGTGCTTGATAACGTCTTTAATTTAAGTGGAAAATAGTATTTATGTCATCTAGCAGCATGCAAAGTGTCTGTTAATGATTTTCTTCCGATGGGTGATTTGTGTTGGGCTGAAATTCATAGGAGATATGTTTACGGAGGAGCAAAATGAATTAGTTGAATCGGCTGCAGAGATGCTTTATGGTCTGATTCATGCCCGATACATATTGACAAGCAAAGGAATGGCTGCTATGGTGAGATGTTTGTAATGAAATTTAATGTGATAGTTTGAAGTTTTCACATCCATCTATATATTGGGAACTGACTACTATAACACTATTATTGAAACTTTTACAGTTAGATAAGTACAAGAATTACGATTTTGGAAGATGCCCTAGAGTTTACTGCTGTGGACAACCATGTCTTCCAGTTGGTCAATCAGATATCCCACGGTCTAGCACCGTAAAAATATACTGCCCTAGATGTGAAGATATCTACTACCCTCGGTCCAAGTATCAAGGCAGTATCCTTTTGCCCATTGAACTTGTTTACTACTCCTTTTGCATTCTTTACTTGCATGTCTTTGAAGAGCCTTTCCTTTCTTTTCTGCTACACACACACACACACACGTGTCTCAACAAATTAAATAAACTTTGGATATCAAAACTGCTGTCTGAGATATTGTAATAAAGCTCAGGTGGGGTTGGGTGGTGTAGGTTTTTCTCTCCAAAAGTGACATGAATTTTTGTTACTATTATTGAAGTGGCCTAATGTTATGCATCATAAGGATAGGGGGTCTATTGGAACAGTTCATTATTTAGTAAATATTAGGTTGCTGTCAGCTTTCATCTTGGTATAGGTCACATGAATGTCCTGATCTATTGTCATATGAACAATGTTATTATTTCAAATACTTCTGCCTTTGTGTGTTTTGATCTTTGAGTATGTAATGAGTTGCCTTAATTCTATATAGACATTGATGGAGCCTATTTTGGGACCACATTTCCCCACCTGTTCCTGATGACGTACGGGCACCTGAAGCCGCAAAAGGCATCTCAAAGCTATGTTCCAAGAGTATTTGGGTTCAAGATCCACAAGCCATAATACTGGAGTTAAAAGCTCTTTCTCGGGCAATGGTTCTCGTGAGTTTGTATTGCCTAGCTTCTATTTTGGAAGTAATGCTTTTGAAAGATCAGGTATAGATCGGTAGTCTTTCAAGTAATCATGTTTAGGTCGTCCTTATATGTTCTAAAATTTGCCATAAAGCATACTTGCAATCAGCAAGTATTTATTTTCAATTGATCAACCTTTTCTGTGGGCATCTTCATCCGAGTTCTTTCTTGGTAGAGAGTAACTATTAAATTGCAGTTTAGCTATACCTTCCAATTGTACTACGTAATTTGATTATTTGGTAAGTGTTTGCTCTGTGCATTATCTTGTACTCAACAGTATATTATACTATCTGTTCTCAGCATTCACTTGGTGGATTAATTGTCCTATATTTATAATTAGAAACTAGAAGTTGCCCCGGGGTCATTTTTTTTTTAATTTTAAAATTAAGATTAAATTTTTTTTGAAACATATTTAAAAATTTTAGTGGCTTTTGTGTTATAAATTAAAAAAATAATAGTAATAAAAAAGTTAGAGATCAAATTAAGTGCTAATGATACAAAATTAGACGATATTAACAATGAATGTCTCTCAACAAGAATATTTCAAAATTAGAAATTAAGTGCTTATTTGGTTATTGAGGATATATATGCAACACGGGCGTTCTTCTTAACAAGAATTATCGCAATAGGATAATGAGTAGGAGGATTTGAAAAGCATTATGGCATTAAGATTTCCAAGGTTTAGCCAAGGTTCTTGGTACAATTTTTTTTTTTTGATGGGTATTTGGCTCGTAAAGCAATTTTAAAATCCCGTCATTACCCATGAAACACTCTTTAATAACCATATCATCAAAAATTAATCCCTATGAAAAAATCTCTAATTATCAAATCTCTTATATATATATATATATATAGGTATTGATTAGGCTTCGAGATCAACTGCCCAAGAGTTTCTCTCACCTATATATGTCTGTTTTGAGCTTCCTTTCTCTCTCCTAACTTCTCCAAAATTTCTAAAAGAATTTAAATCGAAGGAAGCTTTAAAGGGTGAAATATTTGTTATATTAATTTATCTGCAATAAATTCGACTTTGCTTGTTTGCTTCAGAAATTCTTTGAGAGGCAGGAAACAAGGAAATATGAAGGTCTAAAATAGGAATACCGATTAAGACAGAGTAATACTTATAATTGGGCCTAAGTGCTGAAGGTGACGATTCCAATCCAACTCTTTTCGATCGCTATTGGGCTTCATTTCCGACAGTCGAGGCCCAAGAAAGCAAGTGTCCTCGTAAACGGACAATCTCATAAAAAAGATTTGGAAAGAACAAAGCTCAAGAGGGTCAGCAATTTGTTTCGAAGGGGACAACCCTCATTGGGCTTGTAACGATTGCTTTCGAACAAGGAGGCCCACAATTACTCAAATGTCCGAGCTGAGCAGCAGTGAGCCAGTGGCCTTCGATCCTTGACGTTAAACTCGACTCTTTTTAAGAGAACCTCTTTTTTTTTTCCCACTAAAGACATAATTATTGGAATTTTTTATTATTATTAATTAATATTACAACATAGGTGAAGAGTGAAGATTGCTGCTATCTATGGGAGCTGATATATATGGTTGGTAAAGGAGAGACCAAGAGATGGAAAGTAAAGCCCATATGTGACGGTATGTCTTTTGCTCCACTTATATACATAGCCCTGAACATGGTCCCAACATTCTCCCAAATCAATGTCTTGGCCTTGTAATGAGCTTTAACCCTTGTGTTTATTTGCCAACAAACTACATAATGAGAGACCAATGATTCCTACCATTGCCTCCGCGCACGCACAAAAAGAGTGGAGCCTCTTTACAGAACAACAAGCATGTTGTAGGCCAAAAGTCCAAAAGTGCAAAAGCAATTCATTTTTTTTCCTAAGTTCATTCGATTTTTCATTTTCGTAATATTCTCTCTTCTTTCTCTTCATCTCACTTTCCTTTTTTTTTCCTTCTAATTAGGATTATATAATTTACTAATTACATGTTTCATACACCAATATCATCTTAAGTCAAATATTCGGATTTCATTATTTGATAGTAGTATTTAGGCCGGCGATAATAGCAAATTTATTATATGATGGAACTTTGGTTATGATTAAATTATTGGTATTCACTCACATCATCCTTATCAAGTAAGGTCACTTGTTGAAAGAATTTGAGTCCAATATAGGCTAAGGTTATATTTATTCTTGCAGGGGAATCATTTTATTTTTTGACCCATAAATGAGGCTAAACTATGATCAAATGAAATTAAGAGCCATCCTTTTCAAAAGTGGAGATAAAATTCTAACTTTTCGGCAGATTTTGCTTTCTGCTCAAGGCTCATCAACCCTCTTTTTTTTTTTTTCCCCCCTTTTCTCTCTGAGGCCTTAAGTATCCGAATGATGATAAGTACCCAATTTTGACAAGGCCTCGTAATTAATTACTATAAATTAATCTTAGAATCTAAGCTAGTGATCAAACTTTAAGGAAAGTGGAGAAAAGCAATGGAGATTGAACTCAACTAACCTTTCAAATACATGAATTCTGATCAGTTGTCCTATTCTTGAGATGTGGACATGGCAGAATTGATCGAATGGACAAGACGACACCGTCGTGAACACCAAATCTAGATGGGTACATACGGCAAGGTTTCACATGATGATTTAATACTGGTTGTCCGATCTTCAAACTCTCACCATCAAGTTTAAATTGGGTTTTATCCCCTGTATCCTTCTAAAAATGAAATTTAATTCAATGCATTTGGTTTTATTCTTGGGCATCGATTACTCCATCCCTTTTCCATCCTTTTCTCTCATTTTTGTAGTTTTCTGTTCCTTATCTCACTCACATTCAAATTAAAATCCCATACAAAGAATCAACAATACTCTTTTGATAAAAAAAAAT
Organism: Microcos paniculata; assembly: GCA_030664755.1. NCBI lineage: Eukaryota > Viridiplantae > Streptophyta > Magnoliopsida > Malvales > Malvaceae > Microcos > Microcos paniculata. The sequence goes on from CP131460.1 coordinate 41,552,540, forward strand.
CCCATCCTTCTCGTCTCATGATTCATAAGTCCCATCTCTCCTATATATTCTAAGAATTCAAAATTCTTGATAACTCTAAATTGAAGTCCTGATCAATGACACAAGCTGACAATAGAGATGGTGTGTCCAAAGTGAGAGGATCGATATGTACACTTTATGAGAAGATGCTGTGTTGTAGATGTAGGCTCTTATCAAGGGAATGGGAAACATATGAAAAAGAGAAAAATATAGAAGGAAATCGACAAAGATAGTATGGGGGCCGGTCATAGAAGGAAGGGAAAGGCCATGAAAAGGAGAGGAGATGCAAAGGGCTAAGGTGGAGGTGGTGGATAAGAACAAAGTAGCCAGGCCACCAGTTGCTTTGTCACAGCCTCATGGGAAGTGATAATGTGGAGGCTTTCGCCTCCAATTCTTTTGACCAATAAACTATGAATAAAATCGATTTAATTTGTCTAAGGTTCAGACGGTTACAAACTACCTCACGACAGTTATCAGATATCGTTTAATTAGAATCTTAATTACTTTATTAATTGAAATGAAGAATCTGGATTCTTTTTGTGGTTTCTGAGTTGAACTCATGGGAAATGAAAAATTGTATAGGATTAGCACATGTACATTGTAGCCTGACAAAGGAACATTAGATTATAAAATAACACATTAATTGTTGTTATTTCACTTTACGTATGCGCATAATAATGTAGCAAAATATGATGTGTTTATGAACTTAATTATTGATTCCTCAGACATTTGACAATAATATTCCATTTTAAATACCCAATTGAAAGATAATAAGATATTAACCTCCAGCAATGTGCAATGTGCAATGTGCAATGTGCAATGTGTTGGAGGGCTGCAGGCACGTGATTGGTCCATTAACGGGAGCTTGGTGTTGCAGTGAAGAAATCTTCTATTGTCTTCAGGGAATCAGTTTTTGGAGTTTTAAAAATAGATTAGATGGACCTTCTTCCAGTATTCAAATTTCGTAAGTAAAATTCGCTCATGTCATGGGTCCAAAATGAAACTTGTGGGAGCAATTGTTGCTATCACATGTCACTTTAATCATCCCCACTCACATGGTAAAAGCAAATTCACTACCAACTCACTACTCGCATACCTCTCCCAACCCGAATTTCGCTATTAAATTGAGGGAATAGCCGAATAGAATTAGAAAGAAAAATACTACTACTAGACTAGACTAGACTAGTAATTAAATGAAGCACCAAAGGAGAGAATTGAGGAAAAAGAAAAAGCGAGTGGCGAATTCAGTGAATTCTAAACAGAGATGATTAGTAAAAGTGCGAAATAATATGCCACGTTGGTAGATGGGATGGTTGACCGTTAACCGGAGCTTCCGTTGTTGAACGTTTCCCTTGAATTGAAGCCCAAAACGGTGAATGGGCTAAGCGACCGCAGACTAACATCAAGGAAAACCCATGGTCAATTCTCCACGTTATTACCCCTAATTCCACCTTAATTTACAAAATTGCACATTCCCTGTCCTTTCTTCCACCCCTTTAAAAATAAAAATACTAGAAAAAAATTTACCGATATTATAAAAGTGGACAAATGTAAGTTGTGTAAATTATTATGAAAGTGGACAAATACAAATTATGCAAATTAAGTTATGAAAGTGGACAAATGTAAGTTGTACAAATTGTCCAAATTGTGATTATTGTGATGATAATAATGGGGCTAATATGTGCAAATTGCCAACTTGTATAGCCTACCATTTGATGCCTATAAATTGGGATTCATTCTTCCTAATGATACTTACAATTCATTCAATCTTATTTTCATTTCCATCTCTATCTCTCTCTTTCTCTTATTTATTTAATTCTCAATTTCTCCTATTCTTATTTCTTGTTCTTACTTAATCAATTTTAATTAACATACTTTTCACAACAACCGATTAATTTTATCATGATAAACATCATTAATATCATTTCAAAGAAGCTTCAGAGTTGTGTTCCAATTCCATGGTGTATATGAGTTCATTTCATTTACAGGCGGCCTTTGTCACTAATCAGTCAGCCTTTCTCATTATTATAAATTAAAGAAGAACGGAAAATGAGGCAGTGGCATTTTAGCAAATGTAAGCAAGAGCAGGGTGTTTTGACAAAGAAGCCATGTCAACCCGCTATGTTGCTTCCATGAGCTGGTTATGAGTTATGACTTACGCCCCTGAATCAAAAATCAAAAACCAGATATCAAAAGATTCAAAACCAAAAGCCGAAACCAGAATCAAAACCCAGAATTAGAACACACAAAAGGCTTACACACAGACAGAATAAATATAGTGGAAATTGGCTTCGAACAACACGTTTGACTTACAGTTTTGTGAACAGAGAGAGAGAAGATTCAGACAGACTGAGAAGTGGAAGAAGTTCCTTTATGTAAATGCATCAGAAGAAATCTGGCAGACAACAGGAGATCGGAGAAGTAAGCAGAAACTGCATCTCTTCCGATTTCGACCAAACTGGTTCCCCACATCTCTTTTATTACACTCAATTCAATCAAAACTACCTTGAAACAACCCCACAAAAAACGCCTGATTTTGGCATTCTGAACAAGCCTCGTCTCACCATCCAAATCCCACCCACATCACCAAACCCTTCTCCGCCACCAACATCAACAACAACCAATCATCGTACGAGACCCAACTTTCACAATCATGAACCTTCCTTCTACAATAACTCATCTCCAACTCATGCCCTTCTCTCGACTCCTCACAAGCGCCCTATAATGACCCATAATTCTCTTTCCCATTCCCCAACTCTTTCCTCTTTCAAGAACCACCATAACCACCGCAAAAGGGTTGAGAAATCAGCCTCTAATTCTTCTCTTTTCCAGTCTTTTTCTTGTTATTTTGCGATTCCTTTTGATACTCAACAACTTGGCAGGAATCTTGTTCACCATCTGAACCGTGGCCGTTTGCTTTGTTTCCACTTACGCTTTCTTGTTTTGCTTTCCCTTCCTTCTCTTTACTTCTTGGTTTCCAATCCTCGTCGATTTTTTTTGTTAAATCTTCTTGCTTTACTTGCTTTTTCGCTTACCCTTTTGGTTTCTCTCAATCTTGCACTCCCTCGCTTGCCTTCAATTAGGTTACTTCTTGCTCGCTCAATACCAGCTAAGTTTAGTCAACTTGGTTCATCTTCTAAATCTTCAAAATCTGTTGTTTGGTCAATTGGCTCAAAGCCAAAATCGGAGAGGAAGGGGAATTCAGGGGCTTGGGTGCAGGTTTATAGTAATGGGGATGTATATGAGGGTGAATTTCATAAAGGGAAATGCTCGGGAAGTGGGGTTTATTATTACTATATGAAAGGGAGGTATGAGGGGGAATGGATTGATGGGAAATACGATGGTTATGGCGTGGAAACATGGGCAAAAGGGAGCCGGTATCGTGGTCAATATAGGCAGGGATTGAGGCATGGGATTGGGGTGTATAGGTTTTATACTGGTGACGTTTATGCTGGGGAGTGGTCTAATGGGCAGTGTCATGGGTGTGGAGTACATACTTGTGAGGATGGCAGCAAGTATGTTGGGGAATTCAAGTGGGGTGTCAAGCATGGGATTGGTCAGTACCATTTCAGGTGAGTTCTTCATCTTTCTTGATAAACTAAATGCAGATTGATTATTAGATTTTTATGTTGCCCTGTCTGGTATACCTTTGATTGAATGTGGGGAAATGCTGGAGGCTTGGATTGCTATGTTTGTTCACTATCTCGAGTTATTTATCGAAACTTGTAGGATTTTGGATCTGGTAGTCTTTGTTCTAATGATAGATTTTGAAATTGATAGTCAGAGGTTGTGCTATTCTTGTGTTTTAATGGTTATATCTCAAATATTTTATTCTTTTAGCTTCAGGCGGTAAATATAGAATAGACTTCTTATTTTAGATTATGCCTAGTTAAGTTTGAGGATAGGGTTCAAAGTGCTGGTGCATATTGAGCTCTACATTTTCCTTTTTTTTTCTTTCTATATATAATCATGCTATATGTGAAGTAATTTTAATAGTTTTTAAATAGGTGAGTGGGAAACTGATTCAGGATTTTCCTTAATTAGATACTAGTTATGTGTTGGTCTACATTAGTTGCATCCTGATACCTGGGCAGTTTGTTTGTATGAAGAACTTTGTCACCAACATCTGCAGCTATTGTTAGAGTTTAAAATTCTATGTTGTTAGATCTTGAAATTTTATTGGTTTCTTCAATGTGTTCAAAATTCTATGGTGTTGCTTGAACAAGAAACTTCGATTGTCATCTTTGATAAACGTCCAAGCATTTTAAGTCACCCCATCAGGATTCACCAAATTGCTTTCTTACTGGGATTACGTTAATAAGTGATTCTATTTAACACTTGGGAATCGAACTGGCTGACATTTACTTTGTAACTTAGAATTATCACTCATTGAGAATTGTGGGATACAACCATGTCCATATGCTTAAATGAAGGTTTCAGTTTTAATGACCGGTCAATTATCTGATTCAAAATGCAGAAATGGGGACATATATTCTGGGGAATATTTTGCAGACAAGATGCATGGCTTTGGTGTTTATCAATTTGGAAATGGACACCGGTATGAGGGAGCCTGGCATGAGGGAAGAAGGCAGGGATTTGGTACATACACTTTCAGAAATGGTGAGACACAATCTGGTCACTGGCAAAATGGAATTCTTGATGTTCTTAGTGCACAAAACACCCCTCTTGTAACTCCCTATGATGCCACTCAATCCAGAGTCCTTAATGCTGTCCAGGTAAAATTCATATCATTGTCAAGCATCTATGTGGCCTCAGTAACGGTTGATATGTCTTTCCTTTGCTCAAAAAGATTCTGCAAGTAATCCTGAGAATCTCAGGTGGCTCATTATTTTGAATGAATATATGTGAATGGCAAAAACATGTAATCTTTATTATTATGCAGAGATAGTATCTATGATTAAACAACCATTAGGGTCTTCTGTAAAAGATGTATTAAGAGTTTTCTTATAATCTGCTGTCTTGTATACAGGAAGCACGTCAAGCTGCTGAGAAAGCTTATGACATTGCAAAGATTGATGAGAGAGTGAATAAAGCTGTCTCAGCTGCAAACAAAGCAGCCAATGCTGCCAGAGTGGTAGCTGTGAAAGCTGTTCAGAAACGAATGCATAATCAAATTAGTGATGACCCAGCAACTGCAACAGTCTAATATAGGACTCGGAAATGATGTTTTGGTTATATAAATTCACCATATGGCGTCTTCTTTAGGTGTTCTCTTCCATTTTTGATATTGTTCATTATTCCATCCGGTTATCATGAATGATAACAGCAAGGTACCTGCTTGGAACCATGTTCAGTCGTTCAAAAGGATGGTTGATCGTGGAGCAAGGAATGGGCCTTTTTGCTTTTTCATTTTATGGCTTCAGTAATGTATATAGGTGGAGATTATGAGTGAAGGATGGCACTAAGGTGCCTAAAGAGCCTCGGTTGTCTCTTTTTCATCTTGTAAAAATGTAATTAACTTTGTATATCCTGGAAGTCTGGACGAAATTGTCCATTCTGGCCAGCTTCTTATGTACTCTGGTTAAGGAGAATAACTGAGAGAAGATGTTAACCCTTTACCCAAACTTCCGGGCTTCATTTTTCACGTTGGATCATAATAAGGATAGATGTGTATATGTTGTTAGGAACAAAAAAAAAAAAAACTATTTTTATATTATGTTTCAGACTCCTATTTGGTATATCAACTATCAAGATGCTCTCAAGACATACTTATTAACATCCAAAGAAATGGTAACGAAAAGCACAGAAACTGAGGAGCAAATGGGAAGAAAGTGAAGAAATAAAATGTCAATCCCAAACAAACCTTGTCTTCGTTAAATAGCGTTCATAGGCCTCAGAAGCACATATAAGGCCTAGATTGCCAATAATTAGTATCTGTGGGCCTACAATAGGGCCTACAAGGTGTATTTTACGTCGAATGACCAGTTCGGCCCATCTCTAAAGAAGTATATCATCTAATAAGTCCACAAACAAACCTTAAGTTAAGGTTTAGGGCCTCTAATGGGGCCTACAATGCTCTCGCGTTTGCGTCGCCATTCTGCTCCCTTCATCTCTGTAAGCTTCCAATCCTTTGCTTCGCATCGCAATTTCCTTCTAAATCTTTATTCAAACTCATGTTTTCAAACTAGATATTTCTGGTTTTTTATCCGCTTCATTCCTGCTATTTTAATTCTCTTCCTTTCAATTTAAAACCAATGACCAACCACAATTTTCTCTTCCCTTTTACCTTTTCTGTCCATTATTATACAAGAACAAGAATTTTTTGAAAACCTTTTTTTTTTTTTAAATAAGCCAGAAGGTTAGCCTATGTGCATAATTACTGTTGACTGAAGATTTTGTATTGGTGGAGCTTAGCTAGTAGTCTCCACCTCTCCGGCTCCGGCGATAAGCATCGATAACTCAGTATGGGAGTAAGTAGGACTAGGAAAGAACAAAATATAAAATGTGGGTTGAGCTATGAGCTATGAGCTATGGTGGGAGTAAAGTATACCTTATATATGGAGGGAGTAAAGGGCCTTTGATGTCCCAAACACCATGTCTTTTTAGTACATTCTTCTTCCCCCCAACAACATTGTCCATGCCGTTAGATAACTATATATCACCGTTTTTGTAGCAAATGTTGCACCTTGGAATATGGTGCCACAGGGTCAGCCTGTGTATTCAAGCTTTTGCAAGAGGAACTCAAGGGTATATATTCATAAATCAGCAGGCGCTTCAAAGCCACGACAGATTTGCGAATCAAGCACAAATAGATTCATATCACATTAACATTCAGAACACAAGGTTACAGGATGAGAATAAGCAAAGCTTAAGTACCTTTTGCCTGTGATAAGCCAAGTAGTCAGCCAAAGAAGTGGAAGATGGACAAACTTTACAAAAGGACAGCAAATATCCAAAATAGAAACCGTGAGAGTGCTCCCAAGTGGTTTCTCCAGTTTAACTGATACAGGGCATATATTTATAACATTCCAGACACCCTTTCTGCCAGCATTTACAACGACAGTGGATAAATATACAAAATATAGAGAGACTAGAGATGATGATCCGTCAACTTCTTTCTGTTGCGGCTTTCCTCTGACCTTGTAATGAAATCTGTATACTTGAGCATATCTGCTTTGTATGCTCTCCTTGATCCTTCAAGTAAGGTACAACATGTTTTTCTCATGTCTTCTCTGGAGATTCCAAGGTGATTCCTGATAGATAAATGTAGGGAACCCTTCCAGCATCATCTAAGGTTTTTAAACCAATCCAGTCCTGGGAGTAAAGATTTTGTCTGCATAGGTAATGAGTATTAACTTGTAAAGCAAAGTTGTTTGCATAGAACAAGAAGAGGGCATTTTGGTCCTTTGGCATATTTTAGCTTTGCTTGTTAGTTGGATAATCGTAAATATGGCTTATATGAGATGTGAACTAGAAGAGATATGTGGCCGCAAAATATAAGAGTGTAGATATAGGTTTTTCATCAATAACTTATATAGCAAGGAGAATGTTCGGAGGGAAGCTATTTTCATATGCTGAAAGAAAGAATATAGATAAGTAAGATAACCTTCAATCATAGTACTGATTAAGAAAATGAACTTTTGCAGGAAAGAGACAATACCTCTTTGATTAGTCTGTGTATATCTCTGATTTGATTAGCTTGTCTGCAATCAATCACATAATACCAGACTGCAATAACACAAGGATCACTTCAATACAACATGCACTACAGCTCCGGATAGGATTGAAGGACTCAGAATTTATTTTAACTTTCAAATCTGAAATCTTTTAAAGAGTAGATGGGAAAGTGTCAGTGGTACTCACACCACAAAGAGGTACAGATCAACAGAAGCCGTACCTGCATGAGGCCCTCCTAAAGAGAAGTTTCGTCTCCTGTTTCATCATTCAGAGGCTGGAATGTTGTTCAGAAAATTCATTTCATAATGAAAACGAATACCTAGAATATTCATTTCATAGTGACCGGAGGCCTTGCCTACTAGAGTAAATCCCAGCACTTAACAAACTGAAAAGGAAGTTGGTGAAATATTTTGTTCCAGAAGTCAGGGCATAATTAAGAATTGGTTAGCTGTGAAATAGGGACAAAGGTGCCCTCAGATCACTCAAATGTGGCTGACCATTGAATTATCTAGTGACATGGAATCCATCACACAAAACTCTGCAACACCTCGACATATATCAAGTTACCCTGTTAAACCAAGTAAGGAAAACAAAAATTTTGAGGCAAAAAACATTGGCATTTGACACAAATTTCAGATGCATGTTTCTCCTACTTATTTGATATTTTTTTCTTGAATCTTGATGTTAACAAATGAACGCGTAAAACAAAACTTCCAAATAGTTAGTTATGGACACACATCAATTCATTTGACCGAAAGTGATGATTTTGGATGCTACTACGACTTCCTTTTGAGTCGAATAATTCGAAATCCGAGTTTCAGGGAGCATGGAAACAAGTTCTTCCTTGGAGATGTTTATTGGGATATAAATACAGGTGGGTTCGTTTTGGGAGTCAACTTGGATAAGCGAACTGTCTTTCAGAAGAGGGTAGTGTGTGAGCCAAGAGAATGTTCGAGCACTTTGTAAGCCAGATAATGAAGGACATATTTGATAATCAAGCAGTGAAAATGAAAACATTGAAAAATTCACAAATACCATAAAATAATTTTTATTAGCTGCTAAACTGCCAAACTATACTAAAGGCTCTCACACACAAACCCTAATTGAACACTCTTTGGGAATATTCATAAACATAGAGGCTGACCCAAACCCTAAGCATATATATAGTAATACTATAAAATTACACTAAAATTCTAAAAACATATAGGAAACCCACTAATAAAATAAGTCCAGATATTAAGCTTGTTGACAACGGAGAACAACACGACCATCACCAGTTGTTGTAAATGTTGCAATGCGTGGGGTGTTTCTCTCGTGTTCCTTGCGATGGTTCTCCTCATAATTTGCAACCCATGTTTCAGGGAGTATAGAAACCAGCTTTTCCTTGGAGATGTTTACTGGGATGCAGACGAAGGTGGGTTTATTTTGGGAGTCAACTTGGATGAGCGGAGTGCCTTCAGAGGAGGGTAGCGGTAGTGCTGAGCCAAAAGCATGGTCTTGGACTCTGACAGCCATCTGATAATGAAGAGTGGCTTGGAGTAAGCCTGGGTCCATCGAGGCTCCAACAATTTGGATTTGAACCTGAAAAGCTGTGGCCATATTTCTGTCTCGTAGGGACATGGTACAGTTGGGAAAAAGAGTCACGACGACCGTTCCCGAATTCAGTGTTGTCTCCATCATCCCTAAACATGCATGTTGGTAATCTTTGTATCGAGAATCATGCAAGGCGATTCTAGTGGCTAATGGGACTCCTTTTCTCCCATGGAAGGTCAAACCCAATCGAATGGCTCCCACATGAACATGAGTGTATCCTTGAGCTATATACTTCTGTAGAAATTGCCGCGAGAATTCGAGAGGGATAAAACGCGCTTGTTCTCCAGACGGTATTGGATGCTTGTCAAACCCTGTGACTATACGTTCTTTAGGCTTTTGAGAAGGATTAAGAAGGTTTTTCACAGATTTGAACAAGGAAGTGGAGGGTTTGGTGAAAATTTCATAAGGATTTATAGGGGGAAGTTCTGTACCTTGGATTTTCTGAATCTCATACAGATTTCCCACCATGTAGGCTGTGGTTTTTTCCAGAGTAGGAGGAGGATGGGAGAAGAAAGACTTAGGAAAAGAAGAGGAGGAGGTTTCTGTGTTTTGGAGTGCCATAGAAATGCAAGGTGGTCAACAATGGAGGTCCCTAGCCGTGGTGGAGGTTTGCAGAACAAAATACTGTAAGCCCTGACCTAGCAAGAGAGATTGATACTTAACGAGAGAGTGTTGGAACCAAAGTTAGAGATGCACCAAAAAAGAAGTTTTGTAAGCCATTTATAAGAAACGAAAATGGTAAAAATATCCATAGGTTTGTACTCTACAAAAACCTATTTAATTTAGTCTATATACTTTAATTTTAGTTAATTTAATCCCTCTATTATTAAAAAAAAAGTAATTAAATCCTTCAATGTTACAAACTCAATTTTAATAGAAAGAATTGTTGACATTGGACTAATTTTTATATTTAAGATTACTAGCATAGCAATGAAATGACAAATTATAAATTAACATGCTAAAATGATATTAACACATCAATTTATTGTTGAACTTATCATAACCACATATATTATTTTGACATTTTACTAGTATGTCAATATCACATCATTACCAACCATGCTAGTTCGTGTTTTAAGTTATTATTGTCAATCATGTTAGTTCGTATTTTAAATTATCACGTTATATCAACATCATTATCACATTAATAATTTTAATAATAAAAATTAATCTTATAACATATAAGAACTTAATTGTTTAATTTTTTATAATATAAGGACTAAATTAACTTAAATTGTAATAAAAAACTAAATTAAATATTTTCATATTATAGAGAAATCTATGGTATACTTTTACCAAACGAAAACAAAAATAAACGCAGCACGCTTTCGAAGGACCTTCTTAGACAAGGCGTTTAAGGATTACAAACAAATAGACAAGTACTACTTTTGCTTTTGGAGAAAGCCAGGAAGGTCCTTGGAGGTGGACTTTGCTCACAGACTAGTTCGCTTGGAGAAAGGTCCTTACTCCTTCGTGAAGGAGTTTTGAGGGATGCATCATCATGCAACCAGAAGGACAATTATTACTAAAATAAAACTATTCCACCCACGTCGAATGATGACAAAGAAGCTCGTCTTTTGAATGAAAGACACCTTTTAAAAGTAGACAAAAAGCAACCCAAGAAAGAAAGATAACGCACTGAATAATTTTCAATATGATAGTTTTTCTTTGCCCATTGACGAGGGACTTCTGAATGAACAGTGATCTCTATATAGGTTTACGTCGGGATCGCCGGATCAGTCATCAGTGCTTGGAGGCGGGCCCTCTGGCTTATAACATTTTCGGTAGTGAAGAGAATTATACTTATATTTAGTTGTTACCCGGCGATCGCAGACACTCAGTATCAGACAAACATTCAAGAAGACCGACAGCTTACCTTTCATGCAAAAAATTAAGAAGTAAATGACGAGACACACAACTCAGATATTCGAACTTAAATAAGTTCCAACACCAGATTCATATAAAATTCATAAGTATGAAAAATAGCACATCGTTGTCAAAAAAGATCTCAATAAGTTTGTAACTAAAACATGCAAAACATCCTATGAAAGTAGAATATGCCAATGGTAGCTCAGCTCTCAGTTTGCTCCCTCAGCCTTCTTATAGTACTCCTCACTGTCACGGCACTAGCAGTGCTGTTAAATGACAAATGCAGCAATCAGTTAGTTACTTGAACAACCAGAGAAATGAAATTAAACTGCAAATAGGGAAACTATGGATCTTTACTTCAAAGTATAAGCACCGCCAGCTTTGACTTTCCCGCAATCCTTGCAGCCCCAGATACCGACGGCCTTTCTCTTCACTGCATACTGTAGCAGCAGATTTTATTGAACCAATGCATGTAAGTAAACAAGGTGCAACATAACACATGCGAAAACAAAACCCGGAATCTCAGAAGCCATAGAATAGAACATAGAATCAGAAGCATCCTACCTTTCCACAGAACTCACAGAAGTACTTGCTGTGTTGGCTGACCTCCATCTTCTTAATTTGCTTCCTCAAACTGGCACCATAACGAGTACCTTCATTAAGAGGCAAATAAAAGAATCAGAAACCACATAGTTTAATGTAAGGATACCAACAACTAAAAGGAAAAACTAAAACTAAAACCAAAATTCTGTTCTATGTTGTCTCTTTTGTTCTGTCAAGTTACATTATGATTATAGAAACTTAAATCAATTCTGAAACAAATTAGAAAGGTAATACTTTCCAAGACACTCACATGGTTAGTGATCATAAAGTGGAAAATACAATAAAGTATGACTTCATCAAATTAAGTAGCACATACCATATTTTCCAACAATTCCAGCCTTCTTCGTTCTCTTTGTCTGCATTAAACAAGAAACACATTAAGAGGCAACATAAAAGATAAAACAACTAATATAGAATCATACATGCCTAAAGACCCAACACTCGTAAAACTCTCTTCCGGTTCAGTTTCTCCACAAAACCACATTAAGAGGCATTAACCAAAACAAACGACAAAAGACATTTAACTTGTTTCCAATCATTCTAGCCTTTTGATACTAAACCAATTAAAAGAATAACAATAAAGATCAGAATGAAATGACTGAAATTATTGTTACCAAAAACACAAGAAAAGCAACTCAAATTAACATTAAAGGCAAATTTAAGAACAAATCCACTAGCTTTATCACCCCAAATTTTGTAATATGATTGTTTGACCTCCTCAGTCATTTCATTCTGCTACTTGGGATAAGAAATGAGATATGAAATTCGCAAACACGACAACATAGCTGAATCTTCAACTACCAAGAACATAATTATATCGAAATTTCCTATTTAGCTACCAAAAAAGTTTATATCTGGTTCAACATTTTTCTTCTCGTCTAGCTCCAACTACTTTAACAGACAAAATCGATGTAGAAAGCACTTTCCCAGTAAACAAACGCATCTATAAATATACACAAATGTAAAATGAAAACGTGTTACAACAGAGGAAGAAGAAAGTACCATGTTCGTTAGGTTCGGAGGATCTCTGTCTGGTCTCTGAAGGAGAGGAGCGGCTCTTCGAGAGTAATCAACAGAGACGGATTAGGTTTTCTTGTTCATGTTTTATAAAAACTTTAGTTTAACGGGTCAAGATACTGAAGCCAATCGGGTCTAGATCCAACCCAAACCTATTACCCAAGAGCGAACCAAAAATCATGAGCCAGGCCCAATTACTTCTTTTCAATAGTAAGCGATTAAATCATGAATATCCCATTCCCATCCAACGGTTACGATTATCTGATCATAGGCTATAACCTTAACAAGTAACTAGAAGAAAACGCAAGCGTGGTGGGCCCCCACTTCTGAGTTCCTAATTTCCGGTGTTAACGGGCTAAATTAGCGGAAAATTTTTTAAAGGGTAAATTCCACCTAGGTCCTTGAGTTTTACCCGTAATTCAAGTTAGGTCCATCAGTTTTAGAAATGGACAACCCCCCCAAAATGCTAACAGACCTATTAACGAACCGTTAAGCCATAAATGAAATTACTAAAATGCCCAAAACCCCAAAATTACAAATCCCCTACAGCCCATTGTTCTTTTCCATTCTTTGTAGCCTTCCTTTCTCTGCAACTTCAATGAGCAAAAAGACAACATGTACTCCAAGCTATATATATCCGTTGTCCACCAAAATACCATTTGCTTCAACGTGTACAAAATAGCAACTCACAGCATTGTAAATACAGGGGGGGAAGAAGATATTAACTGAAGAAGGCATAATATCCAGTGCTATTACTTGAAGAAGGCGTAATTATATTCTATGGTGAATATTATCAAACACCTTGTAGAACCTTAAAGTGTGCTTTTTTCTCTGCAAAGTAAACAAATAAAATGATACCATCAGACTAATATCAATGAACCAGAACCGGTTTATTATACTGCTTACAGAAGGATCAACTAAAAACTATCAATGTATATAATAAACACAAGAGTATATGGAAGATGTGCTTACAATCCAACAGCAACATTGTCCACAATAATATGAATTAAATGCATTAGTAAAGGAAGGCGGGAATTGAAAAATATACAAATACAACAAAATAATTGAAGAGTCGACTTCAATGGCCCTATTTTTGTATCTATCAATGTACCTTTTCTCAGATTGGTGGTATTTCCTCATATCAGTGTTGCTTAAGGACGTCCGTTGCCTCTGCCAGATTACTTAGTATTATTACTCTGTTGGGAATCCTTTTAGCTGAAGAGTGACCGTTCCATCGATGGACAATGTTGGAGAAAATTGTCATAATCTCGTCACTTAAATGAGAGCAAATCAATAAAGAAATCGACAAAGAGTTCCTAAAGAGGCTCCATGATGGAGATAGTAATTTGAACTATACAAAGGAGATTGTTGCAAGCAATGCCAAAGTAGAGATTATTTTCCTTTCTTTTAAGTGTTGTTGTTTGCCACGAAGGGAGGTCTGAGAATGAACGAATCAAGAAGTCGTTGGGAAGGAAACTTTGATTCCAGAGCTTGGAGAGGCTTCATTGGGCAGAAAGACGTGGTGGCTTCAGGCGAGCGGCACAAGAAGGAAGGGAAGCCCGGGGAGACAGAACGAGAGGAAGGAAAGAAAGAAAAGGAAATGAAAGAGAACAAAAAGAGAGGAAAAATGATACGATGCCATTTGGGAAAAAGAAGGGGAAATGTGCAACCCATGTGACCCAGATTTGAAAATGAAGGCCCGACCTAGAAAAGTATTGTGTATGTATGAAAGGGTAAACCAGGAAAACCATTAACACTATAAACGGCAAACTAAACAGCTGTTAAATTTTTGGGGCGAATTGTCCAGTTTTGAAACTAATGGACTTAATTTGAATTATAGTTAAAACTCAAAGACCTGGATGGAATTTACCCTTTTTTAAACCTGCACCTCTCCGAGCCAAAAACCCCTCCCCACAAGGACCACCGAAGCCACATCGCCACCACAAAACAGCCAAAAAAAAAAAACTTCTAATAAAATAAAATGAGATTAAAAATTAAAAAATAACCAAAATAGCCTGTAAATCACGAGAAGACCTTGTCCTGTCTGGTAAGCACCTTCAGATCGGAAGGCACCATTGCCAAACTTTAAAAGAGCCTTCCATTTCTGTCTTCGCCGATCCATTCCGAAAGAGACGACCGCCACATTGTACGGAATTGAATTTGAAAGGCGTAATATTCCATTCTTCTTTTTTTTTCCTTTCTGTTTGATCAGCATTTAATATTTCGTTTGAGATCTCACGTCACGTACTTCTTTTGGAAAGTTCGTGAGTTGTTTCTTTGGTTTTTTTTATTGGGAATCCGAGATTCGCCTCAAAATTTTCCTTTTGGAGGAGAATTTACGACTCATTTGGCTCGGCATTGTTCTCATTTGAATTTTATTTGCAGATTCGGTTTTCAGTTATTGAAAATCTCACTGATCTGTTCTGATACGGATTTTGAATCTGCTGTTTTGGTGCTTCAGCGATCATTTCTTTGAATCGTCATTATTGTCAACAAACAGCTGGAAATAAAATTTGAAGGAATTAGTTTAATGCGCGAAGAGTCGCTTAAAATTTGAGAGAGGATAGCTGGTAACTTTTAAGGTTGGAAGATGGATAATTTGGCTTCTGTTAGCGAAGAGCTAGCGGAGATCGACGGACAAATCGCCGACATTTTTCGAGCTTTATCGTAAGAATTTTTTTTCTTTGTTCGTTTTTGCTGCTTATCCAATGTAGATTCCATCAGATTATTCCAACGATATTGCCCTTTTGTTATTTGTTTGCGTCAAAAACTGTATCAAAAAAGTAGAATTTTTATAATCATTTATGACTCTTGTTGGAAATAGCTTGATGCATTGCTGATTTCATTTTGGTTAGATTTTTTAAAATTTTGTTGTGTTTTCCTTGCAGAAATGGATTCCAGAAATTGGAGAAGGTTAAGGATGTTAATAGGCAGAGTAGGCAATTGGAAGAACTTACTGATAAGATGCGTGACTGTAAGAGGTATTTCCAGATCGATCCTTCCTTGAAAGTTATCCATTTTATTTTTAATGATTGATTTCAATGGAAGGATAGTTTTAGTCTGAATAAAGGAACGATACTTTATAAAGGAAATTTGTTATTGCATTGATATTTAGCTAAGCATTTTAGATTCCAAGAAATATTGCTTGCAAGAGTTAGGGTAACTATTTACACTATACTGACATATACTCTGTTACGCTGTTGCTGTTGTGTTAATTAACTCGTTATTTAGAACTGTGGTTCCTTGATTTGAATCAAAGTATCTACTTATGCTTTTCAGGCTTATCAAAGAGTTTGATAGAGAAGTGAAGGAAATGGAGGGTAGAATCGACCCAAACACCAGCAGAATGCTGAACGAAAAGAAGCAGTCAATGGTGCTTTATAACTTATAAGTTTTATATACAATTTGTTGTTTTTTCAGTTCAATGCAAGTATATTGTGTTCAAATTTCTCAATTTTATGGGATTTTCATGCAGATCAAGGAGTTGAATTCATATGTTGCTCTTAAAAAGCAGTAAGTTTATATCCATACGAGGTTGTCCATTTTGTTTTTTGTGGCATGAAGAGATTGCTTCATGACTTATGAGTGTTCATGCTTTTACTAAGTATAAATAATTTATAATGCGAATGTAAAATGTTTATCCCTTTCCCTTGTTGCATACCTCATCCCCTCTCTCCCACTCTTTTCAACATTTTCTTTTGGTCACCCTTGTCATATTCTGCCTGTAAACTAAAATTTCTATCATTAAAACTTGGTAATTTGTTAAGGAAATTATTATCGATATCATGCAGTAATAATCTCCTTGGAATCAGTGAGCAGTAATTGTTTGTAAGATTTTCTGTTCCATTTTGTTAATTTGGCCTGGTTTGACATTGTTGCTGTTTACAGGCATCAAAGCAATCTTGAGAACAACAAACGAGTTGATCTCTTTGATGGGCCAAGTGAAGGCTTTGGGGAAGAAAATGTCTTGCTAGCTTCATGTGAGTATATCAGCTTTTCGGATTTTCCTTGATCTTTATACGGATGTTTGAGCTGAAATCTTTTGTATAAATAGTGGCATAGGTAGATATCACTTTTTTCTAATCGATGTTCTGTGGGCATTGACAATATAACAACATGGACAAACTCGAACAAATATTGTGTCTCTTATTCATGAGAGCATAAATTTTAGATATCAACTAACTATGAACCTCTGTTATTCTACTGTTGTGCCTCAGTTATCTAATGCACTCTTTATATCGGTTCTGACTCCTTTACATTTATTGTTAAGATGATGTTGGAATATTAGTGGGAAATAATGTGTAGCTGTCATATCATTATGCTTCAATTTTAAACCCTTTCTAAGAAATAGCCTGTATGTTCTGCAGCTATGACTAATCAACAGCTAATAGATAGAGGAAATCAGATGATCGATGAGACTGATCAAGCCATTAACAGGGCTAAGAAGGTTGGTTTCCAAACTTCTACATCAGATTTTGCAACTTTTGTCTTTGAGAAATAATTGGTTTGTGTTATGTCTTTGGTTTTGGTGCCCCTCCCACCACGCGGCGCAGGCGGGGAAAGTAATTAACTCTTCCCAATTTCCAGGGGCATTGTAAAAGGAAGAATAATTTTTGTCAGTCCATTGTTTTAGGTTGTTCAAGACACTGTTGATGTTGGAACAGAGACTGCTGTGGCTCTCAAGGCTCAGGTACATAGCTTGAAAGCATTTGTCAATATTGTTGCATTTTGCTATATCTAAGGTTAATTTAATGTTTTACTCATCTGTTGTATTGTTGTTTTGAGATTCTACACTGATATTCAAACTAAGATATGTTGTTTCTGTCATATTTAGACTGAACAAATGAGCAGGATAGTTAATGAGCTTGATTCTATCCATTTCTCAATCAAGAAAGCTTCCAAATTGGTCAAAGAAATTGGTAGGCAGGTCAATCTCTGAAACATCCACTTCCTTTCATTCACGAGCTAGTCTAGTATTAAATTATATTTGCTAATTTACTTTTTTTTTCGAACATAGGTTGCTACTGATAAGTGCATTATGGCATTGTTGTTTCTTATCGTCATCGGTGTCATAGCCATCATAATCGTGAAGGTGCTCTTTCTCAACCCTTTCCAGCGTTAACTACTGAACTAACATCTTACCATGGACCGTGTCTAACCTCTTTTTCTTTGTTAATTTATCTTTCCTCTGTTCACATGGTTGTATATGTGTGTGCTAAAGTACCCGGTTTCCTTGTTCAGCTTGTGAATCCACACAACAAGGACATCCGCGATATTCCAGGATTAGCACCACCTGCAAACCGACGCTTACTTTGGACTCCTAATTGAAGAGTTACAAAGAACCACCTGACGATGTTGTCAGGATCTTTTGCAGCCACATTGAATTGAAGAATCATCACCTAGCTATTTCCTTGGTGGCTACCATTGTTGAAGAACGGATATGGTTGTGGAGTTGATTTTATGTTATGAATTTATGATAGTTTTGGGTAAATTCATGAAGAGTTTTGGCAGAATTTCGCATGTGGCGAGACCCCGCTGTCATTTGTAATGATTCATTGAATGGCATCACCATGAGGAGATCTGTATCAGTATGACACTATGACTACATTTTTCTTCACTGCGCCGTCAGACGAGAGGGAAAGGTTATGTATTTGAGAGTGCATTGGTTTATAATTATATCGTACCTTGTAGTATAATACAACACTTGTATGATTTTTTATTTCTTTTCTAATACATTGTTCTAATTTTCATTTTTATCTCATTTCAACTATTGAGTTCATCTGGCCATATAGGGTCGAATGGGTTTTCGATCATACTATGAACTTATAAATGTCTATCATGATCTAGTCGAGGCATCTGCATTTTCTTTTAAGCCTCGTGGAAGAATTTTAAGTATAATCAAAGAGTCCCGTTCATAATATACATAAATGAGCATTTTATTTTAATTTTTATGAGCAAATAGTTGTCTTAACTCTTAAGCTACGGAAATTCTGTTCAATTTCATCCCCAACTAGTCGGTTGAGTGGTTGACTCATCGTAAAAACTTTAAACAAGCGATTTGGTCACGGACTTACGGTCTTCCTGAATAGATAGATTCACTGAGTAGTCACGTGGCTGACAATGGAAGTCCTCAGTCCTCACTACTTTTTGAAAAAGACAATCATTGCAATCAAACCCCCCAAAAAATAAAGGTAAAATAAAAAATCAACCAAATTTCAATTATCAACGAAAGGGTACCATGCCAACTAATGCTTTCCCAACCCCCCAACTCTGTTTTACAGCGAAGAGCATCGGATGCTTCTCCAAACTATTTTGAGTACAGTGCCCTTTTCTCTCAATTGTAGTTGAAACTTGAAAGAGGAAATGAGTTTGACTATGCAAAAAGAAATCCTACTTTTTGAAAGTTTAAACCTAAAACGTGAATGAATTTCTACGCCTTAAGATGAACAAAAATTACGTGAGCAATATAAATCAAGATATGATAATTAAATTCGAATGTTAAAATTTTCAACAACCCTCCCAACATAATTATACATATATATTTATAATATTAAACATGGAAAAGGAGACTACTAAAGAAAAGTAAAGATTGAAGATTTGAATGCCGCTTTGACCAAGTAATTACATTTTCCCGTTTTAATTAAGATTAGCGTAAATGAAATGTCTCCTCTGTAGTAAACCATGTAGCTCTCACTTTCTTCTCGTCCGTAGAAAAGTACTCGATTTGTTAGGAATGTGTCAAATCAATACTATGAGAATTCCAACAAAATTAGGAACACAATTCATTTAGTGTTTTTCTTTGTTTCTATTACAGCTATTTATCTATCGAATAACACAGTCATTGGTAATAAATTTGATCAAAGAAATTAAACTAAATTTTTACCGCGACGCCAGTGCCAGTCTTATCATAGGTGTAGATCAATTGGTTTCAGAATTTAAAAAAACTGAAATCATACCATTTTACTGCATAACAATATACTAAGTGGAAAATCAAAATTTTACTTTTACTTTTACTGTTCAATTTTCGGGTATGGTTGGACTTTTAATATTTGTCTCTTCAAATTGGTCTACACAGGTGGCAAAAGGGTTGAAATATGCTTAAATTAAATAGTATAGTATATAATTCAAAAGGTGGGGTTTGGTAACAAATTTAGACTATGTTTGGTATAAGAAAATATTTTCTGTTTTCATTTTTTAAAAAATATAAAGAAACTACCATGTAAGATATGTGTTGTAAGGGGAAATGTACATATATTTTAGAAAATGAAAATGAAAATGGATCTATAAATGAGATAAAAAAAATTGTTCTTAATGTTAGGTCTATTGTCATTTTCATTTTCTAAAACACACATATTTCTATAAATTACACATATCTATATGGTGATTTCTTTGTATTTTTTAAAAAATGAAAACATAAAATGTTTTCATGTACCAAACATAGCCTTAACTTTTGGGGTGTTTTTGAGATGCAATAATTATGGCCATTTGACAGATTGGTTTGGAATTGTGGGAGCTACTAATTAAATTTCTAAGCAAAAAGCAAGGAAATTTCATAAGAGAAATTAAGTACATTATAAGTCTATATTAACATGCGAAATTAGGGAAAAAAACAGACAAGTGGAAGTAGATATAATGGGAAATAGGCAATAGCAAGTGTTTTTGTGTTTCAATGTATTTTGTTAATTTGGGTTTAGAGAATTAAAGCCCATATATTAGCAAATTCTATAGTGCGTCAAATGTGCCAAAAAAGAGACAGTTATTTTTATCCTTTTGCACTCTCCCTTCACCAAAAAACAAAGGAATTTGTGGCCACCTGCGCTGTGATATGACTATCGTCCAAACAAAAGAATTAATGAAAAAACGCTTTCATTATTCTTTGCTTTTGACTAATCATGTGATCACAATTCCTATCACACTCGCACGTTAAAACTACTATCACCATTGCCATTTAAACCATATATTTTACTATTAAGATTTGAATGTTGCGTTAATTCTCTTTTTCTACTTATTATATTGAATATATGTGCATTATGTCAATAGAGCTACCAAACACACTTCAAGCAAGAGAAATTTTCCATTCTGACATTTTATTGACTGCCATAAATAAATATAAATACGTGGGAAAAAGAGACTTATTTTTTTCTTAATCCTTTTCTTTTAATTGTTTTAAATGCTTATTTTGCTTCTCTCTCTTTCTCTCTCTTTCTCTCTTCCATGTATATCACTCTTACGTATGGAAAATAAAATATATATATATATATGTATATGCTGAATTGTGATTAAGGTTTATTTAGTAATTCTAATTTTTCAATTGATGAAACTTTCCCAATTGACGAAAGGAAAATATATCGAAGAAGATTGTGGTATAATAGTAGGTCCTTTTTCCCATTTAGGAAAAACAAGTGACTTAGAATATTCGCAAGAAGATAAAACTTTGAAGACTTGGGTTTTGGGTAAAGAATGGACAGTTTGCAGACTCCATTCACTAATTTGTTAGTACTAATAATTTCTGAAAATTAATATCAAATACATAGGTTAATCACCTAATCTAAAGCAAATAGTAAAAGGTTAATTGGCATGATAAGTAATTTATATGGAAATATAGTTAACGGACAAAGTAGAGTCCTAATTATTTGACCCACAAACAATTGCGTCTCTTATTTTACAGCCTCCTAATCTTTTGAGTCTCCATTTGCCAAAATTCTTCACAACACTTACACCTCCACTCCACACACCCATGATTGAAGTATAACAGTAACCATCACCCAAAGGCCAAAACTTTAACATTTTTTAAGAAGAAATTTTTTTTTTTTTTGCATAAAAAAGAAAAGGACGAAAAATGAAGGAAGGTCAACGAGTTAAGAAATTTAGAAAGGTAATTGTCAGGAATGGGCATTACATTATTATTATTGTTTTTTACCAAAAGGAATGGGTATTATATATGAATGAAATGAATATTGAAAGAGTATAGATTAATTTTTGTTTCATTTACTAATAGTTAAAATTAATTTAGGCTTTCGCTAATAAGTTTGAGAATGTTTCCTCTAAAGATACTCTAATTTTTATTAGCATGAAATCCCTCTTCAATAAGTATTATTATTAGTATTCAATAAGAGACATTTAAAAAGTTCTTAGATATTCAAATATTTCAATGAAGTGAAATTTAATTAAAGAAGGTTATAAATCTTCCTGACATGGCTGCGTCGCCCGTGTGGAAAGTGGAAGCTCGAATGAAAAGATGACGTCCTTTTGCCGAAAAGATTGCATAACCTTATCTTCTTCGACGACTGCGCCTCCTCGTCCTAGACAGAAGTGAAATGGAAATGGGAACTTCCACGAAAGTTCTGTTGTGCTTCGTTTTCCCTGGTGTATTCAGACGAGAAGACAACAACACAACGTAAACCATTCGCCTTTTTGTACACAATGACGATTTGTTGATCCTTTCTTTCGCGTGAAAACTTTGCAAGGTTGGAAAGGTTTGACATGACGGTCCACTGCTTTTAATACTAAAAAACAGCAAAAATATTAATAAAGGTCAAAAGTCATTGCTAACAACAGTCCATTGAAAGTTTAAAACGCGCTATGGTTTGTTGCTTTCATCCGCAGAAATATTGTCAAATGTGAACCGAGGAAGATTAACAAAATCCAAACATAGAAGATTTGTGCAATCAAGGAGAGCTTCTTCTGCTGCTTCTCTCTCTTTCCTTGTGGTCTTCATAAGTTTTCCGTGTTCCTAGAGTCAAATTCTGGTCTCTTCCCTCCCTGGGATGGCCTCCCAAGTCCTTTCCTTTTCATTGCCTTGATTTCATCGTTTTATACACGCCACTCTGTCATTTCTTTTGCCTCTCCTTGACCCCTTCTAATCCTTAATTGTACAGGTGTTAGATTAGATATGTGCGTGTACGAGGGTACTCGTTGTCCAATATATATTTTTCCAACGTTAATCCCTGTTTTCGACCCTTTTTCCCTATCTTTAATCTTGGGGGTTTTCCTTTTCACTTGCTTGTTGGAGATTCTACCCCTGTTTTCACCTTTTCATAACAATTTACGGCCTTTCTATTTGAACTTTTATTAGCATCTTAGCTGGGCTCCTTTAATGTTCACAGTATTTGCAGAGGTGTCTTGGTCTTGCTTGTTTGCGTCATTTCTTATACTATAATTCTTGCTTTTTATTCCATAGCTGCCCTGCTTGGCGCTTATAGACTTTTCTAGGCCCATTTTCTTTCTCTTTGTTTCTTATCAGGGTTTAATTTTTTGCCCTTTTTCTTGTTCAAAATTCAGTTTTTCTTCTTAGCTTGCCTACCTGTCTTTGAGGTTTAGTTAAATGCGAGGAACAGATTGCAGTTTGCAACAACAATTTTGAGGATATATCTTGGAAGAGTTCTGTTTTTTTCATAATAAGAAGTAGAAATGAAGTGTTTTTCTATCTTCAACAAGGACAAGTCAAAGAACAAGAAAGGAGAATCAAGATCTGCTCCTGAATTGAGCAACCAAAGTAAATCGGACAATTCAGCAATTTCTCGAACAACAAGATCCTTGCCATCTCCGAGGAGCATACCAGAGTTGTACAAAGAAAAGGAGCATAATTTGAGAGTTTTCTCTTGGGAAGAATTGAGGGATGCAACGAATGGTTTCCACAGGCTGTTAAAGATTGGAGAGGGTGGTTTCGGGAGTGTTTATAAAGGAACCATTAGGCCTGCCGATGGTCGAGGTGATACCATAGTTGTTGCTATTAAAAGGCTCAACACGCAGGGTTTACAGGTACTTACTGCAACCTAATTCTTTGTTTAAATTTGCCTTTTTACAGTGCTCTTCCCGGTCGCTATAGCTCAAGAAGAGTTGTAGGTATTTTGCAAGAAAATGTGATGGTTAGTCTTAGAATTTAGTGAAGTGCTGTCAGGCTGATTGTGAGAATATTGGACTGCAAGAATGCCATAATTAGAATTTGGGATTAATTTTCTCGGTAGTTGTACGAAAAAATCTTAAAGACTCGGTCCCAAATATGGCAAACACTTGTAACTCTACTCCAGCAGTTTGTCTGCTAAAACAAACTGAAGGTTGTTTATGGTTGCTATAAGTTGAAAGTGTTTTTATTCACAATGACAGAAATTTCCAGCTATCTTTACAAGAAAGCTAACAATGATTAGATTATATGTAGAGGGAAAGTATTACTTGCAAAACATTACTATAACTTTGTTGTGATAAAGCAATCTCGAACATGTAGGCAGAGAGTCAAAGATGCCTCTGTCCTTTTTTCTTGTCTCTACATCTCTGCCACGTATAACTAATCTGCAAAATGTAGTTTATATCTCTGCAGCACATAACTAATTCATCAGCAAAGTAGCTGCATTTTCGTAAATTCCGATGAATGAGTTAAAGAAAACAGTTTTCGGCTGAGAGGAGGAACTTAGTGTGTTATCATCTACGATATTGTCCTTGATTTTAGCTTGGGTGTTTTCATAGCTTGGTAGATAATTTTTTGCCTTCAATATAGGTGCATGGATTCCGAAATCTCGAATCATTCTTGACTTCTTGCCACATACTAGTTCAAGTTGTAGTTTTTTCTTTCTGCTAGGTAAAAGATTTGCACTTCATTTTAAGTTTCTGATTTCTGGTTCTTACGATATTTTGTCTGACCTCATCCAGGGTCACAAGGAATGGCTTGCGGAGGTTCAATTTCTTGGCGTGGTTAATCATCCAAACCTAGTAAAACTTTTGGGATATTGTTCTGTGGATGGCGAAAGAGGGATCCAAAGACTGTTGGTGTATGAATTCATGCCTAATAGGAGCTTAGAACATCATCTTTTTAACAGAACATCTACTTTGCCTTGGAAAGCAAGATTAGAGATCATGCTTGGTGCAGCAGAAGGACTGGCTTATCTACACGAGGGATTGGAAGTCAAGGTACAATCTTGTTTCATTCAGATGAGTCATGAGTCTTGGCTTAAAGCAAAACCACTGTGATCACAGTGTTTGATAGGAGAGACGGCCAATTGGCCAATTTCTCCTTTGGCCCAATAAAGCCAAATTTCGTAATTGGAAAGATCAGGGGAGAGAGAATTCAAGCTACCTTTAAGGATTAAATTGATCTCCTTAAATCGCTATATTCATTCAATGCATCCTTGAAAGGATGGCATTGTTTATTTCTGTTACAACTGATTCTCTGCCTTTGTTCTTTGAACAGGTGATATATCGAGATTTCAAATCCTCGAATGTGCTCTTGGATGGAAATTTTAACCCAAAGCTCTCAGACTTTGGGCTTGCAAGGGAAGGGCCAACGGGTGATCGTACTCACGTATCCACAACGGTAAGTAGATATCAGCTACATATAATAGACTGAATTTGTTAGTTGGCTCCACCCTCCACCATGTGCTGACCCTCAACTCAACACATCTAGTGGTGCAGTATTAATTAGGAGCACAAAGTTAGCTCTTTTACCTGTCTTGCACGCTAGGCACTCAATATCTCTAAACAAGGCAAAGTTATCTAGATTTAAATTATAGACTTGTTTGTCTCATGAAAATATTTCGAATGAACTAGTACCATTCCAGCTAATATTTATGGAGAATGATAATGACGCATTCCCACACATGCAAATTGTTAATTAAGGTGGTTGAAGGTGTATATGGTTTCCTTTCATTTTGTCAAAGGTGGTTGGAACCTACGGATACGCTGCACCTGAGTACGTTGAAACGGGCCATCTCACAGTCCAAAGTGATATATGGACTTTTGGGGTGGTTCTTTACGAGATCCTCACAGGGAGGCGAACAGTGGAACGGAACCGCCCAACATCAGAACAGAAGCTTCTAGACTGGGTGAAACAGTTCCCGCCCGACAGTAAACGGTTCAGCATGATAATCGATCCTCGGCTTAGGAACAATTATTCAATCAGCGCAGCTCGAAAAGTAGGCAAGTTGGCCGATAGCTGCCTAAAGAAAAATGCCAAGGAAAGACCCACAATGAGACAGGTGGTAGAAAGCTTGAAGGAAGCAATGCAAGAATCAGAAGAGGTTGGAAGCTCTTCGTCTTCGGTGAAAAACTCTTCTGTCACATCTTCTTCATCTACAAAAGGCAGGCGAAAATCAAATAAGGTGCGTATACGAAACGTGTGATCTTAAGCACATAGCAGAGCTAAACGTGAATGAAACCCATTTAACTGTGACTTATAAGCTGCCTGTTTGCTTTTGTTTTGGACAGGCTTGAACCATGAAAAATTAAATGGGTTGAATGTGAGTATTATGGTGGAGGTGCGCAGCTCAAGTATATATTAGTATCAGGAGATGAGTTCAAGGGATGTTGGATCCCTCCAGGATCTTGTAATGCTTTTTCCCCATTCAATTCTTTTTTTTTTCTTCTCTTTTTATCCCGACTAGTGTAGTAGTATTATACAATTCATGGATGAGAGAGGCAGTGACTAAAGTGGCGAGATTGGTAGAAATGCTTGTAAATTATTAATTACAATAGCGATTGTAAAATCTTACGGATTAAGATTAAATTGCTGTATAAATTTATTTAATTGATTGTTAATGAAAACGTTGAAAGAAAGAATAAAATAAAGTAAAATAAATACGTAGTTTTGATTGGATAGTTCGCTTTAGTATTTTTTGTATCTCAATTACCCTTTCCCAACGATGCAAAATCAAAGTGGTCTACACTCTACGGTCTACATACGTACTTGTGTGCTTATTATCCATCATTTTCATAATTCATATACTACGTTTCAGCTTTGAGGTGTGGCCCAAAAAAAAAAAAAACGTTTTAGGTTTTACGAGAGTTGTCGTCGAGCTCTGGGCCTTGGTGGGCGGTTGTTGGGCTAACTCTTCAGGTATTTTTAATGTTAATTTTCCCTTAGCCAGGTGTGGCCCATATGTATATACGTATAATTGTACGTATGAGTATTTTTTAATTAAAAACCCTTTCTTGAAATTGAATAAAATTTAAAACCCAATTCGGTTGAACAAGAAAAAGAAAAATAGAAAAATAATGGAAAAAACGTTCACTCTCATTCAGACAGTTGCCACCGCCGGTGTGTTCTCCGCTATTTCTTACTGGTAGCAAGTCCTCCCCTTTCCTCATTCAAAGTTTTTTTTTTTCCTTTTTTTTTTCCTCAAAATCTTTTGTTCTTCAGGTACGGATTCATGTTTGGGAGAGAGTCGGCTCGTAAAGAACTGGGAGACTTGATCGAAAGTCTTCGCCGCAATAATTCCGACTCCTCTTCTTCTTCTTCTTCTTCTTCAACTCCTCCGCATTCTTGATCGGTACTTTACTTTCACTTCCCTGACTTTATAGATTTTTCTTTCAAATATGATATTAACTGATTGACAGCACGAAGAACTCTTGATCATTGGTGACATAGATGAACACATGCACTGCTCTTTCTTTTTTTGTTTTCTCTTTTGTAAGGTGGGGTTTGGTTAGAGTAATGCTTCTTACTTTCCTTGGAATTTAATCAGTGGGAAAGGGATTCCCACGTTTGGTATGCTACTACGCCACATTCCTAGGAATGTCATTTTACCATGGGAATGTGAGAAAGTTAAGAATTTTTTTGCGGTTAAAATTGCCATTAGGGCAATTATTTCACCTCCTAGTCTCCTACTCTCTCCTCATCTCTTTCTTCCGATATTCAAACCCTAGCCGTATCACATCCCTCTTCTTGCTACTGTTTTGCTACTGAGAGTTTGGCAGGAGAAGCTCGCTTGGAACGCTAGTGTACTTTATAGCTGGAGTATTCCCTTTCTCGTTGAAAATCAAGTAACGTTGAGCCTATTCTCTTTCTTGTATCTTTGTTCATAGATCTTTCTCTTATGTCTGGATTCGGGCGTATGTTTAATTAATGGTATCTTTGGTTTTGTTTACAAACTTTTGAGGTTCTTTTTCCTCCTTTTTTCAATTTATGAGTGAAGTGAACAAAGTTTCGTTATAAATAAAATGGATTTGATAGCTTTTCTTTTTCTTTTTTTTTTCTTTTGTTTGAAAAATTAGGAGAGCAAGTTCTTTGGAAAGACAGTAAAAAAATGCAGGATGCCTTTCTCCTTTTCCGTTTTCTGTTGGTTTTGCTTCTAGTTCTAGGGTGCTTTATATGATAGATGCTAAGTTTTGTTTTGGTTAAGTCAAACGTGGGGACTGAAATGATTGTTTAATCTTTCTATTATTTAGTTCCACATCATGGAAGGATTCTCTTCTGAGAGTTGCACCAAAAGTAGAAAGCCAAAAAGATCCAATGTTAGTAATTATGAGAGGCATCCTGTTAAGCGACTAGGTTTTAAGGGGAGAGTATTTGATTCTGATTCAACTAGAGTGCATCATGAAGCTTTGAATGAAATTCAAGTTGAAGGAGATAAGGATAAGGAAATGCTGAATACTGAAGATGTTGCCCTGGATAATATTTCAGCGTCAAGATTTGCCACGCAAAGTTCAGATGGGAGTAGTTTTACCTTTAATGGTGCAGCTACAAGAAATCAACAGCTTAGGGAGACACCCATTTCTCGAAGGAGGGCTAGGACTAGGACAAGTCTGGATGATGCATTTTTTAGCACAATTGATAAACTTCTTGAGATAAGTAAGGATATAAATGTTGAGCTTCGTAAAATGGCCAATTATTTTCAGATCAAGGCTGATGAAGCAGCAAGGCCAAGCAAAGTGTTTGATGTTGTATCTAAGATTGAAGGACTTACAAAAGAAGAGGTCACAAAGGTTGGAGCTATTATAGTCTCTGATACTGGGAAACTCGATTGCCTCTTTCACCTTCCAGACAATGCAAAAGAACTTTATGTGAGGATGCTACTAGCTGGATCCCTGTAGATGTGTTTGGTTAGAAACTGGAGGCATGTATTAGAATCTTGTATTAGCTATTAACTGCTAAAATTAGTACTTTATCACTTTTCGATGTTATTGATCTGGATATGTCATATATGATCTATAACTGTGATGCTTATATTGTTGCCTATCATGTAGTCCTGATCCGAGTTGGGATGTCAGTTTGGTATTAGTAGTATTGAGGCTATTATACTGTTTCCTAATTATGAAGGACCTTCATTTTGTTCTCTTTGCTTCTTTTGTTGAATTTGATGATTGAGTTGAATGCAAATTAGGAACTTCTGGTGCATGCACATGGTTTTATTTGTATACTTCAGAATTCAGAAATGTGTTGACCTTATTATGCTTCCGTCTCATTTGAAAGTTTCTTCAACTTATTGCTTCTCTTATCTGGCAATTGCTGAACGCTTTCCTCTTAAAATTGAAGTCCGAGAGTTGATATGGTATCGCTTACTAATTTGGGATGCATGGATCTGTTTTTCAGAGACTCAATGTCTTGATCAATGACCAAATTATAAACTCTTAATCCGGATTGTCGCAAATTCAGTTACATTGGAGCATCAACCGAGTTGTGAGTCAATAAGTTTCATCTTCAAGACTTGGAAATCGCTAAAACTAAAGGAGGGCCCTATTCATACTGAGAACATGGTTAGGAGTGCTCCTTCTGGCCGTGCATTTCATGTCTTGGAAGGTTTTTTGTAGCAAGCTTTTGTAACAACTCTACAAGTTGGGTTCAATGTACAATACAAAACCTGTCTTCTTTGGTTGAAAGAGTTATTTGAAACTAACAAATTTTGGTGTGTACTTTGAACTGAAACACACTACAGAGTATCTATACATGCATTTGAAACAATACATCATCGTGTTGGCACTTGGGGCCTTTGGGGCCTTTGGGGTCTGTAGCCATTGCCATGTCACTGGATACGTTCAATGAAGGCCATGATTCATTTTGGTGCAGTTTCACAATTTTATATAATCAAAGTTGTTGGTTTGAAAATTGCTTTTTGTAGCGTTTGAATGTCAAACTTGGCTTTGACAAATGGAGATAGGGGAAATTGGTAATTAATAATGTAAAAATAAGATCATTTATAGTATATTTTTTCTTAGGAAAGAGAGACATTTCAAGCACTTTAGATCACAATGAAACTATGGAAAATGAGTAATCAATAATGTAAAAATAAGATCATTTATATATTTTTTCTTGGGAAAGAAAGACATTTCAAGCACTTTAAATCACAATGAAACTATGGAAAATGAATTGGACTGATTTAATCATAAAGTGCGACCAATGCAATTGTTAAAGAAAAGGAAAAGATCTTGGCCTAGATTGAATGATTTTATTCTCCATCTATTTATGGAGATCCAATCATTTTATTTTGGTTTTACCCATCTATTTGTTTGGCATATGATCCCAGAAAAACTATGCTGTGTATCAACTGTAGTTCTTTTTGCTCTGTTTTGCTCTTTTTTTCTAGCTTATATATATAATACACGAAAACTATAGACTGTTGAACGTTGACCCTACACATGGTTTCTACACAAGAGCAGCCTCCTCCGTTTTCTTGGCATTCTTCTCTCTGATAAACCCAACGTAAAGGTTTGTGCCCTGGGAATCACACGCTGAGATTCTCCTACCTCCTTCCGACATGTTCGTCACAAACTCCACCAAGTGCCGCCAGTTGTCCCCTTCAAACAACCTTTTGTTCATTCTCAAATACGTGAATGCACTCAATCCGTTGCCTGAAACTGATCTACTTGTTGCTAAAACTTGTGCATATGCACCGGCATCATACCTTTCTAGAGCATTTTCTCCAGCAAGTTCTACTCGGGCTGTCTGGGTTGCTATCTTTACCTGCCGAACTAATCCTTCTGGTGAACAGTTTGCGTGATCTGGTTGATCTCCATCTCTCATTTCCATGCAGGTGAAATTGAAAACAACTCCATGTTTGCTCAACATTTTTGCTATTGGGAGGTAACCGTCTCGATATCTGGTATTGTAGTACCCTGCTGTTAGCTCAGCAGCATGGGACCTTGTTCTGTAATGCCAGTGAATTCCAGCAATCTTTGCAGACAGTTTTACTCCTGTTCCACGGTATGTTCCTTTTGCCGCTGCAAGTATTCTATCTCCATGCTCTAGTAGCTTTCCAGAGTACCATTCTAGGAAGAACTGTCCATACTCTGTGTTCCACGTTCCATCCCTCCTGAAAAACCCTGTTTCTTCAGGATATTGCTTGTAGTGACCAGAATCATGTGGCCCACCTTTTCCCCAGTCTTTCTTCTCGATGGCTTGTGCTACTGCCTCAAGGGAAGCTCTCATATACTGTTGCAACATTTAGGGCTTGTTTAGGACCAAACTTATCTAAGTTGCTGTTCTTTTATTTA
Source organism: Microcos paniculata (assembly GCA_030664755.1). Taxonomy (NCBI): domain Eukaryota; kingdom Viridiplantae; phylum Streptophyta; class Magnoliopsida; order Malvales; family Malvaceae; genus Microcos; species Microcos paniculata. Next base: position 41,583,476 of record CP131460.1, read on the forward strand.
CATCCGAGAAGATAAATAAAAGAGAAATTAGCTTCATTTTGGTAGGCTAAATTTACCTTGTCATAGCACTGAAACTCCCCAATTCCAGCAAACGTCCACGTTCCATTGCTTTCCGGATAAGCTGGGTATCTGAGCTCCCCACAAGGGCCCATCCCAACTTGAATTTCCTGAAATAGAAATTTTAATTAGATTTTTAGAGTTTGAAAGAAGAATATTTCTCACCACTTGTAAAGAAAAAAGTGCATAAGACTAGATATTGATGTTTTTGATATTTTTAAACACGATGGTGGTAGGAGCCATGTGGTCCATTATCTGGGCGGATTTTAGACTCTAATCTCAACCGATTGGTGTATGATGCTGACACCTTTGCTTACTTCCTTGTGTGATTAATGCTTTTCCTCTTACCCTTTTAGGTATTTACATTTTTGGTCCTTCTCCTTGCATCCATTCACATTTTAGGAGAAAGATTATCTGTTGCTTGATGCTTGGTACAAAAGATCATCGATCCACCAAGACCATCTAGATTCTAGAGTTGCGTGACTTGTATTTTTTTCCAAGATACATGCATAACAATTGGTTTGTCTGTATATCAATTTCATCATACAAGAACTAATTTATTAGTCCTGAACTTGCAATTGCAATAGTTTCGCAAACCTATCATAATTCATAAGACTTTCTAGTTAAATTTATTATATCGAAGCCCTTTTCAGATATTTTTGCCTCAAATTTGATAATATAAAGTGAGGTTGTTCATCAATTGCAGGAATAATAATCCTCTGTCCTAATTAAACTAAGCTAGCATTAGTAGTTGTCTTGAGTTTTATAGATGCGTACCACAATAACTCGTCCCAGGTAATCTCTGAACCTCTCCCGGAAGCTCCTCATGTAATCTTTATAAGCCTGAATTGGGGTTCTTCCTCTGAGAACCGGGATGGAGTCACAACCTAAGGAAATGTACTCTGGGTTCCTCCGCCCTGACCTGTCTGTGTAGACAAGGTCCGGGTTCTTGCTGACTTCCTCAAGCACCCATGGAGGTAGCGGAATGCTAAAACATTCGAGGAGAAACAAAAAACTTAGTTTATGTTTCTATAAACAATTTTCGATGAAAATTGAAATAAAACACTCAATCCATATTCTTTTCTGGTAGAAGCAATACCTGCAAGAGTCTCCAACATTCCCTCCGCACTGATGAAAAGACATAACAACCTGGAGCTTTAAACCATGCTTTTCCACCATTTGCACAAGCTCAGCATAGCCTTCCCAGTTGTACTTCAAAGGTCCATCTTTCTCCACCAAACCCCACCAGGCATCCACCATGACTCCTTCCACCCCTGCGCTCTTTAATGCCATCAAACTCGCATTCATTGCCCGCGGCTTATTCAAGTTCCCTCCTAGAGTTATTGTGTCCAGCGGTAGCATCACAAAAACAGGCACCCTGGATGAGTTATTCTCATCATTGTGGGAAATTGTTAGACCATGCAACGTCTCCCCTTTCTCACTAGTCCCGCCTTCCGTGATTGAGATTTTCTGCGCTTCCTGCATCATGGACGACATAGAAATAGAATTCCTTGCTCGGAGACGGCACGATGGCTTTATTTGAGCAAAGGAAATGGTGCCTAAGAAGTCATCAGGAGTTTTGGTTAAGCTTTTGGTCTCTTTGAGATTGATGAAAGAAGTAGAAGAACGTAACGTTAAGGTCATGTTTCGGTTTTCTGTTTTGGGAAATGAAGAAGAGAGGGAAAAGAGACGTGGGAAAAAATGAAGATGGTTTGCGTTCATTTATAAAAAAAAAAAAAGAGAGAGAGAGATTTGGGCTATTGGTTAAGCTTAAGCGTTTTGAAGTAGACAATGATGTTGGGTGATGGGCTCTGCTTTGAAAGGGGAAAAAGTGCAAAAGAGCAAAACCAAGTCAGCTCAAACTTTTCAAGCTCATACATTATCTAAAACGCGGCTATTCCTTGTCCATTTCTTAGCAAATTTAAAATTCTAAGGGTGCTTGCTTCGGGTAATCTGAGATAATTTTGGTTATGTGATTAGCTCATCGAAGATAACTTATATATATATATATGACCTGAAAGATTACTAAATTGTGTTTGGTTCAACATTTGTCAATATTAGATTAATATATTTGGTTGGAGGTTATATTTTTTTGTCAAAATTGATATTTTACTATTATGTCCTCACTTAAAGACTTATAGTTTATTTCTTTTCTATATTATGTATCCTATATTTTTCAAGTCTTTTTATTTCAACAATTATATATGACTAACAAAACAAGTTTATCTTCATTGAACTTAACAAAATAATATTTATTTGTTTCATTAAATTAAATTATGCCTAATTTACATAAGAAAAAAATATATGTTTTATACTTGAGTCTTGTGAAAAAATTAATTGGGTAAGTCATATGCACAAATTATATAATTAATAATATTTTAATGATTATATGAGTTAAGTTTAATTATATTTATTTATGACAAAAAAAATTATGTTTCTAGTTTAATTGAACTAATATATATTTAAATAGTTTAATAATTATATAAGTTAAGTTTAATAATATGTTTCTTAAAAAAATACTTAAAAAGAATGTTGTAATTCACCAATTACATTAGGTTATTGTGGTCCAAATGAATAAAATAGTGAGGGTAAATTAGGAAAAAAATTAAGATAATTTGGTTATCTCAGAATACCTAAGAATTTGAAGGTTATCAGATAACCTGATTTTGAGGTTATATCAAATAATCTGATAACCTTGATTATCTCATTACCTCAAATCAAATAAGTGCATATAAGATAATCAATGCCAGATAACCGGGGTTATCCTAGATAACCGGCCCCTAAAAGGTTTTGGTTTTTAACGTTCACCAATACACACAGTTTTAAATGACAGATTTGCCCTTGAGTTTTGGTCGTTGTCTGTTATATCGGAATTTCTTTCGAGTCACCACCCACCAACCATATTTGCAGCTTGAAATTTATACATTGGAAGTTCTAAATACAGATAAACAGATTTCCATTGAGACTGAAAGCCCCAGTCATTTGGCACGGCGAAATATCTTTGGGAGAGATATTTTGAACTGACTGGCATGTTAATGGCACAAGTCATAGTCAAACAAAGTTTTAATTAATAATTTTATTTCGTCTCTGATGCATCAAAGTGAAGTGAATCTCCTATATTTTTTTCTAAACTTATAGGAATCTCTATTGTATATATAGGAATTGGACTTTCCTGATGGTACCTGCTGCTGCTGCTGCTGCCTCCTGCAGGTGAAAGTAACTGTAATTTTGCTGATGTGGGTTACAACTTAATTTGCCATGATTCAGCAAATTCCACAGTTATTTAGCTTAGGCCCTCTTTGGTTTTATATTTCTGTCCTAAATGATTTATGTGGCTGACAAGAACGTGAGGATTTCATTTTTTTTTTTCATGGCTTTAGTGGGTTTAGGATAAGAAAAAAAGTTTGGAGACTGTTTTCAATCACGAAAAGCATGTGGCTGTAATTTAAGTCCATGCATCATATTTTTGTTTTGGGCTGGACTTTTCTTTCGGCATGGATTGATCTATCCAAAAGTTGGTATTGTTCCACTGATTTAGCGCAATACTATGATTGTATGTTTTGACAGTAATTGAAAAACAGTTTCCAAACCTGAATTGTTTATCTGAATTGATGATAGGATCAAAAGCTCATCCATGTCATTCTGCGTAGGCTTTGCTAGTTGCCATTGTTATTTTCCCTCATCTCGCCGTCATGTTGGACTGAAAAGCATAAATATTCTGACAGATCATATGCCCTTTAGCCCCTTACCAAGTCATAACAAAGGGAAATCTATTTTTTTTTGTACGATTCGGGGTCTAAGACCCAGGGGAGGGGGTGGCAGGGGGCAAACTCCTCGACCCCTGCCTTGGTGACCTCCCTTACCTTTTGATCACCAGGCCAAGAGGTAGAGGTCATAACAAAGGGAAATCTTAACTTCAGAAGTCCTAGCTCTTTCTCCCAACTTAATAAAATTGTTGCACCGATCTCTGATAACCGAAGGTAAAAACAGAAACATAACATGTGTTCTGTTCCTCAAATTAATTATAATAATAATAAAATTGACTTGATTCTATATTGTAAAATTGTAAATGGCATCCATGTGAGACTGAGACGAATGCATATGGAAGCAGAGTTGATTTGCCATAGAAGGGCAGGCAGGCTAATAGAATGAGTTGTCTGATTTGTCGGTGGCAAAGAGGAAATATTCTAATTTGATAGAAAGAACTGATGTTAAGAAGCTGTCCTTGTTAATATAATTTCGAATCTGTTATATACCCCTTGAGATTGATAGTTTGGTCTCTATTGAGGCAAGGACTAGTTGAGCTTAGCTGCTGTCTAGCAAACACTTGTTTCCTTCCTCTCATTGCTCACCAATACAATTTTTGTGGAGCAAATTAGATCTTATCTCTTCCATAAGTTTCTCTCTCAGGGAAAGCAATAATCAAGTTGGGAGAGAGAGAGAGAGAGAGGGAAATCAAATGAGCACAACCTTCTGTTGGAAATTAAAAAAATTTGAAAGAATGAATGATTATGACGGCATGCATGGGCCATGTTTTCTCTTGTCCATAACCCAACACACCAAAGACTCTCAAACTTGTATGCGCTGGAAACACGTCAGATTCATTAGCCTTTCTCTGTCTGCGGACTGCATACATATATCAAGGACTCTGCTTTTTCCAACAAAAATTTTCTTTCCCCTTTTCATTGTAGTTTTGAATAATTATTAGAATATTTTTTGTCAAATATTATTATATATAATTCTATCCTTGTCTGAAAAGACATGCTGATATCTTGAAATTGCACCACGAATGATCATATGGGTGGGTATTGGTAAGTGACATTAATGTGAGAACGAGAATAAAATCATAGTCTTTGAATCTGGTAAGAGCAGCCTTATGAAGCTGCTAAATGGAACTGGTGGGCTTGTTTCTTCTTGGACTGATTAATTCAGGCAGCTTCTTCTCTGATTGCGAAATCTGGATTTACATTAAAGAGAGAGAGAGCAATTTTTTTTCTTTATAAAAAACATTGTCTGTCGTTTGATCGGGTGATTGAGGTACACAATGGGGTAGCTCTCTGCCAGTCTAAGCCCTCCATGCTTGCAATAAACTTTCATTTTCTCGTTGAAATTGCTCTCTGAATTATCATACAGGTAATTAAAGGAAAAAAGAAGAAAAACATACAAACAAACCAAAACAATCTCAGGCAAATATTTAGGAAAATGAAGAATGGTGGATTTCTATTGGTGGATATTAGTCTTTCTCTCTCCATCAAAACCACAAAGACATATTTTTGAATTCAAAGGGATGGAGATCAACTTTCACTGGTAGATATAATTTACTAAAAATTATCTTCTTCTCGCTATCTCAATTCTCAAAGGAGTGTCTACCTTCATTTTCATGAAGAAAATTTGAGCATCTCCCCATATACTTTCTATGCACGGTGCTTTAATATACTCTATAAGACAAGCCTAGAAAAACGACCCCATTTTGCCTACTTTCTTCACGCTCCCGAAATTGAAATACCCATTTGTCTCGTACCTATAGTTTCTTCACTCTCACTATCAAAGCAATCAAACAAGGTCCACCCCCCCAACCCACAACTAATTTCCTGGTGTTTTTTTTTTTTCACCCTTTAAAAGTTGCTTGTGGTTCTCCGTTGCTGAAACGTATCCATTCCATTTCCCACCAAAAAGAGAAAAAAAAAAAAAAAACCCCTTTTCCCTTTTTTTGTTTTCGGTGGCCTTGCGAGTTGCGACTAGCAATAAGCGTTGCAAAAATGAAGAGTTGTCTTCAGCATGTGCTAAAAAAGTACAATTTTCTGGCAATTGGGTGCCGTCTGCGTGATCTTACGTCAAGAGTTACCAATTTCGTACGAGATTGACTGTCAAAGTTCTTTTTGCGCCATAAAAACGTAGTCAAATTTGGGGACAAGCAAAAATAATTGGTTATCTAATTTTGTGTACTTCCCGGAGAAATTTTTGTTTTGAAAGAGAGTTTTTTTTTTTTGCCACATTTTGAAAGAGAGTTTAAAAGTGAATGAACAAAGTATCTTGAAATGTCTGATAAAATTTCAGAAAATGTGCATGATTAAATCAAGTAAACAATGTTAATATTACCATGATAGCGATTATAATCTTTTAATGGACCCATTAATTTGATTTAAATTGTAAATTTTTGCAGCATTTAGTTTATGTTTATTATTCGTAAGCGGAAAAGAATTAATACCAACATGACATGACCCAAACATGTTTGAACCCTAGACATAGACTACTAGATTTCTTTCTGACCACAAATGGCTATCAAGAAACGCAGGATAAGCTTTCTGTGAAAGACACGGTAAGCAGACAACTTACCAAGAAACGTGTTATGATAAGAACACAGTTGCTATCAGTTAGTAAAAGATTTTTGCTCTTCCAAGCACTTTTTTCCCGAAATTTTTGTCTTTTTTATTACAGTTGGAGACGATTTACTTTGTTCACTTCACCCAATTGTTAGTGTACATCCATGTTCAACAACCTTAAAAGCTAATGAAAGATTAACCATTTAGCTTTGTATTGTCATCTCATGGCTATTTGCCAGAAGTTTAAGATTGTAACACAGCTAATAGCTCTAAAAAAGGTGCTGCACTTTTTATACAAATATATCTGAGGAACTTTCAAAAATATTTTTCGACAGACATGGTAATGGGCCTAATGGCTACTCAGGACATTCTTCTCCTTCCCCGTAGAAGGCACTGAACAAAACCCTTAGTCAAAGGTTTTGCATACCTATCATTTTTCACAGGTCAATTTTCCCACTTGAACGAAAACTTGCAAAGCTTCTTTAAGCAATCTTGGCCCACTCTAATCTGATTCTTTTTGTTTGAACGAAAAGAAGAATAAAGCGGAAGAAGATTAGAGGGGAGCTCCAATGGCGAAGCTTAAAATGAGAGATTGAGAGTAAAGAGTACTGAAGCAGCAAGTTATATTTCCAAAAATCACTTTCTGTTCGCTCAATTGTATGACCACGAGTAATGCAAGCCTTTTAGATCGTGAATCCTGAACTAAGATCTAAATATTATTCATTTGTACTCCATAAAATATATGTTTAAACTTGAAGCTGGACACTGAATTTCTTTACCAAAATAGAGATTTTATTTTATTTTTTCAATGTATGAAAATGAATGTGTTTTTACCTGGACAAGCCACCAACGCTTTTAGAAATTTAGGATTGGATCTCTAAGACCAGGGCAAGTCACAAACTCTTTTAGAAATTTACGGATTTATTGGATCTAAGAATTTTTCAAACTTATAAATCGCCTACCAATAGAAACCTGTGGAGGCTCGAACCCTAGTACTTTGCACCACAAGTCCAAGATTTAACTACTTCGGCCAATCCCATTGACAAAATGAATGTGTTTGAATTGCTTGCAAATTGCAATATATTGTTCATTGGGCTTTTCTAAAGGCAAAACTTTCGAGGGGGTCAGGCCCTTAAAACATCAACAAGATTGGGGCTCGTATCTCGGGCTTTAACTAAATATTTCTAACATTCTGTGCTGTCACAAACATACATTCATTCATTCCTTAAAATGGTAACAGTATCCCAACACAGAGAACCGCAGAAGTTGAGAATCACATGCAGAATCTGAATCGTCATAAATAAGTTTTACATAGAGCTTATTTGTCATAATAGCAAGTAAATAATCCATAATATAACACCCACAACGATATCATAAACTTTACTGTTATAAAACTTACCATTTACGTTCGTTTTTCTGTAGCTTTCTAGATAACGGTAATAGTACACTGTTCATGCTCCAAAGCTCTGCAGAGAGCTGAAGCTTAACATTCTGCCACGGGAAATACGGACCCAATTTTATCTCCAAAGCGGTAGCACTTGATGTTGACAGAGTATGGTCCCAGCTGAACATGGTTATCCTCTCTACCCATAAAGAAACAGAGAGTATAGAGAGCAATTTCAAACTCTGGGCTCACCCCAATCAAGGTACTTGACACGGATTTGAGAATCCCATTCCATTCAAATTGAATTGTAAGCAACTGTGTTTCGGAGTCTGGCTGCAAGAAGACATAGGAAGAGAAGAGAGATCAAGAATTGGAAAACGAGACTGGTGCAGGCAATGGGGCCTTTGAGGTCAAATAACAAGCATCAAAGAAAATAAAACATTTTCCTTCTCAATTTATGCATTATATATAACAGTCCTAGAACTTCAATTTTCAATATCAAACTTGATAAAAAGTAATTCTTTTTTATCTTGCATGCATAGCCAAATCTTTTCAACGAGCCTTTTTTTTTTTTTAAAAGGCAGCAGCTGAAGAGAGGAAAAAGGAAAAGGTCGAATTAAAACTTCTTTGCCAATTCTCTATAATCTCAGCATGCTAATGTAACAAGAAAGAAGACAAAGATACTTACAATTTCCCCACGTCTTCGGGGCAATATATAACCTTGGTAATCAACTTTCCCTTTTGCTTCTTCTAGGTAAAACTGGAAATTAAAATATAGCATTAGCAAATACACACCCATTGAGAAGAAAATGTTGCCTTCTTTTATTTTAAAAGAAACGCAAACCTATCTACATGGCACCTAAAGATCAACTTCTAAAACCAAAGGATCCAAGATTCATTGTGATATTGTTGAATTGACAAACAAGAAAAATACACAGTAACAAACACACACCTGAAGCCAATTGTGGAAACCAGTGATTTCTTGCTCTCCACGTTGCTTGATTTCTCCAACAAAAACATGCTCAAAAGCAGAAGAGGAACCGGACGTACCACCCCGACCATAAAGATCAAACCATAGCTTTGTCATCATCCTTTTGAAATCTTGATAGTTTTCAGATATGATGCCCTTCAAAGAGAGGTACTTGTGAAGATATTTAATTGGTGCAGTTCTACTGATTTCTTCTATGAAAGCAGCCTGCTCTTCTTTCTCCTCAGATGTAACAACTTCTTTGCACCCAGCATTTGGGTTGTAATTATCTAAGAGAGAACAGAAACGAGAAAATGTAGGTCTTCTGAATATGTCTTCATTCAGCGAATAGAATAGACTTCCTTCTGCCATATCTTCCTTCTGGTAAACCTTTTTTCCTTCACCATAGTCAATCTGATAATCCTTTCCAGGTTCCAAGCGGTTTAAATCAAGTTGCCACAGTCTGTTGCAAGCTTGTGACAAGTCAGCAAGTTCCTCTTTAGAAGGTTCTATGCCATTACCATTTTGAACCTCATTAGAATATTCTTGCTCACTGGCAGGTTGTTTATATCCTTGCCAGTGATCCATCTGAACCTGCAAATAATTCATGATAGAACTCATCTATGAATGTCATAGTTGATATAAGTTCCCGATAACCGGAAGGGGGAAAACAAGACCTACCTAAGGCAAAATGAAATCTGATGTCATTATTTTATATATCACGAATCTACATGTTTACACATGCACAACTTCAAAGAAGTAGACCTAAAATTATATACATTTTTCTGAGAGGAGAACCAACACGCTTAGAGTGACTTAAGATGAGTAATACACTAGCATTATGTCATTCTACGCTGTGATATATAACAAATAGAGTAAGAACAAAACCTTGTGTGCTCTTCTCTGAGGCTTTCTGCCCACAGTTTCCCAGCCATCATTATTCCCCGTTTCTTGCTCCTGCATGCAAAGTTGAGAAACACTTCAATTTAATCAGAGAAATGCAAAAAATATAAAGTGATAATAATAAATATAAAAATTTAAACCAAGCGGCAACCTTTCCGCTCCACTCATTTTGGTTATAACCATGTCGCCCGCCACCTTCGTCGCTTCCATATCCTCCATACTCAGCCTGCATTAGATTAAGAGGTACATTGATAACAATAATCTCAGAAAGATTAAAAGGCCACATTTATAATAATGGTGATAAAAAAATCAAATGAGCAACGCCAGAAACAAATAATTGAGTTTGTACAACTTTCAGAAACAAAAACGTTATATACATCAATTGACAGCACCCTTCCAAACGTCCAAACATATATAAAGCATGATCGATTCAAAAGGAATAAACTTGATCCTCTAGTTAACTCTAGTTAACTGTCAGTTCTTGGTGAAGTTGACTTAAAAAAAACAAACAAAACTGCCCAAAACGGTAAGTAGAAGAATTGAACCCCTAAAACGTTTCGAAATTTACCTTGTGAGGTCTCCTGGAAGGTCTTGAACCCGAAACCTCCCAGCCCTCCTGCTCCTGTTGACTTTCTTCCTATGATCAAAAGAAATTCTCGACTTTAACGACACTGAACAACCACTTCAATTCAATGTAATCCAAAATTTTCCGATCCAAAAGACCAAGAATTTTTTTAATATAAAAGTAAATGAATCAAATGTGATGTGACACCAAAACTAAAAACCTGTCTTCTCCACTGAGTAGGAGAATTATGACCGTGTGGACGATCATCGTTATCCTGCTCCCCTGACACCACCTGCTCATGTTACGAAAACTTGATAGAGCAAAATTGTTATAAATACAAAAGCAAGCAGATCAAATAAAGAGAATCCAGAAAGAACCTGGGCCCAACTGGATCTGGATCGTTCATCTCGAGTCTCATTCTCCTCCTCGCGGCCACCACCGCCAGCCGCAGCTCCGAGCGCGACGTCGACCAAACCCTTAATCAGCCCCTCCATATCTTGCTAAGCGAGTGAAAGTATAAGGACTATCAACTAAGAACTGTGATGAGTGATGTGATCTTCGAGAGGGTAAGATCTTTTTTCACCTTCTTTTTTTTTTTTTGTTCTCTTGGACCATGAGAAGGGGAAACGCGGGTAACGGAAACTTTAAAGTTTTGCCGACGCACTTCCACCACACACATGCTGCCACACGTGGCTCGCATTAACTGTTTCGGCTGTTATTTTGTAGACCCCACCCTCATCCACTTCCAACTTCCAACTTTCGACTTTCGACTTCCGACTTTCGACTTCCGACTTCCGACTTCCGACTTCCGACTTCCGACTTCCGACTTCCAACTTTCGACTTCCGACTTCCGACTTCCTACTTCCAACTGATATTTTGTGTTATTTTGTAAAAATTTACTACTATTTACGGTATATAATATAACCAGTAGAAATCACATTCTCTATTTTCATACAAAAATATAGAATTCCAAGTTAACATCTCTTTTTTTTTTTTTTTCAACTTAATGTCCAAATTCATCTTTGAATTATATTAAAAAAGATAGATTGATCTTTTAATTTTTATTTAAAAAAATTAATTTATAAACTTTTATTTTAAAATAAATTAATATTTAAATTTTCTTTAATTTTTTTCTTCATTCAAAATTCGTTCTAAAATAAAAATTTAGAAATCAAGCTATTTCAAATAAAAATTAAAAAATCAATCTATTCTTTTTGATATAATTCAAAAATCAATTTAGACATTAAACCCTCCCTTTTTTTTTACCATCAATTGAAAAATCAACATATCCTTTTTTACATAATTCAAGAATCAATTTGGACATTATACCCTTTTTTTCTAGCCATCAATTTAATAGACTTCCCTTTGGTAGTATCCGTTTTGTATACACTGAAATAATTTTGGATATACGTGACAAAATTTTGTTTTACAAAAGAGAAGCGACTACCCAAGAGCGGAAATAATGAAATTAATTTTTCCTTCACAGAACCTTGGAAAACAATTTATAATTACATTTGATAAATTCAAAATCGAAACCAATGAAAAAATGACGCATCAAAAGTGGCTCTTCAACTAAGCCAAACCAAAGCCTTTCTTCAGCACCACACCTCTGTTCAACAACACAAGCTCACTGAGCTTCTGATGATTGCAGAAGCGGGAGATCATCACGAACCCTCGTAGGCTTCCAGTCCGACTCTTCTTTAGTTTCCCTGAGAGCAACAAAATGGAGAGCATCGCTTCGGACTTGGTACACATGACAAGCCCATGGATACGAATCCGGTGCTGACCAAACTTTCTGTTCCTCAAAAGTTGTTTCCTCGGTGATTGTTTCCGCCACACACCGTACCAGATCAGCTTCTGGCTCTGTGAAACCGTCTACAGCAACACATCCAGGAGAGGTGAATCCCTCTGGAGCTCGTGGATACCAAATTGACACCGGATTTATGTAGTCATCCGGACAATTCCTCCATACCTGTAGAAACTCTCATAATATGAACAATAATGCTTAAAGGCTGACACTTCCTACTCATGAGATTGATAATAGTACGTCCACGCCGACATTTACAATCTACTTCTAATCTGTAATTAATATCTTCTGGAGAAAAAGGCAGGATAGTATTAAGTAGCACCCATAATCACTCAAAAGACAAAGCTTAGTACTAAGATAAAACTTCATGCCCTTTGACCCTTCTTACCAGATCATAACCCACAGGAAGTGCAAATAGATTGTCAATGTTCTGGTAGATGGCAGCAACATTAGGAGGATGGCTCCCGACGTGAGCTATATCACCGATGGAGACATACCTGAGAAAGAAAAGACATGATCCAGCTAAAAAAATTAATTCCAGAGCATCTAGCAACATAAGGCAGAGGTAATAATTAGGATGACAATTTATTCTCATTTCTGACATCACTTGCCTACCATAGCTAAAGTTCATTGGAATAGAAGTAGGTAACTAGAGAAACTGCATTCTTTTGGTATTATATGTAAATCATTATAAAAGAGAAAAAAATTCAACTTCAACCTCCATCCAGAGTCCAGCATCTTGGCCACCTTACACCTGGCCCCAGAACAGGTTGGCACAAGTTAAAGAATTAATGGAGCACCAGTCCCATCATAAGGTATCCTAATCCATACTGCATCAAAACTTGGAAGTGCGCCCCCCCCCCCCCCCCCCCCCCCCCCACACACACACACACACACAAAACAATGATAGATCACTCATGGTGCATGTCAACAAATGACTAATCTATACATGTATGCTCGCCTTCAATTATAAAATCGATAATTTTTAAGGTATAAAACATTTAATCGAACGCTGGCCACAAGTGGATCAAAGGTGAGGCTTGTGGTTACTACCAAAATTTTCTCAATGATAAAGACTACAGATTTCCATGTCGATGCACAGGAAACCCCACACTCAGATTCAAAGACAAAATGACAGAAGAAGAAAAATACAAATTCTTATCTATATAAGGTAAAAAAGGAGCTGCAAAAAATTTAGTAATTACCCGTCTGGACAATTGGGCCTCCAAATGCTACATACTCCACTATCATCTGCAACCTAATACACAGAAATTTTATGTTAAGACTCTCACGAGGTGATCTACAACAACTAAAGCATGGTAAAACATGAACCACCTGTTTTTTGCATAATGCACATCGACCTTTCAATTCTCTCTCGCTGCTCCAGATCTTCAGAAAATTTATACTGTGTTCAACAAATTTTGTTCTATTAGATGTAGAACTTGATGAAGAGAGCTCTCCCGACTTGATAATGGATTTCCTAGGTGCATTTGGTACTTTCCTTTCACTCTCACTCCAAGCAAATTGTACATATCTCTGGCTTGAAGGAACCTGAACATGGGAAACTTTGAGAGTGTTTTTTATATTTTCCATCTTCAAAGAATAAATATATGTTTACCAACCTTTAGCGTAATGCTGTTCATGTCAGATTGATGCGCTTTCCACATCTTACGCACTACTGAACAGATCTTGACAGCTTGTGCTTCTATTCCCTCAACTTCCTCACCACTACACTTTATGACTCGAACAAAAGGTTCTGATCTACTAAAATTCTTGAGATGCAGGAGCAAGTGAGAAGGCAGCTGACAGCCTGCTTTCGCCAACTCCAGTGACAAGAGCTCTTCCCATGGCACATCCCAGATGATCTTGCAAGGTTTTTTGTCCATCTTGTCAAGAGATGAACACTGCAGGCAATGAGAAAAGACAGCACCAGTGAATCAGCTAAAGTCTGAATATATATATATATATATATATACACACACACACACACATATATAGTGTCATAGCCCAAGTTCCCTTTGACTCACCTGTAACAGCATAACTCGCTTATTGGTCACTAAAACTATTTTTTGGTAAGGTACAATAAAATGTTCTTCGTAGTAATCAGACCAAGCAAATTTTGACGGCTCTTTGAAAATTTCAGTACAACCAAAATGTCGACTGGCTTCTGCCTGATAGAGCACCATCTGGAAATAAAAACATGAAAACAATCAAAACTCACATCTTTTCCAGACATATAGATGGATAGATAATTTCTGCTTTTTTCATTTTAAGCCTGAAAGGGTCTAGTGACAGATAAATGGAACTAAACAAGCACCCTTCCATCCTTTTTCTTGTTTGTCGCAAAAAGTGTGTCTAAATGTCAACTTATTGTATGCCAATCACCATGAATGTCTCATCTCTGATGTGTGTCCATATGTGCCATTCATATTCCTGGCCGGCAAATGATCAAAATTTTGCACACTCAATAGACTTAAACTGTATGAAGCCCACATCCATCTACTAAATAATCACAAACTAACAATGTCTGCAATACAATGGGGTAAAAGTTTGTTGTGGCCTTCTATTCAAGTATGGATTCCCCACCTAGTACGAGCTGGTTCGGGATCAGATGCTTAGCATGATAGTAGCCCAGGTTGGGCTAGTCCATGCACGGAACCTGTTTGCTTTTGTTACTATATTTGGTGAACATGTGAGGGTAGTCTTATCCCACATCAATTAAGTTAAACAGTTTCTAGTAACCTCGGGTCTTTCCATCTATTGCCAATTGGATTTCGATGCTTCTTAGTCTATATGAATGTTACTTTGAATCAACGCTCAAAACATTTCATGCATAACATAAGTGATAGCTTGCTCCAAGCAAAAATTCAAACACATTCCTTGCAAGAAGGTTATAAAAGTACCTGACCAGTAGCTTCTTTCTCAGAGTACTCTCTAAGGATACCATCAGCATGAATAGCCCGGGGATTTCTAATCCTCTGGAAGGTGCTCTTGCTACTCAAGACTTCCAAACATTTGGAACAACTAGCTCCAATCCCATCAACTGTCAGTGAGAAGAAATCTAATGCCCCACTTACTGGTTGAACAATAAATCCTAGGACAGCTCGCCCAATTCCATGAGCAAGTCCCAAGGGACCATTCTGTCTGGCACTTTCCACTGGTTTTGTCACAACTCCAGACACCCCAAAAGCAACACCTTGTGCAAGAGCTTCTGTTCCTTGAATGATTCCATCGCCTACCCCAGTGATTCTCCTTGATGATACCTGATCTTAGCATAGTCAGAATCTAGTTCTTCAGTTTTGTCCAAATAAACCAAAATAAGGAAGACATGCGTACCTGCTTTGAACGCAATTGCAGAAACTGTCCATCAGTTGAAAGCTCTGCAAACCCTTTACTCAAAGAAGCCAATGTCGAACTAGTCATACCCAGTACATCTACTGAAAACAACAAATGCAGAGGATTATGAATTAGATCTCTCCAAATACGGTTTCCAACTGCTGGAATTATGGAACTTCTCCGCATGAATCTGTCTCTGCGCATCACCCTCCTTAGATGCACCTATATAAAGGCTCAGCAGTCAGTAGCTTCATTTTACAAAAGATTATCTTGACTAAGGAATATCTCCAGAAATGATGGTTCTAAATCTTGTAGTAAACAGAAGAATTGCAATACTAGTAAGTTGATAATCCCTCACCTGAATTTTCAATGCATTTCCAACAGCAGAAAGTATGGGACTCCACACACCCAGAACCCCATGAGGCCTCTGAGCTGGTGCTGTCTCTAAAGACACTTTCAACCTTACTTCTGAAACATCAATCAGGCTGCAAAGATCAAAAGTGGAAAAAGATCAATTATAACATCTCAGCTTCAAACTCCTGAAGGGCATCTTCTTCTAAGTTAAATGTTTGATGACCAAGATCAATTCTAGAATTCTATTGACCAATAAAAGCAGAACCAATTTCACTAAATACTTTTCATTGAAGGATAAAATCTAGCAATGCTAGGACTAGCATCTAATACAATATTAATCCTTTTAATAAAAAAATATAAAATTGTGCATGGAGTTTAAGTGTTCAAAGTCAGCATAAGGGCATTCTAAAATAAATTACTGACTTGGCTTGGATTGACTCATTAGTGAAACGCAAAAAATGTGTACTTTTTTTTCAAGGTCAGTAGAGCTGTGTACAATCCAACTATTTTATGGATAAAATTTCAAGAATTTCATAAAAATGTTTGTGCTGAATGAAGTGGAAAGAAAAGAGCAAAACAGCATACAATATCATAATCCTTATGTAGCCTCTTTGACGCAAAAAGATATAGGTAGGAATCCTAGTGTTGTTCAGTACTGAAAATGAGACATTAAACTGAAAAAAAATTAAAGCAAAATAAAAGTCTATCTTACGGTGACTTCCAAAAGGTTATGGTTCCTAAGGTTACCATATGGTACAAGTCATTGTCCCCAAATGTTTTTGCATTATTCCCAAAGTTCTATGTTCTTCATCCCCAAACCCCCCCCAAAAAAAAGGTGTTTTGGGGATATGACTTTCTTGGGGATAATGACAATTGTATTGGGGATAACAGCTTGCATTATACGGTTACAAAACCATTTGGGAGTCTTCACACTATCTTGTTCCTTTAGATAATAAAGCACGAATGAAACTGCAAACTGGAAAAGAGAACCTCTTATAAATTTAAATAAAAATGAAATCCGACCCAAGTTGGCTATAGAAAAATAATATGTATGAATTTAAGTGGGAAGATATGTGGCATATCCGCATGTGTAACCGCATGCACCTTTGCATGAAGGAGAACTAACCAAACAGATAAAGGTAAAACGAAAAAAAGGAGAACAGCTGTAGAACCTAAATCATGAAAATATAAGAAAAATTATCAGATAACTTTTTATGTTATTTTTCCAATCCGTTGTAAATTCAGAATAAGAAATCATCATTGGATTTGAAAATTATAGTGCAATGAAGCAATGGCCACATAGGTAAATCACTCAAACGCATGTAGCCCATATTTTCTACTTGCATGCTACTAAAATGATACCTCCTGAATCCATCAATAGTACAATTTTCTATCCATAAAGATATAGGGATTAGTCTTACTCAACACGTATCTCCGGGTCAACTTCAGTGACATTAGAGCTTTGAGGAATGTGATCCAGCTGAAGATTGTTGTAAAAATCAACTAATGCCCAAATAATCGGTTCATGGATATTAAGCCTCCAGCACTTGTCAGTCACCTATCATGTGAATAGAGGTAGTACAGATCAATTACATTATTATCTAAAACAATTGAGTAAAGCAAAGCACTAGGTATTAGATGAATAAAGCATTACCCGTATATATACATATGGGTAGACCTGGATGCCGTCAGCATTCGAATTTTGCATCGTAATAGTCATCTTAAATACAGGATGATGTAAATCACTCATCTGTTCAGGTGCCAATAACACTGGCATTAATGTTAGAGGAAGCTGGTTGTCAATCTGCAAATGGCCGAATATGAGCTTGAACCTAGGAGACAGCAATAGAAATTCTTAGTTTGTTTACTTGAAGTACCAACAAAGATAACTGATAGAAGATGGATATGCGATCCCAAGATCCAGCACATATTTGTGAACAAATAAAAAGGGGGAGGAAGAAAAGCACTTATGGATAAACAGGCACCTGAATCAAGAAAACAACATCTTTAAAACTTCAATCTAGCTTAAAATATCAATAACGGAAAACATTAAAAAAAAAAAGCCAAGAATGCAGAAAAGCACGTTGCAAGATAACTTTTAACTTTCAACAGGTACCAGGAAATATTCTAGATACTATGCATCCAGAACCATTACAAAAAAAGCCATAAAGAAAAGTTAAGAAACAGTTGAAAACATGCATAACATGCCAATACTTTATACAAATGATGATTTAAAAAATGCTGCAAAATTGAAGGTGCACTAACCTGCTGGTGCTTCCACCATCATAGCCAGTAGAATATGATATAAAGACTCTGTCCAAATACAAGTAAAAGAGCTCTTTTGGTATATGATCCACAACAGATAACCCGACAACTCCCAACTCGATGATGACCTCTACAGGTGTAACACTGCTCTGTGGCTTTCCAGCAGGTGTGAGAGACCTTGTGTCTACATGTGAAGTTAACCTCCATGTCCGATCATCTGTGAACCTAACAACTTTAATATCACCTATTTCAAAAACATGCAACTGCAATCCAAGTTCTCCTTCATCTGCAGAAAATTGCCCAGCCCTTCCCAAATCGACTTTCCAAACTTGGTTATTACCATCTCCATCAATTTTAGTATCAATGAACTTTTGTCCATAAGGATCTTCCCAAGAAAAATTTGTGGTTGAAAGAGGTCCTAGACTTATCCATGCATACTCACCGAATCCAGATTGGCGAATGCATATTGTTTTGCTGATGGTTCTATTCTCAACCCTGTTTAATTACATTTTGATAAGTCAATAGACACATAACGTAAACACATTTACTGCAAGAACATGCTATTAATACATAATGTTTAGGAATCACTATATAACTTACCTCACGGGACCTTTGCTTGATCCAAGGCGAAATACCACTATGAAACGTGATCCTTCTTCATAACCACGTATTTCTACTTTCAAAAAAATCCTAGCATCATGCCCCCTCAAGACCAACGAGATAGTATCCTCTTTCACTATTTGAACAGGAAATGACCACTCTGTATCTTCTAGTCGGACCTGGAAATTTCAAGTAAATCAACGTAATAAGAAAGATCACATAAATCAACTTAAACAAAATAAAACCATGATAAGAATAAATAGTTTCAAAATCTAGTGTGAAATTTTAAACCCTTTCTAGAAGGAGAAGGCAGAACAAACATGCAATTTGAATCTAGAATCCAGTGAAGCCAAACATGAAAGATAATGGGCATGATATATAATACCATAATATCACAGCATACAGACAAGATTCATGGTTTAGTACATAATATGGATAAAGGTTTTATACAATTGACTGACCTGAAGTTTATCTGTTCCACTGTTCTCAACATGTACAAAGGAGATTCTGAAATCAGATACACAAAGAACCTTAGGCTCATCTTCACTGCTTAATTTAATATAAAGGTCCTGACCAAGTCTGTTTGTAAAGGTCATGTATGGTCGGACAGTAATCACCTACAAAGAATATAATCAATAGTGTGCTTACATCACTAATATATATACATTTATAAACACTGACTAATCTGACTACCTTTGTAGGGACAGATTGATAGGGGCAGGGCTTTGCAGAAACAAAAAGCCGCATGCATTTGCCATCACCATTATAAGCATAGACATCCACAGATCCATCCTGTCGGTCAGGAAAAGACGGTACTTAATGGAAATTTTCTCAAGAAACGATAATTTCTAATTACAATGGATATTAGATCTACCATGTCACCAAGGGGAGAAAGATCTATAACGGGTCCGAAGTGCTCATTGCTAGACTCGGTAATTGATACAGACAGGCCCAAAAAGTTAAAGTTTAAAGCTGAGGCAATTGTATGACCACTGTACATCTCCTCGTCAGTTATTTCCTCAAAGATTCCTTCATTTTTCCTTTTAGATTGAACAGGGAAACCAATCTGCCTTCCATGTTTCTTCCCTCCCACATCAACAAGCCTGTATGTAAGTGGCGGACATCTGGAAACTGAAAACCAGTAAGGAGCATAGACTCTGATGGTTTTTGCCATCATTGCTTGTTCTTTGCCATAATTTTGTTCAATAATGAGCTGAACAATCCTGCATACACCATAAATATAATAACAGGCATCAGAAGATGGAAGACTTTGCTTTAACATAATCAAGTGACCTATTTTAAGGTAATGCAACACGTAATAAACCTTCCAGATATTGAACTTCTTAAGCTCAGCGTTTTGGACGGAGTTTTATGAGGATGCGATATCAGAACAGCTTCCTGTAAATAATAAGTTAAAAAAATTAAGTAAACAAATGAACTACAACTAAAAAGACAGATTCAATTCACAATTTTTTTAAGCATTATTAGTAACATAAAAACTACTGGATATGCTTTCAACTCTCACATGTATTGGCAGCCATCCTCTCTGTGGAAGTAGCGAGAAGAATAAAGGGTTACATAGATCAGCATTGTAAATATTTACAGTTCTTCCCGGGTGAAATATTCCTCTAGAGCAGTCGATGAAATGACCACTGGCTCGCATCTCAAGAATAGAATATTCGGCTGTAAAAGGAAGGTAGTTGGTGATAGATAATGGAGAATTGACCACAAGACTCCAGTCCAGGATAGGATCAGAACGGATGTCTTTCGAAATCTTTGTTGCTTGTATGCTTAAACAAAACCAAAGTTTATGTACAGAAGCATTCGAAGAGGTCTCACTTAGCTGTGTGCAGCACAACAATTCCTCAGACTCAGTGAGAGCTGATACATATATCTCGGAAATGCCCTTCAATTTTCCAGCAACCTCTAGCTGGCCAGGCTTGCCAACTACAGAACTCCAAGAATACTTATCAGAACCATCAAGAAATGAAGGTCGCAACTGAAACACATATAATTCAGATTGAGTCAAGGCTGGTAAGGGAAGAGGCACTGAATCACCAGGTTTCAACCGACCCACAAATATCTCCTTCTTTGCATCAAGCGATATTTGTTTCCTGTTCCTGATCCATTTCCTTTGCCTCACTGAATCAGAAATTACTTGGGAATCATTTGACTCAGGCCAGTTAAGGCTTTCTATATCTGGAGCATAAACCCATCCACCAGTGGTATTAGTAGATGATATATCCAGATGCCAATCGTCTATCCATTCCCAACCTGATGGTAACTCAACTGCAGAAGTTGCCTGCATCAATGGGGAAGGAATAAAAAACCAGTTTAGAGCTTCAATCTAAGACTTTCGATCTCCAAAAGACCATGATTTACTTTAGTTTCAGAAAAAATGCCAAAGTCACTTGGTGCCCTATTTTAGAGGATCTCAAGAAGTTCTTCACTTTCAAAACATATTTTTCATAGTACGAAAGGACAAAGACAAACAGACCCAAAAGAATGTAGATATGGAAGAAATGCTTCAATGCAAATATAAAAGCTACCCAGTATAAGCATTGTCAAAAAGAAATCTCATTTATATATCGTCAGGGCATGAAGTAGGCAAGTTTTTGCAAGGGCAATGTCTACCCACATCATCCACGATGAATGCACTATCAACATAGATGGAAGGGGTTCAAAAGGAAAAGTGTTTCGCATTTTCAGAAGATTAGAGACAAAAGTAATTTTAGTAAAATATGGATGAATAAATAAGTGACAGTTAGCTTAAAGATAGATGCTTGGAGTAACACAAAAGGACAATGTACTCAAACGTAAAAGCAGTATGGAAGACTAGGAGGTTAAAAAATTTCTGGGTTGAGGCAATGAGTGAAGAAGAGATGATGCCTATGATCCAAAGTATACCCATAGTGGAGGTTAATTAAATAGTATCTTCAAGCTAAAACATTAAGCCCCTGTATATATGAAATACAGAAGGCAATCCAAAAAAAAAAGAAGGTTATGCCGCACAATTTGTTCCTGCTACTTAAGGCTAAAAAACAACTTATACAAATGCCTACCTGCTGGAGGCTGCCACCATGAGCTTGATTCTGGTGAACATCACAGCTAACCCACCCGATATTTGGATCATACTTTTCAGTTTCAAAGAACTCATCTGTCTGAATTCTGTTACCATCAACTAGTAAACCTTCAGACATGCTTACATCAGTAGGTGGCTCCATCATCCCAGTGGAAGCTTTGCATACAAGACACAAATCAAGTATAAAATCTGTGTTGTTATGTACGGAAACCAGAGACCTAATATTTACAAATCTGTTGCCATCCTTTACACTAACTTCACTTGCAATAACAGCATTGCCTAAACGCCAACAAGCAGCTGGTGCAGCATAGTTTAGCCGCACTGTGGTCCAAGGTCCCTCCAAGCTAGGGCTTATCTGAATGAATCCAGTCTTTCCACCAGCAACAAGGAGTTCATTTCTCTCCTCAATATTTAATTTAGGTGACAAAATTACAGCACACCTTAATTTCCCACTTGACTTATTCTCACTGATATCTAGTTGAGTTTTATCCTGCAAGAAACAATCTATTCAAGGCTCAAGCATCGCAGCTGTTAATAATTGCTTCAAATTATTTTCTATTTAAAACCCTGGGCTAAAGAATTCACTTCTAACCCAACAAAAAGATAGTTCAAGACTATAAAATACAAAAAGATCGAACTCACCATAGATGCTACCAAGGATAAATCCATCCACATTTTATTGATGTAATTGTACCCATGGGAATCATCTGGAACATACTTTGCTATCTGATTCAAAGGAGCTGAAAAATATCCGACAGCATTACCTGTAAAATCATAGTAGCCACAACAATGCGGACATATATTAAATGCGGACATATATTAAGAAATTGTCTTCTTCCTTGAGTTATGCCCTCATGAAACAATGCAGTAAGTAAGGTATCAAAACTACTGGAAGAAATTTTTAAAGGTTATTTTGAAGTTTTCTGCCCCTTTTGCTCTATTGTTTTACACTACAATACCATGAAGAGCTAGGACAAGAATGGCTTAGGACTTAAATTTAATTAGTTATTAGCATATAAACTACATTTCTAAAAGTTTCTCAATCAAAAATGCAAAGGCAAGAACATTAAATTTCAAAATTTGCTTAGGACTTTAAGTTCAATTTAATCAGAGTTATTAGCATATATACCACATTTCTAAAGGTTTTCTCAATCAACAATGCAAATTTGAATACATTAAATTCGATAGTTCTGTTTAACAACTCAGTAACTGGGAATGTTGTGGAAACAGGTAGAAGGTAAGTTATTGACTAGCAGAATGAGTAGATTGTTATATGCATATCTTGTACCTTTTCCCATGTCAGTAACAATTAGTTCCAGTGTGCAGGAGTTCTGTGCAAATTGAACATCATAATCATGTTATGGAACATCTAAACAAGGAAACTGACAGAAAAATTAGCGAAGGATTCACTAAAGCAATAGAAAAAATATTATACATACTGGGCAGTCAACTTTAAAGAAAAACATTTCACTCCAGTCAACCAATTGTGTGTCAGAAGACAATTGTCTTGAAGTACGTCCACATGTACGTGCACTTTGTTGATGAAGCAGTGATTCACCTAGAGGGCTATTGTCAGGAGAAAGGCGCACAGCTACAGTATATTGATGGGAAGTCAATCCTTCAACTCTCGGAAACTGCATCAAAAATGTAACCCAACAGCCATGAAACTGAAGTGTCTTTGTCACAATATAGCTGCTGTAATGTGTGTCTACTTAAATCAGGAAGTTAGAAGACAATCACCAAAAGAGACATCAAAAGGAGGTCCAATACCTAATAAATTAAATAGAGATCACCATAAGCCATAATATTTCCGCCAAAGTTATAGATTACCATGATACTAAAACTTAAGAAAAAACAAATTAAGAAAAAAGGCATCATTTTTAACATACACAGCCTTTTTAAATCATTTCAACAACAACCAAGAATATATATCTCTACATTCTTGAGGTTCAAACTCTTTTTTTATTACATTATCATGATTTATGTCAGAAGAACCACGAAAGTGCAAAAGGAAGACATAAACTTACTCAACATGATTAACCCCAAAGAATAGAAAATAAAAAATTTACACACACTGATTTATGGAAAGAGATTTAGAGATCATACCATTGCATCTGCTATAACAACTGTCACCATAGTCCTAATTTTCCTGCACAACTTTCCTTTCAAGTGTGAGTCCAACATATTTTTTGAAACAGGAACTTTTATAGGCTTTAGATTTCCAGATGACATTCTAATGATATCTGAGAACCCTCTCATCTCAGTGGCTCGAATAAAAATGTCCTGACCAAGTTTATTTTGTGGGATGATGTAATAACTTCTCTTGTGATGGACATCAACAATAGATCTTGCGGCATAAGTGGAAGAAAATGCCTCCTATTTAGGGTAAGGTAAAGGAGAGTCAGAAGTTTCCAACAACAAAAAAGAACAATACAACAGTGAAAAGAGATACAAGATAAGAAAAAGCACACTTGTATCGACACATACTCGCACTCAAGCACCAAAAAAATAGAGCATAAACATACAAGAAATTGCATAGAATTACCGGTGTTTTCTGAAATCGATTAACATCACTAAGATTATTCCAGCTTGCATAAGCTTGAATAATCATATTAGCATTAGACACGGAGATATTCAAGTTGAGATCCTTTGTCGAGGTGAAACGTAACTGAGAAGCTGCACCGGGAGCATTGGGATCATACTGGTACCTGTAAGTTAGAGGCCAGAAAAGTCAACACAAAATGATACAAAGAGAAAAAAAAATGGTTGCGAAAGTTAAGATAAACCAAACAAGAACCCAAGTATTTCATAAGACGACAATATATATTTGAGGCAAAGGAAGAGGAAGACAGAGAGAGAAGTTTATAATGTTATTACAATGTTAACTAAGCAATCTGAAATTTCAGAATTTCTATTCCAAAAAAAAAGCTTCAGCAAACTATAAGGATTAAAATTCATACTTTCTACCTTCAAAACTTTGACTTTACTTGAAGCTATCACTCAGCTAAAAATGATTTCAAGGAAGTGCTAGGAATAAGTTCTTTTCCAACTCCAGCAATGACGCTCTCTAGGCGGTAATCAGTTTACAAATCCAACTTTCCAAACAAGCTTATGCAAAAATTAAACTTCCTGAAGCTAAAGAAATGAAAAATGAAAACTTGAAGTTTAATTCAAAAGGAAAATATTTAACAATCAGTACTTTTTTACTTTGACAATAGATAAAACATAGAGACTAAAAACTTTCTATTTTTCCAATAGCTTAACCAAACAAACCAAAATTATACCAAGGATACCGACCTAAGTATCACATTTAATTAGATCCATCATAGAATTATTACCTTAAAAACCCATCCACTGACTCAACAATCGGCTCCCATGCTTCATGTTTATCATTATATGATCTAGCAGCCAAAGAGAAGCTAACAGCAGAATTTGAATAGTCAGGCCTTCCATGTAAACTGAACGCTATTCCGCTCAATGATACGTTAAACAATGGAACCATCTGCAACATGCCAAGCATATAACTGTTAAATTTAACAAAAGGCAAATGACAACCAGAATATTACTGTTCTTTCTATTATTGAAAGATAAGCCCTATTAAAACCTGAAAAGTGATGGTTTAGACAAAAGCATTCTCAAAACTAGATGTATCCTTTCTCATCAGAATTAAAACACACTATATTCTTTATGTATATAACCATAATGTTCACAAGGACCATAGGGAAATCACGGAATAAAACACTCACCAGACCACCATAATCATCAAAAAGGGCTGCAGAAAAAGTCCCCACTTCAGCATCAATGACAGTATTATCTGATCCGCTGTGTAAATATGGATCTCCCAGCTTTAAAGCAAACCTTTTTGGAGGTTTCCTGGTTCCACTACGGACAAAAAAAGTCCCCAGCTCATTAGCAACGGCCCATATGCTAAATGGTTCTGTACCAAACTTGGCACCTGTTGTGTCCCAGACACTTTCATCCAAAAATTGATCTCCAGTTACCATATCACTACGTATGCATCTTAATGTGCAAAACTCCTGTAACTTTGGTGGGCCCTTACACGCAATACAACCTAAAGAAACATAACCGGGAGGAGCTTGAGGCAACCAAAAAGAAATATTATCCATTCCCCTCTTTCTCTTGATCTGTCCAACAAGCTGGAAGCTTAATGGAGCTTTGAAGAGCTCTTCATCTTCAGCATCATGAAGAACAATGCATGTATTTGGGGGCTCATACCTGACCAAAAGTAAATTAAAAACTATCAATGTTTAATGTATTATAATCAAGGTATATAAGTAAAGCATCCATTATTAAGTACCGCCTACCCTTGAACAGCAATATCACCAAAATACACCATTCCTTGAGGGACCAGTGGACGCCATATTGATAGTTGCTTTCTAGAGCTTGAACCTCTATTCCACCATACCAACCTAAAACTAGCAACAGCTTCAAAACGCCGACCAGAATTCACAACCATTGGACTTTCCAACTGCCGATTGTGGATGTGACCAGATGAAGCTTGGATGTCCGAAGTTCTGGATGCTTTTGGATAAACTTCAGAAGACCCAATTATCACCTGACGTAATTCATAAGCTCCACCTAACAATCTGAAAGTTGTGGGCTCTGCTGGCAAGAACGTGCCAAGGGAATTATCCACACGCCAGAATGCCAGACTGGAAGGATATCTGCAATTCATGTGCATTATTTGGAAATAAAAAAGGTCATTACAAAAATTGACTTATACAACAGAATTCCACACACATACTAGTGATCCACGAAGCATAAAATGCACCCTTAGGCATAAATAGACAACTGAATTCCTAATGGATATGGAGCTTTATTATTTTACATACAGATTGGTATTGCTGAAGGTGATACAATCCCTTAGTGAACAAGGAGAAACAAAAGAAGCCAAGATGCAGACGGTAGAAGATGGTGATGGTTGAAATTTCCCTGGGGAAACCACACAACCCAATGCAACATAACCTTCTGGTGCTTCAGGGAACCAAACAGAGCAGCTGCTTTCTCCATCCCCAAGCATACCATTTGACACTGAATTGGACTTAGCTTCACCTCCATCAGAGATGCCTCCAGATTCTAAAGGTGGCCAAATTCGTTTAAAAGATACAGGTCTCTTGACTCGAATCGAGTTAGTATTTATAGCAAGAACCCCTTTTCTAGGTGGTTTGTCCCTGTCAAGCAAAGACCAACAGTATCAAAGTACGAAACAAGAAGAATAACTTTCAAAGAACGAACAAGGTTAAGGTTCCACTGACAATGGTGTCAGATAGTCACCAAGAACTGCAAAACTGACTGGTGCACGAGCTCTCCAAAAGGCATATATCTGGTCACTGTTGGGATCTGTAAAGCACACTAAGGCCATAAGTCAACCATGAACTTCAAATAAGTTGATTATCTCCAATATTCAGTTAAAACATAAAAGTAAGGTAGTTGACAGGGCAACAAAGAAAATCAAGTCTATCTGAGCATACTTCTAATTGTTCCAACTCTGTCAAACTGAGAACAAACGATGGTCATTTCCTTCGCCGTTGTCCTTAGGAAGGCCAAAATATCATCTTCAACCGCTAAAAACAATCTCAGGATGCTGAATGAAAAATTCATGAATATGTCTGAAACAGATAAATGTATATTTGTCTTCCCAGAAGCATTTGAATACTTAATGTATGTGTCAAAAGGCTCCAAAATTCTTGTTCCATTACTCTCCATTGTCAAGCCAAGGGCATTTGCAGTCATCTCTACAGAATCACCTTTCAGAACAAGCCTACAGAAACAAGCCAGCATCAGAACATCAACTGTTATATTGTCTATTGTTCACATTAAAAGAAAGAGCCTCCTTTCTACACTAGACAACATGATAAACAGGGAGGATTTTTTTCTCTGTTGGAGAGGGGATGGGTATGCAGGGGTGTTCATAACTCCAGCACTTTCTGATACTGAGGGAAATAGCAAACTCCCTGCATCTGACAACTCTAGGAAGTGTTTAGAGGCTTGCAACAATGATTTTACTCATGAAATTATCTGGTAGAAAATTTTATGACACAAACCGGAACAAGTGTATGTAGAATATATGATACTCTTTTTGAAAAGATATGATGCTATTAATTTGCACTATCCTCCTAAAATCAAGGACTTCTTAACTTTACTTGAGATGGTATCAAATAAAATATTGAACGTATCCTGAATTACAAAGTGAACACATATGCATAGAAAGTGAAAAGACTATTTTGAGAAGCCAGAGAAACAACCAAGATATAAAAAGAATTCTTTAGAAAAAAAAAAAAAAAAAGAAGGAAAAAAATCATATTCAGAACTATAATTGATGATGAATGAAGTGAAAGAGAAGACAAGAAAAAAAGAACCAACCTTCCATAGGCATCCAACTGACCATGCAAAAGTTTGTTAGATAAGACTGGTGATTCACCCATATCTATCGATGCACTATAAAAGGTCAGTTCAGGACCAATTGCCTGCAAAGGAACAAATTTTCGATGGGGGAATCTATTAAATGCAAATCTCTCACTTAGATTAACTGTTACAATAACTAGTTACATAACATAGTCTATATAAAAAATCCTCAGACATCACATTCAAAAGAAAATATGTTAAGCATATACAAGCATTATCACAATAACTATTATCAGTTCTATGGAAGTCTTGATATCATTTACTTGAAGTAGACAAGCAAAGGGCGTTGGAGAGCTAGAAAGCTCCATACCAATTACTCAAAATAAAACTTGTTCGCCTCTCCCCCCTCTTAAGAAGTTTTCAAGAATTTCTGAGGAACCAACCTGCTATAGTTCATTTTCTCCCCTCCTTAATGCTTATCTCTGAGTTGCATTAAGGAACTGTTGAGTAGATTATAAAAATTGAAATACAAAATTTATTGTGCAACTACAAAAAATTACCACTACTATTAAAAATTTGATGGAAATAAATAATCAAATGTACCATATTGAAGATACTAATCTGTAACACTAAAACACTGGCAACAGGGCAAGATGCCATTTTGGCGATTTAGGAAACTTTATCAGACAAGCATACAGAAATATGTTTTAAGACTTGTATCGAATCTTATTTCTACCACCCACATCTCTTTTCTGGAAAAAAGAAGAATTTCAATTTCCCAGCTAATTTCTGACACATTCCAACACACCCAATAGCTTTATAATTTCAGGAATAAAGCAGAAACAAACAATAATACACCCTAAAGAAAATAAATTATATATATATAACTATTAATAAACAAAAACAATGAATTTAAAAAAGAAGGCAAACAAACAATACCTGAAACTCAACTATAAACTCTGCAGATCTCTCAACTGCAGTATTTTGAGGTGCCATATCATTAGCACCTTCCCTCGAAGCATCCATTTGCAGACCTTCATCTCCCCCCTCCAAGAAGACCAGATCATCCTTAGAGATAGAGTAGCCACTGTTTGTTCCTAGAGATATACATGAATCTAAATATTGCCCATTCTGCACCAAAATAACACCAGCTATGAAAAGCCAATCTTGGAAAAGATGTTGATTCATTAAGTGAACTTGAAAAGAAAGAGTGATTAAATTATACCTTGATAATAACATTCTTGAATTGCAATTTTTTCCCATTCCCCACATATACCATAGCCTCATCACTAGGTGCAGATAGATCAAGCCCTCCTCTATCTTTTAAATGCAATATCCCACCATTACCATCATAAATAAAATGATTGAACTTTTCATCATCAGCAATTAAAGGTTTCGAGGGAGAGAGTGAGAATTGAGCAGATGGCTGCAAGTATGTTGACTTGTCCAATATAATTGCATCTACCTTATGTAAAGATTTCTTATCTTCTTCCTTTGACAGCATACTCCTGACTGTTGGAACAAAAAACTCTACAAGTGCCAGCAGAAAATCAAGTGCTACAAGCAGTTGTGGCCTCTGGACACTAACAGAAACTGATGTTGAGAATTGACCAAATTTTGCATCAAGAATAAGCATTGTTGGAAATGGTTTGATATCTGAATTGCTTCCCTTAGGTAAAAGCTGGCTGTTGGTATCACCAACAGACACTAGAGAGTTCTTAGGCATCCCAATTGCCAACCTAAACTCTTCTTCAGTTCCCACACGATCATCAATTACAGTGAAACCCCTCAGACTTGCCGAGAGAAAACCTTCACCTAGTGTATTAGATTTGTAGAGAAGCCATGCACCACTTGCCTGCACAAAAAAGGCCAAAAAAATTAATGACCTGAATGTACATACAATTAATTGAAACAAACAAACTGCAGAAAAAAGAAATCAGTCTGGAATTGTTTTAAAAGGACATGATATGCTACCTAAATAATTTATAAGAAAGAACCATCAGAATGGGAAACTTCAACAAATCAAAAGTATAGAAGTACACATGTGCAAAAACATGTAAAAGGAAAAATTCACCTGTACAGTGGCCAGAGGTGAACCCCGTGCCTTCCCAACGTATAAGCTCAATTCAACAAGATCAATGACAACAGAAACTTTCATGACAGTCCAAGTTTCACCATTTGGAGTTCTAGACTCATCAACCGTATCTTGAGGAATGACAGGTTCTATAACATCTACTGATGATGTCAGAAAATCACTGCTTAATGGCGGCACAATATGTGGGGTCTCAGCTATATTAGACAGCGCACACTCAGTAACAATCTGATATTCCCTGTCTGACAACTCAGCTTTCATTTCCTTTATCTGAAAAAGCATCAAAGACAATAAATCAAAATTTCCCTGCATAAAAATGGAAACAGGACCATAAAAGTTCTTGCTTGATAGCCAGTTCCTTTGAATACACAGTCCATTACCTTGATTGCAGCTTCAATACTTGGTACTTGATGCATTAAGTCTCGAAGGGGCCTCCAGATTATGATAGAAATCCCCTTAAAATCCTTAATGATACTTTCACTTAAATCTGATTCGGTACCAACATTTAAATTCATGTCCTGAACCTGCATCCCCATTGAAGAAAGCAACGGATGAGAATGCATGTCAAACACAAAATTAGCCAGATATAAAATTATAATACTTCATGACAACACCTATGTCTGAACCATTTGTCCCACAAAATATGAGAATATTAAATGAATTACATGGAACTTCTTACTAGGAATTTATTAACACATCACAAATCGGTAAACCCCACCTAGCATTTGTTCAATCTTCAATATATTATAACCATGTTAGGACAGATACTTGGACAAAAATGGTAGGATATGTATCATCACTATTCAGAACTAACAACAGAGAACCAAATCTAATTGATTATTCCTTCTTATATGATAATTTGTATCCAAAAGGTAAACTAGTATCCAACAAAATGTTGAATGTTATAAAAAGCACCAAGAAAACCTCAGGCAGATGATGGCTTAAAGGACAGTTCATCATATAAGTTTTACAAGAAAAAAAACCCTCAATAAGTTCTTCAATTTTTATGATCCACTAACTAAGCAGGCATACAATCAATAATCTAGATATTATCCTCACCAAAATAGTCATTATTTCGAAATGGACAGCATTCAGGTCACTTTTACTGCCAAAGAACCATTGGAACGTATTCTGAACTGTAATATGAACAACGTCAAGCTTCAGGTAGCTGTCACAGAAAATTCAAAACAGTTAATATTAACATGTCATGATTGGTGAGAGCCAAAGACAAACAAAAGGATAGCTTACACAGGCATAAAAACAGTTATAAGAAACCAAAACATATTGACCTATATTTCAGAATAAACTTACTCAAGGCTGTCTGTTCTGCGTGGCATCACAATTATAGGTTTCCTAAGTGAAAGATCCAACCTTAAAGCAGGTGATCCTTCAATTTCACTAGTCGTGAACCACTTCTCTGAGTTTGTAACTTGGTCTTTGAATTTGACAACGTCTTTTGAATCCTTGGGAACGAGACCCATAAAATAACTAGTAACCTACGTTATCAAATTTTAGACACGTTAGAAATAAATTAAAACTGCTAAGTAATTAAAATAATTGGAAGTTTATTACCTCCTGCACAAAGCGGTTCAAGTAAACAATTCGTACTTCTGAAAGTTGGCCAAAGAGGCTATACTCATAACCTTCATAATCCTCATCATCATTGCTGAATGAAGTAAAAACCAACTACAGACCAGCAAAAAGAAAAACAATGATTAAAGTTTTACAATGTCATATAAACTAAATTCAGACAAATACAACAAAAAAGGTAAAATATGAAAAGTGCACATGTTGCAGAAATGCTTATGTCTACCAAAACTCGAAACAAAACTAGTTAAACTTTAAAAGACAGAATCTTGTAGCAAATTCGAGCAATACATCCAAAAATCAAAACAAATGAAGAATTTTCTTAAACGGGTAGCAAAAGACGATAAAATGAAATACCTCAACGAATGAAGTCCCTCCAGGATCTCTCATATCACAGATCCAGAAATACATATGGCTGCTAGGGAGACTCTCATCACTTATTCTCAAATTTCCCAATGCTGCATTTATACTAAATGAGGATGGGAACACCTTCAAATAAAAGAAAACATTTGAGCGTTATCAAATCTAAGAAATGGTGATTAAGTTCCACTACAACATAATAAAGAAGCTGAGATGATAAAGGATAGGCTTTTCAAAAAAGAAAAGAAAAGAGAAAAAAAAATAGATGATAAAAGGTAGGAAACAAAAAATAGAAACTATTTTTTGGAGGGATAGAAGGAAAAGTGAGAAACAATCTAAAGCACCTTTATATCAGTGACCAGATGTTCTTGTGACAAAGTAGCGAGCATAGTTTCATTTTCATTCATCAAGAAAATCTGAGCATGAGCCATATTTAATGTTAAATTGAAAATAATTCTGGATTTCCCTTTCCCTAGCAGACCTTTGACCGCAGACTCCTCAACACTTGTTGATTGTTCATTGTCAGCAGGACCTTCACTAGAAATATCATGTTTCACACCAACAGATGATGAATTATCACTAAAGGATTCACAACTTTCATCCTCAATAACCACAGCATTAGAAAATTCCATAATGGCAAGGATTGTGGGTCTACGACAGAAAAATGACAATGTAGCCAGAGTCACTTTGACCTGCAAATAGCATTATATTCCTTCAATGAAAAATAAAAGAAGAAGACAATGCTGATGAGGACCACCACTTAATTTCAAAACCATAGAAATACTCACCCGCATGTCAATATTGTTATATAGAGGAGAATTCTGGTCATAAATAACTATTTGTGCTTTTACAAAACTGTCTAATGTATCCGTTAGTTCGATGTCCTCCTTTCTTAGAAGAAGATTGTCACCAGGGAGTAAACCTGTGACACGACTAAAATTTGGAGTCATGAATGAGGGTCTTTCTGCTGAGAAAAACTTTTGACTGACTACTTCAGATGCTTTTTTAGGTGTTGGTGTTGTACACTCAGCAGAGTCAACCAAACTTTCAGGTGCTTCATAAAATTTATCATCTCCTTCACTTGGGGACATTTCATTGCTTTCAGATCGCTGATTCCTAGCATCACCTAACAATGAATGTGCCTCTGCACTTCGTATAAAAGATCTTGCCAAATAGCAAGGCTGTGACATGGTATTGCAGCAAATTAAATCTTCAATTTCCAAGGATTTCAGCAGAGTCCCAATGAAAATATCATTTCCTCTTATTGAAAGTTCAACCTGTTTTGACAAAGGTAAAAAACGTAAGATGAACATACAGAGCTATAAACTAACATAAACATGATAATTTAAACCTTACCTGACCACCTATTGCTCGGAATTCAAATAGAGGATACTCTTCAGCAAGAAGCACCTTAGTGAAACTCCGCTCGTGCTAGAAAAAGATCAGCACAACGGTCAAATATACCTTAACAGTTCCGCTTCAGCTAAATTTTGTGAGAAAAAAAAAAAAGGCTAGGCTTACCCTTTGATTATAACTAAAGTTGACCTTTAGCCCATCAAGAACACCGGTTATAAAAAGACTCTCTGTCTTTGCCAATTCAGCTGTATCATGCTTGTCCTTATGTTCTGTTTCTGAGTCCGATGAAGTTTCAGATAGACCAGTAATAGGAGCAGAACCCTGCAGAGGCATTGTTAATTAGAATATAATTTATTTCTTTGCATTAGAATTATTATCCACCCCACATAAAGTACTTCCTTTTTAATATGCAAAATGTTCTTTGATTATGACCCTTGATTTCAAAGAACATCAGCTCTAATCTTAGCATTAGCCTAAAAGACTATGATCCAAGAATGCTAAAAGAAACCTTATTTAAAGCTTTCATATTTATAATTTCATTACTAGCAAGTTGGGACAGACTTCATCTCACAAAGTTTGACTATTTCCATGTACAAACCCAGAGTTATAATTCTGACAACTATTGTGCAGGGTATTCTAGTAAATTTTAATTGCAGGAATTAGGATTTTCCTAATTCAAATTGTTTTAGGATCCTATGCAACCAGTTCCTTTGCCTGTTGTCAGACTCGGTCAAGTTCATTTGGAATAAAGATTCAAATTACTCAGAACTTCGAGAATTTGTGACTTAAGTACCTAACCCTCCCTTCTCCTATTAAACAAGGAACAAAGGATCTACCGAAGCATGATATATAGCTCCCTGCAGGCGGGTTTGCCATGCTTTCCTCGAGTCTTCAGAATCACAATGCAGTATTAGTGCATTCACATCTTCCACCACCTAGTACAAAAGATGATGCAAATAAAGAAATCTTAAAGAGGGGAAAATCAAATTAGAACATCAACCAGAGTTTTTAGAAGTACAATCTAACTAAAATCCTTGGTAGCAGGTATTATAATATTTGAAATGCTCTTACAGCCTTGCTATTTGACCGTGCAGCATCACAAACAGTCAATACAGAATCCTCCTCACCAACCAACTCCGCTGGAACTGGATACGCTTGTTTACCTCTCAAGCTACAGAGCAAGAATAAGGTCATAAACTTAGAAACATCTAGGGCAAACGAGAAGACTGCATGAACCAGGCACACCATGTCATACTGTAAGGCATACGACTCTGAACACGGAAGAAGTCCTATAAGACCTTTGTTGGCTAAGATCTTGCCTTCTTTGTTAAACATTCAACATATCATCCAGTTATTAGATGATCATTCAAGTTGACTTTTACATACCTCCTAAATTTTCAAGATACATATTCAGTTATATTATATGTTCATGGTATTGGAAAATCAATTTGGACAAGTTGAAGATCAAACCTGATATAATATTTGTATGACTTAGAACCAGGACTTTCAAGTATATAGAGAAAAGGCCCTACTAAGCACAGGTATCGCCGCTGCCATACAGCTTCCCGATTTCTCACACCCTATCACAGAAAGAAATGTCGAGAAAATAAAACCAGACTAAAACGAGACCATATTATGTATGTATGTATGTATGGAGAGAGAAAAAGAGAGAGAGAGAGAGAGAGAGACCAACCTTTCTACTAAGAACAGACAACCAACCCTCAAAGTCAGCCTGATTCCACGGACGAAGGAGGTCCGGCCTGTCAATGTCCTCCTCTTGAAAGATTTTAGTTATTTGCATCAGTCTGTGGTACCGAGCAGGAGAAAAGTGGAATCCTAAAGATGGTAATTGTACAGCAAGTCTTGTTGACGGGTATGATGGGTTCTCTAATCGAATCTGTAAGTCATATCAAAACGAACTGACCTCAAAAAAACACAGCATCCTCACAAAATTTTTAGGAAAAATTGTCCACAACTTTACCTGTTGAAGCCTTAAGATTACCCCACATTTTTCAATAACAGGCAAGAAACTAACACCATCAATATTGGCAGAAGCTGCAGACTTCTTTAGAGAGGTTCGGCTCCAATGGTAATCACCATCAACCAAAAAAGCAGACACATCAGTTAAAACCAAATCAAACTGCAAATACAAATCCAGCTCCTTTGAAGATGAATGTTCATAATCATCCTGCAGTTAGAATCCATAAATTATACATTTCAAACAAAATAATTAAGATGATTGCCCAAAAAAAAAAAGAAAAAAACATAAATTGAGACTTATCTCCATCTACTAACCTGTGAACGTATGACCAAATTTCCCAAATCAAGAAGAAGTTTTGTTGAATGCTTGCCGTCAGGTCGAAATTCAGTTGGAATTGTAATCTTAGGAGCTGCAATATCCAAGTCTAGCAGAAACCTATGAACAGGTAAAAGATAGATATTTCTCATTATTAATAAACTTATCCAAGCAATTAGAAGTTTCTTATCAAATTAATGTAATAAATTATAAATATATTGATCAAATAAACCAAGAAGAGTTCACTGAACATAATGCGTAACACCAAAAGGCCACATCTGAAGATTATAGCCTACATACCTAGAGAAATGCATTTCCATGAAATATGATAATGAAAACTGAAAGATAAGTAAGTCAATACCAATAAAGTAAATACATAATTTCAAAGTTGCTGATTAAAATACAAGATTTACTCTTTCCTTGATGAATACAAAAAGCGGAGCAAAGAAGAATGAGACAGCATACAAAGCTTCCAAATTCAAAGTGTTAAAGGTTATGCACTATTAGCATCGAGTAAAAGGCTCATAAGGCCATTACGGTTCTGATATCAATAAACATAATTTAATTAGCTGTATGCAAGACTGTCCATCACAGACGTTATTTCCAACTAGAGGTAGAAGAGAGAAACAACACGGTGCAGCAGTAATAAGCATTAAGACAAAATCGACAAAAATAAAGAGAAGACACAATTGCTCCAGAAATCCTTAAAGGTAACTAATTCTTTTGTGACTGTTACCAATACAGACTCTGCTGGCACTCTTAGCCTAAAGAAGGTAGCAAACCTGGCATGGTCCCTCAAAGCCCTGTTCACTCGTTGCTGAGCAGAACGTTTGACTTCATCAATTGTCATCTAGTAATGAGTTTAATACAACATTAGCAAACCAATCATCACTAGAAATATGCTAGTAGTAACTCTTGTCAGAAAGTAGAGAGAATATGATAACATGATAGACTTAATCGTACTGGTCATGCAGAAGAAATTTATGTTTCTCCTTTTCTTTTTATCCTTTTTGGCCACAAGGAAAAATTCTTGTTAACAAATTAATTTCTAACCCTAATATAACTCCAGAAAACAGTGAACATCTGGCTGCTTTTATTAAATTCAATAAGATAATAGAATAATAGATACACAACATTAATAGACTAAATTTATTACTACTTAGCTTCCCATCAAAAACCTGAACCAGAACTATAAGCCATATATGCATTGATACAGTATATGATTCAACAGTCAGAAAACTCTTTCCCATATATTTGGCTACGGAAAGTATAGTTCAATAGAATGAAACAGAATGCATAAGAATGACAACCTGTACAGCGGCTGCAGCTTCCAGTGCAATGGTCTGACTGACAGCTGTATTGCTTTCGAAAAATTTGATAACTTCATCAAGAGAATCCTTGAGATACTGCCAAAAGACATGGACTTAACAAATACTAGTCCAAACAAAATTACAAGTCAATAGTTGGGAAAAGTTGCATACAGTCACATAACATGGAGAAGCTTTAGCAACCATGCTCCAGTCTACTTTTGCATCAAATGGCTTATAGTGGAAGACACCAACTAAGGAGTCGGATGTAGTTGCACTCTACATGAAGAAAGGCAAAATTAAGGTGCCACTACAGCTTTTGGGCAACGATGTAATCAATCACAAAAGCAATTTAGATGAATGAGGAAAATTAGACCTCAGCAAGAAGACCATTTGGAGATGATAATTGATATGACCCCAATCTCACGTCAAACACTTTTGTCTCTGGATAAAGCTTAATGGAGCAATCAAGGCCTTCACAAGATAATTCAGCAAGACATGCATGAGC
The DNA here is from genome assembly GCA_030664755.1 of Microcos paniculata. Taxonomy (NCBI): domain Eukaryota; kingdom Viridiplantae; phylum Streptophyta; class Magnoliopsida; order Malvales; family Malvaceae; genus Microcos; species Microcos paniculata. The sequence goes on from CP131460.1 coordinate 41,620,991, forward strand.
CCCATCCATAAGCTTTGAAGCATTATGTTTCATGTGAACCTCCAGAAAAGTCTGAAGAATGTCAGGTTTCTCATTAATCAAAACCACGTCATCTTCCTTATACCCTATAATTTTGTTTAGTCGCTCCCAGTCCTCCTCAGTGAAACGGAATGATTCACTTTCATCTTTAAGAGATTGACTACCCCTGAAATTTCAAATATAGGTCATTTGAGAAAATCTACAGCAGTAGCATGAAAGATAACTAGTTAAATAGTGTACTAAGAACATATTCTCCATACAAGCACTTACCAGCCAAATGACCACCACGATTGTTTAGCTTTCTGCTGCTTCAAGTAATTTTCTGATTCCAGTGACTGCTGCTCAACAAACTTGTGCGCCAACATTCTGCATATTACCAGGATAGAATACAAGTGATAAACACAGAAAAGCCACTGCACTTCAAAAAAGGTAGTATGTATTCAGATTTATAAAGTTATGCATATTTGTATAAGGACTGAATTAAACTGCAGATAATACGCCCACCATACTTAAGCAGGTGTCTTCAAGCTTCTCACTTTCTATGCCCATAATTACTACTTTGTTTAAAGTGGTATTGTCCTCTGTGGTATCGTAACAATTGCACCCAAATGTTGGAGAGGGTATTAAGCGGTACTATCCAACATAAATTAGCTTTAGCTATATGCAGGGACTCCATCTATTGCCATTCTGTGTTTAGACTGAAGTTGGATACTCGAAATATATAGTAAAGAAAAATAAGATCTAGCTTTCATATGAAGCTAAGGAGACTAAGAACATTACAGTAGTAGAATTAAGCCCATTATGCAATTAGAGTGCACATGATATCGTTCAATATGATTTGATTTAGAAAAAAAAAAGCCATTGTTATTGTACATGAGTAGCACTCTACTTAATAGGGGGTAGTTAAATCAAAGAGCAAACCAGTCCAAGACAACAAAAGTACACTTTTCAATGAGCAAACTAGCCAGAGAAAGAGAGTAATAAGCCAGAAAGCAAGCATGTTAAATAAATAGCTTTACTGACAGAGGTTATAATAAACTGTAAGCCCAGCACAAAAACGAAAGTGTTATATGACTACTCAAATGAGTTGAACAAAAAACAATACCTCCATTGCAGTATAAGTTCAATATCGAGTTCACGATCAAGCTCCTCAATTTCTTTATTATCATCAACCACTGGCCGATTCACATCAGATTTAAGCAGGGATGCATATAGGGATATATATTTCTTGCGCAACCTTGTATATCTCAAAACCTGCTCCCACGACAATTTCCCACTGCCACCACAACCAGATTTTTAGACAATGTAGAACCAAAAACAACTAGTTCCAAATTTAAATCATCTTCAAACAAAAGACAGATGTCCTAGCTTTAATAGAAGACAGATGAACAAATAAAGCAAAAAAAAAGTCAACATATGAACCATCTTGGGCAGACTAATACTGATTTTCAAGACTTAAATACATGACAAAGGCCTCCAAGATGATAAAGATTAAGGCTTAATCATATGACGAGAAGTTATTCAATAGGTTAACGAGGATGAGAAGAAACAGAAATAACTTGTTTAGATACCTAGCCTTCTTCATCTGATCAGAAACAGCTTTGTAAGCATACTTCCACCAAGACCTTGGATCTGACCTCAAAGAGACATGAGGACGGTAATGGGCATATTTCAACCTCTGATTGAACGCAGTGAAGTTGTCAGCCAATTTTAAAATATCGCTGTACCCATCCTGCATATAGCAAAAAATTAAAACCAATAAAAGCCTACATGTAAGAAACAAAGCAATTCCCAAAATAGAAACACAAAAAATAACCTTTGACAAACAAAGAGTCACATCATCCAAGTTCACTGCGGCTTTCTGGAGAGGTTCACCACTATCAGAAGATTCATTTTGCCGCAGCTTCAAGTACTTTGCATTCCCGGTAACTGGTTGCAGGAGGTAAGTGTGCTCTTCTAAAGGATGATCAGCTGGTTTGCCATCTTTTGTACCAAATCTAAAAACCTGAACTCATGGAAAATAAGGACATTCTTGGATGAGAGCTAAGAAAGAGTGAGGGGAACAGAAATGTATATATAAACTGAATTTAAACAATTAGAGGAAAATACCTGACCCCACTCAGCAGGAACTAAATCCTCCCATGGCTTATTGATATGCCAAGGAAATATATCGGAATCCAAATAAAGAGCAAGTCGATCCAGTTCAACAGACTACAAAAAGGAGGGGATAAAAACATAAATAGGGCATCGTAAGTAATAACTAATAGAATACTAGGAACGGAATTAAAAAGATTAGGGTCTCTCTGAAAAGCAACATTGAGCAGATAATAGCTCCACTGGATTGTGGTGTGGCGTTGCTAACAAATGACATACCAGAGCTACTTAATTAGCATGAAAGTTTAGAAAATAGCAGCAAACATTAATGTAGGGGCGCTGACAAAACATTTAACACAGAAAAGTAAACAAAATTAACAGATACAGAGTCTAAAATCATGCATGCTATGGTTCTTTGTTTGTTGAGAGTTTTAAATCTGATGAAAAGAACAACAGTTCAGCTAAGACCCTTCAGCCTCAACAGGCAAGCCAACAACAAATAAATTCATTTCCGCAATTGTAAAGAACAGATACGAAACAATCTGATAGAGTCCTTTTATGACCATCCATGTTTCAGTAAGCTTCTCTCTATCAAAAGTGACTGAAGCAATGAAAAATCAAATTAGATTTTTTTGACTAAAGAGGAACCTTCTGTATATGATCTAGTGCACCGCCAGTAACAAAAGTCTCCCTCCCACTGTCATCAACTGTCACAGCAGAGAGTTTCTCCAACGTAAGGCCAGCTGCAAAAGGGTGGCCAGGATTGCTAAAAAAGAAAAGGGAGAAAGAAACACTCATTAAGTTCCAGATGAATTGCTAGAAACATAGGGGCATCCATTGTAGGGTTTTCTTTACCTCTCAAGATCCTCATATCTGATGTGAATATTTGAAATTGAAAGCTTCAAGTTACCGATTATTGTGCTGATGAGGGAGCCCAACCACGATTTATTCTTCAAAGAAATGCAAGCAAAGATAAATTTAAATCCTAATAACCAAATATAAAGTCTAGAAAGGAAAGACTCAAAACATCAAAACTTTTTTAGTTTTGCAGAATAAATGGAGGCAATTTTCTGAAGCTAAATGCACAATCCAGAAACCGAGGTGGAATAAATTTATGCTCCATATACAAACAAACATACATTTATGTCTACCCTGCTGCAGGAGGTTCCATTCTAATGATTGAAAATACTTATAAACACACAAAAATTCTGAAAACCATAGAAGATCAATCCCTCTGGCCGCATCAGAAGTCAAAGCTCTTATAATATAGTCAGATAGGAATCACAATTCATAAAGTCACAAAGATGAAGGATCGTTTCACAGGAAAGCTTAGGCCCAATAGAAGTCTAAAAACCTAAATATTTAAGCACATAATGATTTCAAGAATCATTACTAGCTATTAACAACCACTATTTCAAAAGTACTAGATGGACAATCTCATTAAATACCATTTCAGATTTCAATTGATGCGCCCTTTCCAACAGCTTCATTTCCATTTCCTATCACCACCAACAAAAAATAAATTTATAAATAAACAAATTCAATACTGAAACACATTTTAAATGGTTAACAACACCAAGATACATACTGCTCACCCGGCCTTACCCGTACTCGGTTTTTCTTAGCTTCTTGGATAGCATCCTCAGTGCTCCCTTCAACTAAGGTTGCAGGTTCAGCCAATAAAAAAATGCGATCCAGGTAAACCAAAACTGGATCCTGACCTAGCCTACTCCATGGAACCTGAAGTTGGCATGTAAATCAAAGATTTATGAGAATGCAACAAACTTTAGAAGTAACACATGGATTACAGCCATTAATGGCATCATCAAGTCAGGCTTTGCATAACAGTTGTTACCCTCGTTAGGAGGATTAAAATCCAAGATTCAAATCCACTCATTCCTCTCAGACTTCCTCATGTCACCCATAAAAAGAGGCATGCAATACACCTTTTAAGTTACACTTCAACTCCATCAAAGATTCTGCACCACCACTGCTATACCACATCACCAACTTTAACCATCTTCACCATTAACCTTACAACTCCATTAGTTTCTGAACATCATAGATTCACACACACAAAATTAAGATTATAACTTGTTCCCTTGTATTTTATATTTTAATTATACAAAGGAAGAGGCAAACTACTACAAGCAAATCCAAAAAGTTCAAACATAGAGCATGACCCATGAGTTGATAAAACTTTATGACAACAACATTTTACACCACAAACCTTAAGCTTAACTGATCCAAGAAATCCTGCCTTGACCTTCACGGGCAACTTTAATGCATTAAGTGCCTCTGGCTTCAGTTGCATGTTTGTTAGCTCAACATCACCTGTTTTACATTTGAGAAAATAAGGCATCAAGAAACAACATAATCAGAGGGAAGAATCTAGTAATACAGACTGATCATTTGAAGCAAAATCAACACAATTCCCATCATACTACTACTTGTAACTGTCATAGACAATCTTACACTTCACCTCTTGACCATAACCCCCAATCAAATAAATAAATTACATAATTCTCGAAAGATAAGTCTTCAACAATATCATTCATACCCCCTCCACCCATTAATATCAAAACCCTTTTGCACCTTCAAATCCTAAACCTCAACAGCTCTGATTAGACAGAGTTCCTCAGTCCAATTTTCTTAAATGAGCATTCTAACTTCTCTCTTGCTTAGATTTCTCTCATTGCCCTCTACTCTCTGCTGTCAGGTTTTTCACCTCCATTAATCATCCCTTGTTTCCCTAAACATATGGGTAGAAAATGTTTTCATCCTATACAACTAACATTAGAATATGATGGAAATAACAACAAAAGTAAACACAGTGACCCACATGCCTACGGCTAAGTGCATTTGAATTAACAGAATCAGATTAACAGCCAAGATAGACCTCCCTGTTCATCACTTAGAACCAAGACAAAATCACTAAATGATCAGGATTCTATCACCATTTCTCAACCCGCATTCAAAGATTAAGCAAGTAAGAGAGTAGAACTCCATAGACCAACCAACAAATTAAGTTCAAACAAAAACAATCCAATTTCAACAAACATATATACGCACACTAGCTTAGTTCTATACTTCTATTCTACTTTCTCGATCACTTTCATCTATTCTAAAACATACTTCAATCCCAATCCGAAACCCAACTAGCCAAGTAGGACCACATAAGCATATTCAAAAAATAAATAAATAAATGTTCAAATTACACTTGACAACAATTGAAGAAGCATAAACATCAAAAAACCGATGAACTTTATGAACAGTTTCGGACACTAATTTTAACAGAGAAAGAAAGCGTCAAACCTTGCCAAACACTAATCTTAAGAGCTTCTTTATTGAGACCTCTCACGTAGTTCCCCAAATACCTCTGCAAGAGGTAAGCCACTTGATCCTCCAACATCTTTGCTTACCTTTTTTCTCTTCTCCGTCGCTGGATTCTTGAATCCGATTATATCCAAGATACTGATCAGAACAAGACTCTGAGGTGCAAAATATTGAAAAAATCCAGTGAAAGAAGAAGAAAAATTAAATGACAATAGTTATTCATTTGTTTTTATTGAGTTTTCTGAAAAGAGCAAATTATGGAACCAAAAAGAATTGCGGTTTTACGAAAAAATAAAAAAGAAAAGGAAACGTGGCCTTTCAGTTTCAGCAGGAACACGCCAGTCGTCTTTGGAATGGCAGGTAAGAGGAGAGTAATTATAGTCTACGGTAACTCGTAATTTATTGTTTGGATTTGTGCAGATCTTGGTGAGATTTGATAGGTCGGTTAACAAGGAAATCCTTAAGCTTTGACTTTTGACCGTAAGTGGCTAGAATCTATTGGCTTGTGGGATATGCAAATGTAACGACCATTACAGCTGATTGCCAGCTACTTATCCAGTCGGATTAAATAAATGCCCACTTTTTCTATTAATATTTACTAGCGTGCCACTGAATGAAAGGCGGTGGCATGTAGCCGCTAAGGAGCAAAAATGACACGTAGGCCTGATGACGTTTGCAACTAATTTTACGGATTATATTACTTTATTTTTATTTCCCCAGAAAACGGGCTTTGTCTTGAACGGCAAAGCGGCACGTGGCGTCTCAGCGGCAGCGCAATGGACGTTGCAGCCTGGTTCAAGATTCTCAATCCCTCACGTGCTCAGGTAGTTCATATCCAATTCTTGCTTGCAATCCTAGGTAGGCACCTTGCATGACTTGCTAGTTAAGAAACAATAACATTGGTGGATTGGTGGATTTGGCTCATCAAATCGAAGATTTAGATGAAATTACTATAATGTTTTTAATAATACCATAGTTAGATAGTTAGATTGTATGAGAATTTTGAAATCATATATAATGTGGAATAATTCTGCTCATACTTCATATTATAACTATGAGTGAATTAACATTTTTTTAAGTTTAATTAATTAATAGGAAGTTATTTTTTCTTCAAGGGGGAGGGAGCCAGGGAGGCCTAGAGGTGGGGGTGGGGCCAGGGGGTTGATGTGGGCATGCAAATTGCAAACAATGGCGCAGTAATCTAGGCCCAAGAACCAACAAAATGTTTTCGACTTGAGGCTCGTGGACTTTGGAGGAGGTTGCGTGTCTTGTAATCCCAAGGAGATCTTCATTCTTCCATGACTAGTTTGGTCCATATTCAAACCCACCCAGACATATAATTTGGACCGTGTCAGTTCAAGCCTTCAAGTTCAGTCAGCCACCGATCCAACCCCATGCAGGCTTTTTATCTGGGTTTGAGATTGGACCTCAGAAATGCAAGCCTAAGCCTGATGGTTGAAAGGTGAGAATCTGCAATTTTGCATTGCAATAAAGATATATGGAGAGTTAAACTTCAATGAGAGAAACAAATCATTATTTCAGCTTAAGCAGGTTTCAGGTTCAAGATCTTACGTACGCAGCTGTCTCCATTGAGGACTCACCCACCATATCCAGGTACGCGACACGGGTCGAATAGGGATTAGTGAGAGCGAAGCTCTGGGTGAAAACCAAAAACAAAAAAAGAGAAACAAATCATTATTTACGTTTAATAAACAAAGATTTTTGGAAATTTTCACCCTTTTTTTTTCTTGTGCCTTGAGTTCGCTTACACATGAATCTAATAATAATGATAATTAGTAAATGATTAATCTTATGCGTTCTTCATTCAAAACAATGGCACCAATCATCTTCAGCTAAACTGGAATTAGTTTATATCCTAATAGTTGATTCAGGTTTTCTAGGTAAGCTCACTTCAAAGTTTGATTTACAATCATCTGAGATATGGTCCAACAATTCCAAAACAGATCCTTTTTGGTCTTTCTTTTTAGGCCATCAATTGGTATTTTTATGGTCTAGAGGTGTGATGAACCATCCGAGTAATGGCCTCTTCCTGAAACATCCAAGAATGTGTAAAAAATATGCTAGATATCCAATGCAACTTTGAACTTTCAGTCAAAAAGACCACGACGGGGAAAGAAGGGTTAAAAAAAGGATTCTCATTATTAACTATGTTAAATTTCAATGCAACAAGCTTCAGCATTACAACTGCTAGGAGGATTGGTGATGAAGCCTAGCAAGTAACAAGGCAAGCAGTCATTGTTTCCTTGGTGGGAGCTATATGGCAGGTAAGGTAAACTACAGTTACCGCACAAAGCCAAATTCCTGAACTGAGAAGCAAATGCCTTTTTACCTAAAAAGGCACTTTTGCTTTGCTTTCCCAAATTCCCACTTTACCTCTCCACCTTGACCTCAAGGTAAAAAGAATTAAAAAAAGTACCATAACTGTAAGCTTAACAATGAAATGGAAATCAACAGAAGAAACCAGCTTTTTATGTAAGTTCCATGTATGTCATTCTCTTTTAACATTAGTGATACTGAAAATAGAAAAGAAAATTTGTACAGAAATAGAACAAAGAAGAGCCCAAAAAACCTTTCCCTTCTCATCATTTTTCATTGCTGCCTTCGCATTTTGTTAAGAAAAAAAAATCAAATCTAATAAACCCAAAAAAAAACCCCGAAAAAGAGCCACATCATAGAGTAGATCCCGGCTATCTCACATGTCACATCCTTACATATATTCATATAACAATTCACAGTTAAAACTAGTACTGTATATATTTTCCTTCATAGAAAAAAACCCAGGAAAAAAAACCTTAAAAATAGGCTCCCTTTTCTTCCTCTCTTCTCTCCTTGGCCCTTTTCTCCATGCATCACCATGCCTTCCTTCCACTTGTCTTCTTTTTGTCTTTGCTTCAAGTATTTATATATAGCAGCAGATAAGATATGCTGTTTATTCGCTTTGTCAGGTGATTTAGGCAGCTGCGACAGTGCCTGTCCGGAAAGGGTAGTCCTTTGTGGGAGATGTAGATTTCCTTTGGTCCTTCTTTCTCAACGCTTTCATTGAGGAAGAAAGGTTCCAGTTCTTTTCCTTGGCTTCATCTATATCTATTTGTTCTTGTCTGCACTCTTCACTACAGAAAGGTGTGTCCCCTCTGCAAGATTCAACATAACAAATCATAAATACCAATCAGCAACCAAATCTAATCTATTTAAGGTCAAAAGCAATATAACCAATCTTTAGTTTCTATGAAATCTAATGACTTAAAGGCACTTAAAATTCTCTGTTTTCCCAGCTTCTGGAGCACGGAAGCTTTATTCAGAAACCAATTCTAGTTTATCAGTTGAAAACTATAACATATTTGTTCAACTAGCTCTGGTAAAGCTATTTTCTTGTACCCAGAGTCAGCCAATCTCAGCTCCAAGGATCAAGGTGGGGAAACTTCATTAAGCAAATGTGCACTACCTCGAATTTTTTTAGCCTCCGACTGAAAATATTCATCGGATCTTTCCAAAAATAATTCACTTTCTATCAAGAAAGCACTGGATTTTTGTAATATGCACACAAAATATGTACTAACCTGTACATAAAGATGTCTCGGTTGCCCCCAAGGGGCTTCTTGCAAAGAAAACAGGCATCCAAGAAATGGGGTTGATGCTCTTCAAATCTGGCATCGTAAAACCTGGCAGACCTTGGAGAAGAAACAGAAGAAGACAGATTTCTCAAACTACTTCTCCTAGAGTAACAAAGAGACCTCGAAAAAAATCCATTTTGGTTATGACTTTGGTAGTGGCTTCCCGAATATCCAGCTTCCATATCTGCAAGAGAGGCCAGCCCATCATCTTCTTCAATGAAACAAGGCCTTCTTGAAGGTCCAGAATAGTCCATTTCAGATTCTTTTAAGAGAGAAGTTCTGGTCTTTCGGGTTCTTTGAAAAGGAGGAGGGAGAGAGAGGAGTGTAGGGAATGAGAGGAAAGAAGAAATGGTTGAGAAAGGAAGATGAGTGGGTGAAGAAATAATGGAGTAGATTTTATAGGTAGAAAGCTTCGTTTTATGTTGAGAAAGAGACTATAAACAACGGCAGGCTTCGGGAATCCGTGCAAGTGAATCCATTGGCTAGAAATACCTGCATCTCCAAGCTCAAAAATTATTTCGGGTTAGTAGTTGTGTTGCCTTGACTTTTTTGCCATTCATATCTAGACTCAAAATACCACAATGCCATTGGACTAAAAAATTTCGTTCAATTTTCCAAAAATTTGAAAAAATAATTACTGATAATAGTAGGAATGGCAATTTGAGGGTAGCGAGGGCTGCGACCCCCCCCCCTCCCCCCACAACCCAACGCCTCTGTCTCATCTTTTCATAGGCCGGACTGGAGCAGAGGCAGGTTGTTCTATTGATATATATTTTATTTTATAAAAATATATTTAATAAAATAAAATTATATAATATATACTTAATATATCAAATTTAGTATACTTTTTAAAATATTTATAAAGTAAAATAATAATTTTAATTGTTAAGTTATACTTCTTTAAATTTAATATAAATTTTTTTATTTATTTAAAAGTCATAAAAATATATATTTTACTGAAAGTTATTAATTATTATATATACCGGTGGGGCGAGGCGGTTGTAGTTAGAGGTGTCAAATGGACGGATTGGGCGGGTTATAGGTTCGGATCAATTGGATCGGGTTAATTTAACCCAAAGAAAATTTCGGGTCATACGGGTTTCGGGTCATTTGGGTTCGGGTCACACGGGTTTCGGATTATTTGAGCTCGGGTTTTTCGGGTTTGGACCTCGAGTCAGTCCAACCCGAGTTTTTCGGGTTTGACCCATGGGTCATTTGATTTTGGGTTTTTCAAATTTTTTCATTGAGTCATTTTGACATGAGTCATGAATTTAGTTCGGGTTTTTAAGTTAATTCATAAATTATTTTCATTTGAGTTTTCAATTATTTATTTTAAAAAATTAAATTTATAAGTTAACTCTTTAATAATATATCAAGTAATCAACTAATCGAAGTTAAGCAATTATTTATAGTCATCTGCTAGCACGAGTCTTCATGCACATAAATTACATACCATTAAACTTGTAATTTATAAATCTTAATTATTAAGTAACAAACTAATAAGTAACTCTTCAATCTTTAATTCTTTATGTTTTTTCTTTTCACTCTCCACTTCCTATTTCTAATTCAACAGTAAATTTTAATTTTATTAAGTTGAATCAAAATAATTAAGTAATTAAAACAAATGAAATTATGTATTCATGCTTTTTAATACTATTTATACAACATATTAACAGATATATAAATGATAAAATCAAATTAAAGTATTATATCCATAAATATATTAGGATTATATCGACTTATAATTTATGAGACATGTGACATATCTTATGTAACATATCACACGTTACATATGATAAGAATTAAGTAGATTTTTTCAAATATAACTATCTATCATTCTATCTCTTATTAAAAGTATAATATAATAAGAGATATATTAAAGTATAACTTATAATTTATAAATTGTAGGATAAAGATTAAAATTTAAGAATATGAAAATGTTTTTTATTTCAATTTAAAAAGACATTTATTTTTTTATTTTTTAACAAATTTATTAAATAAATTTAATAATATCTAAGAATGAGAAGGTAATATATTACTTAAATAGATTTTCAGGTTATTTCGGGTTAGCCTATCGGATTAAACGGATTTCGGATCAAACAGGTTTCGGGTTAATCGGGTTTCGGGTCAATCGGATTTCGGATCGGTCGGGTTCAGGTCGTTTACTTTTTTTGGTCAAATCGGGTTGGATTAGTTTCAGATTTGGACGGGTTGGGCGGGTTTCTCGGGTCAGGTCAGCTTTTGACACCTCTAGTTGTAATCATATACCAAAACCATCCCGCCTCTAAAAAAAGTGGAACAATTTGGACAGATTGATACAAAATTAACGGGACGATTCGGAGTTTGCCATCTTTAAATAATAGTGTTCACAAAACGTAATTATTCATTGATTGATTTCATTTATAAATAACGCCATATGAAAAGTAACAAAAATGCTGTCAAATTGATTCAAATCATATGTTTTTATCTTGATGTCATTTCTTTTTGTGTTTTAAAGTATTAAGATTGAAAAATGCATTTATTTGTAATTAAATAAATTACTAATCGAGGTTTTAATTCACTACATTAGCAACCTTTTTTGGGAAAAAATGAAAACAAATTCAATTAAATTTAAAAAAATGTAAACATTCTTTCTTAATAAGTAAAAATTTTCTTTTAGCAAATTGAAATTCTTTAATAAAGAGTGTTCGATAAAAATAAAGTAAATAAACATGGAACGAAATGGCAATGTTGTGGTTTTGGACAGATGAGGGGGCGACAAAGAAGAATTTGACAGTCTCGTATATAGGACTAGATCTTCAGAAACAAAGGCCCCACACTCCATATTCTAACGTCGATATCTGAGGAAGGCCCCACGCTCGTGCAGTGCGCGTTAACGTAATGACCACACCGCCATAATCTTGGCTCAAGGACTGTTTGGTTTCCCCCTTTTCCCCTTTATTTTCTGGTGGGTCTCTCCAAAGACTAGTAAAAATGTAAAATGGATTTTTGGGCTCCCTCTTTCAACTTGTAGGATTTTAATGCACTTGTTTGCCGTTGAATTTCAACTTTGGCTCTGTTTTTTCCCTGAGCAAGTCCACACATCTTTTTTCTAATTTTTGAGGGAACAACAAATTGAAGAAATAAATACTAATTCAATAACTTGGACTTCACATTTGTTTTTGCCCTTTGATAGTACTCCTTCCTTTCTATAATATCTGTCGTTTTTTAAAAATTTTTTTTTTCAAATTATCTGTCATTTTAAAACTTTTATAAAGCATTAATTACATTATTTATAACTTTACCCTTTTTTTGAATTAATCCTACAAAGCATTTATTATTAAAAAATGAGTAATAAAAGGGTAAACTTGCCCTTTCATAATATTTTATCTAAATTCTAGGAGTCTTTAATGACAACCTTAATTTTTGTGCAAAACTTTAAAATGACAGATATTATGGAAAGGATGGAGTAGTAAGTAATTAAATACCCTAAGAAATTGAGTTAGGAAGGAGTTAAGAAGGACTAATTTGTGTGAAGGATTATTGGTGGAGGGGGTTGAGCTTGAGGGGGACATAAGCATACCAAGAAACCGAATCTCAATGGTTTTGAGCATCCTTGGCCCCAAAGAAAATGTGTTTGAGGGAGAGCATGTGATGATAGGTGAAGAAACAAAATATCTTGGGGGTTGTAGGCCAGTTTTTGGATTCCAAGCAATGGTTACTTAATTGGGTATTAACTCATTAAATATTTATAAGCCATGATAATGTCAGATACTGTGATTGTATATCAAGCTAATCCCTCAAACAAACACTTGAGCTTCTTTACTTAAATAAAAAACAAAAACATATAATATATTGTTTGGGATAAATTTTAATATCCAATAGTTATATTAGACTTCAATTAATTTGAAATCAAGTCGTATTGAATTTTAAATGAGAGAAACTCTCTCTAATGCTATTCATATTGTATTGTATTGATCGGATGAAATACTAAGTACATTTTTTTTTGTTAAAAGTGAAAGCACTACTGCTCAATTCATCTATTGGAGTTACAAAAATCCAGGGAAGAATATCTCCTTTTTATTGAAGATAGTTGAATTTCATTTGGTATTTTATTTAATTAATTTTTAGTTTAATGAAGACACATCTTAAATATTAAATCTTAAATCTTACACTATATGAAAACTCAAAACCTAATAACTTAAGGAAGAGAGATCACGTCAAACTCTCCCTCCTTTTTTTAGTATCATTTTTTTAGAAAAAAAACTTAACGAATACTATAAACGAAAAGGTTTTTAAGTTTAATTTTTTCAATTTAAATGTTAACATATTTAAATAGATCATTAAATTTAACTATTAATTGGTTTGTCTAAATATTAATTGTACATATCAGGCATTAATTTTTTTGGTATATATGTAAATTAATGTCTCTTTTTATGCGCTCATATAATATTTATATATAATATGTGTAATTGTATATATCAAAATAACTATATATTTTTTATGTACATTTTTAATTCTATATATAATACTAACATATTATTTATTTCATATTCTATCTTTAATTTTTTTTCGTTAAAATATTTTACCCGGGTGAATTTCTTGTGACAACTGACCAAATTAGTGTAAAATGGTTTTAGGACCAAGGAAAATTAAATGCCCCACTTTCAAGTTTCAACAAAGTTTGGAAAAAGTCACTGAGTCTGAGAGAGCACAATCTTAATCATTCATTAAAGAGAAAAAGAGTACTTAAAATTAAAAGCTTTTGATGGTGTACGCCCACGCGCCATGAATGCAGGTAAGGCTCGTCAGAAACTCCCCAAAAGCCCTTCCAACTGTACTTTGTACACTAGTAGTAATACATAATTTATTTTTTACTTCTAATACTCCTTTTTATTTTTTTTCAAACAAGTAATTTTTTACTCAAAATAAATAAAGGAAAAAAAATTTAAAAAAAGGGAGAATCCACGCCGCGGTTTCTATTGCTGCTCACCGCTCGCTTCACTCCAACCTCTTACGTCAATGGCCTTCGCTTTTTCTATCATTCTTTTGTCGTTTTCTTTTCCTTTTCTCTCTCCAACTTCACCGGGGCCCACATCCCAAAACCATTGAAGGTGGGGACCATCCCCTTCCATACTTTCCTTTTCTTTTCGTTTCTGTATTTTTTTACCATTGATGATTATGATGATGCCATGGTTTTTGGCCTTTGATGTTCGATTGCGATAGAAGCCACTTTTTTTCTTTTCTTTTTTAAAAAAAAGCCAAAAATCAAAATTCTTTTTTTGAAAATGTTAGTACTAATTAATTAAATATAAAAACCAGTACTAATCAATTTCGTCAGTAAATATTTTGCCAGCTGTTGTCCATTTCGCGCATCCATTGCAAATCGTTGATTTTTTGGATTTTTAAGGGTAAAATGGTTTTCTTAAACTAAATCAAATTGAAATGAAGCTTTCTTATGACTAAAACCTTCGAAAAGATCTAACCTCCCTTTCATAAAATAAGGAACAAATCATTTGTGTGCATGCATCATCACACGTCGAAAATGACCAGGAGATAAAGTCATTCAAATGAAACAAGGGTTTTAAGTATATTTTGGTTTTGATCTAGTAAACGTGCACAGCATAAAAATTGAATACCCATCATTTTAATATTTCAATGTAAAATAATTTCAAAATAAATTTTGTACACTAGAGATAGCCTATTATTCCCTAAAAAAATGAATTTTTTCTTGGCGATTAAGAATAACCACATTAAACTTTTTGATTGAAAATTGAAAACTTAATAAAAAGATTGACAATCTTTTAGAACATATCAAAACATCAAATGTCAGTTTACCCTTATATATCTTATGGATCACGTTTATGATGCAATTCCGTGACAAAGAACGTTATTTGTACTATCGAAGATCCCTTTTTTTAAATAATAGAAAAAAAAGAACATCTTTTTTTGGTAAAAATAGGAAAAATCTATATTTAAATCTGCTTGATATACATATATTTTTCAAATTAACCAAGAGAAGAAGAAAAATAGTGACTTACGGAAAAAGGTTAAAAATAAAAAATACTATTACTCGTTCTATTATTTTTATCTATTTTTTTAAATATTCTTTTTTATTTATCTCTTGTTATAAAATAAATAATAAATATTTTTAAATTTTTAAATTTATCATTATTTTTTATCATATTATTATGTACATCCAAAAAAAACTCATAATCACTAAAGATAATTTTAAAAACTTAACGATTCTTAACTATTTCTCTTAAAATTTATAAAAAAATCAAAAGGTCAAAATAGAAAATACTAGTATTAAATAAAAGAGGTGAAGGACATGAATGCATGATGTGGTCATAACTTTAACCTTGGCACTTGTTCCGAGGTTTTTGTTTCCCCAACCACAGCTGCTGCCCAAAAATCCCGGTCAGCCCGCCACTGCCCACCTGCCCTTCCTGCCCGTGCTTTTGCACTGTACACGTGTGTCCTGGTGCTTGTCACCACCACAGCACCTAGATATCCTCTTTCCTTCCACGTGGCACATCTAAACGCGACAAAAAATACAATTACATTTGCCAGTAGTAGTCAATTTTGACGGTGCCAGGAGCAGCAATCCTGTACGAAAATATGTGCTCTTCGCAAATTCTAGGATGGACGGTTGAGATTTTGGCGAGGAGAAAATGCATTTCACGATCAATGATCATGTCATGTCTGGTTACGATCTTCTAGAACCGGCCTATTGCTTGTAGACAAAGATTCGGGTTCGCGTTTTCAGGGGACTGACCGATTATGGAAATTTAACAGTCATATATAGTTTAAAACTTTTTTTTATACTTCTTCCGACTTATCTTATTTTTTTTTAATATTATAATTTATTTATCTCTTATTATAAATAAAAAATTAATAAATTTTAATGCTCAATTTTATCTTTTTTTTTTATTAATATTATATCATTACACAAGATATTAAAAATACTTACAAACATCAACAATAATTCAACTAGATTTTCTCTCGAATATATAAAGGATTTCAGGACAACAGCAAAAATAAAGAGTATTCCGGTCAGTGAAATTTAAAATCAAAGTGGTTTGGATTTTGAAATAAAAAATCAACTATGTAAAAAGAAATAAATTTTTAAAGTGAAAGTAGGTTGAAAATCTGCTTCCAGAATGGAGGAAAAGTATTTAATGTGAATCAAGGGATATTAATTCTTGGGGAGAAATGGAGGCAGAGATATGTAGGAGTAGAGGGAGCAGATCGGTGGCAGAGGAGCAGGTTTCCAGAACTTGACTTGTGATAAATGGCAGAACAGGCCATCTATGGACCAGCTGAAATGGGCTACAAAAGCTCACGCCATTCCTTTAGGTTTCTTTAGACTCAGACAACTTTTTATAAATTTTAACGTCAATATAACTTTCGGTTTTGGGTATGGTTAAATTGTGTAACTAATCCTCTGTGATTAAGAATATATATATATATATTCTCAAAAAAAAGAATATATATATATAGTCTATCTATTTTAATTAAATTAAATTAATTTTATTTATATTTATTTAATATTAATCTATATTTATATCTTATTTTTATTCCATAATAAATCTTCTTTCAACCTCCCTAATCTTATATAACATAATTTACTTGTTTTACTGAATTATAATTTTATAGTAAAGAAATCAATATTACGTACAAATTTTACTTTTAATATCTAAGTTGTCAATAGACAGTTTTAGAGGTAGATTATTTCGTAATATTGTATAAAAAAAACTTTTTTAATACTTTTTATATTCATTGAAAATATTTAAATGTGAGAATTTAATTTTTTTTATAAGTCAATGTCTTAAAAATTATGCTGACATTTATTTTTCTTTTTTTAACTTTCAAATTTTCTTTTATTTTCTCTTATATATAAGTTTATTAATTTTTTAAATTATATTTAATTGTTATTTGTGAAGTTATAAATAAATATCATATCAGTATTTTTTTCTCTTTCAACAAATTGATTAAATCAAATTTCATATATACCAGTAGTATTAACACGGAACAAACTACTAATTTTAGTTAAATCCCTAATGATATTAAATATCTGTCGTTAATTGTGCTGATATAGTATTGATTATGATAACTTGTGCTTTTAAAAGATATTTAAAAAGTTTCATGTTATTTTTTTTACCACATGATTTATCTTTTGCCCTCGAACAGATCATTTTGCATTTTCTTTTAAAAGCTTAATTTCATATTTTCTTATGAGAGATTTTATAATCACAATCAAAAGATATTCAATATAATAAAAAAATCACATACAAATTTTATAATATTTTTTATAAGTACACGTTAATACAGTTAATGTCACATCAATATAGTTAACGATGAAAATTTAACACTATTAAAGATTTGATTAAAATTGGCAATTAATAACAATAAAAGAATTCAATTTGATCAAATCAAAGTAGATAAATTAAATCCATACTTTCTATATAATAGAATGACTAAATATTTAATTTGATCAAATTTTTTGCTTGAATTTTGCTCTTTTCACATTGCATACTTTCTGTCTTCATTCATGCGAGTTGTGAATCAGAATTACGTAGTAATAGACACTGCCACACATTTATTTTTTCTCAAATGTACCAACCCTCAGTCAGTCAGTCCTCACAAAAAACTAACTACTAGTACTATTTCTCTTTTACTCTAATTTTATTTTATTTTATTTTTTATTTTTAATGAATTTCTATGATATAACTAATTAATTAATTATAAAAACAGAGTTAAGTAAAGTAATTTTGTCACAATCTAGTTGTTTCCAACCAAACAATAAGATCGATGATGAGCAAGCCTCACATGGGGATGAATCATAATAGTGCAAGATGGAACGAGTTAAACCCCCCTTAATTATTAAAAGGTCACTTTAAACACATAAAAAAATGGGTCACAAAGTGTGATTTGATTCTAATGACGACATAATCTTGATTTGAATTGACAATCTCCATATTTTAATCGAGACCCTTTTTAAAGTGGACTTCATTTTCTTGTTTAACTTTAATGACATGCTCGAACTTTTTGCAACATTAGGCCGGCTCATGTATAAATCATGATCTAATTGCCCTCACTTTTATGATATAAAACTTTATTAGCATGAAAAATAGGAAATGAATGTGAAATATATATATATACTACCCTATATGAAATGTCAATGAGCATTAGAGGAGAGGGAGTATAATTGTCACTCTCTCATTGGCTCCTTTTTTTTTATGTTATGGGCTAAAAAAGCCCATTTGTTTTTTTCTTCATCTTTTTTTTTCATTTTAGAGTTTTCTTTTATTTTTAAAATTTTTAATATATATTTTGTAGGAAATTCTCATTTATAATAAGTCTAAAAAAAAGGTTTTACTTAGTGATTTTGTGGGGTTTGAGAAAAAATTTTCACATTTTTATATTATATATATTTATTAACAAAATTTTACTATTAAAGAATTTAATATTTGATTATATGTAATTTTTAAATATTATATATTACATTTTGATCTACATGTAATATCAATAGATGATGATTCTATGTTACATCTTTAATTTTAATATATTAATTTTTCCTATTAATCCTATCATATTTTTAAAAGATAAAAATTTAAGTACTTAAAATTAAAAAAAAAGGGATCCCGGGACGTAGACCTGGTTAATTTCTAGTATTATTAGATATATAAAGAGTATAGCATCTAAATATCTAATCAATTCCTTTTAACTTGTATATAATAATAAAAAAATATATTTTTCGTGCTAATGCTGTACCTTACCCTTTTCTCTCCATCAAATGCAAAGTGGGGAATTTTCTCGTTCGGTAAATTTTGCACTCCCACTGTGGACTATGGACTTTTACAGTTTTACCAGTAGAAATCAGCCATTGATTTTGTGAAAAAGACCCAAGTCACTAACTTATTTACTAATTTGTTTTTCTCTCTCTTTTTCGAGGCCGGTGGTTTAGTCCCTTAAGATGGTTTTTCGTCCAACATCAAGAAGTTTACATTTCGGTTTGGAACAATTTTCACATATATTCTCACTTGACGACCTATGCTGACCCTTTGATAGAGACCGCCAAGAAAAAAAGACCCTTGTGCCAATTTTGTGTTTGATTCCTGGATTCTGTGAGTGCCGTTGGAACGACCCCTAGATTTAGTTGCTTGGGGCCCTTCTCTAAATAAGTGGGCCACCTGATTGTTACGAATTTATTTTGAAGTAAATTCCTCCGGAATTTGATTCTAGGCAACAATAATTTTTGTTGCTATTGTGTTTTTAATCAACAATCATTTTTTTTTGGTCGGAATCAGCAATCATTTTGAAAGTTACATATTTTAGGGGACATTAGAGGACTAGTTGGTAGTAAAATAAAAATTTCAAGGAATATTTTGACAACTTTAATAAAATACTATTACTGTGTTCGGCCAAGCAACAATCTTAATGATGTCGTCGGGTGCATGCACCTCAATGTTAAGACTTGCTCGTAGGGGAATCAACTTTAGAAATAGGTGCATGTTCCTAGTTATATATTTAACCGGTGAAAACTATGTAAAAACGACAACGTAAGTGCCAAGTCATCAACATTAAAGCTTTTCTTACTTTTTTGTCCTTTAATAATATATAATCTTCTAGAAAACACTCCTTTCACTTGCATTTCCACAACTACAATATTCATTAGATTCACGATTTTTCTAATGGTGCTTTCAATATGCCATATATTTTGATATAACGCCATACATAACACATACATCAATTTAAAGATAGTCTTTGAACAGCTAGACGAACCATAGAGGGAACTGTATTTTTTTTTTATTTATTGCCGACAAAACTATGAAAAAGATTTTCAATATCAAATATTCGAAAAGGCAGACTCAAATCTCCTTCACGTACGAGAAACAACAAAAATTGCAAAATCGTTGATTGTTAAGTTTTCTCTATTGACAATCTCTCTTTTATTTTGATGCTTTCTCTTGTCGCATACTTATATTAAAAAAAAAGAAAGAAAGAAAATTTGTGTGACACGTAAAAGGACAAATATTTAACGAAAATATTGCACAAACAACAAATCTAAGTGTATATTTGTTACATAGGATTGTATTGAATAGGATGAGAAAAAAATTACATACATGTAATTTACAGTGTGATTTTATAATATCGATATAAATTTGTATTATAGAGATAATTATTTATAAGATAAATCAATATTATTTATAGGACGAGTGTATCATCTGATGATTGATTCATCATATAAATAATTTTTTCCACAATATAAATTTATATTAATACTATAAAATCATTCTACAAAATACATACAATATTTTTCTTATTCTATCTAATCTAATCAAATATAATAAACACGTCTTAAGTTTTCTTGTTTATTTGTTCATTATTTGTATTGTTGCAAACATAAATTTTCAAGTACATTGTTTTTGCATGTTAAAATAGAGTTTTGCTATATGACTCGCCTAAATTCATCCTTCTAATATTCCTCCTGACGTGGCAGGTCACATTTATTTTTCTTTTTAAAACCTTACCGTTATAATTGTCAAAAAGGAAAAACTTATCTTACAAATATGATAATTTTTTAATGTGAGGCTAAACCTTATTAAATGAGAACCTAAACTTTTGTGATACATTGATACTCATAAAAACTTGACAAATCAAAAAAAATCACGACGTCAGGAATATTATCAGAAAAATTAAATATTAGAATATCAAGAAATATTTTTCATTAAAATACAACCAAAATCTCCACAGGAAAAAAAAGGATTAGGATCTAAAATCTTTTCGCACACATGACATAATTAAATTGACATATCGTATATAGATATACAATAATGAAAAATCTTGATAACAAATTTTTTTATAATAAATATAGTTCCTTATTTGTATGATACTACAGAGAGAGGATACTTACTATAATCTAGATATTTTCAACAAATTGAAAATGACTATGACTTCCATTCAATACTAATATTTCTCTTAATTTTTGAATTTACTCTCTTCTTGTTTTTTAAATAAATTTCTCCTCTAATTCAAACTGTCTAATTAATTAATAAACTTTTTTTACTTAAGAAAAAAATTAACGGTTTTGCTAGCCATTCATTTCTCTCCCTTACGATTGTTTGACTTTCTATTTTAAGAAGGTATTTTTATTTAATGTAATACTCTTTTCAAAAAAATAGAATATTAATTTTTCTATATAAGTATGTATATATATATAAAATAAAAATTATATAAAGACAGCTGTGTTTATTGTTTACACGTGAGTGATAAGAGAGCACCACCACACCACACCACACGTTACAAAATTTGGGGCAAATTTTAAATTTATAGTGACACGTGGATGCAACATTAACTTCTGTGACAGTAAAAGATTTGATTCTAGCTCAAACTACAAGGCATGGGGCATCCAACAACAACATAGACTTCGCCACGTGGAGCAATAGCTTTGTCCCACGTGTGTCTCCCCAGCCCAGGCATGTTCTAGAACTCGAAACCACCTCCTTTATTTTATTCTCTTTTTTCATTTCAATTTTCTTTATTGTAGGACTATTTATTTAATTTTACAAAAATTCCTTTCTTTCTTTTTAGTCCTTTGTAGTTCTTTAAGGTGGCATCCGAACTCCGAAGCAACCTTTGCTTTTGTTTTCTTGCGTTATTTATATTTGTTGGCCTGCCTTTCTAGGAATTATTAAAAAGGGTTTATTCACTTGTTCTTAATTAAATTAATTAATTAATTAATACTCGGAATTTTCTATTGGGTGGCATTATTTTTATTTATTTAATAAACAGAATGTGCTAATAATAGAGATTCCTAGTTCATGGTGGCATCAAATTTTGTGAGCCACGTATGGAGGAGAATGAAGCGTGTGTTTGATCAAGGGTTCTCCACGGCCATCCTATGGAGCTGTGCTCAATAACTAATATTTTCTTTCTTTAATTGTTCTTGGAGTTGGAATCGGTAAGTAGGCATGTGCATGTTAGGGTCTTCAGTAAGCAAAGTTTCATTCGTCCTAGAGTTATTCCAAAAGAGAAAGAAGAAAAAAAAAGGCAAGGTATGATTTTGAAAGGCTGTGCAGAATTTAGAGCCATTCTTTCTTTGGACCTTGAATGAATGGGGCGGCTTTTGCCTTTTGTTTTTATTCAACCAACAAGCATAATAACGGGAGAAGAAAAAAGTGCCTCAGTAAAGTAGTAAAAAGAAAAAAAAAAAATCTTTGGATAGATATAGTAATTGAATTAGCTAATTTTTTATTTTTATTCAAATCAATTAAACTTAGGTAGAACTCAGCAATAGTTGAAATTGAATTAATGGGTTTTTTATTTCCTTTTTCTTTTCAGTCAATAATAGATAATAGATTGATTTTACAAAAATAAAGTCTAAAGGCCGAGCCCATACACTTTTGTCCACTAATAATACACGCATGCTTTTGTCTAATGCCAGAACAATTGGGCTTTATGGAGGAAACCCAGGTCGGGCTTTAGGGTGCTCAGCCCATAGATAAGGGGCTCAAGCCTACACAAAAACAAAATAAAGGGAAACCAAAAATCTTATCATGCATGCCTACGTAGGTTACTAAAATGTTTAGTCAGAGTGAAATTTTGGATATCGGTGAAAAATAAAAAAAAATCTTTAATTAGCCATTACTGTGTCTCCGATGGAGCTTTCCCGTTGAAGTATTGCATTCCATTCAAAACGAAAAGCATGATTAAATCTAGATTATTATTTGAGTCGGCATCATTACCACTTGTGAGGAAACAATCTCAAAAGCTGGGTTTATAAAAGATAAAATGTTGACCCGAGGGGCGGTGTTGTGTTTGTAACTTGATGTGGTAGAAATCAGCAGGGCAGACAAAATACTAAAAATAATTGCTAATCAAATTGACAGGATGAAAGGTTACCCCCGAAGCTTCAAAGTTCTACAAGTGTCTAAAAGACTTAAAAAATCAAAATGGGAACTTGAAGAGGGAAAGAAAGGGAAATGGCAGTAAATGCGACATGCGACATGGCTTCTGCTGATTGCAGGTAAGTTTGACAGTCGAACCATTCAGGAAAAGTAGTTTGACTATGGGCTCCGAAGAAATTTAGGTACATGGCAGTTTGATTTAAGGACTAAATTGTCACTAGTTGTTTGTGATTATATATAAATAATAACTTGGCACCTTTAACTTTCCAGTTCTAATTAAACATTAAACAAACTAACTAAAGAATAAAGGAAATTGATTTTTGATGATTTTCTAGTGTTTTTCTCTTTTTCTAACTTTCTCAGGATTACCGACACGACACCCGTGTGGTTAACCCATTCTTTCATTTTTGGACCAGGAGCCCATTTTTTTAAGGTGATGGTCCTTTAAAAGTTAAAAGCGACCTAGAGCAAAGCAATCCGGTCTAATCGTCTCGTCCTTTGGCCCGTACAAACTCCGGGGCCCTGGGCTGTTGCTCCTGCTGTAGACATACTCTGTTTTGTCAATCCATGGTTGTTTGAGTTAGCCGTATTAAGGGAAAATTATTACTCTCTACTAGTCTACCATCGTATGTTAATAATGGTGAAAAGAAAAAAGTGAAAAGTGAAAAGGGGCAGAACAGCTTGAAAGAATTGAATTATTTGGAGAACTTTTGACCATAGTGGGGATGGCCGATGCACCCACCTTTGGCCTTGAGAATTACGAGCAATGACCCTCACTGAGCCACCCATGGCTTTTCTTCTCAATCTTTGATTGTTGGTTGTTGAACTTTAATAAATGGCAGGAAAGAAACAAATATAATTGCTCCTTCATACCTAACACTAACAGGAAACAATAGTGTGCAAAATCGAGAGAAATAAAAGGCAAACATTTGTACAAGATTACTTTGCTTCACATTCAATCATAATAAAAAAGAGTACCACTGCGGCCACTTGCACGATTCTGATCACTGATTTACTCAATTTCTTGATTTGAATATTTGGATTTCTAAATTCTTCCATTACCCTTTTGAAGTTTACAAGGTCTTAATTGGCAAAACCAAATGCATTGATTAATATTTGAACATCATTTCATAACCTATCAACATCTTTGGAATTGATGGAAATGAAGACGCAAAAGCTTATAGAACAAGTCCTGTGATATAATTATTTATCTATAAAGCCATAGGAGTTAATAATTGCCTTTTGTCCCACCGTTTTCACAAATTTCCAGCCCTAGCTATCAAAGGTATGCATTGCTGCCCCTTTATTGACCTCTTTTTCCAATATTTCATCAATCATTAATGCTTTTTCGGTGGTATCTGTTGCTTATAAGTGGGTAGAAGAATAGGAAACAGAAACTTCCCAATGTACGCCCTTTTTTGTTTTTGTTTTCATTTTTTTTTCCCATTTCTTCTTTCCTTTTTCTCTTGAAGTACTGTCCCAAGTCCCAACCCCCAAAGAAACCAAAACAAGAGGAAAAATAAAAGAAAAAACAGAGGGAAGTACTACCTCAGGCCTCTGAAGTTGATTGTTGATTGTTGTTCTAGTACACCTACAAAGCTAACAAAGTAATTGCATTGTCACAAAGTGTACCCTTTCAATAGTTAAATTTCAGAAAATTAGAGGAACTTCACTTTAATTTCATATATACCGGTTTCTAGTTTCTAGTAGATCAGAAATCATCAGATGATGCTAAACACAGTTAAATTTTGCCTCGGTTAGTGTTAAAACCTTGAAGAAAATTAAATAAACGAAGTACTATGAAGGAGAAAAGAATATGAAATTTTCACCGGTGGGCCTACAGTTTTGCTAAACTTGACCCAAACAGCCATTTCAAAGTTTTGGGCTTATATCTACCAAAAGTCATTGATCCGGCTCTACACTTGTACCAAGAGAGAGAGAGTTCAGTTATGAGCCTGCCTTTGAACCGCCAATAAAAAGGATCCCTATTCTCTACCGTAATATATTTGGTCCTATTCTCTTGAAGTCTTGATCTTGACCAGCTCAAAGAACTGGAAAGCTAGGAATGGGGGCACCATAGCCACTAACGCAACCATGAAATCAGCCATACAGTGGCACCCCATTATTATTGGGTGAGTAAATATGGGTGAATTCTGATGATACTGGTTTTGAACTTTGATACTGTTTTACCAAATACCATTCAAAGTCTTCCAGATTTTATTTTATTCACTGGAAGGCTGTAGATTTGTTTGAAAGGGAAGCATGACCCAAACGCTGGACAAGTATTAATGGCAGGAATAGTCTAATTGTAGTAGAGATTGATGATGCCCAAAAAGCAACATGTTCATTTTGCTCGTGAACCTTTTTATTACCCCCCCACCCCCGCAAAACTCTATAGTTTCCTTACGCGGGAATGTTATTTTCAGGTCTTGACATTATTATGGTCATTGCTCCTTCACGGATAATTCATTTCACCATAAATGAAACACGATTTTATCGATCGGGATGAAGGACGGATTCTTAGAACAGGAATTCAGATCCCCTTTTCTATGATACTATGTTTCTTTATTGATTGTTTCCTTATTAACAATCTTGTAATTTAAAAAGATCTGATCTGATCAGATCAAAAGTGATGCAGAATGCTAGAATGGGAACTCAAAAACCCAGGAATCCTACTCAAAGCTCGTCCCTTTTCACCACTTTAACTATTATTAGTATTATCAACTGACGCCTTTAAACTTGTCCTACTTGTGGAAAGACTCAAAACTTCATTTTTCCCCCCCTTTGAGCCTAGCCTAGCTATATGCTTATCTACAAAGGTCCCTGCCTGCCCAATCCTTATCGCCTGGGGCTTAATATATAGATCAGGGCCTTTACAGACTCCTTGATCTTCACTCAACTGGCTTTGTGGCCTCACGTTTGAGTTCACAGAGTTTATTAAATACACTGATGATTCAATAATGTGTCCAGTTCGTCAACCAGAACTGGCAAGAGATTAGAAATAGTTAGCTATTCTGAGATATCATACAAATCATTTAGATCTTGTTTATTCTCCCTCAAAAGAAGAAGAAATAAAAGACGGTCCAATTACCACTTACATTACATTATTGTTATGGAGTATTTAATTTGGTTGACAAGTGTGATGGTAGGAGAAAACGAAATGTGGTTTCACACACCTAACAAAATTGAAGAAAAGGCCAAGATCTGTACTGAAAAGCATGCATGTTAGCAATAAAAGAGTACCAAAAATATGCATCAGATCGATCTTTCATGTCTCTGTTTTGTCAAACTGCCATCCATTGTGCATCATATCAAGGGCCCCTTCTCTACAACAAATGCTTTATCACGACATTATCTCTGGGCTACTTGGCTGCATATAGCATTCCATTCAATTGGGCTAGACAGCTTGTACTCGTTTTTTAAAGCTTACCCCTCGTTTAGTTGCTACTCAATGAGCATGATTAAATTTCCCGAGAAAAAGAAAACAACCCCGAGTGAGAGAGAGAGAGAGAGAGAGGTGTGTCAATTTTGAGACATTTAACCGGCAGAAATTCATCCCACCAGGCCACCATCAACCTAACAATCTTATTACAATGAAATTAGCAAAAATCTAAGTATGTATCTATCAGTATCAGAGTGTGGTTTAAGACAAGAAGTTTGGACAAATGGTGCGAATGCGATAGACAATTCATCTGGGCTGGGGAACTGGTGATAACAATAATAACGAGAAGACGGGACAACATTTTCTGTCTTCCACTTCAAAGAAATTGATTGAAAGCATAAGACCAAAAGCAAGTGCTGTGGTTCTCTGCGTTTCGTGGACTGCATTTTCCATGTCTTTGATACATGTCTAATACACGCTCTTCCCTCTTTTTTTTTTTTGGTCCCAGGAAAATTCGTATGACCATCTGTCGGTACATCTACAATTGTCTACTTACTTTTATCGAGGTCCCTTTACAAAGGGGCATGGGATTGGAAGATGAGGCAATTGATGATCGGAATATGGGGCTATGCACTTACTCCTCTTGTAAGTCTATATATTATTATCTTGTGTCCTCTTCGTTGCCCCCATTGACAGCTCTACGATTCATATATATGTTGTCTGTTTAATTTCGTTAGCCACGAAAGAATCCTTTCACTATGGTCCCTTTGATTAATTTCATATGGTCTCAAGTTCGAACATCTGATATCTTTTCAATGCCTTCTCTACCTCTCACCTAATTGCTTTAATTGATATCTGTTCTGACTAAAAACATAAGAAACCATACGTTTAATCCTCAAAGACATCTTCTACAACTTTGGGTTTGACAAACAGAAAGTTGCCATTATCTTATCTTTTTTCCTTTTTCTGCTAGTGTTAGTTTTTGGAAGAACTTGTGCCATCCACGACTAATTTGGAGAAAGAATCTTATGGAGTTGAAACAAAAGAAAAGAAAAAGAAAATGCTTCCCATGTATGTTTTTGGTGAAATTGGGAGAGAAGGTATCAAATCCTGGAATAAAAAGTTAAGAAGGAGCAGTGTAATCAAGTAAAAAACTAAAAACCACGATCCTCCCTGAACTGCAAAGGAATCTTGTTTGTCTATTAACTACATCGCAATTCAAAGTTGTTGTTATAGCATGACAGCTATAAATCTAACACAAACACATCCCACTTTTGTGAAACTTGCTCTTTCTACTTTTTCTTCCTTACAATTCCTTCTGAATCTTTTTGATGTATGTTGTGGAATTATTTAGGGTTGAGTTGAGAAGTCCGTAGCATAGGAAACTACATTGGACAAAGCAATGTGATGGGCATGTGATCACAATCAGATTCCAGCTTATCTTAAAGGGTTAGAGAAACTGTTAAAGTTGCAAAACAATATGTAATTAGATATATATGTCTGTGATCCAATCTACAGCAGACAGCTTATTATATTCCAACAAACATACAGTCTTAGGTTTACTTTCAAACAGTCCTCATCAAACTTTGATGCCTAAAAAAAGAGTAAAAAATTTTACCTAGATATGTTTAACATAGTTATTTCTGTTATATATATATTTTTTCTCTTGTTTCTTTTAATTTTTCTTCACTTTGTGTGTCAGAAATTGCATTTTCAGTACAGGTGTACACGGCAAGGTGAAGGCATGAAAGATCACTTTCCCTGAGGCCAATTTTGTTGCCTCTTTATCAGAGTCTCTTGGTTCTCAAGGAAATTTTCTTTTATTTTTCCATCTTTTAGCTGAATTCCAAGATTCAATAGTATTGTATAATGCAGTTGTCATTTTTTTTATATTTTTGGTTCATTGTATAATGCAGTTGTTGGTAAGGCCAGAAGTTATGCTTCTGTTATACGTTTAGCAGATTGCAAGAAAGCAGCTACAAGAATTTCAAAGGCAAAAGATATATAGAATTCCTCCATTATTCATGAACTTGAAATTCTATTATTCTCCCCCCGGATGTAAAGGATTTATATGACCAGATTAGCCTCCTAATTTTTACATTAAAGAAGATTATCAAACAAATCAGTCCTGATTCCCACTCCAACCCACTTTTCAAAAGAGAAACAAGTAGAGCTTGAAACTGGACCAATGTGACTGTGGACTTTTATGGAGGATCTATATTTTTTCCAAGCCATACCACTACACAGGCTCGAATTTCTTGGTTTGTTTATTTCTTTTGTTGCCAATAATTGAGTTACACAACAAGAGGGTAAATATAATTCTCCATAATTTCTCTTTTACTCAGATCAATCCATGATGCAGATAAAAATTACCACCCAAAGATTTTTCCTAGCAAATTTAGCCCCATACCCCTTGAGAAAAGGTAATGCTGAAGATGCAGAAAAGACATATATAATCCATGGGATTTTGTGTCCAAAACAGCTGAGCAATGAAATGGAAATATAGATGCCCTGTTTAGCATTCATAACATTCAACCATCTAGATCTTTCTTTGAAGTTGTTATATGTGATTTTCTCAATCTAACATATTCTTTCATTTCATCTATCAAAGCAGAGGGGAGGGAGGAGGAGGGGGGGCATTCAGCTTTTTTGCTGAATTATTGGAATAGATATTGCAGGTATCTTTCTGTGGTTATGGAACCATTATAGCAATCAAATTGGCCAATAGATATAGCCATATAAATCACTAACTTTATGGGACCAGTGGCAATATTTCGGCATCTTTCACTAGTAGTTGCATGGGTCCAAAACAGTAGCGCATGAAATGGCTTCAACTTGAAGTAGCAAAATACCTTCATATACGTTAGAACTGCTGAATAAAAATTCTTTCAGAAAACAGGGGTGTGAATATTTTTGCAAAAGTTGGATTGCACAATGAGAGGTGTGCATACATCTCTCCTCTTTTAACTTGTGTAACTAAATTAACCCATGGGTAAATTTAGATATGTTTGGATTTAGAATATTTGTGGATTTGAAGTAGAGAGTTAAAGGCAAGGAACCCCAAATAATTTGTTCCTCATCCTTTTGAAATAGTAGGATGTTTTCAAGGGATTTGCCTCCAAAAGGCAATAATTAAAACCATTATAGTGGTGGTTGATGTCTATAATGGAGACATTGTGCATCTCGGCAACACATGGACTGTTAACCTGGATGGATGATGATATGATTGTGCTTCAAATTTGAAACCCTGTATTAGCCCATTTGGGTTTTCATTGATTAGCCCTTTTAATTAATTAACTACTGGACAGGGTTAATCCTTGTTTTGGCATCAAGCAACGGAGGAAGTTTTCCATTCTTGCAGGAAAAAAAAAAGAAAAAAGGAGAAAGAAAAACTGCTAAAATTGACAGAAGAAAAAGTTAATAAGATGCAGTTGAACCATGCAGCCAAATTAACCTAAACTGCCAAAGATAAGCGGCAAAGTTTAGAGTTCCCAACACGGAAACTGTTTGCTAACCTTTTTTGATTAATCTCTGGGTTCCTAGAGACATTGTCGATTCATGATTTTGGCATTAAGCAAGTAGCAAGTTTCTTCATTTGTCGTATATATTTCGTGAGCTAACAACAACAAATTTCAATTCATAGAATTCAAAGAATGCTACCAATCACCAAAAGAGTGATACCATGAGCCAGCAAAGGGTCACGTAAAAAACAAGTAAAAAATTCAAATTCCTAACATCGAACTACACAACAATTATTCAAAATGTGTCTGATGGTAGTATTAAGAAAACTGAGTACATTTTCTTTTTCAAAGCTTTTGTCTGTAAGAAAACTGCACTGATTGCTTTGATTGGATTTCAGCAAAGTGCAGTGATTAATGCTTAAAAATCTTAGGAGATGGATCATTGGGCAAGTCAGGAACTACTAAACTCTTGGTTATTTGGGGCCATAATTCTGCCCATGAAAGAACCTTTAGAAACATGACAATTGATGATCTCTGAAAATTTATTTTCCAGGGAAATAACCACTACCAGTAACATCTAAGCCTGATTAGCTTATGACTAAGATAAGATTAATAGGATTAATAATTGCTTTAAACATACCACATTTTGCATTTTATCTCATACTCCACAAGCTTTCTGGCAGAGCCATTGCATTCTCCTATTACCAGGCAAAACAAATATTATACTATTTAATATACTCAACAGTATGAATCTCACCATTAAGACCAAAGGATTTATCAAATAAAAGAATTTATATATGAATTAAATTTTCCAAAAAAAAAAAAGAGAAAGAAAAACAATGCCACTACCCAAGTGGCCCATGTACATTACCTCCGAGAGGGGCAACCAAGGGACAAAAAAAGGGTAAAATTTCCGGGTCCTGGGTGAACAACCATAATATCAGACCCCAAAAAGAAAAAAAAATTGAGAGAAATGTAAATTTATTTATATTATTTTGATTTTCTTTTCCTTTTTTTTTTCACCTTTTTTGGATTTGACTTTTTTAACTTTTTTTTTTAGGAAAGAAAAACCTCAATGCTAGAATTCCTGACGGTGAGGCAGAGCGGGCAGGCTTGCGCCACTTGATCACACTCTGTACACAAGCAAAGATGCCGACACGGCAGCAGCACCACTGACGCGACACGTGTTCTACAGGCCTTGCAAGCCGGTCCCGAAGCAGCCATCCGCTCCGGGTCCACGTAAGCAGACTCGGCGTCCTCCGCCTGTCCCTCCACTCCCCCTGCGCCCTTTAGCCCCTCATCGCCTCTTCTGCTATCTTGTGCCGCGGCAGCCCCTCCGCTCATTCTAGCCTGTTGGAGCTGCGCTTGTAATGAAGCCGCTGTTGCTTCCTGTGCCCTGGCTTTCGCCTGCCAGACTTGTGCCTCCACGCTGAGTTGCGCCGCGCGCGCCTCCAACTCCGCGTTCCGGCGCGTTGCCTTCTCCACTCCAGCTTCTTTCTCTCTTAACCTCCTTGCCACAGATTCCTCCGCTGCCCCCAGAAGCGCACGGTAGTGCCTATGCCTTTTCTCCGCTAACATACGCCGGAACTCGTCCCCCTATAATAAATAACAAACGAACCCCAAAAAAGATTTACATTTTCCCGAACAAGAAATTGCCCAAGAATCAAATTCAAGAAAAAGAGAAAAACTTTGGTACCTGAGCTTGGAGAAATTGGTCTAATTCTTCTCTCTGGCGTTTGATTTGTGTGGCTAAATCATCGGATACTACAGACAAAAAAGCAGAGGAGTTGGAAACAAGATTGTGTTGTTGCTGGTGGTGCTGCTGTTGTAGGTGTTGGTGTTGAAAGCTTTGATTTTGATTATGACTTTGGTGTAAGTTTTGTTGGTCGCCAAAAGATAAACGGAGGCCGGTGGAGACTACATTTGGTTGGTGGAGTTGAGAAAGGTCTATCAACTGAGGCGGTTGCGTTTGCATAGAAAATGAATTGATTGGCGCTGTTATTGCCCCAGCAACTTCTCTTCCTCTTTTCCTTGGATTATTATTGCTATTGCTATTGTTCATATTGTTCATATTGCTTCCATTGTTGAATATCATTTGAGATTGATCAAGAAAAACTCCTCCTCCTTGTTGCTGCAATGAAAACTCATGCCCCTCCTGTGCACTTCTGAAAATATATGCCAATAGAGGAAGAAGAAGAAAAGAACTTAAGATAAAGAAACTAATAAGCATAAATGGGCAGAGAGAAAGAGAGAGAGATTGGGAGAGGCAAATATGAACCTGTTTAAGAGAAGAACATTTGAAGGGTATTGAGCTTGAACGGCCATTATAGCAATGTGAAGGGAAGAAAGCAATAAACTCTGAAGAAGATGCGAAGAAGAGGAAGAAGAAGATAAAAGAAGCAATCCAATCCAATCCAATCAATAAAGGATGATAAGCTCAAGAACAAGTTGTTGTAGCATATCCCAAATCGGCCTTCTTCTCATTTCGTACTTTCCTCTTCTTTGTTTTGGAATTTCATCAGCACCTTACTTTTGCTTTGCCTTTGCTGCTCCCTCCTTGTTTGATATGCTTCTTTTCTTTCTTTGTTTCTTTGTTCCTTTGTTTGATATATAGGTAGAACCGGGCAGATAGAGAGAGAAAGGAGATGCGATTGGAAAGAATCAGTCCAAGAGAGAGACACCTTATTCTGCTCTTTCTTTCTTTCTTTCTTTTGTTTTTGTTGCCTTGCCTTTGCTTCCTCTTCTTCTTCGCGTGGGGTTGGCTTTTCTTCAGGGGGATAGTCTCGTGTTTGTTATTAACTTCACACCCCAATAACTCCAATTAATACCTCTCCTCCTCCCAATCTAATTTCCCTTAATTACTATTTAATTATAAAAATCACTTAAATTAAAAATTCCCATTTTTTAAAAAAAGGATAGCTTTGGTAAAAGGGAAATATATATATATATATATAGTACTAGTATATATATATATATATTCTGCTGAAAGTTGGCGTTGTAGGGCGTGCAGGTCTCTGCCGCTGGGATTGTTTCTGTTTGTACATGGCCCATGCATCTTTCGCCAGCTCTCTTTTTTTATCTTCTATTTTTATAATTCCACGCTCCTGGATTTTTTTTCATAATTATTATGTTTCCAATTTTCCATAAAATAATTTTTTTAATTTTCTTTAAATTTTATTTGGAGTCCGTATATATACTTAAATAGGTTTTAGCTTTGAATAAAAGTAGTATTTCCCTGTTTAATAATTATTTTCCATTTATTCTCTTTCTTTATTGAAAAAAGAAAAAAGAAAAAAAATTTACGTGGTTTTGAAGGTTGAACGTAGCTAGGTATCTTTCGTTGTTTGCATTCCTTATCTTAGAAAATAGGTGAGATGGGATGAGAATATATAATATGATCAGAGAGATCACCTAATTGCTGGGCTGTTGGTTGGGGAGTGGGAATTTTGCTTGATAAAAAGTATTTTCAAGTTTGGTGTTGGATCAAATTAAGATTTCCTCTAAATACGACTGACTATGTCAAATGCCTCTCAATTCCGAAATGAAATGACCCTTTGTTTAGGGGATGTCATTTGAATGATCAAAACAAATCTTCAACTTTTTTTTTTCTAATTACAACCTATCCTTTTTTGTGGAATTGCTTGCAAAGCTGAGAGTAATTAATTAGAAGGAATACTTAACTATATAGCTTTTTATTTTCTTATTATAAGTTGTCAATCACCCATCTAATTAACGATGAAGACTGTTCAACAATTAATTAAGGTGATGATTCAAAGAAATCAAAAACTGTTCCTATATATCAAAAGAAAAACAACAAGGGAAGATCATGAATTTTCATCTATACATATGGTTAATTATGAAAAATACGTTTCTGACCCAATAAATGAAAAGATTGTTTTTTAATTAATTTATTAGCAGGAATTTATCAATTAAATTAAGGTTTTCATTCATTCATGTGCCTAAGAAAAAAGGGTTCTCATTTAAACTCATGATTTCCCTTTGGGTGCGTGGAAAAAAGGATCATTTCCCTTTTTATCTTAATTAAGAAGAGTGATCTGCAATAAGATATTCTAGATTATTGATTAATCATGCTTTAAGAAATTCTGAATTACACAGTAGTACCCCTTTTGTTTACCTCGCAATATTAATAAATAGATGTATATTGTTTAAAACTAGAGAAATTTACCGTGGGACTCGTATCAAATCTCAATCAGTATTTGATTGACTTC
Organism: Microcos paniculata; assembly: GCA_030664755.1. Lineage (NCBI taxonomy): Eukaryota > Viridiplantae > Streptophyta > Magnoliopsida > Malvales > Malvaceae > Microcos > Microcos paniculata. The sequence goes on from CP131460.1 coordinate 41,655,035, forward strand.
TAATATTTCTACGTCATTAATTTACGACTAATTAATTAATTAATTAATCAGAGCTACTAAGCTGTTAGCATAGCTAGATCCAATTTCGATTGGATTCGCTCAGTGCAGATGACAAATGGCATGGACAATATTGTTGCTTGGTGCGTACATATATATATATATATGTGTGTGTGTGTGTGTGTAATTAATTAAATTATTGCTATTATTATTATTAATACGGGGCACAACATATATAGGTTTAGTTAAAGATTTTAAATTAAAAGGCATAATAATTTTCATGTCTTTCCTTTTCCTTTAATATTTTTTTGTCAAAGAAAATAATTAATGAAATATTTAATTAATTATACTCCTATGAAAATATAAAAAAGAAGAAATAAATCAATAAAAAATTTTATTATACTAATTAAATCTGATTACAGTTACAAAAGTTACACGGTGGGTATTGGTCATTGGTGATCCCCCTAAAACCCAAGAAGGATTTTTAAATTAATTAATGGCTGGGGTGATAAAGAAAGGGAGAAGCCACCAAAAAAAGAGAAAGTTTTATGCAGAGAGAAAGAAAAATTGTGAAAGAGAGTGCTTGGAAATGGAATCACACACACACATTGTCTTTGCTTTTGGTCCCACTACGAAAAGGGTCGGCTTCTTCCCTTCCAATTCCATCCCATCCCTTACTTAGCTATTAAAATCAGACAATAATAATTAACAATAATCAAACTGTTGATGATCTCCTAATTCGATTCCTCATTTCTCTCAGAGTAATACAAAGCTGCACGGCACATGCATACATCGCTCTCTCTCTCTTTCTCTATCCTCATGACCCAACTCATTAGCTCATTGTTTTCTCCTCCTCTTATCTCTCTAAGACAGCATTTCCACCCCTTTCTCTCCCTAATTTAATTTTCCTTAATTTTTGCTTATTTACTAGTAGTACGTAATTCGATATATATTATTAATACAAATGGGGAATCAACCCCCGTCTCTATTTACTTGGTTTTGCCTTTATTTGAACTAGGTTTTTTAATTTTGTAGAGATACGTATGCCAATTAAGTTATACCGCGATGATATTCATATATTAATGTTATATATATAGTATATAGAATAAGTTTTATATTTTAATATGTGGAGAAAAATTAGTGATGATTTAGATGAAATGGGTCTTTCGAGATTATTGAAGACCGAAAGAAGTTGACCGGTTTGATTTTGATTTGATGGGAATTGTATGAAACAATGTTTGATGAAATCAAATTCGACCAGCAGGCCAAATCGGTTGACCCTCTCATCACACCTAGCTAGCTAGCAGCTGGTAGTTTTCCTTTTAGTAGTAGGTTGAATTTTAATAAAAATACCCTAAAGTTTTGTATACAGCAAATGAAATGATCAACTAACTTAATAATTTTGGAATATATATTATTGATATGATCTAGAGATTTTCATACAAAGATCTACATCATCATAAATATATATATATATATATATATATAGTGCTATAAATTATGTAGAATATATATTCGTCGATAATAACAGCAAAATGTGGTTATGATTTGTTTGGACAGCATATATATGTAAAACCATGTTAATTAATTTAAATTAAATTTCCATATCTTTCTAGTCTTTTTCTTAATGTACAGTTAATAAGTTTGAAATTAGAGTGAAAATTCTAGATTATTACCAACGTAAAGATATTGAATATTACAATACTAATAAGTTTTTGACGATAAAAACTATGATGAAATTGATATGTTTGGGGTCAATAATTAATCAACAAAGAAACAGGGCAAAACAGCCGGGGCTAGCTAGTCAACACGGCGGGAAGATCAAACGAGGCGTATAAAATTTCTACATGCTCTTTTTGAATCCTCTTATAGAGACGTACGTTAACCCCAAAAAGTGAGAGACGAAACTTCATTAATCGCCATCTCTCTCTCTCTCTCTCTTTGTTGGTCGGACCAAATAACTTGTAAATAGGCAGGACATAAGTTAATTATAATTTGGATATATATATATATATATATATACAACTCATCTTCATAAATATTACAAGGGCGGACATCAAAGTTATTCATAATTATATATAAGTGAAAATTATGCAAAGTAATGCCATCATGCATTGATATAATCTTGAAAGGGGGTATTTTATGTGTAATAATATAAATTTCGTTAAATTAATATTAAATTTAGGGGCTTCTGTGTTGTGGTTTTCATTCATGTGAGATAAAACTTGCAAAGTCTGATGGCGAATCATCATTTCCAAGAAGTATCATAAAATGAGGCGCATTTCCTTGGGTTGAAGACATATACCAACTTTACTTGAGACATTTCTTTAATGCTAATCCAACCATTCCCATCCATTTCCTTGTCCCACACACTTCTTTTCTTTCTACTACGTAATACTTTAGCATTTTCTCGTTGCTTATTTTCCCCCCTTTGATGATCTCTCATCTTCTCTTCTCTAGCTCTCTTTCCCATTAATTCAATTTCTTTGCAAACCAGTCCCCGCTGGCTTGATGGCCAACCAAGGTGCAGTGCTGATTACCCCTGATGGCAATGATTTTACTTGAATCCCCTGACCTTATTTTAAACATCAATTAGACTAGAGCAAAAAAGAAAATTCAATTTCTTTGTACTTTGTTTTCTTTACATTGCCACCATCCCCTTATTCCACACCTCCGCCACTTCCCAACAGTCTACCCGCACTACTAATGCCTTCCCAGCTTTCTTCACACCAAAATCACTTCCAACCATCCCCCAATTACAACCCACAAACCAAATGCATAGCCTTCATTTTTTTCTTTTTATTTATCATTTACTATGTCTCTACATAACTCAACCCCTCTGATCAAATCTTAATTAAGTGCTCTAGCTTGCTTTCTTAAGTGCTTCAACCAAATAACTTCACCAAAAGCAAAGGGCATTTTTTTTTTGCTATAATTAATTAAATTGATTATCATAAAAAACCGGTAATAGTTTCCATTTTTTAAAAGAAAACTCCTCTTTCGTGATAGATGGATGAAAAGGTAAGGAATGATTAAGTGCTAATGATCTATAGCCTATCAGGCTATCACAATAATTACAACATCAATAATATAGTATATTATCTTGGTATTCATGGGTATTTTATGAACTAACAAATGAGGAAATGGAGGATGAGTGATATTTTTACATTTGTGTGTTATCATCAAACTTAATTAGTGAATCGACACCTAAATCATCATCAAGCTAATTGGATCGCTCAACTGTTATCTCATATGGTTTTGTCACTCTCATTAATTAGGTTCATGAGCTTATTGCAAAAAGTCAGGAGAGAGCTGAAGGAGTTAGTGATTGATGATTAATTAATATGATTTTATATAAAATAATCAATAAATTCAATTTCTAAGCAAAACCCAATCGTGACTCAACCAAATTAAAAGGAGGGGAGAAAAGAACCGTACGTTGTGCACCAGTGCATGTTGGGATGCCTAATTCCATTCTTTTTCAATTATGTACAAGAGTTATTCTTAGAGTTCTTGTATGCTTATTCTTAGAAATTTTGGCAATATAAATGGAATGGGTATATTTGAAAAATCCAAGTAGAGATCACATCGCATTAATTTTGTCATGGCAATTGCAAGAAGAATACATGACAATATTTTCACTAAACAAATAATAAGGGGGGAAATTGAATTCAAACTTGGAAAGGTAATTACTATTTATGATGGTTCAATTCAAACTATCAACATCTATCACATTGTACTCATTCTTCAGTCTTCACCCACCAAAGGGTGCTCAATATAAATTCAAATTATTACCATTTTTAAATGAAAATGCCAAGAAACCAAAAAAAAAAAAAAGAAGAAGCAAGAGGGAGGGTAGAGATAAATATTTATGATAATGTCAGTAGGAGGGAGGTGGTGGATGGTGCTATAATTTATGAGTGTTGAAAGCACTTTTGGCATCTGTTCGTTCTAGTCTAGTGATAATGCCAGTCACAAGAAAAGAGGCAGCAGCATAAGGAGGGCAAAGAAAGGGGAGAAAAAAGAAAAAAGGAAAGGGAAGGGAAAACAAAGGACGACTTTGAAAGAGGGTAAGAGGGAAGCAAACATCTATATCTATATATATATATATATATATATATATAAAAGAGTGGGTCTAATTGCATTTGCTGCAAAAGAATCAAAAGCCTTCACTGCAAAACCAACCTTCCCCCTCCCCTCTCTATTCATTGTGGGCACACACGCATTCACAGTTATTTCTATATAGGCCCCATCTGTATATGGGATTCTCTGCCCATCTATTTCTTATATTTTGTACATAAATTTTTCATCTTTCCTTTTAGACTTTGGCATTGGAAAATTTAGATCATTTAATAACTACTCTCTCACATTTTTCTTGTGTCTGATCTTTTAAATCAAATCCGCCCCCAAAAAAAAAAAAGAAAGAAAGAAAATCACTGAATATATTGCAACATACATAATGAATGCAGAGCAAAGTTTGGTTAAAGAACAAAAATCATAAATACTGAAGAAAGGGGTCAGTGGTCCCTTAATAATCCAGCAGATAATGATAAAGTTTGATAGTAGGATAGTACCATCATATATTAGGCTTAACTCTGAAACAGGTCACGTATTTCCATATTGGTAGTTTTCATTATATTTAGGCTATCTATATACCAATATATATATATATATATATATATATTCAGATCAGCAGATTTTTGGCCTTGTGTCCTTGTTTTCCCTTCTGGCTGAGCTGACTGTAGCCCCAACCCAATTGAGGGTTCATTTTTGGGACCAACTTTGAGGAATAATGATTTTTACTGATTCCAGAAAGGGATTTCGATTGGCCCATTTCAGGGACACAGTTGCCCCTTGCAGTGCTTTGATTGCCCACTCTCTGTATATTTAGAATCTGCTACATTTTTAGAGCTTTTTTGTACTTTTTTGGAGTTTTCATCTGACTTCACCTTTTTTCCCGTTTTAATTGTGAATATTGAAAAATACTTTACTGTTTTGTTTATGTTTATATTTATATTTATATATGGTCTTTAATTAAGTAGCCACTTCATCATACTTTATTTATTAAAAAAAAACCGAATTATTAGTGGGAAAATCAAATAATAAAAATTAAAAAAGGTTAAATTAAGAATTATTTAACAGTCCTTCACGTTTTTAGTAATATATACTAGTAATACATATCCAATCATCGAAAGTGAAAAATACCCTAATTTGTATGTACTTTCCCTTTCACGTTTACATCACACTTTTTTTAGTTTGAATTTGATTGTCAACTTGGCCATGCTAAAATTAATCACAAAGAAAATTAATTAAAGTTGCGCAAGGTAATGGTAAACTAAGTAATTACTTAATAGAGATATAGTAACCTTAGAGTTTTCCTCGAGTACTTACTGATTGTTTTGACAATTTTGTATGAACTTTGTCGAATATCAATACAAATAGCTAGCATTTGATTCTGGCCAAAACAAAAAATAGCAAACTAATTAGTAACTAATCACACCAACCTAATCTAGCCCTAGAAGACATGATTTAACGTTAAAAGAATCCAAATGGATTTGGCTTAACTTTGGTTTGAAATAACCACATTATTTCTTCTTTAAATCAAACAGCATGCGGGACTTGGATATATAAGTGGAAAGGGTGCCATACATGACACTCCCTTTTTTTCCTTTTTGGGGTCTAATTATAACTTTTCTCTTTTTTTATTTCTTTTTCCTTTTGATGTTGTTTGAGGTCTAATTAACTTTAAGATAAGGATAAAGAAAATATCCGTACCAATAACTATTTAAAGTTTTGGAAATAATTAAATAAGAATTGACATAAACCCTTTATGTAGATTGATAAATATTCTATAAGAGATGTGAAACACTAGTAATTATAGATATGCTTCATATGTGAATTATCTACAAATAATTAAAAAGCTGGACTTTAACATTCTACATATAATTCGTTAAGATAATAATATATTATTATAGTCTTAATCATTTAATCCAATAATAAATTAATTAAAATGTTTTATACATCAATCATTCGTAAGAATTTTATCGAGCTAAAAATGTGGCTCCTCATATAAACAATAGAGTAGCTTGATTAAACACACATGTATATTAAATGCATATTTGTTATACCGGATTTGATTGAATAAGATAAAAAGGAAAATTACATGTAATTTGTAGTGTAATTTTATAATATCGAAATAGATTGATATAGATCTGTATTATAGAAAGGATTATTTATAGGATAACTTAATCCTCTAGAAATGAAAAGAATTGTCTCATCCTACGAATAATTTTCCCCATAATGCAAATCTATATAAATATATGTAAATAAAATTACAATACAAATTACTTGTAATTTTTTCACTTATCTTATCCAATCGAATTTGATATAACAAACATACCTTAAAGTTTCTTATATATGCCAAATTGGTAGGCGTTATAAGTAAATTGACTCGTAATAAAAAATCCCAACCTATATCTCATACATATCACCATTCTGTTTAAAATACATATTGATTCGTTGCATACTAGGCCAAAGAGGGTGATGATGAATAAAATAAGAAGAATATTAGCTTGAATAAGTTTACTATACACATAGAAGAAGTAATCAACGCGAACAATATTTTCTTACGTTGTTAATTAAAGATATTTTTTTTTTGTGGACAAAAATAATTATTCGAATTGAGAAAACAAGAATGTAGTGACATACAAGACACGCATAAAGAAAGCGATTTTGAGTAAATTATTAATGAAACATAATTAAGGAGAAGATAATGCCCTCTCTGCCATTTGATTATGATACAAAGCCAACCAAATGAGCTCATGGTTGTAGATGGCCTTTCATTACAACCGATGGAGAGATCAACGCGAGGCCAAAGAGACCGATATCAATTTAGCTTCTGTCCACACTAGCTAAGAGGCTACAAGGGGAAAAAAAAAGGAAGAATTTCCACAAATAATAATTATCAGAAAAAATTGTTTTGATTCTCTCTCCTTTTTGTATCTCCCTCAAAAAATTTCTTTGTCATGGGACCGGAGGCTATATATACGTGGAGCTAGTGAAGTGGAAAGGGTGAGGGGAATCAAGCCCATAAGTTAGCATCTTCGATGGAAATGACAGTGAATTGGCATCATTCATTATATATATATATATGCAAACATTGACTCGGCATGCAAATAAGATATGGAGAAGCTGCTCTCTTTTCTTTCAAAAGTGCATATGGAATATAATTATTTCAACTATATATATATATAGCTTCGTCTTCCAATTTGCTCCTAAAAATTGCATCTTTCTTTTTTCATGAAAGGGGGGGGGGGGGGGGGGGGACACAGAGAAAGAGAGAAATAATTTAAGAATCCGTCCATGCATGTATATTGTAATCTTTGACAAAAAAAATGGTCCTTATTCAAACCCTTTACCGATATTTTATTCAATTTGAGAACCAATAATCAGACGTCTAATTAATATTATTTGATCAGTTTGGTCAAATGCCATTTGTTATACTAGTTTGATTTTCTTGGTTTCTTGGGAACAAAATAATTAAATTTAAACCGTGTAAAATGGACCCAAAAACAAAGAGCGAATTTCTGAGAAAAAGAAACTGAGATACAAAGAGAGTAGTAGATAGAGCATGGACAGCATGCAAATTAATTGTCAAATGTAATGCATTCATCAGCGTTAGGTCATTCATTTTTTAACCATAAAAGGGGAAAACAGGAGAATACTAAATTATCATATTCAAAAGAAAAGAAACAGTCTTTTTATAAGTTTTAACCCAACATTTTGTCATCAAAAGGTTAGACTAAATTTATGTGCACTGATTTGTTGGTACTGTTAAATAAAAACAGAGGAGAAAGAGTCAGACCCATATGTTTGTTTGGACCCCTTTTTGTCCTTCTCATTAATTCAGTTAAAACAAGACAAAATATTACCTCAGCTTCTTCCCCTCAAAATCTAACCCCCCTCTCTTGTGTATATATAGGCTGAATTCAAGTGATGCATGTGCCAATTTCCTTTTTCATTTTTATTTAATTAATGAGGGAACTGTGGGAAGGGATTTATTAACTCTTCTGTAGTTCTGTTGTCTCTTTGCGGGGAAAAGAAAAAAAAAAGATACAGAGAAAATCGAAAAAAAGTAGAGGTAAATTTTAATTTTCGACTAATGATTTGATATCTGCCTCTCTAGTTGTTTATTCTCTCTACATATTGAAATTTGATGCGAATAATTAAATTATGATGATTCAAAATTCTAAAAAGAGGGTCAAAAGGCCAAAATTCCAAATTATACTACTATAGGAATTCAAATCAAATCATGAAGGTATCCAATAACAGGGAAGGTGTGGTTAATATGCACGCATCTAGAAAAATCCTCACAAAAGAAAGAAAATGAGTTTGTTCCATTCCTCACCCAGAAAATATTATTTTGTCCCTGAAATTGTGTGCTTCTTTTTCTTTTCATTCGATTTTATTTGGGGTTTTTTTCTTGTTTTTCTTTCTTCTAAATTATATGCTCTAAGCATATTCCCTATATATATATATATATTTAGGACAAGAAAACATTAGCCCTTTAAGATTCTTTTTCTCTCTTTTTTTTTGAGAAAAAAAAAAGTTGGCCTTTTAAGATTCTTGATGATGAACTAGGTAGGCTCTATGAATAACTCATCTTGCCATTTATAATTTCCTTTTTAAACAAGTTTGAGTCATCAAAAACGAATCCTAAAAATAAAGCAAAAAAGATAACATGTTGCACTATTTAAATTAAATTCTAAATAACAAATGTAAGAGTTAACATTGAAATAGGCCAATACATTTACCAAAAAAAAAATTGAAATAGGCCAATACCCAGGAAATAATTATCAAGTACGTACTATAATAATTGGTAAAAGAAATTACTGATAACTGTGAATAAATATAAAATATAGTCCTCTTCGAAATTTGAAAGGCCAAGGAAATGGAATGGGGAAACAGATTTGGGTGTTGAAGTGGGCAGTTTGGCAATGGAATCGTGAGCAGAAAGAAACCAAACAAACAATTACATGGCTTTTGCTGGGAATGAGATGGGGGAATATGGGATCATCGGAGAGAGATAGGAGAGAAGAGACGTGTGAAGCAGTGAAAATTTTCTTGAAACTCTCTCACTCTCTCTCTTTCTCTCTTAGGAAAACGGGACGCATTAATAACGTTCACGCGTCAGACATCCACATGCAAATGCAACAACAACAATTACCAACAAAGTGAAAAGAAAAAAAATTTCCCACTCTCAGCTTTTTAATTTCTTGTTAGAATCCAGGAAAAGCTTTGGCAAACAAACAACAATCACTAGAGAATTACTTGGAGAAGTGGGTACATGGAAAAGATATCTTGGCATCCTTTATTTACTGATATATATCTGTTTTCCTTTTTCTTTTGCTTTCGATTCTTTGTTGAGTTGCTAGCTCTTTCTGCTGGGGATAGGCTTGTTCGGTTGTTCCCAAGAATTTTGGCTTGATTGGGAAGGGGTTTTTATTCATAATGCTCGAGTCATTTTCAATATGGGGTAAGTCCACAAGAGTGACATATTTGGTTTCGGTCATTTTCTCAAGAAAACCGCCCCTTCTTTAATTTTGCTCTTTTCTTATAAAAATTATTTGCATCACAGCCATGTTTTAAGTTTATGGAAGATTTAAACATGCTCACCCAAGCAAGTTGAAGTGCTGAACAAATAGAAGCAATGCCAAGTGGGGCAATTTCCTTGTACTCAAACCCTTTACCTTTAAATTCTTTCAAATTTGTCATGCAAAAGCAAAAGCGATTGACCCAATTTCTGTATCGTTTTTTAACTTCTACTAAATGGCATTGTGGTTCTCATCAGCCCCATTTCATTTTCAACTGTGTGATCACTTGATATTAACTTGACTAATCAAAAGTAATTAATTAATTGCGACCCTAAGCTATATATAAATAAGGCGTGCAGCGTGGGTGGTGAAAATAAGTTTTCTTAATTTTTGAAATATCTAAAAGGTCAGACGTAGCTGCAGCCACTATATATCAACAAGTCTAACTTTCAAATCTATTGTTTTCGGCCATTTGGAGCAATACTGGATACTCATCGTGTCGTTATTGAAACACACCAAAAATAAATAAAGGGAAAAGAAAGAAAAGAAGTTAAAGCAAGAAGTAACCATCGAGCGACTCGTGAAACAGGAGTTAGCTTAGATTTTGACAATTATTTTGGGGTGTTTTATTTATTTTTGTCTTGTAAAAGTGACCGTGTTTGTCTTATAACCAAATAAATAATTAATCCCAAATTAACTAACTTGTGAAAAATATTGATTAAATTGAAAAGTTTGGTAGAAGATTAAGTTAATTTTTTCTAGCATTAAAAGTCTCTATATATATATATATCTCATCTCACGTGATAGGAAATTAATCAGCCTTTATTGAATTTTGTAAGGTATCTTGATGGCCAATAGGATTGAGAGAGAAAAATCATCATTAGATTCCCTCCTTGCAAAAAATTATACGTGCAGCAAGGAGTGCCGATAGTGATACACGGCATAAATGGGTGGAGTATAAGAAAAAGGTCATATATATTCTTATGTAAAGAAAAGGGTTTAGAAATATGGACTTTTTACTGTGGGGAAAGTGAGGGGAAACCTCAACTTCCCTCTCTCAAATTCCAAGCGTAAAGAAACTTCCAATATATTAGATGGGAAGAGAATTGTGAGAGAATTTGCTCATCGATATAATTGATCAGAAAGGAGAACTATTCATTGTGTGATTGTGAAAAGATATTGGAACTTTAACTTTTTCTTTCCCTTGCCATCGTCTTACATATATCCCTTACTGTAGGTGGAGAGAAACTTGAGATAAAAGTTAGATTCATTAAGATTTGAACAAAAAGGAAGTGGGCATATAAACTTTTGGAGACAAAGATGTTTTTTTCTATAACATTTTGCTTTCTTTTATTTCACTTGTTTGTTTTTAGGGAGAGAGGGGGCATTGGAAGATAGCTATAGAGATGATGTGAGAAGGCATGGGGGATGTATATTGTTGGGTCAAATTGCACCATCTACTCAACAAACATTATTAAGTGTGAGATTGAGGCTAGCTACATCTAAAAGAAAGAAAGAAAGAAAGAAAGAAAGAAGAAACTAGAAGGGCTCTCTCTCTCTCTCTCTCTCTCTCTCTATCCCTCAAGTACAAGAACCACCCCACACTTCCCTCTCATGGCATATGGATGCATGTCAGTGTTTCTTTCCTTTGCCTCCACGTTGCCATGTTGCCTCATCTATCTTCCTCTCTTTCTTGCCATAATTCATGCTTTCCTTCTCATCTAAATATCACACTACTTGTTTTTCTCTTTTTTGTTTCTTGGTGCAAATATCCCCATTTCAAATCACTCTCCTAGCTCTACCTCTATCCACTCTTCTTTCTTACTATCTTGATCACCTACCTTATGTAATTACTAATTAGATTAAAAACAACCCAAGAGAAAAAAAATAAAAAGTAGATAGAGATTATGGGCAACCTTAGCTATATAGCTGATCTAGTAGAATCTTTTCTGAATCGTGTCGTTTGACGGCCATGAGGTTATTAATTAAATGGGTTCTCATGTTTCAACTTTCTTATAGTTTTTCCAAGGCAGCTCCAACTCCCTATCACATGCACCATGCATTCTTTCTTTTCAAGTTCAAATCTCTCTCTCTCTCTCTCTCCCTCTCTCTCTACTTTGAATGAGTGCATTGTCGAGGAGAGGGATATTTAATTTATTAGTATAAAAATAAAGAGGATGCCCCATGTCCCACACTTAAAATATATACCAATTACTTATTAATGGTGTGCTGTAGTGGTAAGCAATTAAGCAAGTGTGTGATTTGATACATGAATAATTGTTTCAAGTAATTGTAAGTAATAACTTTTTTTATATATATATTTTGGCCAACCTAAGTAATAACTATTTAAATCATTCCTACTTATAACCAATTAATTAATTAATTTAAATTGCTTTCAATATGGCCCCTCATACTTTTACTTGCTTTATATTGTATAGCAAAGGTGGCAGTGGCAGACATTAATTGAAACCGGAGATTTCAATATTAAGAAAACTAGCACCATTAAATCGATAATTAATTAATTTGGTTCTAATTAAGCTTTCGTTCTTTCATTGCCTCGTGTTTGACCTAATTATTATAAAAGTTAATTAAGAATGATAAAAAGCACATAATACATACTTCAATGAAATAATTTTATATAATCTATTTTTCAAGTTGTGACATAAAAAAAAATAAAAATACCCAAATTCCAAGCAGGGCTAAGTTTATATCGTTGTTTTGGATCCAAGCAAAATGAAAAAGAAATAAATACCACGAGAAATTATAAAAAGTAATTCTTCTCTCTTTTTAATTTCGAAGCATCTGAGCAAGGAAAGCAGGTTTGGGCCCACCCATAGCATTCTTGGGCTAAACTATTAGAAGGGCAGGTACACCAGTACCCGACCCATAGAATAGCTTGCTTTGTGATTAGGGCTAAATTGTCATCGTCACCAAGGAAAAATGGGCCCCAACTCTTTTCCAAATGTGAAATCGATTTTTGTATCAGATCTTTTTCAGCGATTATAAAAATGATGACAGTTGAAATCAAGCACACCATGTGCTCCACATGTGACTTGGGACACCATGAAACTCCTAACTATTTCGGTACAAATTTCAGTACATTTGGATCCATCCATCGTGCTACCTCCTATTTTGATACATAAATTACAATTATATAGTCTTAATGATTATATTTTAATGAATTGTCTTAATCTCTTTCCCTGTTCCCTATCTATTTCACTGAATTATTTTAATCGCGTTTTCGGCATGATTTTAGTGGATTAGGCCATTGCTTACAACTTAATTTGATTATGCCAACAACCCAAATTATAGAAGGTGGGTTTTTTCTTAGTTGTAAAGATTTGTGAGAAGACCTACACCATTTACAATTTGACCCCAAAAAATAAAAAATAAAAATACAAAAAAGCTGATGATGATGATGACGATGATGATGAGAAGATGAACATTTGACAATTTCCATTAACTTGTCCTCTTCTTTCGGTGGTGGTTTTGGGTTTAGAGGAAAATTGATGAAGTTTAGCTTAAAGCATTTGTATTTTCTGGTTCTTATTAGTTGGATTAGGTTAGGTCCACTCCCTCTCTCCATCTGTCCCAAGATTTATATATTTATTTTATATATGCATCATCGATCATTACACTAGAAACTCGTGGGATTTTGATCTTCTCATAAGAAAAAATAAAAGTTTCCCAGCGGTCCACTTTCACTCTTTTTTTTTTTTTTTTTGGGTGGAAACACTTTCACTCTTTTTGGCATCTTCTGTGGTTCACTCACACCAACCCAAAAAGGGGAAAAACATAATGAAATTCTATTAAAAATAACAACTAATATTTGCATGTAAGAAAGAAAAATGATTGAAAAGAGACCATTTGGGGCACTTATTATGACTTTGAGTTCTGGCCGTAGCCCCCTTGATTTATTAATTAAAGGATAACTTAATTAATTTTTTAGACTAACTTTCTACTAGTATTTCGGTACTACAAAGTTATTAATGATGAACCTAATTAATTAAAGATGTTTAACTTCAATTAACAAGTGCGTGGTTATCTCTAAAACGCTTTTTGCAGTTTAAAATAATGAAAGAGAATAACAATTGTGGAAGTAGCATCGAAGGCATCATTACATGAAATATATAGTGTTATATTATATATGTGGAGATATTAGGCACCGGCAATTAAACATGAATCTTTAGATGTCTTAATCAAAATATAATTAGCTAGGATGGTTAATTTAGCAACTAATTTGTGGAACAATACTCCAATCTCTCAGCTGCCCTACTCCTTGTGACAGCTATTTTGGCCACATATATATATACACAAGTCCATCTTTCAAACTTGTTAAGAAATAGTTAGAAAATAAATCGAAAAAGAAAAAGAAAAAGAAACAGAGCCTTTCTCTCACTAAATGTGATTAATTATTGGGCTAATTACTTTTCCCCTTTCTATATGCCCCGTCTATGAGCCTTTGATTAGTGATGCCGACAACATTTACTTATTGCATTTAATTTGTATGTTGGTCCAAATAAGGAGATCATTTTCACTGCAATGTGCCAACGTGGAATCCAACCTCATTTGAATTTGTTTCTTTGCCAAAAATGTTGTTTAATTTCTTCACCTGCCAAGTTGATTCCTTCACACAAAATAACTTTGATGGTCTGATCGCTTTCGGATCCCTCCCAAAAATTTTTATTAATTTTGTTCAAAATCATGATCATGGGAATCCATTACAAAGGTGGTGTCGCCATCTCCGATATCTTTTCTTCAACACCTCTACACAGACCTTAGCAGCTATATATGTTCAAAAGTTTGAAAAAAAAGTTTTAGCAAAAGTTGAAAACCTCCCCAAATCTCTATCTATATATATTTCCTATTATTATTCCAATAAATTAAATAAGCCAAAAGTGACCAGAACTTTCCAAGAGAAATCTATGAAGGATTTATCAAGATCAAAAAGGCTACAGTATAATTATGATCATTATTGTTGTTTGTCATGTAATTGTTACTGTGGTTCTCAATCCGGCCGGTTGGCTAATGGGGTTAGGCCATAGCACCAAATTGGCTAATACTAAAAGATATAAAAGATTGGGGGGGGGGGGGGGGGGGGGGGGGTGTTGCTTGATTAATTCTCCCTTGTGAAACACGTTCCAATTGGTCGATTTGAAACGACAAGTGAGGTGATTCACCTGCCTCAATTGACTAATAGATAGATCGATGGCTCTGGCTCGACATTAATCCCTAATTGCGGGCCGTGTCGATCAAGCATTAATCAAAATCAAGCAAATTGAATTTCTTGAGCATATAGAGATAAGCCATATATATACACACACTGATTGATTAATTGACTAATAAATATCTAATCTGGGCTAATGGGTATACATGGAAGAGACATTTTGCAGCTGTTTGAGGGTTTTTAGCCATAGTAGGGACCATAAGAGGAGACACCAATCTTGAATATTATTATTAATGGTTTCTTTGGCTTGGCTTATCTCATTATCAGGTTTGCCTAACTAACCTTTTATTTTTCATTGTAATAGGTCACTTTCGTAGTTTCATTAATAAGAAGAATGGGAAAGGTTAGGAGGTTTGGGTTAGCAATAATATTCCACCCAAAATATAACAAATTAAAGAATAAAGGTCATCGTATTAGAATTGGACCAAGAAATTGCATAAATTTAGTTTGCCTCAGCATACACGTTTAGCCCAGATAATTCCGTCAATGCATAATTTTCTGACTAAAATTATACCCATCTCCTCATTTTATTCAGCAGACTCCTCAGCATATGATCAACCCAGAGATATTTATTCCATCCATAATGACCAATGGCTAGCTCCTATATCAAAGGACTTGGTCGTTTAACATTTAGGTTTGGATGAGAATCATTATAAGCTGCAGCAGCCTGCCTTTTTTGAAAGTCAAAAAGGATTGTATATGTTTATGTTGAGTTTTGTGAATATGTGTACTGTTAAGCATGTGTATAAACTACACAGATTACAGAACAAAACTTTGTTGTTGCTGATTTTTATGCTTTCTGCTGTACTGGTGATTTAGATTCCTTTGCCATGATGCATTCACGAGACTTTTCCCTGAAATTTCTAGTACTTGTAGAATACAAGAGAAGGCTAAATCGTTTGATTTTCCAAAATGAAAATGTAAGATTTACGCAGTTGAACATGTAATAGGAAGTCTAAGCGGAAATCTGGTATGTATAAAAAGCTAGATCAGGTGTATTTTTAATGACATTTTATAAGAAAATAAGAATGGGGTATTAACCGGGATAAGCATTATTATGTGTGATGAAAAGGCTCAAGTTGTTCTTGACATTTTATAAGGAATTGAAGCCCATGTGGTCCTGTGTGGGACTGTGACAACCAAGCATGATCCCTTCTGGAAAAGCTATGGCAGAGCAGCAGCGCAGCACAGTTGAAAGTTGAAACCATAAAAACCAGTGGCATTGAAATGGCATCAATCACAGCTCTAACAGTAGTACCCCTCGCCAATATATACACAATTATAGAGAAGCCATGATTCTTGGCTTCACATACACATGGGAAGACTTTTTAAAAAGGGGGGGAATATATATAAATATAACCCAACCAATGCAAAACATCACCAGAAAATGATGCTTCCTTCTCAATCTGAGCTTTCTTGATAGTCACCAGGGCAATAATATTTTATCTCCTCTTCTTATTTAATCCTTATCACCAACATAATTATGGGCAAGCTTAGCCCCTGCTTAAACAATATTAGCTAGATTGAATCAAGAAAGGTCCAGATGGAAAGCATGTGAGAATGAATGGGATGTCCTTTGGAGGGGAAATAGTTTCATGGAAATTGATTTTGCTTCGGCAGCATCCATGTGTTTAATTAAGAATAATTTGTTTGACGCGGGGGGTGTGGAAGAGATTGTCAAGTTTGATTTTGGTAATTCGAGGGTACCCTTTTTTTTTTTTTTGGAATTCCTGTCTCGCAATTGATCACTAGGAAAAGTCGGGTTTAACTTTGCTTAGCCAATAAAAATTCCCCACTTAGGAGTGTGGCATTATCAAAGATCCTCCTTGGCAGTTTCTAGGTTCTCATTTTTGTTCTTTTAATGAAATGCTACTCAACTTTCTTTTTTAGGTGGGCTAATAATTTAGTCTTTGGATGAATCAAAATCAATTAGGATGAGGAATCATGATTAAGATCAACTGGTTGAGAGCACACTGACCATGATAATGGGGGGTTGGATTGATAAAAATACAAAAGGTCCCTGAAAAAAGGTGATGTTGAGATGAGTACAGCCATAGAAATTGAAAGCATTTGACAGCCTTGTTTCAAGGGAAAATGGCCTTGAAAGATTGATATCCACCAAGAAAGTTTGATTGTGGGTTGAGAAGAATGAAGGAGAATAAAGCAAAGAAAATAAATAAAGGCACTGCCCATTAAGAAACCTACAAAACTTAATGGCTCAACAGAGTCTTGCAGCAGTAAAAATCAGGAAAAAAAGAAGAAGATGGAATTTCTTTTTCATAATGGATTGTGCCTTTAAACCCCATTTAGGATTCTTTCTATGAAGGCTTTAGCGGACTTTGTAACCAATATCTGACTTTGATTCAAAGATAAATAATGAATAAGGACATGTTTGATTGTCTCATAATTATTATTTTTCGCTTCTCTTATTGTCAAATCTCTTTACTCAATGGTCATATGAAATGACCCCATTTTATGAACACCCTATAGGCCGAATTCCCTTCCTTTTCGCTTCTTTTCCAAGTGTTCCTGTAATCTATTCAAAGAGTGGATTCAAGCTAAGGCATCCAAACAAACCGTAATTTATGACCACGAGACAAAAATCCCTGCCCCAAGCTAATTAAGTGTTCAGATTGATCAAATGACATGATCTCACGGCAAAGATCACATAACTCAAATCTGGGTTTCTTGAAAGGTTTAAGAATGATACTACATATATTTTGCACTAACATGACGCCATCATCATAAAATTAATCTTATGATTCAAATTTTATAATGCACCGTAAAGGGTTAGAAGACTGATTGATAAATAGAGGATGAGATATCAAGAAAGCGAATGATAAATTAACTAATGGAGGTCGGTCGGTCCACTTTCTTAGCCCAAAACAGGCTGCTTTCCGCCACATAAGCCCTGGGCAGGCTGTTCTTTGTTTTGTTTTCATATTTTTTTTGTCTGGACTGTGGACACCGTGCAGGGGCTGGCAGTCGTTGGAGAGTGAGACGTATCAAAAAGTAAATTCAAAGAGAACCGGTTGGACTGTTGACTATAGACAGAACATAACCCTGTGAAAATTTGACGACGGCCATTATATATGAAAGCTCTTGCCATCTGTTTTAAAGGAAAAGTTTGATCTTGAATTTTGTCTTAGTTCTCTGAACTAGTTCTAGGCTGACCAGCTTGCTCATTTTTACAGTCTTCTGAATCATAAGCTAGGCTTTTATTCGGAACAAGTCCAAAATTGGCTAACAAACAGCGTTCCAGTTCAAATTTTGCTACAAACTTGACTCCAAGCCATAATTCCAACCTAATGTGTACACAATTAACCAACAAGGATGTCAAGATTTGGATATTGAACAACTCCGTCAACTAAACTTCAGTCGAATACTTTAATAATAACCCATTGAATAACTTGACCAGATGATTGAGACTTGAGAGTGTAAATATTAATGCATAAAATAACAAAATAGTAATAATGTAAACGCAAGCCATTTTCTTATCAGTGTCGAAGTGATTAGAAAGCTGGGCTTTCATCTCCAACCCAAGATTTTAGATACTTGTTTTGGGCTTTCTTCAACTTTGCCAAAAATAGCCGCAAAACAATATCGAAAGACAGCGCCGAATATTAGCATATATCGCTTGAAAGGCGGGAGCTAAGCTCTTTCAACGTACAAATTTGTTGTATTTTGGGCCTTTGTCAACACACTCGGCTACTTTCGACTGTCATGAAAGATGGAAGGGAGGAAGGAATGAAGGAGGGGAGGGAGGGCGTGGTTGGGCTTTGGGTGGGTTCTGTTTTATTAAAGAATAAAATAGAATGTAAGGCCCTCGACCCATTTGTCTCATCCAATGAGAACCTGGAACTCCTCTTTTAAGTTTTTTTAATTCTCTCTGAATAAACAGGTAAATAAAAAATGGTCAAGTCTCTTTTTTTTTTTTGATTACTTAAAAATAATTTCCTTTATTTTTTATTTTTTGAATAGTTAATTGATTTTCTTATCCAAAAAGAAATAGAAAACTGCTTATTCAGTCTTTATATTTATTTATTTATTTATTTATTTATTTGTATCTTCTTTTTTATCAATTAAATTTAAATAATTTTGGATGTAAAATCATTAACATTGTGTTTGGTATGAATAAAATAAAGAAGAAAAAAATGTATAGAAAGAAAGTAGATAAGGAAATATGATTTTCTTTTCTTTGGTATGATAAAAATCACTTAAATAAAGAAATATTAGAAAAATAGGAAGGTTCATTTCCGTCTAAATTGAACTGAAATATGAGAGAAAGAAAATAATAATTAAATTTAACATATAAAAATGACTATTATACTTTTAAAATTTATTTCTAATCACAAAATTACCATCACAAATGAAACATATTAAAAGTAAATTTTTAACTAAAAAATAAATAATAGTAAAATTATCATATTAATTAAAATAAATTTTCTTTTTTTCTATTTCTTAGTTACATCAAATAAAAGAAATTATCAATGCTTTTCTTCCCTTCTTATTTCTTTTCTTACTACTAAATATGAAGAAAAAAATATAAACCTTTTTCCTTTTTCTTATTATTTCCTTCCCCTATCAAACATAGGCTAAAGAATTTCAGATAAATGCTTGGAGTCGTCTTTCAAAGTGGTTGGTGCAAACGAACTAGCATTGCGTTAGGCCGCTCTGAAAGGTCCAGAGGGAACAATCTTATCTTAAATGCCTAAAATCATTGCCAATCTGGCCTCCTCTAAGCTTTAGGCCCGTTTAAGTCCACTTGGTTTCTCGCATCCCCTTTTCCTATAGTTTCGTTTACCATAACAAACCAATTATCTTTCCATTGCGAACCAACTTAGAAAAATGTTACGAGTTTTTGTAGTAATAATACGAACTTCAGTATCTTCTGTGAAAAAAATTAGATAATATATTTCTCTCAATATATAGTGGAGATATATACACTTGTAGACCAACTATATCCACACATTTAATTGAAGATAACGTGATCAAATCACTGCAATAATCTCATTAATTATAAGTTTAGGGTCAAAAGTTCGTCCGACTGTTAATATTTCGTAACAGCTTAATCGCCAAGCTCCTTGATAGAGAAAATAATAAAAAAATCCCAAGAAAGAATCTTCAAATTTTAAATTCATTGAATGTGAAAAAAAATCAAAACTACGGACGTCGAAGATGACTATTCAGTCCAGAAATACTATAGCAAACTCCCGGAAACTTCCCGATCCCGACACTGCCAAGGAATGTTTCAAATTGGATTTGTGTTCAAGGATGTGGGGAAACTTGAGCATTATTTTCTATTAATTTTATGTCAAATCACTAAAATTGGTATATTTGAAGATCAAATTGTTAGAGATAGTCAATATACACATGTGAAATGGATGGGGCCATTTCTGTCTCCTTCTTCTCGAAGATTTGGATTTGACTGATGATGATTTCTTCTGTTTTTATCTTTTTAACGGGGCAAGGAAATGCCTAATCCATTAACCTTATTAAAATTTTAATCATTGGAAAAAAAAATGAAACGGGAAATGTCAAGATGTTTGAAAGAAGATTTCGTTGCCTATTTTTTCAATTTAAGGCATTTATTATATACACAAACTTTGGTGAATTGGGCCAACTAATTAGGTGTTGAATCAATGCAACAAATATAAATATGACTATTGAGTTTCTTGAATGGTTCATCCACCCACTAGGGAGTTTGTAAAATGCTCAATCAATTATCATAAGTGGAAAAATATTATCCATCACCATCTACCGAACAAAACCAAGGATCGTTATAAGGCGGGTGGCTTGTGTTTGGCAAGTTGCAAAATTGCAATCAGTAAATCGACCCCAGGCCACGCAAGCTTTGTCCCGCACAATTGACTCCGCATCACTTTGGTTGACTCGTTTGCTCCGGGAGTCAGAGATCAGAATGTGTCAGACTGTCAGCTGCTACTCCCTTCAGGCTGCAACCCGCACTCTGTCTCTCATTAATTTTTATAAAATTTAAGAAAAAATAGTTAAATTATTTTATTTAGGATGGTAACTAGTAAGAGATAAATAAATTATTTTTTTTTAAAAGAAACAATTAAGCAAATAAAGTAGAATGGAGGAAGTACTTTATTAAAAGGAACTAAAAATATTTACTATGAGTGGAAATTATTAGGAGAGAGACTTTGTCGTTCAGTTGGTTGCACTTTCCTAGATAACCACACGTTGTGATGATGATAATTGATACACTTTAAATAAATTCCTCTTCATTTCCGTACTAATTAAAGATATTTGTGGGGGTAAAAAAAAATCTTTTATGACCCACTCCGTTCACTTTTGCCTCTCCAATAATTCGAACGTAATCTTGTCTCTTTAATAAATCCAAAAATACTTTTCGCCAAAAAATATAAATCCAAAATATTTAATCCAATTAGTCGTGGAATTAGGTGGGTTAATTTGAAAGTTATCCAAAAAATCATCATTAATCAAACTTAAAATTCGAGCTGAGGTTAGTGTTTTTGACTCGAGTTTACAACAATTATTAACCTGAATTTTCTTTTTAAATTTCAGTTATAAATTATGAGTACTACTACTATATATATATATATATTACTATAGTACTATATATCCCAGAAAGACAAAAGCGGAAATAACGAAAAGAAAAAGGGATGGGGAGGCACGTTTGATCTATGTTGAATTCAGATGTGTGGCCAATGGTGTGTTAGCCATCCTTTCGAAAACGTGGCATATGGTGAGCTCCTCATAGTCTAGTAGAAAAAAATCTAGACACGACCTTTAGTCCCATCAGAACTTGCCACGTGCATCTAAATAGCTGACGAGTGCCGCCCGTGGGATTTTTATTTTTGATATGGAAATCGAATCGAATTGTTTAAATGAGTTAAAATCTTTTAAAAATTTTGATTTTATTGATTTAAAATTAAAGGATTCAAAGTTTATTTAATTTTTTGAAATAATAAAAGTTTAAAATTGATTTTATTAATCTAAAATTAAATTATCTAAAGTTTTTATATATATTATTTGACTTTTATAAAAAAATAAATATTTAAAATTAAATAAACTCTAACTATTCGAAAACCTGTATAAATACTCTAACCGAATCGAACTTAAAGTATTAAGATATTAAAATTTTAAAATTCAAACTGAACCGAACTGTTTACACCCTGTGCCCCCACCAACTCTCACGCAGCCCGGCAACATTTGATCATCCTCTCCATCAGCTTGCTGACGCGTTTTTTCCCCTCCTTATCCGGTCATCCTACGCCTCACAAGTCACAAGTCACAACTTGCCAGATGGGGAACATATCAAAATGTAATTCTATTTTCTATAATATTGTAATTTCTTAATCACAACAAAAAATTATATAAGGATCTATTATGTAGTTTCATGATGAACCTTACATTATTTTTTATTATAAGTAAATATTTATAATATTATAAAAAAAATGTTTACAAATGATATGAATCTGTCAGATAATCACCTCTCCTTATCATAGTTTGAAACTATAAATTATTTCCCCTCTTTTATTTTTCAGATATAATATTTGTTTAGTCCATTCAACAATCATAAATTTGTAAATTACCATTTATTTATTTTAATTCAATGTATAATTAGTCACTTAAGCCTTAATTTTCTATCATTTTATAATTTATCCGCTTCATATTGCAGATTTCGTATTCAAGAGTCAATATCTTTTCTGTGAGACCTTGTAAGTTCGGGGATCAATGAAAGATGCAATACAATATCTACATGGCAATCAATTCTTTCATCTTGCACGATTTTTTTGTTCGTACATAGAAAGTTTATAAAATATAAATAAATATGCTTGAGAAAGAAGAGATTGCAAAACTAAGATCTTTCTTCGATAGAGGACACTAATCCCATTTGCTTATCAACAATACATGATCAACTAAAAGGAAATAAGTATAATTAATGTTCACGAAAGTCAACGTAATGGTGTCGGTATTTCGCTTAAACTTTGATCAATAATTGGCTGATGTATTAATCCAACGTAATGCTTACTTCATAATCATAAGGTATGTTCAAAATGCTACTAATAAAAACCAGTTTACAAGATTAATGTTCTCATGTGTAGTAGTAAACATTTTCTACTAGCTTTAATTAATTGATCCATCTCGGTATCAATTTAGCTTGGCTCCACTCATATTCAATCGTCTTTATTGGAAAAAAAAAACAATTTATGTAAATAAAGATGAGAGATGATGCTTTGATAATTACATTATATGATGCTTTGATATTATTCTTATGATTAAATATTAAAACATTAAATCAATAATGGTTGATCGAAGTAATAGCGATAATTAATCTGATAATACTGAGAATACAATTTCAATGTCTAAAAAACGTTTAATCTCAAACTAATATATAAGTCTTGTGGATATCCCTGACTAAATCAGTATTCTTCACTAATTAATAGTACTTTTTTTAATCAATAGTTTTTGAGGGATTTTTTTAATCAATAGTTAATTGTCAGAGGAACCTTCAATCTCATTTGCACTTTCTTGCCGTTAGTACTATTCTTTGCAAATTTTTCTATACAAAATCATAAAACAATCATCACAAGCAAATAAGAAAGGGCCAAAAAAAAACCATTACAGTTGACTTGATTGATCCCATAAGAAAATCGAGATTACCACTTAGAGATCACGATTCGGTTTAAATAGTGAAATCGAACCGAAATTGTAATCTAAAAAATCGTAATCGAATCTTTTTTACGGTTCTATAATCGGAATCGAAAAAGTTTCGGTTCCGATTCCGGTTTTATTATTTTTTTATTTTTACAAATAATGTTTTTTTTTATTTGTAATATAGTTTTTTTAATAATAATGAGATATAATATATATGTCTTAAGATAAATTTTATAGTATATTTATATAATAATATTATGTAAGTAATACATTATAAATTTATTATATTATTATTTATCATTTATTATTTATATAATATTAGTTTAACTATAAAGATTTACTTACATTTAATAATTTTTTAAAAAAGTAGATCCTTAAACACTTAATTATTATATATTTGGAATTAAATTTACTTACTTTAATATATATATTATTTAAACAAAATTTAATAAAATTTTGAAAAAAAAAACCTAAGGTTCAGGTTTGGAACCGAAATTGAACCGAATCGAACCGAAATCGCTTATAAAGGTTACAGTTCTGATTCTAAAGAACCAAGAATAAGAACCGACAATCGTCAGTTCGGAACCAAAACCGAACCGTGGTCAGGTTTACTTAGAGATCCACAACAATGACAAGTGGTCCTATACAATACTAGTAAGTTGCAACAAGAAAATTCAAGGATATACTACTATTCTCGTGTAAGGACCAGAGACATTTTTAGTGTTCTTAATTTCTTACTAGTCGTATTTTTTTAACTTTCTTGTATGGTTAATTGTTGAACTAACGAAAATATAAAGAGTAACGGAGAGGACTTCATATCAGATGAGACGGATTAGAACTGCGACAGAAAATAAAAGGCTTAAATATTAAAAAGACCTCAAACTTTCTTACTTTATTCAAATAAACTCGTATACTTTTATTTTACCCAAAATAAGCCATTATACCTTAATTTGTACTCAAATAAATCCTTATACTTTAAATTGTATCCATGTATGACACTAATGTTGATGAAATTATAAGAACAAATCCTTATATTTTTTGTGAGGTAAAGTGTTTATTTAGGCACAACAAATCAAAGATTAATATATTTAGGTGTAATAAAAGTATAGGGATTTATTTGGCTAATCTTTTATAGTTAAGGGGTTTTCTTAGTATTTAAGCCAAAATTAAAAGTAGAGAAAAAGAAAAAAAAGGGGAAACGGCGTTTCGCCGTTTTGGTAACGGTAAAAATTAAAAATGCAAACAAAACCAATCAGCCCAAGAGCAAAGCCCCAGCCGGGCCTGGCAGCCACACGCGCTTCTCCATCTCTGATTCCGTCTTTTGTTTCTATTCATTAATTATTCTCTTTTCTCTATTTAAACCTCAACAAAACAAATTTGATTAATCTCTCTATCTTCTGGTTTCTCTTTCATTCTATTTCTGTGAGAAGCGAAGTTTTTGAAAATGGCGGAATCGGTGGAGTTGCCAGGTCGTTTAGCAATTCTTCCATTCAGAAACAAAGTTCTGTTGCCTGGCGCCTTTATTCGAATTCGCTGCACTTCACATAGCAGGTTTTTTTGGATGTTCGACTTTGTCTATAAGTTACCGATTTCCTTTTCTCTTGTTTGTTTACCTTGAAAATCACAGTCTGGAATTCTTTATACGACTTCAAATTTTGGAATTAGGATCGTTTCTCTCTTTCAAAACTTGAACGAATCGAATTTTGAGTGTTTGTTGGCGTTGTTAGCCGACGTACAATACCTGTCTCTATCCTACGTATTATTTTCCTCTGTTTTCTTTTTCTCGTGAAACATACGTTGCCTCTAAAAGTTTGTTTCTAATTTGAACTTATTTTAGCAGCTCGATTTAAAGGTTCTCGGAAACTCAAGCTATTTCTTAAATTCTACGTCGGTTAACATTGGAATTTACTTAATATTTTCTTTATTTTAGCTGGATAATTAATTTGGAGCTGTTAGAACCATGGATTGGCTTGTTATTTGTTCTGCGTGGAAGTTTGAATATTATACAATAAACTTGTTTGACTATTACAGTGTGAAATTGGTGGAGCAAGAGTTATGGCAGCGAGAAGAGAAGGGATTGATTGGGATTCTTCCTGTTCGTGATGCTGCTGAGATGACCTCGATGGACTCAGTGTTATCTCAAGGTTGGTATTCGTGCACTTCTTTTGCTATCGAGGAGTCCACTTTTCATTGTTGGTGCTTGTTTGAATTTGTATGGTTTTCTAAGTGAGTTTTTAAATGATGCTTCAGGTGTAGGAAGTGAAACCGGAGAGCGAAGCTCTAAAGTTCAGGTTAGCACATCAGATGCTCACAAAGTTGACGGGAAAAACCACCCGGAAGTTATTCATTGGCATAACAGGTACTTTTCAGTCGAGCATATGGTATTATATTGTGCTTTCAGGCGTGTTCGGTTAAGCCTGTGTCTCTTTTGCTAATTTTAAGATTCAAGACCTTTTCACTTATTTAGTTCTTCATAGTAGGTAATTCTGTGTCTTAGGTCCTGATTTTAATTTCTCAGGGGAGTGGCAGCACGTGCCTTGCATCTGTCAAGAGGAGTGGAGAAACCGAGTGGGAGGGTCACATACATTGTTGTCCTTGAAGGTTTATGCAGATTCAATGTGGACGAACTCAGCACACGAGGACCTTACTGCACTGCAAAGATATCTCCACTTGAGATGACCAAAGCTGGTAAGATGTTATCACATTGTTTCATATGTAAGCATGGTGCTGTTCTTGTTGTACATATATTTTCTTCAACAAGTCACTCTTTCTCTCAATCTCTAGTTCGAGAGTAAGAATTATGTCTTATGTTCTTTGGCTAGAATTAACTCTGATGCGTATAGTGTCCCATCCTGGACAATGTTCTACCTTTTATTTTAGTTGCAATCATTGTTTTCAATAACATTGGAATGTTGTTTATGGTTCTACCATGCACGTTTCTGGGCATTAAAAACTGAGTTTCTTCTATTTTTAATTTTGTTTAGAGATGGAGCAAGTGGAGCAAGATCCAGATTTTGTAACATTGTCTCGCCAGTTCAAAGCAACTGCCATGGAGCTTATTTCTGTTCTGGAGCAGGTAAAATATGTAACCAATTAAGATTGTTATTTCTCTTGATAATTATGAACTTTGATTACGTTTTTATGTTGTCATTCTAGTGATAATTAATGTTCCTGTGCTGCTTGTAGAAACAAAAAACTGGTGGAAGGATAAAAGTTCTTTTGGAGACACTTCCTCTTCACAAATTGGCCGATATATTTGTTGCTAGCTTCGAGATGAGTTTTGAAGAGCAGCTCTCTATGTTGGATTCTGTTGATCCTAAAGTAAGGCTTTCAAAAGCTACTGAATTAGTTGACAGGCATTTGCAGGTGAGTTAATTACTTATGGTTGCATTAAGTCTTTCACCGGAGTTTATCCAGTCATTTAACGTTTACTTGCACAGTCAATACGTGTAGCAGAGAAGATTACACAGAAGGTTGAAGGGCAATTGTCAAAATCACAGAAGGAGTTTCTATTGCGACAACAGGTTAGCTTTATTTCTTCAACTGCTGTCTGCAGAATTTTTGCAGGATTGGAAAGTAGAAGGACATCAGATTTTGATAGTTATGTACTAGTTAATAATTTATGAGTTGTTATGTTAACCAGCTGTTTGGTAGCACAAATAGGGGTGGATATGGTTTGCATGTATAGATCTTTTTAAGTGGTTTCTCATGTCTAGTTTTTGAAGTTTTTGTCGGCTGGAAAAAGCTTTACTCGATTGTCATATAGATATTGCTATTCTCTGAGTTTAGGTGCGTAATTATTTATCATTTTCCAATTGAAACGTATTCCAGATGAGGGCGATAAAAGAGGAGCTTGGAGACAATGATGATGATGAGGATGATTTGGCGGCCCTGGAAAGAAAGATGCAGAGTGCAGGGATGCCTTCAAATATCTGGAAGCATGCACAGAGGGAGTTAAGGTATTATTTCAGATGACAGTGTAAATGGCCCAAACTTGTGATTTGTGAGCTTCAGCTTATAATGTATTTCAATGCTAATTAAAAAGGAGTTCACAGCATTCCATGTGCTGGGGATGTTGCTGGAAGCTATAACCAATTATCTTCATAGTATTTTATTTGTTGGTGACAGTACAACTCCCTTCCCATTCTTTTTCCACTTGCATTCTTGAAAATATTATGCGATCAGGACATTTTGGTAGCCTATACTATTTTAATTGGATATGATGTTTAACAAAGTTTGTTTGTTCATTATTTTCATTTCAGGAGGCTTAAGAAAATGCAACCTCAGCAACCCGGATATAATAGCTCACGTGTTTACTTGGAGCTTGTTGCTGATCTGCCTTGGCAGAAGGCCAGTGATGAACAGGAATTGGACCTAAAGGCTGCCAAAGACCGTCTTGACAGTGACCATTATGGTTTAGTCAAGGTCAAGCAACGGATCATTGAATATCTGGCGGTCCGCAAGGTTGACCATTTATCTATTTCTTGCTGCCTTGATGTAGGCTTTAAAATTTTAGATTTGACTTTGATGAAAATTTGGTTTCAATTATTTGCTCTCAGCTTAAGCCCGATGCAAGAGGTCCAGTTCTGTGCTTTGTTGGCCCACCAGGTGTTGGGAAAACATCGTTGGCATCATCTATTGCTGCTGCTTTGGGCAGAAAATTTATTCGTATATCCTTGGGTGGTGTCAAGGATGAGGCTGATATCAGAGGGCATAGGAGAACATACATTGGAAGCATGCCAGGTCGTCTTATTGATGGGTTAAAGGTAAGGGCTTTCTTGAACTAGTATGCTATTCTAGATTTCTTTTGCTCTACTGCATACTGGTTCGAACTTCATTTGGCAATCAGTTTGCTCTTGTTCAGTCCTAAATGTGCTAGAGTTTGACTAAGTCAGCTTTTATCTTCTACCATTGCATGTGCTCTATGGTTGCCTTTTATGTCTTACTGTTGGTATGACATTTTGTGCATTTGTGTACTGTCATGGGGGTGTAATTATGGTGCTTTTTGCCTCATCAATTAGTTTGTGGATTGTATTATAAAATTATCTTAGGCTGGATGATTGGTCATACTTTTACCATCTGTTGGGAATATATAGCATCTGAAGTTTGGACAACTGAATCCCCCATAAATTAAGACCATGAACATCTTCTTGGAACATTTTTAAATTGTGTCAATAATCTCAAATTTTGCTCTTATTCTAATGATCTTTCTTTAACTTTTGGCTTCTAGAGAGTAGGTGTTTGCAACCCAGTCATGCTTTTGGATGAGATCGACAAGACAGGATCTGATGTGCGTGGTGATCCAGCTTCAGCTCTGCTTGAGGTTCTTGATCCTGAGCAGAATAAATCTTTCAATGATCAGTATCCTACTTTCTTCGAGGTCTAGATGTATTGTGGGGACCCTATGTTTTGGATAACCCGCATTAACTTATTGATTGATCTTCTTTTAGTAAATCCTTGAAAGAATTACATTATTGTTTTACTAGGTGGCTTTTATTAAGAATGATTCCCTTAGCAATTTGAATGCAAGTGGATCCTTGATTTCTTTAACTGAGGTTGTAAAGCTATTTGAATGTGCCCTTTGACCTTTCAAAGGTTATTTTTGTGGCTACTGCAAATAGGGTACAGCCTATCCCTCCTGCACTCTTGGACAGGATGGAAGTCATTGAGCTGCCTGGATATACAGCTGAGGAAAAACTCAGAATTGCCATGCAACATTTAATTCCACGAGTTCTGGATGAGCATGGATTGAGTTCTGAGTTCCTTAAAATTCCTGAGGTATTTGCAAAACTTGTATCGTTTCTGCATTTTAAGGCTTTGGGTGTATTGTCACTCTAAGTTTGTTAACATCGGTAGTCAAAGCTCCCTCAGAATTGAGATGTTTTGAGAAATTTGTCGGCTGGTCTTTTTATCCATATCACCTCATGGTTAAATAGATGACTGCAGGAACTAATATAAGGCCTTTGCCATCTTGTTCTGAAGGCGAAGTTTACTGTATGATATTTCATTGTTTACCTGCATGGAAGATCTCTGAACTGTTTCATTCAAGATAAAAAGATCTGATCTCAAACTCAATCGGCGTCCATTTCTTCAACTGTTCTGTTTAGAATTGAGATTGAGATATTAGAATAAGATTCAATATTAAAGGAGCAAATTGATCAGATGTAAGCATTGAGTTGTGCAGTAATATGCATTCTAACACCTTATATTGGGGCTTTTTTTTTTTTTTTGAAGGCTTATATTGGGTAATATTGCTCTTACTGTGTTTCTACTGCCTTTGCTAGGCCATGGTTAAACTTGTCATTCAGAGGTACACCAGGGAAGCTGGTGTTCGTAATTTGGAAAGGAACTTGGCTGCCTTAGCTCGTGCTGCTGCTGTAAGAGTCGCTGAGCAAGAACAGGCTGTCTCAATTAGCAAAGATGTTCATAAGCTAGCTTCTCCACTGCTGGATAACAGACTTGCTGAGGGAGCTGAGATGGAAATGGAAGTCATCCCAATGGGTGTAAATAATCATGAGATATCAACCGCATTCAAACTTGCCTCACCTTTGGTTGTTGATGAGGCTATGCTGGAAAAGATATTGGGGGTAATAGTTCCTGCTATTGACCTTTTTCCTTTTATCTGGAATCACTCATTTTTAAGGGCAAGCATGATGATCCATTTTTCATAATAGAATTGGGTTCCCCCCTTTGGATAAATCTTATGCAGTGGGATTGGCCCTCTATTTTATTTCTTTCTTAAATACTGGGGAAGCAGGACTTGTTATGGTATGAAAGTTCTTGAAAGAGCTAAAAGTAAGCTGACTTAATTTTTTTGCTTTTGAATTTCCTTTCCTGCTGATTCAGGCAGAAGCTCTTCATGATGACATGGTCAGATTAGGTTTATGTTGACAGTAGGTAGAATTTATATTCTTTCTTAACATGCCTGAGGATGCTATTACTCTCTTATGCAGCCTCCAAGGTTTGATGACCGAGAAGCTGCAGACCGAGTTGCAACTCCTGGAGTATCTGTTGGGCTTGTTTGGACCACTTTTGGAGGAGAGGTTCAGTTTGTGGAGGCTACAGCAATGGTTGGAACTGGTGAATTGCATCTTACTGGGCAACTTGGTGATGTTATTAAGGAATCAGCACAAATAGCATTGACATGGGTATACTCTCTTGGGTCACATATTTTCAACATTGATGCGTAAACTTCATCAACTCTGAATGCTGTGGCTGATTTATAATTGTTATCCAAATGGCTGGTGATATCTTATACAATTGCTATCCAATCTTTCAACTTTACAAATTAAACAACTTAAGTGTTTAAAAGTTATAATAAAGCTCTTGCTGTCAACCTTCTTTTGATTTCATAAATAGACGCCAAAAGAATGCTGCAGGTGAATTTTATTTTGATCAATCATCGCTAATCGTTCTCTAATCGCTTGTACATTTTTCATTGCACCATGCTTGCCAGAATTGTTGAACTGATCTGTAGCAGTAAAATTCTATTTTCTTTTATGGGTTTGATTTTAATGAGTTCCAATTTCTCAGGTGAGGGCCAGGGCAGCAGATCTTAAGTTGGCAGCTGCTGAGGGAACCAATCTGCTGCAGGGGAGGGATATTCATATACATTTTCCTGCTGGGGCTGTACCAAAGGATGGACCTTCAGCTGGTGTGACGCTCGTAACCGCTTTAGTTTCACTGTTTAGTCAGAAAAGTGTAAGAGCAGATACAGCAATGACTGGAGAAATGACGCTGAGGGGTCTTGTATTACCTGTTGGTGGTGTCAAGGATAAGGTGTGTATAATCTTCATGAACTAGTCCTATAGGTAGTTTTATATATTTGGTTACATCTCATCTTCTCTTCAAAAAACATCCAGTTACAGATAGATTGACTAGAAATATGTTTGGTTCTCATCATTTTGAACATATTTTTGTAATGAAATGCACAGATACTAGCGGCACATCGATATGGTATCAAGAGAGTTATTCTGCCTGAGAGAAATCTGAAGGACTTAGTTGAAGTACCTGCAGCTGTACTCTCCAGTCTAGAGGTAATTTTTCCTTTTCTAATTTGACGCAAGTGTTCCTTACGGCCTAAAGTCTATTAGTGCAAATATAAGCGGTTCCAAAGTGGATTTGATTGTATTTTCATCTCACAGATGCATAATTATGACAAGTTGAAACAATTTTTATAGTTGAATTGGGTTTGTGTTTTCAGTTTGACACATGATCGAATCACGAGATGCGCTTTTTTCACTCAATATGTATTGTTTGACCAGATTCTGTTGGCAAAGCGAATGGAAGATGTATTGGAGCATGCATTTGATGGAGGATCCCCTTGGAGACAACAATCGAGATTATGACAGCCATTCTCAAAGGCACATCATCTAACACGTCTATAGTGTAAAACATACGATTCCAAAATACAGTCAGCAGCTGCCCTTTAGCGAATTGAGGATCCAAGACATGTAATGAGCATGAGCTCAGCTGTTGTCTGCACAAAAGGAAGATTGAACCACTTTGCCAATGGGGTTTATATAGGTCTGTTTGGAAGTTTCTTGTGGAAATTGCTGGTATCTTTCTTCTTCTTCTTCTTCTTCTTTCATTTTTGCTTGTCAAGCTGTATTTCTGGGTCAAGGCGTCTGATTCCTTCTAACTTATTTTTGTTTTACCTTTTCCTCCACATTCTTTTTTTTTTCTGTATAATTTATACCAAGCTGTGTATAATTATCTTTCAATCAAGAAAAAGCATACTCACCAATTACCATTCGATTATGACTCTTGATTGGAAAAGTGTAAATGTTTTCATGAACAAACGAGGCTTTTCTTCGACGAGTTTCTGAATTGTGAGCATGATGGATGATATTTTCTGGGAATCCACTATTCATTTCACTAAAATTTTATTATTGATCTAATTAGAGGGAATGTATATATATGTATGTATGTATGTAGCTTTCTTGATCATATTTACATCTGATAGATGTATAAACTCATAACTGAAGCTTTGAATCAATAATCAATATAAAGCGTGCTCATACATGCCTACCACTTTCGACGGAGTACTAACAAAACAAGACCTCTTTACAAAAGCCTTGGCCATTCCCGACGGGGTTTCCAATTAAATTTCAGGAAATTACTAAGATGTTAAATTACCCATGATATTGATGAACATTCAACAACCTATACCAATTAAATTTCAGGAAATTACTAAGATGTTAAATTACCCATGATATTGATGAACATTCAACAACCTATACCGACGTATTATCCTTCAAATAGATTCGGTTAAATGGCTGAAATTATTTTGTTCCCGTCTCATAAACGGATTTTGAGTCCTTACGGAAAGCAACGGTATGAAGACAACTTGCCCCATATTATTCATCTTAAATCTTATGAACCTAAAATTAAAAGACCAAACTAGCAGAATATATAAGTTGT
Source organism: Microcos paniculata (assembly GCA_030664755.1). Classification (NCBI taxonomy): domain Eukaryota; kingdom Viridiplantae; phylum Streptophyta; class Magnoliopsida; order Malvales; family Malvaceae; genus Microcos; species Microcos paniculata. The sequence goes on from CP131460.1 coordinate 41,687,921, forward strand.
TTAACCTGTTTCTCATTCTTCTTGCAATGCACCCATCCAATTAATAATTTGACAAAATCTACCGTCCACCATAGCTAAGAATTTAATGAGAAAAATCTGCTTATATCAAATTAACCTCACGATTTGAATTGAAATTGGCATCGAACTCTGCAAGAATGGGAATTCTTTTGATCTCTTGACAAGCTCAATAGCAGTGATGATTCTTTTCGAGGCAGTTATGTTGCAGATCTATAATCAGACACCATAAACCGATTCCAAATGTTTATGCAAAACTATACTGGAGCCACATCAATTCTTTCGTATCAACCAACCCTCAGTGCTCTTAAAAAAGCATCAATAGGATACAAAGAGCAAATACAAGGTTCTTGTTTCTAAAAATCTTATTTCAAACTCTGAAAATCAACATTTTAGGTATCTTGACAGATCTCACTCATTTGTTGATCATGAAGACATATCAAAAAGTTGACGATGCTTAAAATGGAAAGCAATGTGAGAAAAGCATGAGGATTGAGCAAAGTTGAATAGGAGAACAATTAGCCTGTTATAGCAGAGTTCAGAGCACTGTGAACATCAACACCTATTTGGGCTTCAGCTTTCTCCAAATCAGTTGTAGCTGAGCCAAGCTTTTGGGTAAACTCTGCCAGCCCCTTCTGGACCAAAGCAGGGTCAATGTGGTCGATTGGCACAGCCTCCACAGCAATAATATCAGCAACAGAGTTGGCATGGATAAAAGCAAACCCACTGCTAAGGAAATATTTTGTTACATCATTTCCTTCATGCACCGACAAGATTCCAGGTTTCAGTTCAGCAATTGTAGGTACATGTCCAGGCAAAACACCCATCTGCCCAGTTGTTGCTGGAACTATTACCATGTCAACCTGATAAAATACTAGATACACTAGAAGTTAAAATAAGTTGTTTCCAAAAATTGAACTTTTATTCAAACACCACCCATAAAATATTTGCATACTAATGCTAGAAGCTAACTTTTGGTTCATGAGTGACTCAGTATTCAGTAGATTACATTAGGCAGGTTGGTTCATATGGCTCACCCTCACTACTTCTTATGAAGAGAGAGGGTGAACGAATGAAAAGAAAGAGCTAAGAATAGCAAATGGTATAACAGTTTCAAGGATTTAGAAGGCTCATATTTACAAAACTCCACAATAAGATAGAAGCTGGATAAGATTCTTCGATGATAACACCCATCCCTATGAATAAGGTTTAAAAATGCTTTGGCATTGAGCAAATCCTGAGCTCATGTGTAAATTGGTAAACTGAATTATCACTCAGACACAAATCAAAAGACACTGATAATTATTAGACAAAATTACATAAACAAGTGAAACAGTAACCATGCTAAAAACATTCCACATTCAATAGACATTAAAAATGGAAGAGCTGTAATTCGAAATGGATGCTTTTTCAGGAAAGAAGACACATTTGAATTTACAAAGCCAAAAATTACGCAGTCCTATTATCCATGGAAGTTATGCAGAGAAAAGCTACCATATTCTAGCTACAATGCTTGTTAATAATGGCTTAAGTCTTTCCATCAGAACAACTTCATAGAATCAAATGACAGGAACAAAAAAAACAATCAAATTGAACATCCAAAAATAAAATCCAGATTCCAGAAGCTATGAGTTCTCACTAATAAATAAAAGTCACAAATTTTATATTCGTAAATTAATTGATAAATTCATTAAAACAAAATGCCCAAATTACATACTATACTCCTATTTAAAAATACTTTTAAGATGTGAGTCAGAGACGGTGAACCCCAGCTAAAAATGATCGATTCCAATAAAATTAAACCGGAAATCGATAAAAAAAATCGCAAAGTTCAAATCCAAGCAAAACGCAGATGCCAAATCTATATTCCATTAATCAGACACTACAGTGATCCAAGCAATCTCCAATACGAGAAAAAGAAAAAATAAATCTTTTTTTGGAAGATCAAAACGAACCTCTTTGGTGGAGAGCTCAGACGCATAAGGAAGAACGAAGTTGACGGTGATTTTAGAGGGGATGGAAGAAGGGGTTGCAGGCCGAGGGGTCATGAAGGAAGATGGAGTCCTGGGAGGGTCCATGTTGGGTATCACTTTCTTCCATGTCTCGACGAAATTAGAATCCTCTACGGGTGCGGCTGTTACGTCGGTAGAATAAGCTCGACTCCTCCTCAGCGTGGCGGTGGCCGTGGTTGTTCGAGCCAAGAGGCGTGACACTTGCCGGTACATCGTCGAGCTCTCTTTTGTTGTCTTTTGGTGGCGCTGGCTTGGGGTATTGGGAAATTGGGGGAAATCCGAAAATGTACAGCGTCTGTTGGACTTTCACTGTTGTTCTTTATTTTCTTTTGGCTTTGTTAGTATATTTCCTTTCCTTATTTGCTGTTATCTCTCATTTGTATTTCACTGCTGTTCTTTATTTGTATTCAATTTTCCAATTACCATATACTTTGTATTTTCTTTTTTCCTTTTTTTAAATAATCTAATGATAGAGTTACTCTCTTTTTTTGACATTTTAATTATTATTCTCTTCACCTTTTTTGCTAGAAATTAAATTATTATTCCCTTTAATGTCTCTAAATCTAAATAATTCTTAGCATTGTTTTTATTATCTCCGTACAACTTCAACTACAAATTACATTTGTAAAAAAAAATAATTATGGTGAAGAGATTATTAGTAGCATTTTGTTAACTATGATTTAGGGTCTGTTTAATCTGGTTGGAGCTTATAGAAAAAAGTATTGTTTCAGTAGAGTTGTTTTATAAAAATTATTTAGAAAAGTTAAAATAGTATATGGTAAATTCAACACATAAGTGTTGTAAGATGTAAAAAGTTACTTAACAGTAATATTATAAAAGTGCTGTGAAATGTTAAAATTACAAAAAAGATTTTTTTCTTTTTGTTTAAATATTTGAAAAAATTTATTACTTTTTACATGTTAATTATTATATATATTATTTATAAAAATTATATAATAACAAAAATGATAAACAAATATTTTTTAATCTATAGATTATTTTCAAATCATTTTAAAAATAATTTATATATAAATTTTTGACCAATTGAAATTCTTATATATATATACCCCTTTATTACAAATAGAAATTATGAATAGATAAATTTAATACACATTCAAATAAAATATAATAATATTAAAAAAATCTAAATTAAAAATTTTAAACTAAAATAACAATAAGTAAAAGGAAAAAAAAAGTGAACAGTGAATAATATGATTGTTTTGTTAGATGGGAAAAACATAGGAACATTTAAGGTACATGAAACAGTTTCATTAAAAAAAGTCAATTACTTGCATAAGCCCAAAAAATGATTTTAGAGAAAGTTTCAAATTATAATTTTGACTAGAAATTAAAAAACTACTTTCCTGATAAATTAAAAATTTTAAAAGCCGTACACCGAAACACATAATTTTAGTTTCTAAAATAAAGAAACCTTTCAAAAAATTTGATCAAACATCCACTTGGAATAAGTTTTTATTGGGTAACATTGTAATTTACTATAGGAAAATTAAATAAAAAAAAAAACAGCTGAAGCCCCATTGCCATCGCGTGGCCCACTTCAAATCAATTAGGGTATAGCTCAGACAAGGCCCATATTGTGAAATCCCCAAAAAGTTGAGATAAAGTGGTTGTAAAAGCCTTCTCCAAAAATAAAATGGAAGGCCCATTTCCATCGCATGGCCCAATTCAAATCTGGAAGAGGTTATAGCCCATCCGAAGTCCATATAGCAAAGTTAAAGAAAAAATGAGATAAAAAGTTTGGAAGCCTTCTCTGGAATATCAGAGCCAGGTTTCGATCCTGGGACCTGTGGGTTATGGGCCCACCACGCTTCCGCTGCGCCACTCTGATTTGTCGTGGTGATAAGTTAGTGAGTTTTACATTTTAGCATTTCTTTTCTCATATCTCCAGAGCAACACGCAATCACGAAACTCAAATTGTTCGTTACAAGACTCTGGTTGCCGTTGGTCAGCGATTTACCAAACAACAAACAAACTGTAAATCCAGGAAGCCAAAAAATGAAAAATCATAATAAGTTTGGTAATTAAGCTAAAAAGTGAAAAGTGTAGTTCGTATAAACTTTGACTTCAAAGTCACAAAATTGAACTTCAAATAATAAAAAAGAAGTCAAAATAAGCATAAGGATCACCAGAACAACACAAGAAAATCAAATCGCAGTCGCAAAATTGTTCGTTAAGACAGACCCTAGCAGTCGGTCAGTGATTTACCAAAAAAAGAACAGATAAAAAGGAATCGTTGACGTTTCGTTCCTGGTTTATCCGGCAAATAACTGATCCAATGAGAATTTGGTTTAACGTTAAAACAAACCAAATCCTTGCTCATAGATTATATAGATATATCTGGAGACAAGCTAAACCGTAGGTCTTTTTCCTCTCTCTCTGTGTTCAGAAAACTTTTTGCTCTTATAAAAGAAATAAATCTGCCGTAATTTCTAATAAATAAAGAACTACGGTATGAGATATCTATTCACGAATTCACATAACTGTTGAAGTTCTTTTCTACAACCATATCCACAGAGGTGCAAAACCGCATGCCTATACTCGATGCTTTGTACAACTTTGAACAAAATTTACAGAAGGGACCAGCCGGAGCCATAGCAAAAGTCTCCTTTTGAGTCAAGAAGTTGGCTCATGGGCCCAAAACGCATCTGGATCTGGACAGAAGAGGGAAAAATCTTGGATTTCTAGATTAGCAATGTGCCAATCTACAAAACGAGCTTGTGTTGACTTGAATAGCAGAAGGATGGTAGGCAGGAGCCACCATTTGTCATCCTCCCTGTTGACAATTGCAATGCAAAAGCTCTTAAGACATCAGGGTAGAAAAGAGTTTCTCGTAACATTGATACTATCCACAAAAAAGAAGCATGCAAAATATAACCATATATCTAGAGGTGTCAAATCGGGTTGATCGGGTAGGTTTCGGGTTTGGGTCAATCAGGTCGGGTCAGTTTGGGTCAAAAGAGATTTTCGGGTCATTTCGGGTTTCGGGTCATTCGGGTTCGGGTCATTTGGGTTTCGGGTCATTCGGGTTTCGGGTCATTCGGGTTTCGGGTCATTTGGGTCTCGGGTCATTCGGGTCTCGGGTTTTTCGGGTTTTGTCCTCGGGTTTGTCGGGTTTCGGGTCATTCGGGTTTCGGGTTCGGGTTTTTCGGGTTTGACCATCGGATCTTTCAGGTTACAGGTTTTTTGGGTTTTATATCATTTGAATTCGATTTTTTTTTATTTAACTCTCGAGTCATTCGGGTTATCGATTATTTTAAATTGAATTAAAGTTTTGATTTTATAAATTAATACTTAAGAGAGATTTTATCAAAAATATTATTTATTAGATTTGTTATAAATTGTAATTAAATTAATTAAATTTGTAATGTTATAAATGCATTAATTACATTAGTAATATTTATAACTTTTTTAAAAATTTTCCTATAAATTATCTATAGTTTTAAATAAAATAAATATTTAAATTTTTATTATTTACTAATTCATTTCTAAATTCTAATTGATATATAATAAATTCATGATTCATACAGCTATGGCCACCATGAACCACTAATCTTAGTATCTTATTATTTTAGTGCTAATGACTTTGTTTTGTTCTTTCCTTTCTAAGACTTGTATATAGACTATACTTTATAGTGATTAGTGATTAACATCACCTACTTCTGCATAATAGAACAACTTGCACACACACTACATTCGGCATTCTCATTAAATTATTTGTTTTGGCGAGAACTAAATTATAAGGAGAAAATATATGACAACATATTGAAATTTTAATTTCAAATTTTTAATGTTTAGATACTTTTTGTTGGATAGATAATTCACTAATTTGATATGAATATTAGTAATTTATTAATACTACTATAATTTATAAATTTTCTTAGTTAGAATGGAAAAGTATCATTCACATGAAAAAATTTATTTATTGATTTGATTAGTAATGATGAAATCAACATGGACTTTTGTAAATTCTCAAATTTTCCTTAATAATGTTCATAATTAATATTATTAAATTTAAGTAATAATATTCTATAAATTCATATAATTCAATCATAAATTCATAATAATAAAATTTAAAAACCATAATTATGAAAAAATATTTTTTTAAGTTCACTTTGATCAAAATTTTATCAAATATTTATTTTTATTTTCTTTATCAAATTTATTTATTAAATTTGAAGTTTATGAAGTATATAAAAATACTCCATCTGTCCCTATTTGTCTATTACAATTAATCATTTCATACAAGGTAAAAAAAGTAGTTATGGTATAAAATTTCATACATATTTACATTGACTTTCTTATTTTATCCTTATCTCTCTTCTTCTTTAATTCTCTCTGCTATTTAGAAAAAAATATTTATTTAAGAGAGAAAAAAAGTAGTTTAAAAGGGTAATTTTAAAAAATTAATAATTAATGCCGGGATATAGACAGATAAAAAGGAATAAATAAAGTTTCTAGAAACAAATAAAGCTTCTAGCAGGAGGCAGATAAATAGGGACAGAGGGAGTATTTTATTAGTTTGTCGGGTTCTTTCGGGTTAGATTCTCGGGTTTTTCGGGTTAGATTCTCGGGTCAATCGGGTTACGGGTCAATCGGGTTTCGGGTCAATCGGGTTACGGGTCAATCGGGTTACGGGTCAATCGGGTTTCGGGTCAATCGGGTTACAGGTCAATCGGGTTACGGGTCAATCGGGTTTCGGGTCGGTCGGGTTCGGGTCGTTTACTTTTTTTAGTCAAACCAGGTCGGGTTAGTTTCGGGTTCGGGTCGGTCGGGTCTGGTTATCGGGTTCGGGTCAGCTTTTGACAGCTCTACATATATCCATTCCTACTCCAGCCTCACTAATTGACCTGATAAACAGTTTCTCGATTTGTTGCTGTTCCATTAACAGCGCATGATATTTGCTCCAAGGAGCTATATAGAAGTATGGAGTGCAATGTCATCGATGCAAATTTCAAACTACTAACATAATTGCATTTTTCTAACCATCTTAAGGCTTCCAAGAGTTCCATCAGACAAAATAAGCATTAAAATCCTCACCTTCTAGTGTTCCAATTTTCCTTGTCAGAAGGCTGGAAAGAGGAAAAACCATAATGAAAAATGCCACAAATGAAAGCCACTGCCTGCAAAAGATAAAACTAGGCACATGACACTGGCACGGAGGTTTTTGACCAAGCATGAACAATTTGGTTGGCATAACACTACACTTTGATTTATTACATTAGTATATTTCAGAGAACAATATAGAAAACCCAAAAGCAAATATAGCTGATTCGTGATGATGTCAAGTGCTACCCAGTCCTAGAGTTACTTACGATATTTGACAGAGATGTAGCGTTCCACAGGGAATATATACGGGCAAGCGAAGCTCTCCTAGGCTCTTTACTGAACAAGGCATTCAAGCCAGCTGGGAATGGAGAAAGCAGCGCCAGCGGAAGAATAAGCAGGACAGCAAGAAATATCCCAAGAGATATCCAGTAGAACTGAAGCAAAGTAAGAAGTGTGACAGAGAGATCTGCTAAGAGCATGGCAGTAATGAGGAGCTGAATAGAGTCCTGAAAGACAGAATTCAAGCTTTAGATAATGAACAATTAAAAAAATCAGCAATAAGAAAGAGGTTCTACAGGTCTCTGAATCACCTGACGACCAACAGGTCTAGTATTGTGCAATAAGAGAGAAAATGGGAAGAAATAGTCCCTTTTATATTCCAAAGATCTCAAGGTAGCATCATTTAGAAGGCCTCCATTAATTCCCCCAGTGATCTTTTTACGAGATAATGCATGAGTTGGGTATGGCCAACTTTGTTGGAGCTGTTTAAGGCTTTTGCCTGCAGATGCAGCATCTTTCCTGAATCATTAACACGTAAACAGCCAATGAGCAAATATTTATTTATAGAGCCACCTTTCAAATATTGGAAATGTTATCATGGGCATTCACTAGAGTGCTAAACTGGAAAATAAGTTTCTTCATCTATCCAATATCAGTAAAGAAAGTTCCATTCAACAGAAGATTACTGGAAACGAAAGGCCTAGCATATAAATTAGAAACCTTCTGCCACATTGAAATTTATTGGTAATATTTAAAATTAATCCACATGCTTCGGCTATTTTAGGAGCAGATCCAACTCATTTGTCTTCCACTGGCATTATACATTTTACCGTCAAGGATCAGTGATAATATCCCTTGTTTTATTATGAGATATAGAGCAATCTCAGAGACACTGTTACTTGAGGTTACCTTGGGTTTCCATCATTGCTTCTATCTAACAAATCAGGTTGGTGCAAATTGTGAAAAGTGTAGTCACCAACCACTACCAAGATGCCCAGCTGATAGTAACCAGAAGCTGTTGCTTGAAACCAGCCTAGCTCAATTTTAACCCCATGGAATTCAAGCTGGGGATTTCCATGACTAGCTATCCAATCCATAACAGGAACCAATGCAGAACGGATGGATCCATGTCTCACAGTCCTCAACTGAGCATTCAAACCAGCAACCAGACGATTCCAAACTGTTGGTGGTATGTGCTGTAGATGGTATATTTCTTTAAGTCAGGTAAATGTTAAATCAAGTTATGATAATGCTACTGCAAATTTAAAAGACATCCACAAGACCTGGCCAAGAAGATTTGTCAACAATGTATCACTGTGAAGATTGTATGGTGACATATAGCTTCCATCCCCACCAAATATTATGCACATTGGGAACCTCTTTTGTATGAATGACACCATGTCCACACGCTTCTCATCACCACCAAGGAAAAAGTCAATGTATGCAACCATCAAATCAGGCATTGCTCCAACCTGCATAATAGAGGCCCATATAAAGACATGATGAAGAAGACGAAATTTATACAATCCTTGAAAATTTTTTTTATGTAACTTTGTTTATAAGCCAAGGAATGCATGGATAAGTTTTGACTTTCCTTCACTGAATCACCATATAATATAATAGTATTTAATAAACATCTTATGGAAGTTACAGCTTCATAATATGGAGCTCGGTATCTTCTTGAAAGTCATTAGCACCATGAAGACAGTAATTTTACATCACATCAGAATAGTTTCAGAAATATATATCAAGCTAAAATTAAGAAAATGGTTTTAGCAAATGCTTCACTCAGGGAATAAGATGGCTCAAAAAGAATGAAATAGGAGAAGTATAACCTTCATCCCCTTGTATAGAGCTCGTGATCTACAAGAACGGAGACATGAATGGTCATATTCTGATTTGACATATTCCTGAAGCCGATGTACTTTTTTCCTCCTTCGCCACTGTTTCCAGGACCAGGCACAAGGATATGCAAGCACTGACAGTATACTGTGCACTGAGCCTTCCCACCAATCATATGCAGCAACTGAGTTTATCTCATCAATGAATCTGTTAAAAGCATCTTCATACCTGCAGCTCAATGAGGTTTGTTCATTATGAATAATATTTCAGGACCAAAAAATGGGGTTAAATGAATAAAATTCCACTAAGCAAGACAATATCTCCAATACACGATTATATCTCTTCAATAGGAAGTCTGTTTTATGTCAACAGCCAGCAAAACAGGTGATGCTAACAAGATGCATGCAATGCAAACAATGATGTATTCTCTCATCATAATACTACATTAGCATAAAAAAGAGCCATTAATCATTTGATTTCTATGTAAGTAAAATTATTTTCTTACACAATCTCAATTATTGCATCAGGAGGAGAGTAAGGAAGGTGCCATGGTTCTCTAAAAGTATTTGGACCCATGAAGTACATTCTGTAAACATGACTCTGAGTTTCTTCAGCTCTGGTTCCCCGTACCTAAGTTGGAAAAACAATACAATTATAGTCCACAAAGTAATATCATAGAATGATGAAACTGGATCACTTGCAGCTGCACACAGAATAAGATGAGAAGACACCTCTGATAGGGAAAGGAGGTGTGGCAAATGATGACTACTCCGATGTTCAATATTAGCACCATATGTTGTTGATTCAACCAGTTTGATTCTTAAAGTGCTTAACAGTACAGCTAGAAGCACCAAAATGCCAGACAGAAGAAGTGCAAAAGGCCAAGGACCTCCAAATGTATACATCAACTCCTCAAGAGGGGTATAGCAATTTGGCATTCTATACTTTTCAGATATGCATTTATAGGGGCAAAATGGCTCACGAACTCCTCCTGGAGAAAATAGACACCCTAAAGTGAGAAGAGAAACTGTATGGAAGACTATATATGATAAAGAATCAAGTAAAATGAATGCGGTGAGGAAGACTGGATAATGGAGACACCAAAGTATAAATTGTAGATCAGACTGGTAACAAGTACCTCGTACATATATAAAATTTGCACGATTTGGAAGACGCTCAAGTGGGCAAGGGGTGCAGAAAGCTTCGTCAGAGCCATCGATATCTTTATATGTGCCAATAGGGCATTCCTGTGAATGAATTCCATTATAGTTTCAAAGGAATCCAGATTAGTTCAAATCTCACAAGTTCTCATGTCGATACCTTAGACGAAGTATAGAACTTATAAATCAAACTCCAAAATCTAAAAGAGAAAAAAGTATAGCATCTAACAAGTAAGAAGAGTCAAATGGTTCATACGAACATGCAAATACACAAACTAAGACATCTGTACATACATAAAAACATAGCCAACTAGTAAAGCAAGCCAAGTTCCTAATTGATTAATGGTGGATACTTTCTCATTATAATATAGTAGTATACTGGGTAGCTTCAGACAAATCAGATTACAGTATGGCAGGTAGGTTTTGGTTTATGAGCAGACTCTAGTAACTCACATTGGGTGTTTCCCTCATACAACAAAGAAAAATGATAGCATTAGGACCCAAAAAAAACCATCTTTAAATATCCTTTCATAGCAAACTTCCAACGAAATACTATCATGAGATGTTTTTGAGAGGAAATTTTGAGTTAGAATGGAGGACCGGAGATGCTATACCAAAGTAGCACTAAGATTTTATGAATTTATAGAGGGTTTTGGCAAACACAAATTTTGGTTGAGGGGTTAGGGCTGGGGGACAGGTGTCAGGTGTAACAAGTTTAAAACAAGTGAGAGCTTACCCTGCAAAATGTACCATAGAGGCCTTTTGGACATTTCTTCCCAGTCACTGTGCCCTCATCTCCAAAGAGTCCGCCATTATCCCCAGCACCTCCACTGTCACCCATCATGATTGTAGTAAGTTTCTATTGAACAAATTTTCTTACGGAAAGCTCCTTAAGGTAACAAACAATATGAAACTACACTAAATTGCCCAGTGCATCAGTGGGAGCCATTAAGTGATAATTTCAAGCCTTACTGGAAAAGAAATCCATTTAGTATTTCCATATTATTATTAGCTGTTAATTCACTCTTCTAATTTGAAGAGTGAAGAGCACAGAGAAAATATTTGCAGTATTAGCAGTTGGTTGACTCTTTAATCCGATCGTAATAATGAACAACAAATAGCATAGTCCAAGGAGCCAAAATCAGGAGTATCAGACATTTTCTAGCTCAAAAAAAAAAAAAGGGTTATCATACAATGGTCTATAAGTAAATTAAATGATCAACATATTTGTTAATCCATACCTACTATTGATGAAACCACTGATAGTAGCAACTGGGACGTATTCATCCCCAATGCCTATCTTAGACCAGTGAAAATGCACTCTTCCACCTCCTCCCCCACCACCACCAAGAGGACCACCATTCCCCCCAACAGTTGATAAGGATGAATTTTCTGCAAGCATAAGCTCTTGAAGGAATAGAAGAACTGTCCCACCAGAACCTCCACCAAGTCCACCGATCAATGATCCATTACCATTTATAGTTGCTTTACCAAAGCTTTGACCATCGGCCCTAAAAGATCCATAAATGCTAAGCCTTAACAAAGGCCATTGGGTTGACCCAATTACTGGTGAAGATGAAACCATAAGTCAGTCAAAATAATTAATGCACAATGTCAGAGGATCTAAAATGGTAGAAACACTCGACATTGTGGAACAAATTAATCAGATGGAGTACTTCGTTTCTTACAAACTGAAACTCACCAATCATTCCTCCTCCGAACACATGTCCAAATGACTGATTGGGACCTTCAGTGCCACTTCCCAATTCACAAGGAAGATCAGCATTACCATATTCATGACCACCATTGCAAACCCTTCCATTGAAATATCCAGCACCCCCTCGTCCGCCATGCCCAGCACCACTACCAGCTCCGTTAAGATAGTTTCCTTTTCCTATACCTTTGCTGCAACCTAAACAAAAGGGTCTCTATAGTTAGAAATGTTAGTGAGACTGTGCTTCCTACTTCACAGATATTCACATATTATTTGGCATAATTGCCTTATAGAGCAGAAAGACAGAAAAGGAATACGCCATAGACAACAATGGATTAAATATGAACACTGCCAGTCATAGCCTCTCTTACCTAACTCAGATGCAGTCATCAAACCATCAGTATCAATAGTGACCGTCCTTGACCTATGAATGTGAATTATACTTCCAGAAATGATCCCATTAACAAGAAGGTCCTCAACCCGACAAATCTGTGGATAGGTCAAACATAACCAGTTAGTAATTGAACTACGCCACACTCATAATAGCGTCTTAATGCTGTGAAGTGAACCGGGAACAGATAGGTTAATGGAGTACAGTGAATGTTCATCCTTTCCCCAAGTCCATAGTAAAAACAGTATACTCAAGAAAGCAATTCTCCTTTTGGATAAACTGAAGTATTAAAGATGACACTTCATGTAATTTATTATACAATCTCATGTTGCAAAATAGAATTTGAGCATGCACATCACAGTTGGTCATGCCTTCTGTAACATTTGGGTAAAACATAATATGTCCTGTGTATCCATCTATTCTTCTAGTTACAAAGTTTATCATAGTTGTCATAGTTAAGGAAAAAGTGCAAACATGTCACCAAATAAGACCAATCAAAAATTGTTTTCTACCTGTAAAGAAAAGGATAGTGTATAGTTAACATGGCAATCATCTGGAGGAGTTATCAAGTCCATTGGGCATGTTTGGCTCTCACAAAGGGAATTTGTAACCCTACAAAAACAAATGAAATTTAAAGATGAAAGAAATTCTGACATTTAACTATAATTCTTAATGTATGAAAAGGCGATGAAAAAGAACTGAAATTCATACTCACACACTTCTGCTAGCATCATCATCCAATGGAGCTTGAAGTAAAGCACCTTGCCCAACCTGTGACATACAAGGACTTATAAAAAAGGAAGGATACCAAATGAAGGGAACAAGAGAATTTTAGCTGAAGAGGTATACAAGGATGTCATAGTTATCAGAACAATAAAAAAAGACTCAGAAAGAAGCGAAAAAAAGGAAGAAAGAGGAAAAGGAAAGAAACAGCTTAAAAAAGTTAAGTAAAAATTTTGGAAAGGTTTCTTCAATAGGATTCTGAAAGATTCAAAGCATAGTTTTTTAATAAGTAAAAGTAAGCACACAATTGAAGCACTCTTAACTATCGCTTACCTTTAATAAGTATAAACAGAATCAAAACAGTGATGTCGGTAACAGCTTACCGTTATGTTATAAAACAGAGACAAGGAAAGCCGCTGGCCTTTAATTGCATCACCATGACCGGTTAACATCAGCAATCCTTGACCATACACACCCAAGTTTGTGTTTGAACTAATTACAGAGTTCTCCTGCAAAGACAAGGAATCAACATTAATATCCAAAATTTTAACGAGCAGGATGAAGGTTGAGCATAAGAACAAGAAATAATGATGAAATTCTAAGTTCCAGCATCATACCCTTAAAACAACCAGATTCCTTGCTTCAAGGACAGATGCAGTGACAACAGTATTGCCACCACCATCAATTTGAATTTTGGAGTTCCACATGAGTAACATTTTGACAGAAACCCTAAATGCACCAAATACCTTCATTTTTGAAAGGGAATTATTCAGATTAGCAATGAGAAAAATGATGCAGCTCTTGAATAGAGCTTAACAAGATTGCTTATTCAGAAGAAATTCCCATAAAAAGACCACAAATTTTTCAAACTTCAATAAGAGGGCCAAACAACTTTGTATAACTTTCAGCACATTCTGAACTACAAATTGCAGGTTTAATATGGAATTGATTTATCTAAATATCATCACAAATATTCTATGAAACATTAACAGAGTAAAATCTACAAACTGCACATGTGAATTGTGTTACAAGGTAAATAATAAGCCAGAAATTATCATCTGAAAAATTGAACCATTAATTGTCCCAAAACATGGTTTTGAGAGGAAATGGTTTCAAAGAACCGTTAACAAAGTAAAACCTATAAATATTCCTCGCACAGATTCCCACACTTCTTTACTCTGCTGGTAAGATAAAGGCCCAGAATCTTGGCCAGGAACACATACTAACTCAAATCACTTCACCTTCCAAATATACTCAACGCTCTTAAAGAAAACTCATACCCAATTATCTAGTACCAGACAGCTGCAAAATATTGTGATTCAGATCTATCTAGATTTGAAATAAGATCTAACACAGATTTAAAGTTTTGCTTAGAAAACATAAGATATCAACAAAGGTAATGTACCTTTATGATGGAATCACTCATTAAAAGTTCTTCTGCAACAAGCTCAAATTCTGACACTGGGTATGCAGACAACCCAAAGGCAATTGCTCCCCCACGGTATAGACTAATTTGGCCTCTCACCTTAACAGTTAGAAAGAATACTAAGAAATTAGCAAACCATTGGATATGATTATCACCCCTGTTCGGAAAAAACAAAGGCTTCAAAGAGTAATGTATTTAGACAAAAGCAATTGTGCTTGGAAGCTATGAAATATAAGAGAAAAGGAAAATATGATAGACTCTATTACAAAAGAGCTAAAGCAACCTGAACTCTGGTCCAGAGAAGAGGCACCAAAACTTTTGCATTATTCTCCACAAAAACATTTGACCATAGTGGAGAAGTAGGAAAATCAAGCAAAGGAGTTTCAGTTTCTGTTGTGATGTTATCATTGCCAACTCTTAGACTTAATAAATCAGCATTGAAGTATGTACCAGCTGCTCCAGAATTTCCAGCACAACCAAAACTAACGCCACCTGCCAAAAATGAAAGCATGTAATGCAGCCTAACATAACCACAGTAATTTGTCATTTTACAGCTATGTACCAAATTTATGGTTCTTATGGGTGTCATTGGTACAAACCATGAACAGAAACTTTGACGTCTTCTTGTATGCTGTAACAATCCAGAGATATTCTTCCACCACCACCACCACCCCTTCCCATCCCACCAGCAGCACTTATATTACCATATCCCTTCCTATGTAATCAAAAAGGATGCAAACACTAGATTTAGTCAAGAGTTATAAATCTAATCCATCATTTTTTTAAGTTTGTAGGATGTTCAACATTAATGCCCCCAAAATGTTACAAACCATTCACGATTCAGTCTACTGAGAGATGTCCATCGAGTTCACCATTATGAAGATAATTCCAGTATGAATCATCATCATCATCATAGCTGATGCAAACAGGCCTTTTATATATATCTCCACACACACTACTTTTGACACAGAGAATTACCAATCATATGAAATACGATAATCCATCTACTGATTATTATTGCAACCATATACTTGAAGTTACACAAAAATTAATATAGTATGTGTAGAACATTTCTATATGAGGTTTGTACATTAGCAGGAATGAAAGCCTTTAGTCTGTGCATTGATAATGTAAGGAATAATGGGCAATGTTAGTGGGGTTTTGTATAAGTGCTCGTTCAGTAGGCAATAAGATCAAATTCTGACAGAAAACGCACAAACCAGAAAACTAGAAAAACGAAATTCATTAGTTCGTATGCGATGTACTCACAGCTTCACAGCTCTTATGTAGATACTTCCACCAGAACCCCCTCCACCTTTTAATCCTCCATTGCCACCTTCTGCACTTACTGAGCCATTCAGATATAGCATGTCCTTTACTATGAGCTTAACTCGTCCTCCACCCTTCCCTCCGAACCGATGTTCAGCAGAAGTACCACCACCCTTACTCCCATAACTCCAGGGCTCAGACAAAGTTGACCAAGCATAAACATCACCTCCCCAAAAGCTTGTCTTGTTATTTTTCAGACATGAAGCACCCCGACCCCCATGCCCTCCACCAGCTCCATCTGTGCCAACAGGTGTACCACTAGTTTGAGGAGGTGGTAGACCAGCCAAGGCTGTTGTATTAATAGCAGAATTGGGACTAATGGTCAGATTGGCTGCATAAATTACTATGGAACCAGAAAAAATGGCAACGTGTTGACCCACATTTACATTGCCAGACATATTAAAGGTAACAGTACAGCCTTCTGTAGGGCACTCGATTGAAACATGGGGAAGTATCTCTAAGTTTCCCGTACCATAAATGTAAAGATCAGAACTCAAAAACAAGTTTGAATTTAGCAAGCAGGTAGTATTCAATGATCCAACACCTCCTAGGTCCCCACAAGATAGAGAACCATTCGGTGGTAAGGAAGTTGATTTCTCAACATGGATAGAGGTGCCACTCACAGATTCATCCCTCAAAACTATTCTAGGTTTCTGGAAAAGGTTCTCCGACTGTTTCAAACTAAGACAAAAGACAGATGTGCAAAGATGCCCAAACAGAATGCACCAGCAGAGGTACCCGTGCATTAGCAATGGATGCATTACCATCCACTGCAACCGATCATTAGTTAAAGTTCATGCATGCAATACTGCAGACAAATCTTAGATTCCTTCTCCGCCAAAGACGTTAATCCGAGACTTATCTGCACATGATCATGTACTTGAAACCATCTACTGGTTTCACTTCCACAATCGATGTCATTCCATCCATATGCTCAGAATTTTGCTCTAACTCGTATAAACAACAATGCATCAATGCTATCCTGCAAAGACAATACATTCAGACATAAATCATTTGACATAATAATGAAAAATTACAGCATAATACACCTAACTAGACTGGACCTGTAAAATTGTAGAAGGTCAACCTAAAAAGATCTATGACAATTTAGAACGCAAAGAGTTCAAAAAACCACTCTGCAGTCCAGCTAAGCAGACACTTCCAACGATCAACATAAATTTATAGGAAAATAAAAATGAGTGCAATGAATATGTAAAGCAGTGTTTAAGTAACTGTCTACCATCCCTCACTTTGTCTGCCCTGCCTACAATACAAAACTCAATTCTTCCAAGCTCAACCAACTTATTAGGCTAAACGGTAACAATGAATCTTAGGGAACATTCACTTTGAACTGCTTACACGAATAAGCAACAAATCTTATCGGCATCACTACATTTGTCCAATTGAAAATTACTCATGATTATGTCAAATTCACGACACTCTGACTAAAACAACTTTCACTTTCACGATCAATGCCATTCCATCAAAAGCAACCACCAAAAATGCACAAATACAAGAAAAAATCAATTAACTATGCAATCATACCATAACATGTAATGCAGATCAAAAGCTCGCTTTTAATAACACGTGAATATTTATGAGAACTTTTTTTTTTTTCAAAGTCAAAATCCTACACGATCTGTCGTCCGAGTTGCCATCTCATACATCAAAACTCAAACAATCAACCTAAAAAATCAGAGAAAACAAGTCGAGAATTAAAATTGGAATTCAAAAAATGCAAAAACAGAGAGGTAGGCGATAGAGTACCGAAACAAGTTCAGAAATAAAATTGGAGTTCACAAAATGCAGAAACAGGAGTAGGCGAGAGAGTACCGTTTGGCAAGAGAGGAGGTGAGAATGAAAATGAAAGAAACTTCCTAGTGAATCTGGAGTGAAGTGTCGCTTTTAATCACACTTTCTCTCTTTCTCCCTCTCTGGCAAATCTTCTTGTGTTTCTCTTTTTTGTTTTTTCACTTTTTCTCACTCCATCCGAGAGTCAGAATTGGTCTCTGCTCTGTCTATTTTGCTTTTCCTTTGATTTTTACTTTCTTTTTTGCTTTTAATTATAAATTAAATTAAGCCACTCTTTCCTCTACACACTACTCAATCACTAGTCCGTTTGGCGGAAGGGGAAAAGAGTCGTAGTAGTAGTAGTGAAGAGAAAAAGGACAGTCTCATACGAGTCCAAGCTACGTTTCCGCATAGCTGGACTCTGATATAGAATTCTACGCGTGTGCCGTTTTCATAATGAGGCCCTACTACCCATATTGCCCTCGATTTTCACTATAACTACCAAACTACCCTCAATTAACCATAAATTCCTGATTTTTCTCAAAATTTGAGATTTTGGTGTGATTTATTTCATTTGTTCATGCCAATAAATTTTTCTATAAATTAATTTATTTCTACACGCATCAAATCAAATGTTTATATGGAAAATGACTGGTTTCGTACAAGTAATTGATCTGATTGAATACTAACTAGCAAAAATTAAAAAAGTCAATCAATGACTATTTGAAAGTTGAAATAGTCAAATGCAACTTCTATAGTTTATATGAATCAATTTTAATAAAGCAGCTACTAGCAGGCAAAACATTAGATACGGTGTCGTTTTGAAGACAATGAATTTGTCAATAAAACTATGCAGTTAAAAACTCAAAGACGTACTCGCTGTAGACTGCAAAAATTCAAAAACAAACACATGGCAATAAGAACAACACATCCCATAAAATATATAGTATATAGATAGTATTAATTACTCCCTCCGTTTCTATTTATCTGTCTCTTTTTAGAATTTTTTTTGTACCTTTTTATCTTTTCCTAACTAACATTAATTATTAATTTTTTAAACTTACTCTTTCAAACTCATTTATCTCTTTCTCAAATAAATAGTTTCTTAAATAAGAGTGAGAATCAAAGAGGAAGAGAGATAGGGATAAAATAAAAAAGTTAAGATAAATGTTTATGAAATTTTCTGTCTTAACTACTTTTCTTACCTTTTGTGAAACGATTAATAGGGATAGATAAATAGGGACAGAGGAAATAAAACATATGATAAATTCCACCAATTGACGGCACGCTGGGTAAACAAGCTTTTGCAGCGATTAACCATATACGTTATATTGAGAGAAAAAAAAAAGCGTTAACAGAAAAATACGTAACGTTTGTTTATGTGATTGGAAAAAATGAAAGGGTAAAACTGAAAATTAAAGAGAAAATCAAGGGAGTTTTATTGTGGAGCTGAGGACAACGGTTCCAACCGTTTTTATTCCCCCCCGCCCCGCTTTTCTTTCTGTGCAGGTGGGTCCCCGGTTCCCGGATCCAAGTAGCTGATTGTCCCTTTTAGACAGTAGCAACTAGCAACTAGTTCCCCTGTTGGGCAGAGCTTTCGGGTGTATTTCGTTTTACAAAGCGACGGGAATGAATGGCTTACTTAGCACACGGCCGAACTCATATTTTAAATGGGCCAGGGTTAAGCTGATTTTTGGAGTCGGGCTGAGCCGAGCCATTGCCCATGGATCCATCGGTTTCATTTGGAGGGATCAGTGGATCACATCACATATAACATTTTAACACGGCGGCTCAGTCCTCAATGAAGCCTTACAATTAACCCATGAAATGATAAGTAAAAAGTTAATAGAGATTTTAACTTTGTATTAGCATTGAGTTTAAGATGATTTTGCTTCGCATACTTATCTTCATTGTCAATTTCCCATGTCTTTTCTCATGTAATTATTGTCATTTTCCATTTGCGCTCCTTTTTCTTAATCACGTTCTTTTCGTCTCTTTATTCGAGAGGGTCTTTTTCTTGGTAGAAAACTCTACAAGTCTCGCCTTCATCATTGCTGTACACATTTGCAAGTTTACATAAACACATGTGTCCTAATAGGAACCATTACGTGGACAATTAGCGTGAAAGTCAAAATCTCTCCTTACTTAAATTTGTCTTTCACGTTAAAGACACATTCTAATCAACTACTCATATGAAAAATTTATCAGTTGGGGGGAAAACTCTCACAATCCATATTAAATATTCAATGTTTATTACTTTTGTGGAATATTTTTAATTTGAATTGATTTTTTCAACGGAGGCAATATTAGATGTTTCATAATCTAAATCTACATGGGCAAATTAATAGACTAATATATGTGATTTTTGACTAAAAGGACGGGACTCCAATTTTCAACGGTCCTAATTTTTTATGTGTCTGTTTATAATGATCATCTTTACACTTTTCAATGAGAAAGTAACTGATTTATTTATGAGGATAACGACGATATCATTAGAGAGTTTAATTAATGCGATGTGATGAGACCCATAGCCTTGCTAACACCTTTGAAGGCCAGCAGCGGCTATGATTTTGGTTGTCTTGGGCCGTAAGAATGCAAATGCAGATTTTGGATAAGAGTATTCAATGTGATAGTCTGGGTTGGCCTAAGAGTCTTCCCTCCGAACTGTTTTGTACAGTTTGGAATGCGACACCCCGGCCTCATTTGGGGGTATCGTGTATGTTAGACCCAAAGATTACATGGGGCGGGGGTAACATTTCTGGCCCATAAAAGAGTGTTCCTAAAATCCCCGTTTTACCGATCAAAAACAAAAAGGAAACGGAAAGTAGAATTTGTGAACCAGGCACCAGGCAGGTTAACTTTTGCTGAAAGTAAAAAAAGTCTTACATGACAGCTTGGACATCTTCCCCTGTTCCTCAGCATTCCTCTGTACATTTTGTTCTCTAATCTCTATTACTTGGCCCAACAAGGCAACCAAAAATGGAAAATAAAAGAATAATAAAAAAAAGGCTACTGAGGGAATAATACAATATGTTTTCTGATGCAAAATTGTTTTGAGATTTGAGAATGGAAAGGGGGAAAATTGCCTATAAAAGAAGCATACAACAAAAAGAGAGTACAGAAATATAACACATGGGGATCTGCAATTATCTACAATTCTCATGCATTGAAGAGCTTCCGGAAAGGCCCATCCTTCCGGTCCTTAGCAGCTTCTGTTAAAGCAAGGAACCTCTTGAACCCTGTGGTTGCAGCACCACGTCCCAGTGCAGCTGCTCTTGTTAGCACATCCTCTCGAGAAGCTATAAATCCAACCGAAGCAGGATTTGAAATCACCGACACTGTAGTGGTGGCAGGAGGGGCAGGTGCTGTTGCTTGAACAATTGATGCCACACTTGTAGGTTGTGAGATTGCCGGTGCACCTTTGTTGAAGTCATCGAGTATGCTTTGTTCGTCAGATTTCTTGAGGCCCTGGAAATGAATTTGCTTTTTTAAGTTTTCACTTTCTAAGCATAATTTTGAGTCCTGAAATACTTAACATACTTAATCCACATACTGAAAAATACATCAAATTTACTGTATTTTAAGATCTGAAATCATTTTATATTATCCTGAACCTCAACCTGATTTTCAACTATAACTGAAACTATGGTCCAATCACAAGTGTGGTTATGTGAACCGATAAAGTTCTGAGTAACTTCACCTTAAGCTCTAGAATACGCTGGAACTCCATCGGTGTTCCCTCTGGTAGGAGTGCACGGTATGTATCCGCAACAGAATCAACGGGAGATAGTATAACCTGTGTAATGATAAAAATAAAACTTGCATTATGATAGTCATAACTAGCCAGAATGAAAGCTTTAGCTGACAAATAATTTGATGACAAACCTTCAAAAGTGCTTCAGCTTTGCTCATCTCTCGACTAACAAATTTTGCATAGCCAGCAGCACCAGATGTCTGCCAATACAAGTTACATTGGTCATATTTTTGTTATCACCCTAGTTTTTCTTGATTGCAAACGGGAGGAACGAATGATAATAATAATGAAAAGAAGCTTAAAGAAGCTACCATGAATCTGGAAACAAATCGATACAATATTGTATTTACATGAGTAACTTCATTATTCATAGTCTTCACCAAATGGAGCACCATTCAATTTTCACTCGTGTATCATAAATCATAGTTTTACAGATATACCTAGTTTGTGTTCAAGAGGACCCACTCTAATGGGAGCATAACACCGTAGCGCCCTATAAACAGTAATGCATGTGATGTCATGCATCTCTCAACATCAAAGATTTTCCTCGGTGTATGAGAACTGATTATCAAAGCTTTAAGCGAGAAGAACAAAATACCAATTTTACTTACTGAATTAAAGCTATTATTTAGATCATAATTCCATTAATACTACACAGCTAGAACTGACAGTGCATGCAACCTCCTCTTGAAAAAGAGAGATGCAGACCCACAACTGTGGGGCAGTAAAATTTAAAGCGCCATTTGTGGTATCAAACTAGACAGTCCAATAAGAAATAAGGGAAATAAACATGCTTTGAACCCTGATGAATAGAGTATGTGACATAGAGTGTTGTTGACCAAAATTTTGATTTTAAAGAAAAATCAGTATAGCAAACCGGAATTCATGCTCTACAGGATTTTAATCCAACCAATAACAAGCATTTATCATAAATGCACTAACTCACCTGTCGGCCAAGAGAAGGAATCTCCAAAAGAATTGTCTTCACAGCTTGAGTATCTAACAGCATCTGCAATACAATAGCACCATTAATTTATACAGTAATATAACTTCTCTTCAAGGCCCTAGTCTCTGTAGTGCCATTATTCCAATTTCCATGTTTGGTATCACAATACATTCAGTCACATTCAAATTTTGTTACATGGTCATCAAAGTTCAAAGGTAACTGCAAAGTAAGTGAAGAAACCTAGATCACCAACTATCAAGTATCAACATCTAGATTAACCTTGTTTTATACATTGATATTTGCCAAAAGTTAATTGATGATGAGCTTATAGACAATATCAACATATATTATGTTTAACCACAAGAATAGAACAGTAGGAAAAAAATGAAAGCAGAGAAACAATAATATAATCAGTACCTGTTGAGCTCCAGTTTCTGATATCTGCTTGCATTTGAAAATGTTCATGTAGAACCGTGGGCCAAGTGATGAAGCAAGCTGCAAGAATAAGAAACAAGCAAATTGAACAACATATCTATTCATAAAAACTTGCATTATCCTAGATGGACGATATAGACAAAATGCATGTGTATACACTTGCTTAAGGAGTTTTTATACCAAAAATATCAATCATGCATAAATACTCATTTTTATATATGTATATGCACTCATTTGTACGTATAGCTCATGGCAAATAAAATAGAAAGAGAGAACGATGAAGCAAATAGTAAGACTAAACTATGTTAAGCAGCAGACTATAAAACCATATTTTCTCTTTACATACCTTGTCTAAGAAGAATTGGAAGTAAATAGGTGAAAGAAGGCTCCCAAGCACAGGAATGCTACTGGTAAGGATCATATTTATGCCATTGACATATCTGCAACCAGGACAATCATGTTGCTTTTAAAAGTTGACTCTGACTATTGTAATTAAAATCTCAAAGGGAATGCATCTTACCCCGATTGGTCCCCAACACTTTCAAGGGTACCCCATGGAACACGTGTCATTGCAGCCATTTCAGCATCAAATTTAGTTTCCAGGCCATGCACTAGGGTTACTAAAGATTTGGTTATAACTGCTGAAAATTCATCCTGCAAAATTGCAAGACCTTGTAGAAATCAACAGAAGTCTTGTTATAAATTGAATTAGTTATGAAGTAAGCTGTACCTGCACTTCTGACATATCCACACCGTCTGCAAATTGAGAATCAATGATTTTGGAGACACTTTCAGCCAGCTCGCCAGACTGTTGCAAAGGTAAACTTGGGTTACTAAAATTCTACACTCAGTTTTAATATACTAAGTAGTTAAGGAAGAAAAAAGCAACTAATAGAGTATGGTCCAACTAAGTAGTTGAAGAAATAAGACTAACATGAAATTGCATCAACATTGATAACTCACACACAAACACTAGTGTCTTTTATCGTGCTTAAATTGCTTAGAACAGACAAACTCTCAGGTCTAATTCACCCATGATATACTATAAATGCAAGAACCCGTTACTTCCAATTATACCAGTAATTGTTTGACATAGCACAGTGGTATGGCTGGCACATATAAAATCATGCCCAAGCACTAACATGATAGTCGCACATTTCAACATTTGATAATCAGAGAGAAGCCATGGTTACAAAAACTGACCGTTTTGTGGCAATATTCGGCTGAATTTACAATATAACAGATCACTCTCTCATCCCTGTCAGATGTCTGTCAATGTTGCCACATAAATGCAAAATAATTTTATTAGCACCCAGCACAGAGTAAAAAGTGATTTCCATAAACATATTAAGGTTACTACAGCTGAGAATATACCTTTATCTGCCCATCCATACCAGTAGCTGCAGCAACAATACCTGTCCCACCCTTTGGCAGTCTTGCAAAAAGCTTTGTAGCATAGGCTTTGAGGACTCTTTGAAACACCTATGGATGAGGAAATTATTAATGATTAATTACACCAATTACCTCATTTGTTACCATTGTAGGTTTTCCTGTTTCTTAAGATTCATTTCACAATTCAGTTTTGTGCATGACACTAAATCTGCAATCTCTTTGGGTATAAACATTGACAGCTAAGGGTTCATTGCATATAATAAAATCACCTACAGGAGTTTTTTCTCTACAATGCATGCAATAAGTTTTTATCCCTTCTTTGGCAATGCTAGCAAAACTTTGTGGGCCCCACAATCACTCTTCCTGTTTGTATCAGTATTTCCAATTACATTCAATTGGCCAAGATAGAACAAATGTTTCTGCAATATAACAAAAAAAATGAACTTCAAGACGTACCTTGAACAAATTATATAAAGTCTGGCTCTTTGTCAGAGCACTGCATCGCTTTAAGCTCCTTTTGATTATAAGAAACAACTGGGACAAAAAAATAAATGAAGACCATGTCAATAAATGACCGGTGGACATTTCTCTAACACAATATCAAGCACAGATCTGACAATTTGAAAATTGAGTACAGAGTAGCCCTCATAACAACAGTACATCCCCCATTACAGGAATCTAATAAAGGACATAAAAAATTGATTGTAAGATGTACAAAGAAAACGCCCAATGTTGTTTACTAAGAAAAGATGGCTTAATAGATAAAAGAATGTGTAGTTACTTACCTGCATACTACTGGAGAGAACATTACTCTGACTTCCTTCCTCAACATCCCATGTTTCTTCCTGTCATATGAAACAATGATTCAATTAAATACAAGCACCAAAAAGTTACAGAAAGTCTATACTGACAGATAATTCATATTCTGCCTGAACTACCTGAACAAGTTTCTCAAGATTCTCCATCAATGTCTTTTCTTCTAATTCTATATATACAGTCAAGTGAGGCTCAAAGCAAGAAGAAATAATCCCATGGAAGTTGAACTGCCAGGAATCGAGACAGATGATTTGATTAGAAAATTTATATATTAAGTAAATGGGAAGTAAAAACAAAAAATACGGAAGGTAAATATGTTTTCCTTGAGTTGAGAAGTTAGAAAAACCATACATAAACACTGTTTCTCAGAACAAAACTCCAAAGTCTGAAACAGAGAACTTCTTAGTTGCTTATAACACATTCAAACTACAACGTATCAAACAAATCACGAGAAAACAATGCACTGATCCAATTTGATATAGACAGAGCCACGTTACTGCCAATGCTTCAATGGTAACACCAGAAACAACTTAATGATATGATTTGCATGCAATGAATAAAAGTGGTTTTATAGCAAAAGCATGTAGGTTTTACAAACTTAATAATCTCTATAGGCCCCATCACCTTCCAATTTCCCAAGGAAATGCAGAAGATCTAATGTGAAAATATGTTAAAGATGTGATCAAAAAAATCCAAGTGTTTCTTCCATTGGAGCACAGACTCTACATTTGACTCAGAAGTGGAGCACTGCCAATCTTGTCACTAAACTACATATAAGAATGTTCTAATAGAAGGTTAAAGTGTACCCCAGCTGAAGGTGCAGACAAGTCTTTGCTTCCATCCTTTTCCTGTCAAGACAAAGTTAGAAGACAAATTGATAACACAATTCTGTAATCTATAATTCTCAACCAGAAGGACTATTCTCTAACATAGTTCAATGAATACTGTGTAAAGCATACTTCATTCTCACTTCCTTGATGCGCAGCAAGCTTTTTTTCATACTTCTTTCGAATATCTGATGCACTTTGACTATTATTCTGCCCACCAATTTCTTCAATGTCATTTCCAATCTCTCTATTCTGGGTACCACCCCCAAATTTCTCTGCCAATTCATCCTCAAATTCTAAAGTTCTTTGTAGTGCCTGCAATTTGCAAAGCATATGAAACTCTACAACTAAAACTGGCATACAGAAACTCACTATTAATGAAGTAGGAAATAATAGTTTACAAAATCATATCAGGTCATAACTATTCCAAAAACAGAAAATAAAACCTAAAAATATATAGTTCCACAGTAAACTCCGTAAGAATGGACTTAACTTCATGTGTGTAAACAATTATCAATTGTTGAATATGCCGACGCATATGGAAAAGATATTTTGTAAAAACTACTAACTTCAGCTATGCTTTGTGTTAAGTGAGCCTTAAATACTAAATGAGAGTGAACAGAGATGTGATTCAGATTTCAAGTGCAAGCTAGAAGAACCTATCACAGGATCAGATTGAAAGTCAACATCGGAACTATCTCAGAAAAAGAAAGAGATAAAAAAACATGTGTTGAACTTGCAAGAATGTGCTCTATCAGAAAATGTAGACAGAAGCTACTTTATAGAGCAATAATAAGTAAGTCATTTTTGTATAAACAATTACAAACAACTATTTAGTTCCTTGAGAGAATAAAGGAAATTTCTCTTCAAGACTGATAATCAAGTAAATTCTACTTCCTAAAAAGATGCATAACAATAATGACAGTTTTCATTGATATTGAAGAGTCAAGTTTTCTGCAAGTTCTCATTCGCCAAGACCTAGAAAATATGGCTTACCAACAGCAAGGTCGCAACATCCGGCTTCTCTTTCAGGTTGTCAAGAATCCCCTCCAGTTGTTTCCTGGAAGCAAAATCCCACAAAAGACCGTTAAATCCTGTACAACATTATCCTCCAGTGATAATATGTTTAATACCCCCCACCCCCTTTCTTTCTTCAGAAAATAGTGTGCTAGAATCATTTGTGGACAATCAAACACAGTTTAAAGCGAAAGAAGAAGTTGCAGATAATTGAAACTCTAGCTTCAATGATATAAAGAATGAAGATTAACGAAGTTATGAAACCACCCTAGAAGCAACTTTTGTATTTCGTTATTGAATTCTATATCATCTCTGTCCAAATAATGCATACCTTGTCTTCTTACAGAACTGGATACATAGACGATAAGGGACAAGCCATGAGGCAGGAAAGATTTTCCAGATTTCCTCATTTGTTCTCATTCGACGCTTGATCCATGCGTACCTTCGCTCCGTTTTATCCAGTTTAGCTAGTTCTAGTTAGGCAGAAAACATCAAGATTTCAGAACCATTAAAACCAATAGTAAAAGCTTAATGAATAAAGCAATATTAAAGATTATATAGAAAGGGAAGTTGAAGCTGCACAAACCTGCTCCTTCAAAAATTTGTTCATATGAGGTAAGCTCCCTACTGCAAAAGTTATTTACTAACTCTTCTCTCACAGATGGTTCCAAGGCATCAACAACTAAACAAGCATCAGATAAGTGTTGCAGCAAATTAGTCTCTTCGGTCTCTTTGCCAGTTCCTAAGCTGCGATTAAAACCTCAAACTTATGAAATGGAAAAGAAAATCTAAAACATTAACTTGGAGGAAAAAGTCAACAGATCTAACTAGGCAAACAAAATAATCATTAGCTTAATATACTAATTGAGAACCCAAAGACCGTTAGAAGTGTATGTTCTATAGTTTGTTATTTCTATATACACCGAACCAAGTAAATTCCATTTTATTAATTTTAATTCAAACTGCCTTAAAAATATCAAGAGCCAAACAAATATAAGAATTTAATCTCTCAATAAACATATCGAAGATTAGTTTCAAAATGTGCTACCTATATTTTCTTTCCAAAGGAGAGCAGGAATCAAATTTATATACAACATACCTTGAGAAATCAGAGAATACATGTGATTTCAGTATCTGTTTAATATTCTTAAACTTTTCCCTGAGCTCCGTGATTTTTGGAATATCCCTATAGGCTTCAAAATGACTACATAACTGGTTTACAGCCTGAAATGCATAATAAATGGAGTTCATAAGATGAGCATATTCTCATAAGAAAACTCTTAACACACTACCGAGCAAACTTTTAAAAATGATGGGAAAGAAACACCCAAAGTAAAGGAAATAGTTTTGACGTCATTAGAAGTAGACCACCGATAACATATTTAGCATTTTCATTGGTAAAAAGCACCTCTTAGTTTCTATAGAGATTGAAAACAAACTATACACTACGAAATAACATACCTCTAACTGGGCAGCTGCCTCTTTATATTGTCGTTTTGAAGCCATAACTTGAAGTTGCTCCACAGCAGAGACTTTTGTGACATGAAAAAAAGTGATTGGTAAGAAATTATGTAAAAAAGGGTATGCAATTTAAAAGTGGAGGTCATTAGAACCAATATAGTAACCAATATGGTTTTATAGAAGCATATTTTACTACTAATCATAAACTATGTAGCTCAGACTTGGATACGAGTGTCAGGTATGAAATGAAACACAAATATAGCAGAAAGTCCAACCTAGCATGGTTAGACGATGAAGAGCTGTAATTGTAGTTGTTATATGCTTCTTAGCGAAGTCCAGCTTCTTGATATCACGGCATATTTCTTGAACCATCATCTCACTTTGCTCAGCTTTTGTTTTTATTTCACGAATTTTATATGTTAGTTCCTGTTAAGACAAAACAACATGAATGAGAAATGAAGAAGAAGAGGCCCAAATGAAGGGGGGGATGAAATTTCATATTCTTTTCTAAGTCATTACTATTAGTAAAGTATATAAAAGGATTGATCTATCTAAATGATTTCATTGACAGCATATGAAAAGTTAGCACAAACTAACCTCCACGGCATGAGTAGCAGCAGCAAGGTCTTCTTTAGCTTTGGTTCCCGAATTACTCTGCAATTATAATAGCCTATCATTTGTTACTCTTTCCTCAACTGTCCCTAAGGCAAACTGCAATGTCTCCCAATTGAAATGGTCTATAAATTTCTCATGACCTTTAACAAGTTAGACGCCAAACCTCTACAACCAATACAGTTTATAAACCAATATAAGAAAGAATTATGACCTGTTGGCGAACAGCTGCTAATATTCCTGCATCCACGCGACGGATTTCACTTTGTATCTTTTGCATTAGTGGCTCAACACCAGATAAAGAAGCCTCTGAAAATCAACCAAATTACGCATCATCAATGCCAGAACAAGATAATTCTAATCTACGAACACTTTTCATAACTTCGGGATTGTCTATAATGATTAAATTCTAACCAATCCTGTTAAATTTCAACAGTTTTAAGATTTTCAATGGTTTTAAGAGTTACCTGTGGGGAACATCTGGTTGATGTACTCTAGAGTACTCATTTTGTCCATTGCTTCAAAAATTCCGTTGCTCTGGATCTGAAAGCCATGTAAAAACAATCTTGAGCCAAGTCAAAGAGAGAGATCCAAGAATAAATAAATAAATAAAGCAGCTAAGAGGGAGCTCCACCTTATTCTTCTTTGTAAATTTTTACAACGAAAATTGCAAAATAAAAACAACATTACTAGAGTACCCAAAGTTAGAGAGAAAAACTGAAAATGAGCTGAGAATCAGAGGCAATTTGTTAGATCGAGATTGTTAATGACCTATAAAGCTGTAATTCTTCATTAAAAAGCAACTTAAAAAGTCGGTTCACGAACTGAATACCTAAGTGCAAATCTCTCTATGCAAGCAATGAAAATTGAAAAATCGAAAGAAAATTCTGCTTGCCAACCGGAGTAAATTTTACCGCCGATCTGCCAGACCAACTGAAGAAGATCCTCTTTCAGTCATTCTCTGGATAGCTATGGGCCCATTGCTAGCTTTCTTCTTGGGTTTCCAGTTTAGCTTCGGCCTATTTTTGGGTTGGGTTTTCTACTTTTCTTTCTTTAGGAATAGATTAGGCCATTATCATTCTTATGGCCCAAGACAATTAAAATTATTGCCGTTGGCGTTGGTGGCCTTCAAAGGCTGTAAGAAATATTTTATTATAAAAAATAAACCGACATAAAAATGAAAAAAGAGGAAGACCGTTGAAAATTGAAGTGCCGTCCTTTTAGTCCAAAAAATCACATACATTAGTCTATCAATTGGCCCAAATTTGAAGATCAAATATGGATTTCTCACTAAAATAATGTGAGAGAATTTTCCTACCAATGGACCAATTCTTTAAAAAAGAGTTGCTTCTTGAACAAAAAAAAAAGGTCGTTTTAGGGACCTCAATAGGTAAAAGTATCTACAAAGTCCCTATATTATATAAATATATTTAATTTAGATCAATTTAATCCTTACACTATTAAAAATAAAACAACCAAATCCTTTCATGTTACATAATCAATTTTAATCGATAAGGTACTGTTATAAAACTAATCTCTACCTTTAAAATTATTAGTAAGGCAATGACATGACAAGTTAAACTGTAAATTAATAGATCCGACATTGACATGACATTAACACGACATTACACATCAATCTACGATCTGTTTTATCACAGACACACAGACACTTATATGATATTTGATTAATCTATTAGTTAATGTTTTAATTCATCTTATCATATCCATATTAGTGTCACATCATTAATTTTAAAAACAAAAATTAATTTTTGTGACATGTAAAGATTTAATTGTTTAATTTTCTATAAATATGAACTAAATTAATCCAAATTTAAGTATATAGATTACATTAAATATATTTACATACTGCGAGTACTTCACCTTCGCCGACCTCAAATGTATAAGTTGTATATTATTAAACCTCCAACAAGCGGAAGGATTGAGAACAATGACAATGAGGTATCCCCGACTTTTTTATCAACTTGTATGCTGTCCAGCAAGATAACGAAATCTTATCTTTTTCTCCTTTTTCTTCACAGGCATCAAACCGAAGGTAAAAACTTAAACTTAAAAGGGGCAAATTGGAAGAGGGCCGCCAGACATACGGTAAGCCGAGCTGACCTCTACAACGCATGGGCATAAGAGAAATCCAAGTAGCAGCCCACAACCTTATAGTTCACGAACTCGACGATGTCTACGACTCGCTTACGGGTCGCCCACTCACCGGCTCATGGCTCTGGGACTCGGCACTCGTTTTGTCTCATTGGATGTCCACTCACCTCAATTTTCAAGGTAAGACTGTCTTGGAGCTGGGAGCAGGGGCAGGCCTCACCGGCTTGACGGCAGCTCTACTTGGGGCAAGCCGAGTGGTGCTCACCGACATCCAACCGCTCCTTCCTGGACTCTTGAAGAACGTTGAAGCTAATGGGTTCAAGGAAAGAGTTGAGGTAAGAGAACTCGTTTGGGGATCGGACGAGTCAATGGATGGACTCACCGAATTATTACCATTTGATGTTGTTTTGATGAGTGATGTATTCTTTGACCCAGAGAATATGGTGGGGATGGGGAAGACGCTCAGAAGAATCTGCGGAGAGGGTACTGAAGTTTGGGCGGCTAGCGAGCTGAGGCCGTGGACAGGTGAATGCTTGAACGAGTTGATGAACCAGGGCTTCCGGGTGATCGAGTTACTGACGAGTGAGGTTGATGTCCAAGAGGGAATTAAAGATTCTAGTTCTACATTTGCAATCTTCCAAATCGTGCAACCATTAGCAGAGAATTGTCACGTTTCAACCACACCTGT
The DNA here is from genome assembly GCA_030664755.1 of Microcos paniculata. Lineage (NCBI taxonomy): Eukaryota > Viridiplantae > Streptophyta > Magnoliopsida > Malvales > Malvaceae > Microcos > Microcos paniculata. The sequence goes on from CP131460.1 coordinate 41,719,730, forward strand.
TATTGATATTTAAGACAAACTTTTTGGTCTTCAATAAAAATACTGAGAGGCTGAAACCTTCAACCTCATTTTCAGTCATCCCAGCTAAAGGAAAAAGATAGGACAGTAACAGCATGGAAAACGCTATGATATTTTTATATACGGGGGAGACAAATTCAAGGTCAATCAAACCCAATTTTCACAGCAAGGCCACCACCAACGGTTTATATACCAGTTATGTCTACAAGCTCTAGGAAACACTTCTAAAATATCGCCATCGTCTCTACTAACAATAGTGAAGAGTATAGTTACATGTCAGGAAGAGCTGAAAGGGTCAAGCGATTTTCCCCAGCATGCTGTACAAAATTTTCACCTGTAACTGCTTTTGTATCTATAACGGGTTTATCCCAGGAGTCAAAGAAACGGCCTGCTATTTTTATCAAACCCTTTCGACAAAACCTTGTCATGTAATGCTCTCTCTTCAATCAATAACCTTTCTTCAAAACAATGCAAAACTTCAAGCAGGTATTTGGGGTTATCCTTTTCTTTCTCAGCCCTGGATGCACCGCCAGTGTTTGCACATAGCCCCATAGCCGGTACCCTTCAATTACAATTTATTCCCACCAACAGGGATCATCTTATGGGTCTACGGACAAAATTAAACTGACCTCAAACCGGCAAATATTTTGCACTTTGGAGTTGGATATACTTGGGCACACAAGGACAGCACAAACCAAGTTGCTGATTGCAAAGACTATAACCCATCACAGCCAAATGGTCATCCTTACTTCAACCATTATAGTGAAGTTTCTGATTTTGGGAGCCCTGGCCCTGTTGAGGTTGCTGCTGTTGAGGAGCCTGCAAGTTTAATGGCTGTGTGTTGTAGTGGGCAAACGGCTGGGAGTAGAGAGAATTCATCAAGCCCTGCAAATAAATATAGCCAATTTATACTGTAATAATTCAATGCAAAAAATGCACGGCCAAGACACCATGTCAGAAAATGTTTAATTTTGTCAAAATGTGAGACTTTTAGCCTGATAACTGCCACCTAGTAGTTCAACCATATTAACAAGCAACTTTCTGGTTAGAAAACAAGAAGCAACCTGAGACTGAAGCTGGTTGGGATTAGCAACACTAAAGTGGCTCTGTGATGTATCATCTTGTGAAGGGTCATTAAAGCCAACCTGAGTAAATAGACCTTGTGATCCATGATTCATAAAATCCTGTAAAAGCAGAACTTTGCTATAATAAAAACAGGGCAAAAAACATGAACAAAACACACAGCAGCACTTGGGCAAACCTGAGACATAAAATCATTTCCAGCACCAAAGCGAGAATATCCAGCTTGAGAATTCTGGTTCAGGAAGTTCCCTGGAAACCCACCCTGTGCTCCTTGTGTAACATAATCAACAGCATATCCACTTTGAGAGGCCTGCACGCCAATGCATAATCAAGCAACCCCATTAACAGGCACAAACAAGACACCAAAAGAAACTTTATTGTTATATTTAAAACAACCTAGAGGGAGATGAAAAGCTTTTGGATAACAGGTTATTCTAAACATCTTCAACACCCCCTTCACGGCATTTTATGGCCCTCATGAAATATCTGGCTATATTGCCATGATACTTAATTTTGTACAGAATTCACCTTTTGAACAGAACATTGACGCTTGGTGAGTTGACAATGAGGCCATATTGCCATGATGCAATCTTCAATAATTGAGTTTTAAAATTCCAAGCAAAATCCATAGACCCCACAAAATGATGTAAATCATACAAAATTGAGAAGATATCATTAGTACAATAAAAAATATAAGCACACAGCCTATACCTGTGTTGAAAAGTCAGCAACATTATAAGGAACATGTGAGCCTTGGCTTTTGAAGTCATCTCCCAAGAAGTCCTATGGAATAGTAAACGACCATTTAAGTTGTTAATAAAATTGTAAATTATTGGAGAAAAAATAAAGACACAACCAAGTCATATAATAATACCTGCGACATTCCCCCCATTGAAAATCCATCACGAAATGTTTGGCCTGGCCCTTGTACCGGCATCTATTATAGATAACAAACATCTTAGCATTCCAGAATGTGATGAAAAAGGATTTAGGCTACAAAAACTAAAAGAGTGAGAAATAAGAAAAAGCATGTACGAACATTGTTAACAAATCCAGGTTGAGATAATGGACCACCCACAGACGGCTGGCTGTTTGGATTCTCCAGAGGAGGAAAATTAAAAGTTGATCCAATAGTGCCAACATTTTGCTGTGTGCCTTGCTGGTGTGGGAGATGACTGCCGATTGGTGCACCTGCATTGCCACGACCAGCCCCAAAGCCTCTACTTCCAGGTTGAGGGACCTGAGGAACAGCTCCAACCGGTCCATGTACAGCTCCACGAGTTGGAATAGCATAAGGCTGAGGAGGCGGGCCAGGAAACGGTGGGAGTGGAACCCGAGGCATTGGGAACCCAGCAGGATGCACTCCAGGTTTGTGTGTACCATTGGGTGGACCAGGAGGCATATAAGCACCTGTAAGTAGCAAAATGAGAAGGCTCATATCAATAATTAATATATGTGCCCAAAGCATATTCTACTGTCATTGTGGATGCCAATATAAGTTATATCATTTGCAAGTGTCTGAAGTGATTTATGTAAATGATATAGAAATTGTAACAAAACATGCTCAAGATCTTACCCCTAGCACGACTGCTCCTCCTATCAGCATTCGGACTAGATGAGGCAGCAGATCCAAAATTATCATTAGGCACAATCCCAGGTCCACCTCCAAAGAAAAGTCTCCGGTCATTGTAGATCTATAACAAACATACAAAAACATTGTTTGTACTAAATTTATCTACGACAACCTCTGATAACAAGAAAAAAGGGAAAAAAAAACTGAAATTTAAAAAAATAATAGGCACCATCCTTCCATTAATCCCTCCACAAACCTTTTTGGGCTTTTGGAATTGAACCATACTCTGCTTCAAGTTATTGAGGGGTCCTTCAACCAGACACTCATTTTCCTGAATATTTGATCAAAAATGGATTAGTGTCCAGTATCCAGGATAGCAAGATTCTGTGGAGGCATGATAAAAACTAGGCAAGCATTTTAACATTTACTTATGGTAACAACAGCATAGTTATGAAGATACGGAGGAAAATACCTTGTAATGTGTCAATAAACCATTCCACAGAGGCTGTTTGCTAAGAACTTTTGGGTTTCCAAGAATTACTATACCATATCGAGCACGTGTTAGGGCAACATTAAGCCTGCGGGGATCATTTAGAAATCCAATGCCCTAAGGATGAAACAGTTATGCACCAAAATATTAGTTATTGCCATATTAGCATAAAGGGAGAAAGAATGTAAAAGTTAGTGCAAATATTTGTGCTTGACTTGGAATGAACACCATAACTAGAAACTGCTCTGTCCAATAAAATGAGAAATATTAAGCAGAAAGAACCCTTTGATCAAACTTATGGACTGTCAAGAAATTCAAAATTTGTTTGACAGAAGACTAAAGACTGAATTATTCTTCAAATATGGAACTCATTAATGGGGAACTGCAAATGTTAGTTCACATCTAGTATAGATATGTTGACTAACCTGATGTTCATTACTTCTGACACAAGACAAAATGATGTAATCTTTTTCCCGTCCTTGAAATGAATCAACACTTGCAACCTGTATAACCGAACAATTTAAATTATAAATAATTACATTACAGCCAAGGACTATAACAGCTTTTATTTCTTAAAATCCACATCCACACATCACCTCAATTTCTTTGTAAAGCTGCTGCCTCAAATTACCGTTTCTTGACATAAAGTTGACAATATACGCCCTTTGTCCCTCATAAGGTGTTATAACCCCAATCTGAAAATAATGAAACAGTTGTCAGACAAAAGTTCAGATACCACCTGATTCAAACTCAGAAGAAAAAGAATCCAGGAAATTACCTGACTAGGGACGACACCACTCCTTAAGAATGTGGTTACAATCTTTTCAACGTTAGCAGCCTCAGTTCGATTGAGGTACGATGTTCCGCTAGCACTAATCTCCTCTTGACCCATCTAAAACAAAATTATGTAACTATAACACATAAACCATAGAATAAATAAAAACTAGGTAAGCTACTTAAAATATATGATGTCCTTCTCTTATCCCTCCCCAGCAACACAGAGAGATGGACTAGGAAGAATATGCATGGGGACAAAAGACAAGCAGGCAGACACCAACCTGTACATAAAAAAACATGGGACGATTAGGCACAGGCCAAGGAAAATCAATGCCCGATGACTGCCTTTCATTAATTGTCACTCCATTTTGTAATGTGCCTTCATAGAAGCTGTTAGAAGGAAACTCTGACAAACATGGGTGCATACGGTATTGAACCTAAAATAGAAAACAGAAAGTATTTACATCAGACAGAGACATGTTTCCAATTAGCAATTGCATCCACATGAAGCAGAACATAAATGCAACAATCAGCTAGACTTGGCAATAACAATTACTGTCATACACATTTTTTGAAAGCATTTAGTACAACAGGCAAGCTGATGTTCCCACTATAAATAAGCCACAAACATATATGGACATCACCTGCAATCTAATTGGCTTGACACCAAGTAGGACTAGGCGTTCAAATAGAGACTGTGCTAGCCCAGCACGAGCTGCTTTCTTGCACATAATAACAGGGCCAAGCTGGCAATGATCACCGACAAGAACAACCTAAAATAAAACCGTACACATTAAAAAAGCAAACAAGAAACTCAAGGCGAGTGAGACACAACATGTCTTGTTGAGTTGATTACCTGTTTCGCTCCAAGAACTAAAGGAATGAGACACTCCGGTTCTGTTGCCTGAGTAGACTCATCAATAAGAACCTAAAGAAGAGGAGATGTAAGTACTTTTATTTGTTGGAATCATTAAATATAACATATCTGATGTATCAAACCTGGCGAAACCGAAAATTAGCCAATCTAGGATCTCCGGCCCCAACACAAGTGCAACAAATGACATCAGCACTTTGGGATATTTCCCTCTCTGTTGCCCGCTTCAGTGCCTTGTACTTTTTCTCATCACTGCTTGACAATTCACCTGGCATATTTGGGGTTATAAGGACAAGACATTATAGCATCAGAGTAAATCCAGAAGAAATTGAAACTTTCGACTTTCAGACAAGACATGAACAGTCATTGCCACTCTGCAAGTTAATTGAATTGTCCAGTCACACTAACCTTGCTCATCTTTCAGTTGTTGTAACTTGTGAAGTTCACTCTTCTCGGAAGTGTCAAGATGTCGAACCTGCATGTAGTCATTGCAGATATGAATAAGATCTTGCCATGAAAAACAAATATAGAACAACAACAAATGGCAGAACTAGATGCCACAAACCTGATAATGAAGGGTCAGATGTTCAACAGGAGAACTGACAGCTTCCCTTGATTTTGCACATAGCCTTACAACCTTCAGATAAAAAACACAAATGTGAGGATTAATTTGTTTTGAAACTAGTTCATATAAAAGGACAACTTACATGGTTAGCTTCAAAAAGCTAGAAAAACTAGGAAGGCAATGGGATAAGAGACATCATTATACAAGGAAGGTAAACATCACTCTTATCAACAGTTCTTTATTGACCGATTAATAACAAAGCAAAAGATGGCAAGAGAAAATAATCATTTGGAATTACGCTTCTTTACTAGCAATACTTTTTCAGATGTTTCCATTGTATCAATAACCACCAACACCTAGGGAACTTATACTAAATGGAACAAGCATGGAAAAGGAAGATGATAAAGAAAATCCAAATGTTACCACAATAATAAGACACAAAATTTCAATGAAAATGAGCATAACCACAAGCAAAATATTTACTTCTTTACCTTTAACCCAGTGGCACTTATCTTTTCAGCTAGCTGATCAACAGCAACATTACTTGGAGCACAGACCAGAACCTGATAATAGAATGAAATGTCAGAAACAGTGATAAAACAGAAGGCGAACTATAAGAGACTCGTGAAGCTCTTACCTGCCCCTGACCCTGCTTAGCCATGTGATATACAATGGCAGCAGATGTGACAGTTTTTCCTGTGCCAGGGGGCCCTTGAATCAAGCTGATAGGCTTCTGAAGAACACTCTTTACAGCAAAAACCTATCCAACAGAGGAAGGTCAATACCTCTTGAAGCAAAAGGCAATTATTTACTAGCAAAAGTCATACGAAGCCATGCGACAATTATCATACTTGAGATGCGTTCAATTCTGGCAGACCCGGAGCACCAAAACGACGAGGCAATGTATTACGAACCATCTGAACCTCAACCTCATGGCCGAGCAAGTGATGGTAAATATATCTGCCAGAAAAAAACCAATCAATCTACCAGGAAGGGGGCCATTCGTTCAATTTCAATAATTGTTGAAATTGAAACTAGAAACACAAGCAAATGAAAGAAAAAGAGTCAGCTAACCTACCCACTAACACTTGTTTCATCAACTGCAAATGTTTTCATTGCTCCCTGCATCCGGTCAAAGCTTGTACTCTTCCAGACAAAATCAACACTGAATCCATGGTTCACGTCAACAGGAACTCCCTGCATGACAATACAATAAGCAACAATCATTAAGTACATTCTAACAGTCAAAATCAACCAACAGAGCAAAGAAATAACAAAACTACCTGACTAGCACGGAGCTCAAGTGCAACCTCTTCTTGTGCTGTTAGCTTGATCTGGAACAGCAGAAAAAAAGTTTATGACATTCTTAGAAATGCACAAGATGCATCAAACTTATCATACATATATATAACACACACACATATATATATATATACACAGAACGCATATTCACAGGACATATCATAAAACCAGAATTCAGTGGGCAACTAAATGAGACATACCACATGCCCAACAGCCTGCCATGCTGGGTGGGCAGCATCTCCAGAATAACGCAGTCGCAACTCATCACCAGGCACTAGACGCAGCTCATTGTCTTCCTATAGCAACAGAAAATCAAATACAAGATTTATTAACTTAAAAAATTGAAGAAGCATTGCCATACAAAGGGGAAGGAGGAGGGTGAGAAACAGTAAATCAGGAAACGTAATGGAAATTGTGTAAATAAATTCAGAGAAAATTATTAATAGAACCACTATAACAAAGCACCTTTGGAAAGACAAAATATGCAATACGTTTCTTGTTTAGCCCAATGTCCCAGCGAACTGTGACGTTGTCCTTGCTTTGAGACTCTTTCATCATCTGTTGAAAAACAAATTTTGAGACATAAGCATTACATTTTAAAAAATAAAAGAACATTGCATGAACAATTAAACTGAGATTTGGGGGGGGGGGGGGGGGGGGACAGGGTTGGGTGTAGCTAAGGAGTGTGACCATGATGATACATACTTTGTCATAGTCAGCTTCAAGCTTAATAAGCGGGGCAAAAACATTTTGATACTGCAAAGGAAAGCATCAACTTAATTAGCAAACAACCATGTTATAAGACGTAACTTCTTGTCTTTTTACAACAATAGAGCAAAGTAAAACAGTGCAATTATTGCAAACATGTGAACCTGATAAGCATCTTCATACTTCAAGGCCACTGGCTGAGGTTCATCATCTACACCAGGCTTCTCAAGATCTTCAAGGGATGCATCAGGATTTGTCTTCCAAAGCTCTTCCACTTTGTTTATTTGTTGAGCAGTTATTTGCCGTGCCCTTAACTGTTCTTGTTCAGATGGGATCTGTGAAAGTAAAATGTATTAGGAAGTCCTTAAATCAGTAGGTCAATTGACATGATTAAATAAACACCAACCTTAACCAGCCACTGCAGAAAGCACCTATCATCGATAAGAGGACACCACTGACTCAAGTCCCAATTCATATCCTTCAAAGCATTAACATTCAAACATGGTTCTCTACAAAGAAGAACGACAACACTCTCTGTTTTGGCAGAGATAAAACCAAGAAGGAAAACATTTCTGCATCCACAGTTGTAGCATTCAAGAATTGTTTCTCCCAAAGGACTATCCTTATGAAGGCACACTTCCTTATGTTTAGCTCGTACCTAAAACGCAACCCAAAAAACAAACTCAGTAATGAAATTCACCGAGAGACTACAGCCAATTGGGTAATTAATATACTTGTTAATACCCGATTCAATTAGTCTCGGTAACATAAAATAAACATAAACATTAACTAGAAAACTTTTTCAATGAGGTCTACTGGGACGAAATGGCATATAGAAAAACCAGTAGATGAAACAAACCATACACCCCCCAACCTCAGCCAACCATTCAAAAAAGATACCAAGCAACTGGAAGATATAATGAAAGCATATGAAAAGCACAAGTTTGGCGATAGTGGCAGCATTTGATACTGGTTCACAGGATGAATTAACAAAACCAATTACTAGAGTAAAAAAAAATGGTCATCGTGTTACAATTCCATAACAAATGGTCTCACATTATCTGAAGGCCTGCTTCTGACTCCCTTCTGTGACAACTATAAACTCAGGTCCCACAGCCATAATCACTCATAAATATCTGAAGGAATGTTGTCTTTCATTATAACTGAACTCCTCCCTTCAAGAATAAACAATATCCCAAAGTATGAGCATCACACTTTATGCTAGCTGTAACAGCTTCCTCACAAACTCCACGGGAAAGCAGGACAAAAATTGCATTCACTCAAAACTCAGAATAGCCTAAAGGGAAAGGGGAGGCACTGGGAGGGAGGCACTGAATGATGCCATAATTTCATGTACTTATGCACACATAACTGAACCATATCCGATCAACAAGCTCGCATTTCATTGTCAAGTTAAAAGTCCAAGCAGAATTACTACTTTAAGCCATTAAAAATGAAGCTATTAACTTGGTTGCAAAATCTAACCCTCCTTAGATAAAGAATCATGAACAATCATATGACTTATCTACTTTATCAATCTACATAAACATATATTAATTTCATTAAAATCCCAAAGTCAACTCCCTAGGATAAAAGGTTCGTTCATACTTAATGCACTATATCCCACATACATGTCTTTCCAACCTAAATCCCAAACAAACAAATCTACATTATTCTAGCGTCCATCATACTAATCCGGATAATGAAAAAGCATACTGAACAAAATGAGAAAACTCACCAGATGATTAACAATATGCGAGCCCGATGTATTCCCTCTTGAATTACAAAACCACTTTCTACAAGAAGGAACATTACAACGAACCACACAAGCAGGGTTTGACACCCCACAATACCGACAAGCATGCTCCGCAAAATCCCCTTTACCGAACTCATAGCCGCCATCCTCGTCTCCAACCGTCTCCTCAAAATTCAATCCACTAATCCCCGTCGCTATGGGATCAACCACGGCCCCACTATTGCTAATATTATTGCTATTGCTGTTGTTATTGTTCGTTGCTCCCCGACCAGCGCCTTTCGAAGCGCTAGAGGGCGAAGAGGAGGCAGCAGTCTCTGAGTGGTGGTCGGAACCGGAGCGATCAGCGGCTGTGGCGTCAGAGGGCGTGGGCCATGAACGAATCGTGTCGCGGAAGTCCGTGTATTCGAAATCGGACTCCCCTTGGGTGTTGAATTCGAGGAAGGTGTATGCATCGGTCGCTGGGTCGGGTTGCGAGGCCGTTTCGAATTGAGAATCCATGGAAGAAATTTTCCAATGTCGATTATTGAATTATGGATTAGGGTTTTTGGTGTTGTTTTCTGAGTTAGGGTTAGGGTTTGGTGAAAAAAAAAATTGAAAAATGGAACTTAGAAGAGAGAGAGAGAGAAAGAGAGAGAGAGAGAGAGGTGAAATTTGTGTTATGTTGGAATTTGCTCGAGAGAGTGTGTATAAGCGCCGTGGAGGCGAAGATGGAGCGAGTGGGGGAAAATGCTGATGTAACGGAGAATATTCGTCACGTACTGTTAACGCGCGTTTCTATTGGGTAAGATGGGATAGCACGTGAGAGGATGTTATGAGAAATTAAATACGCACGTGAGACAGGCGTTTGGCCTTTCGGGCTTTAATGCGCGTGTTTAAGGTTATATATGAGGATACTTGCATTTTTTTTCTTTTGAAGGATACTTTTTGCGTTATTTATCAGTTTAATCAACTGCAATTTTATTGGGGATTAAGCTAAATTTCTATGTTTAATTTTAATATCTATACTAATATCGTAATGCCATGTAATTGTGTCATTAGTGACAAAATATAGTAATTTTGATTTTTTTTTTTTATGAGATGGTAACATCATGTCCGTTTCCGTTTGCAACAGAATTTTCTTTTTCTTTTTCTTTTTCTTTCTCCGAAATATACCATACTTGTAACTTGAGAAAAGAAGGCACCTTTCCCATTTTTTGAGAAAATATCAAAAGACTGTAACTTTGGAAAAGAAGCCACCTTTTCCATTTTTTTGAGAAAATATCAAAATACCGTAACTTTTGTTAGTTTAATCTCTTAGGGAACTTTATCACCATAAAAAATAATAAATTTGATAAATTGGTAAGCCATCTTATATTAATCAATTAATTAATACATTAAAAATGGAAATTGAAAACAACTTTCATAACACAAAAGCAATCACAGTTTAAAGCTTGGTACTAGCTTGTAGTTGAGAAGGTAAAATCAGTACTATTTGTATTTGCTTTTTAACGTTTATTAGGTTACATCAACTTGGATAACAACAAACAAATTTAACAGAACAGTGAGGTAGGATTTGTAATTTTTTAGACGTGCTTGGCCTTCAAGTTATAGGAAAGGTTCCCACTGCTCTCGCTTCATCCCATCTTTCAATCTGTACACGTAAAAAACAGAAATAGTTATTGCAAAATTAACTCGAAATCATCAAATTAAGGAAAGAAAATAACCTTCGATATTTGATATGATTAACTTACCCATTCATCGGGACATAAAGACCGGTAATGCCTTGCAAACTTGTCACATTGCGGGGCATTCCTTCCATTTTCTTTAATGCACCTTTGTTTTATGCAAAGAACATCCATTAAAATCCCACTTATGCACCAAGTAAATTAAATGACGGTAAACTTAAAAAATACTCACTTATGATATTCAACATAGGACTCGTAACAATGGCGAGTTTGTGGTGCAACATCCGAGTCCTCCTCCAACTTTGTTATAATTAGAATGGCGATCAAGTAAGCTAAAATGCAAAGAAAAACAAAACTGATCATCCTACAATTTTTACTTACCTTTTGGGCGATTTCTTTGTTGGCTATTTTCTGAGCAGGAGGTGGAGAGGTGGACTGAGGGGCAGGAGGCGGTGAAACAGTCCCAATTTCATGAGCGGGTTTCGGAGCTTGCTCGCCTCTGGCCACTTTGCTCACATCTCTTGCTCTCATCTTGTCATGCGGATCCACAATGGAACCTGTCGACATGGCTAATGACTAACTAACGTTCTCTTTCTGCTAGAGTGTACGTTTGTTCAAAATACTTTCCCTAGGTTCAATCTTTTCCATAAAAAAAAAAAAAAACTTTCCCCAGCCTTTGGTTTCAACAATGGGCTTATATTGTTGGCCTTTTGATTGTTACAAACTTGGAATCAAGACACGTAGCAGCGAAGGCTACACTTGTGGCATTGATCGGGTGGTTATGTGTCTTTGCATTGGATGGTTTACCGCTTGCCATAAGCCCATAATAAACGGAACACAACTTCACCCTTTCAGTTGGTATCGGGGTGCGTAAAGACAGAAGTGAACTGCGGTCTGGATGCACCAGGGACAACGGACAAGGTCGCGAATCTCAGGGCGCAAGGTCCTTCTGCCTTCCTATCGAGTCTGCTTTTGGAGGCCGACCTGATGATCCGGCCCATGGAACAAACCTTTTAAGCTTAGAAGGCTTAAAGCCTTAACCTTGTCCACTCCAAACTAATGACAGCCCACCGAAGTTCACTCTCTCGTCTCCAAGAAGTTTTATCCGATTCTCTTTTAGAGTATGTTTGATACTTTTTTTAGAAAATTATTTTAGGGAGAGTAATTTCATATAAAATAATTATAGATGATCATTTTTTAGGGAATCACTTTTTCACCCTCTCCCTTAGAATCACTTTCCCTCGTACGAGAGAAAGTGATTCCAATAAGAGCATCACTTTCTCTAGTTTTAAAATATACCAAATCAAAGAAAGTGTTTCCATCCTTTTAAAATTCATAGTTTAAAACAAACCAAATCATAGAAAGTGATTCCATCACTTTACTTTTCAGGAAAAGTAGATTAAAATCTCAATACCAAACGGGCTCTTAAAGAAAAGTAATTTTACTTTCCGCAAATCCTCTTGTCTGGCCAAATACGCATGAAATACCATTTCTATTTCTATATTTGCAGCCAAAAAATTCCCGCAACTAAAATGTATGGGCTACGGGCTATGGCATGTGCATGGTGTTTCCACGTTGCCAAAACATGCAAATCGTCTATATGGAACAATCAAATTGCACATGTCATGTTTCCCAAAGTTTCAATTCCCAGCACCGTGCAAGCAAATGCAACCTCATTCCAGTAAGGTGCTAAAACGAAACAAAATCATCACCCTTTTCCCCCACGAAGTGAAAAAACATTATTTTCAACATGTGGTTATGAGATTATGAGAGGAAGGCAGTGGGGTGCGGCTAGACCCTCGAACACTAAAATTAATTGAAATGCATGTAATCTCATCTAACTTGTATTCCGAATGAGAATATAGGACAGTCTGCACATGACTGAGGATTATAATTTTCCTGCATTATCAAACCAAAGTTTCCATCCATCAGTGTTGTAAACTTTGTTGGCCTTTTCTACTTCTACCCTCTATACAATTTTTTAACCCAGAAGCTAGATAAAGATCTGTCGGAGAAATTTGACTTGCTTGAATTACTTAACTAATTAATTAACACTGTTAATTATTAATTGAGGATATTTTGACGTATTTTATATGCTTTTGTACGTTTATGTACAGGTATATGAATCATCATATGAAAGTATGTGGTAAACTAGAAACGAACCCAAAACAAAATTTAAGTGAGATTAGTTTATAATTAAAGGACCATAATCTTGTGCGATCAGCTGAAAAGAAAAATAAATGCTCTAAACTTGTAGTTACTTTTGGTGAGTGATCAGAGTAAATTAAAAGTTCAAATAAAGACTATGTGGCTGGCATGCAAAAGCACTATTTAAGCAAATATTATTCAGCCTAGGTTTTTTTGGTTAATTACAAATTTAAATAGCAAATTTTCTGATCTGTATGTGTGGGGGTATGTGTATATATACTAACAATTGACCAGCACTTCGCTACGGGAATTAATATATTAATTATTAATTATATATAGATATATGTATATAGTCATGTGTGTGTATGTGTTTAAATGTGTATGTACATATAAATTATAAGCAAAATAATAAAAATCGGTGCATATACTACAATGTATATGGCTTAATAATAAAAAGCCCCAAAACCATATAAAGCTTAAGAAAACATTCTATCACAAACTTTTTTTTAGATGACTATTCTTCTGAAGGTAATATTTTTTTTTTCATTCAGTCTTTATTTTGTAAGAAAATGATATAGTATTTATATTGATTATAAGTTATGTTTATGGTAAGAATTTTTTTTTGTAACTAATGAGTTAATTTTTATGATTTGAAATTTTCAAAATATAAATTTCTCCTAAATTAAAGGGTAGATTATTTCAAAATTTGTTCTCAATTAAAATGGTAGATTAATTTCATATTTCTGTTCCTTTACTTTTTGATTAAATAAGTCCTAGATCTTGGATCTAGGTAGTTGAGTCTCAGTTTTATCTGAGTTAGTCAGTCAGTTTGGTTTTCTTGTTTGTTTGTTTGTTTTTGTCTCAGTTTACAGTTGATTCAAGATTGTTAACCTTGGACGATGATGATTCCGTTTTATGATTTTTGGATCACTCAAGTAAATCTTCGAATCAGTCACTTCTTTGTCGCTGTTAAAAGCTTTCGATTGGAAAGTAAAAGCGAGAGAGTGATGGACGTGCTAAAGACTTATGAAGAAGGTTCGAAATTCTAAATAATAAAAAAGATGGCCTTAATCATGAAGCAAGATCTGAATCTTCAAGCGAATGAAGAAAATATTCTTGAATCTATTGTAATTTTCAATTTTATTGAATTAGCTTATGTAATTTCATTTGAATGAATGAAAGTTACATTTTCTTCAAAAAAAAATGGTAGATTATTTTGAAATTTTGAAATTTGAATATTGAAATTTATAGTAATTGGAATCAATTTTGTCTAAATTTATGGTTAACAGTTTTTTTTTTAAAATTTTGAAATATGAATTTTCATATTTAAGGTAGAAATTAAAGCGTAATTAATGATTTAGTATCAATTTCCTCTAAATTTAATTAAGATTTGATAGTAATTGGAATCAATTTTCTCTAAATTGTGGTTAACAAATTTTTTTTTGAATTTTCTTATTTAATGTAGAAATTTTGAAATTTGAATTCTCATATTTAATGTAGAAATTAGAGTGTAATTAATGATTTGATAGTAATTAATATTAATTTTCTCCAAATTTAAGATTTGATAGTAAATAGTAATTAAGGATGATTAGAATTTTCAAAATCGTTAATTTTCCTAAATTAAAGGGTAATTTAGGGTCCATATTTATCGTCAATTTAATGGTATATTATTTTGAATTTTGAAATTTGGTAGGACACGTAACAATCAAATGGATATGCCACGTATTGAAATTATAGACCACATGTATTTAATTGCTTTCATTTTATTGAAAGATAATTGTTTATATATATATTTGATTACATGATCTGTATTTTTTTTAATTACCAACAAAAATTCAATTTACCAAAAATACTCAAACTAAATACACATGGGTTTGCTTGCCAAAATAACCTAAAGATGGTTAAAGCCCTGCCATATAACGTATCCCCTTGAAATCCAAAAAAATCTATAAGAATCATAACAGAAAGCCAAAGTACCATAATAAATTTGATACCCTTTACAAAAAGCTTCATTCCAAGCTTTCATTTTCATCAAAATTCTCTCTAGGAAACAATTGCTACATACATCAATATCTAGACATCAGAGAAATGAAGGGTTTCTACTTTTCGCTTGCTTGCTTCTTTCTCTTGCTTGTCTCCGTAAGCTCGGATGTTATCCAAGAATCTTGCGACAAAGCGGCAAAAGGTGACCCCAATATAAGCTTCAATTTTTGTGTTGCAAGTCTTGAAGGAAATCCCAAAAGCAAAACTGCCAACAGCACTGAAAGTTTGGTTCCCATCGCAATTGAGATAGCCATATCTAAAGCAACAGCCACCAGCTCCATCGTGTCCAAGCTTCTGGAGAACAAAAACCTTGACAAGTTTATGAGGAGTTGCCTGGAAGATTGCTCTGAACTATACTCGGAAGCAAAATCGAATTTAGAGATTGGTGGCCAGGATTTCGAGTCCAAAGCCTATCGAAAAGCTAATGCGGATATAAGCGCAGCCGTGGATGCTCCGGTAACTTGTGAAGATGGGTTCAAGGAGAGGAAAGGGTTGGTCTCGCCATTGACAAAGGAGAACAAAGATATGTTCCAGCTGAGTGTAATACCCCTTGCCTTTATAAATATGCTCTAGTAACGATATTACCGAGGAAAATGTTGATTTAGTTGTACATTTTATGTCAACAGAGCCACCCCAATAAGCAATTGATGATAAAGCACAATTTGTCTATCTTGACCTAGCATATTGATTGGACTTGGAGTAGTAGTAATATTTTTTTTTTCTTCGGGTACTTAACTTTATTTTGTTTCATGAAAATAATGGGTTTAATTTCATTCAAAAAAAATAATGGCTTCAATATAGTACTATATTATTTTTATTCTATTCATCGAGTTTCTTAAGATGAGAAACTTAAATTTAATGTAGCCAAAAAAAAAGAATAAGGGGTGAGGAAATCTTTTAATTATATAGATATACTAATATATATATATATATGTATGTGTGTGTGTGTAATCGTTACTAATTAAAAATTATTAGGATAGACCGTGTACTGATTATATATTATTGAGCTAAATGCTCAAAGTGATTAGCTCTTCCATTCCGAAAAGGCATCTAAATCAGTGAAAAATATATAATTTAATGATTCATGATGTTAATTTGTTAAGGTTTTGTAAGTTTTAACCATAAAAATCATATAACATATATATCATATATATCATATACATATATTTATAAATATATATATATATATATATATAAACAATTCATTTTCAAAGAAAGGAAATAAATTAAATGCACTTGCTCTACAATTCTCACAAGTGTCATACCTCTATGAATGTCATGTATCACCCATAATTATCAAAATTAAAAATTGAGATCTCAAATTTCATCAAATTAAAAAAACTGTTAAGCATAAAATTAGAGAAAATTGATTGAAATTATCATTAAATCTTAGATTTGAAGCAAATTGATACTAATTACTGTTAAATTATTAATTATGCAACAATTTCTAACTTAAACATGAAAATTCAAATTTCAAATTAAAAAAATCTACTAACCATAAATTTAGAAAAGATTGATTCCAATTACTACAAATTTCAATTTTCAAATTTCAAATTTTTAAAATAATCTACCATTTAACTGAGGTCAAATTTCAAAATATCCACCCTTTAATTTAGGAGAAATTTTAGATTTTGAAATTTTCAAATCATAAATATTAACTGATTAATTACAAAAAAAAATCTTACTATAAATATGACTTCTAATCAGTATAAATACTACATTATTTTCTAACCCTAAATCACAAATTTTTTTTACACGACTCTTCTTCTATAGTTAATATTTTTTGTTTTAATTCAATCTCTATTTTGTGTTCATTTCATATTAGTTTCAAATTTCAAATTTAAAAAAAAATGTTAACCATTAATTTAGAGAAAACTGATTCAATTATCATCAAATCTTAGATTTGGAGAAAATTGATACTAATTTCTATTAAATTATTAATTACGCAATAATTTCTAACTGAAACATGAAAATTCAAAATTCAAAATTCAAATTTTAAATTTCAAATAAAAAATCTATTAACCATAAATGTCGAAAAAATTGATTTTAATTACTAGAAATTTCAAAATTTAAAATAATCTACCATTTAATTGAGGTCAAATTTCAAAATAATCCACCCTTTAATTTAGGAGAAATTTTAGATTTTGAAATTTCAAATCATAAATATTAACTCATCATATATGTATCCCCTTTTAAAAAAATGAAATAAATTAAATACATGTGGTCTATAATTCTGACAAGTGTCATACCTCTATAATGTTGCGTGTCCCCTATAATTAACAAAATTAAATTGTGTAATGAGAATAAAAATTACCTTCAAAATCATTTTTTTTAATTTGTGACTAACTTTATCAAAATAATATTTATTCTTTTTTTTTAATGAAACGCTAACACAATAAATATTTTAAATGTGAAGATAAAACCTCAAACTTTTGTTTTTGAATTTGTGGCTAAACTTTGTTAAAAGAATATATTTTTATTTTTTCTAAAATCCTACAATAAATATTTTAAATTTTAAAATTCACTTTCAAAATAATTTTTTTAATAAGGGCTAAACTTTATCAAAAGAATATTTATTTATCTCTTAACATATTAAATAAAAAGTGATAATATTTAAAATATTAATTTTTGAATTTTTCTTGAAACATTAGTTTAATTGACTTTTTGGAAAGGAAATATAAAAATTAGTTGAGGATATTATAGTCTTGAAACAGCATAAACAACTTGATTTACTTTAAATTTTATACTAAAACCCAAATATATATATATATATATATATAATTAATGAGCAATCATGACTACTTAACAGATAACCCGTGATAACCGTTAGCAAAATATAATTTAGAATAATTAATATGATAAATCATATATTTCAGTTGCATTTTAATTTTAACTAGTTTCAGTGTTTCGTGCATCGCACGTAATACAACACGTTATACTAACTTGAGAAATTCATCCAATCGATCCGGACCCTAAATTAATCTAACCCGATTTGATATTTGAAAGAAATAAACAACCTAAACCCGATTAATCTGAAACTGGATTAATCCGAGAATCGAGTGACTCGAAACTCAATTGATCCAAATAACTCGATATGCTAATTTAAATAACTGAAAACATAAAAACTCGAACCTAAATGACTCGAAAAACCAATGACCAAACTCGAAAGACTTGAGAGTCAAATCAGAAAAATCTAAAACCGATTAACCTAAAAACTTGAACTTGAATGACCCAAAATTTGAATGGTCCAAAAATTTCTTTGTGCCAAATTGACCCGTACTTGTAACCTACCTAACCCGCATATTTTACATCTCTAATTCTTAATTTTGTATTTTTTTAATTGTGTAAAATCTAATTTAAATTGATGGCAGTTTTTAATACCAATGAGTAAAACCCTTTAAAATCCTAATGTTTAAATCCAATTTAAACTAATGGCATTCTTAGACATTGATGAGTAAAAGTCCTTTAAAATATCAATGGTTAATTATTTATTTTTTAAAAACCTAACGTAAAAGGTACAACCAAAATCCAATTGTATTATTGAAATATGTTAGAAAAATGGATATTTAAAGTGAAATAAATCTCTTACCCGACTTGCGCTTTTATATATATTATATTATGTATATGTTATGTATATCGCACGTAATAGAATGCGTTATTAATAATACATTGTTTTAAAAATCTCATTTAATTTATTTATTATTATATTTATTTTTCAAATACATTTGATTAAAGATAATGCAATAATTTATATAAGAGTAATATTTAAATTAAATTATTTTATTTTTAGCATTGTAAGACAATATGTATAGGAATGATAATTAAATTAAATTATAATGACCCATGATATTTTGTATTTTTTATTTACACAAAACTCAATTTAAACCAATGGAAAGCCTTAAAATCTTAATGTTTAATTATTTACTTTTTAAAAGCCCAATATAAAAGGTAGAATAATTAAATTAAATTACAATGGCCCATGATATTTTATATTTTTTAATTATATAAAACTCAATTTAAACCAATGAAAAGCCTGAAAATCTCAATGTTTAATTATTTAGTTTTTAAAAACCCAATATAAAAGATAGAGTCCAAATCTAATGGCATTTCTGAAATATGTTAAAGAATAGAGGATATTTAATAGGTATAAAGCGCTTACTCAAGTCACACTTTTATATATACTAGTCTCAGTGTTACGTGCATCGCACGTAATACAACACGTTATACTAACTCAAAAAATTCGTCCAATCAACTTGAACCCTAAATTAATCTAATCCGATTTGATTTTTGAAAGAAATAAACAACATAAACCCGACTGATCTAAACCAGATTAATCCGAGAATCGAATGATTCGAAACCAATTGATCCAAAAAACTCGATATGCTAATTTAAATAACCGAAAAATAAAAACTCGAATCTAAATTACTCGAAAAACTAAGGACCAAACTCGAAAGACTTGAGAGTCAAATCAAAAAAATTCAAAACCGATTGACTTGAATGACCCGAAATTTGAATGACCCAAAAATTTCTATTGGTTAATTTGACCCGAACCTGTAACCTATCGAACTTGTCTATTTTACACCTCTAATTCTTAATTGTACATTTTTTTATTGTGCAAAACCTAATATAAATTGATGCTATTCTTTAATACTATTTAGTAAAAGCCCTTTAAAATCCTAATGTTTAAATCCAATTTAAACTAATGACATTCTTAAATACTAATGAGTAAAAGTCATTAAAATATTAATGTTTAATTATTTATTTTTTAAAAACCTAATATAAAAGATAAAACCAAAATCCAATTGTATAGTATTGAAATATGTTAAAGAAAAATGGATATTTAAAGTGAAACAAATATCTTAATACTCAATGTTTAAGTATTTATTTTTTAAAAGTCCAATATAAAAGGTATAGCCCAAATTCAATGACATTTTTGAAATATGTTAAAGAATAGAGGATATTTAATAGGTATAAACCACTTACTTAAGTCACACTTTTATATATATTATAGATTATAGATAATGTAAAAATATTTTTTTGAATACTAAAATTGTAATTATATTATATCTCTCGTGTAATGTACGAGTTCAAAACTAGTTAATATTGCTCAGTAAACTGATGGGCTTTAGTATCCTAAGAAAAAACGGGCTGAACATCATTTTGACCGTCAGCTGTGATTTTTAGTCAATGATCACTCCGCAAAAGAGAGATGGATGGCCCGGCCCATTGATTGTCCAGTTTCAATCCACAGCCTAACAAACGCTTAGGACTTAGGAGCAATGATAAGCGTTTTAATTGTCTGAGTAATTTATAATTTTACACTGTTTATAACTTCGTCTCTTTTATGTTAATCTTCTGGGAAGCTTCCTTCACTTGCATTGCTTGCCACTATACTTATATTATATACTTCAACCAAAATTTTACGTGATCTTTGTATGCATAGCATTTTGGATCCATTGATTGCATGCATTCATGGTCTACCACACGTAGTTGCTTATAAGAGCAAACGAAAGGAAAAGGAATGAATATTAATCAAAAGCCATCTTTGTTTGGAGAATAGTTTTGTTTGTTTTCTAGAAAAGAATCAAAATTTTTTTTCGAGCTAGGAAGCTTCCCTGGATTGAGAAAAAGTCGTATCATTATCAAAGCTATATAAGCTTTCTTGCAAGTTTGCCATAACAAGATCGAACACAAGCAACACCAAGAAGAAAAATGCGGCATGTCTTTTTCTCATCATCCTGCTTCTTCTTCTTCTTCTTTTTCTTATTGTTTTTCTTCCTCTTTCTGTTGACTCCTAAAGACGAAACTCCTGCAACAAGCGCGCCGTCTGTTGATATAATCAACAAAACCTGTAAAACATGCTCAAACAAATCCTCTGTCTTTAACTACGGCTTCTGCTCGGAATCTCTCCAGGCAATTCCTGTCAGCCATGTAACAAACCTTCAAGGTCTTGCAATTGTAGCGATGGAGCTAGCTTTACAAAATGCTACGAGCACGCTTTCAACGATAAAAGAGTTGCTTAACAACAAAACCTGGGGTCCTTCTTTGGCTTGCTTGAGCGATTGCTATCTGCTTTACTCTGATGGGGTTGTGACGTTGGTGGATGCCATTGGAGCATTTTTGACAGGACAGTATGGAGATTCTGATGTGTGGGTGAGTGCTGTAATGGAAGGAGCAACGACGTGTGAGGAAGGGTTTCAAGATATGGAAGAAGCGTCTCCATTGACGAAAGAGAATTACAGCCTTTTTCAGTTATGTGATGTTGCTTTATGCATCATGAACTTGGTTGCTTCTGATGTATATCTTCTTAAATCTTAACTCTTTACCTTTCTTTTCTTTCTCTGTAGAAAATATATAAATATTATATATATATATAATTATATATATTTGTGTGTATATATATATATATATATGTATATGTATCAAGTCTTAATGAACTCACAATTCTTTTCTATTGTTTCTTGGCTGTTTTTTTTACTTTTGGCAAATCATTTATGTATATATGCTTATTCTCTCTGATGAAATTATTGCAAAAGTAAAAATAGGGCCATAATACAGCAAAGTTCATAAAATTCAATATTATGCGCACAGACAGACAAGTGCCCCTCATCCTCCTTGTCAGCTTGTGTCAATTCTATATGAGAACCTCCCCAACCTGCCTACAGCCAAGTATTTTTCCTTCTATTAACTCTATCTTTGAGATTTTCTATTTTTTCCATCATAGATTTCTTCTCGAGAACTTCTTCTACGCTCTCTTCTTTTATTTGCACAGATATCTTCTCGACAAGTTCTTCAGAATTCTCTCTGAAAAATTCATTTTTCATATCCAGAAGTTTGCTTTTGGTCTTAAGATACTCAGAATCCTTCGTTAGTCTAGAATTCTCGTCAATAAGTTTTTCCATTCCCTTGATAGCTCCTTCTACACTATTTTCTTTTTGCTTCGGTTCTGGTTGTCGCGAAGCTTCAGATGGCCCTCCATTGAAGATGCGGCACACTTTCTGTGCCTTCTTCACTTTAACAGCTGGTAAACCCTTCCAATCTTTTCTTTTGGTTCTTTTGGGATTTTCTGCTTTTGCCCTGACTGCGGTCCACTTATTGCTCTCATAAAAATAACGAGAGCTCTTTTTTGGGTGAACAAAATAACGTGAGTCCATTGAATCGTAAAGCATCTCTTGATCTGGTGATATTTACCGAAAATAATGTGAGTGAATAAGGAAATAACTCAGCTCAATTAACGGTTGTAATATTAAAAATTAGACAGAAAAGTGAAAGAAAGGAGAAGAAAAATTGTGATGGTCTTAAATTGGAGAGAATGATAGGCATGCATGTAAATTCCACTTCAATTTTCTATATAGTAGTTATAGATTATAGATATAGATTTTTTTTTGAGGATAATTATAGATATAGATTTGGTTACATGATCTTTATGATCTATATTTTTTTTAATTACCAAAAAAAATTCAATTTATTGACAATACTCAAACCAAATACACATGGGCTTGCTTGCCAAAATAACCTAAAATGGTTAAAGCCCTGCCAATACAACGTATACCCTTGAAATCCAAAAAAATATATAAGAATCATAACAGAAGCTCGTAATTAATTTGATACCCTTTATAAAAAGCTTCATTCCAAGCTTTCATTTTCATCAAAATTCTCTCGAGAAAACAATATATTGCTACATTCATCAATATCTAGACATCAGATTAATGAAGAACTACTCTTCTCTTGCTTGCTGCTTTCTCTTGCTTGTCTCCGTGAGCTCGGATGTTATCCAAGAATCTTGCGACAAAGCTGCAAAAGGTAACCCCAATATAGGCTTCAATTTTTGTTTTGCAAGTCTTGAAGGAAATCCCAAAAGCAAAACTGCCAACAGCACTGAAAGTTTGGTTCCCATCGCAATTGAGATAGCCATATCTAATGCAACAACCACCAGCTCCATCATTTCCAAGCTTTTGGAGAACAAAAACCTTGACAAGTTTATGAGGAGTTGCTTGGAAGATTGCTCTGAACTATACTCCGAAGCAAAATCAAATTTAGAGATTGGTGGCCAGGATTATATAAGCGCAGCCGTGGATGCTCCGGTAACTTGTGAAGATGGGTTCAAGGAGAGGAAAGAGTTGGTCTCGCCATTGACAAAGGAGAACAAAGATATGTTCCAGCTGTGTGTAATACCCCTTGCCTTTATAAATATGATCCAGTGACGATATTACCGAGGAAAATGTTGATTTTGTTGTACATTTTGTCAACTGAGAGCCGCGCGCCCCAATAAGCAATTAATGATAAAGCACAATTTGTACATGTCTATCTTGACCTAGCATATTGGTTGGACTTGGAGTAGTAGTAGTAGTGATTTTTTTTCTTCTTCTGGTACTTAACTTTATTTTGTTTCATGAAAATAATGGTTTTAATTTGATTAAAAAAAATAATGGCTTTAATATGGTACTGTCTTATTTTTATTCTATGCATCGAGTTTCTTAAGGTGGGACACTTAAATTTAATTTAGCCAAAAAAAAAAAAAGGGGTGAGGACAATTTTTAATATATAGATATACTTATATATATATATATATAATCGTTACTGATTATAAATTATTAGGCATAGACCATGTACTGATTATTATTGAGTTAAATGCTCAAAGTGATTAACTCTTCCATTCAGAAAAGGCATCTAAATCAGTGAAAAATATATAATTTAATTATTAATGATGTTAATTTGTTAAGGTTTTGTAAGTTTTAGCCATATGAATTAATATAAATTAATATTGCTCAGTGAACTGGTGGGCTTTTTCAGCCTAAAAGAATGATGAGCTTTAGTATCCTAAGAAGAAGAAAAAATGCGGAACACCACATTGACGGTCAGCTATGATTTTTAGTACACTAGTTTTAATGTTACGTGCATCACACGTGATATAATAAATAAATTATATTAACCCGAGAAATCTATCTAATTGATTCAAAACTTGATTAATCCAAGAACCAAATGATCTGAAACCCAATTGACCAAAGAATTTAACCCATAAAACTCGATAAATTAATATGAAATAACTCAATATGTAAATTTAAATAACTAAAAATCCAAAAACTCGAATCTGAATGGCCCAAAAAACCCAAAGACCAAGCTCCAAATACTTAAAAAGCCAAACAAAAAAATCCAAAATCGATTCACCTGAAAATCTAAACCTGAATGACACGAAAACTCAAACTTAAATGACTCAAAATTTGAATGGTCCAAAATTTTCTTTGAGCCAATTAGACCCGAACCTGTAACCTATCTAACCTGTTCATTTCACACCTCTAGTTCTTAATTTTGTATCTTTTAATTATGTAAAACTCGATTTAAACCATGGTATTTTTGAACACCAATGAGTAAATACCCTTTAAAATCATAATGTTTAAATCTAACTGATTCGAAACCTAATTAATTTGACAACCAAATGACCCGAAACCTAGTTGACCCAATAGTTTAATCCATAAAACTCGATAAACTAATATGAAATAACTCGAAATGCTAATTTAAATAACTGGAAACCCAAAAACTCAAAACCAAATAACTCGAAAAATCCAAGGGCTAAACTCGAAATATTTAAAAGTCAAACCAGAAAATCTAAAATCGATTGACCTGAAAACCTGACCCTAAATGACCTGAAAACTCAAACCTAAATTACCCGAAATTTGAATGTTCAAAAAATTTCTTTAGGTCAATCTGACCCAAATTTGTAATTTACCTAATTTATCTATTTCACAGCTCTAGTTCTTAAATTTATATTTTTTAATTATGTAAAATCCAATTTAAAGTGATAGTATTATTGAACATTGATGAGTAAAAGTCCTTCAAAATCTTAATATTTAAACTCAGTTTAAACAAATTGCATTGTTAGAAAAATAATGAGTAAAAATCTTTTAAAATTTTAATGTTCAATTATTTATTTTTTAAAAGTTTAATGTAAAACGTAAAACCCAAATCTATATTTTCTAAAACTCAATACAAGAGGTAGAATGCAAATTTAATAGCATTTTTAAATATATTAAAAAAATAGTTATTTAATATATATATATATATATATATATATATTTTTTACGTAAGTCATACTTTTATATATAAATATATTATAAATATATAAATTATAGATGATGATCGGTCTACAACAGGGAGATGGATGGCCCGGCCCATTGATTGTCCAATTTCAGTCCAGGGCCTAACAAACGCTTAGGAGTCAGGAGCAATGATAAGCGTTTTAATGGTCTGAGCGATTTATGATTTTACACTGTTTAAACTCCGTCTCTTTTATGTTATCCTTCTGGGAAGCTTCCTTCACTTGCAGTGCATGCCACTAAACCAAAATTTACATGATCTTGTATGCAGAGCATTTTGGATCTATTGATTGCATGCATTCAAGGTCTACCACGTAGTTGCTTATAAGAGCAAACGAAAGGTTGTTTTTGACTTTTGGCAAATCATTTATGTGTGTATGCTTATTCTCTCTGATGAAATTATTGTAAAAGTAAAAATAGGGCCATACTACAGCGAAGTTCATAAAATTCAATATTACGCGCACAGCCAGACAAGTGCCCATCATCCTCCTTGTCAGCTTGTGTCAATTCCATATGAGAACCTCCTAAACCTGCCTACAGCCCAGTATTTTTCCTTGCTTCAAGGAAATGGATATTGGAAACGAACTAAACGCAGAAGGAAAAATCTAATATGTTGAAACTTCAAACTAATTTGAGAGAAAATCGTAAAAGATTAGAAAAAAGATCTAGTAAAACTGGAAATTTATGCAGAGATGGAAAATAAACCTGTCAAAGAACCATGGACTTGAAGCCATTGAATTAAAAAAATGTTATGAAATTTGATAAATATATCAATATTATACAAGGTAATTGGAACTCTTTAAAAACTTTATTGAAGCAGCAAACTCGTTTTTATCTGCTTCTCTAACCATTAACAATTCCACCAGAAGAAAGTAACTCAAAATTCTTAAGCTCCGGATACAAAATCTATTACAATTCTGAAGCATGAAGCCCTTCTGCAGCTTCCTCTTCTTCTTTGCTCTCGTGATCATAGTTCTCATGATTTGAGCTCAACAACAATTGATGACCCCCTTCTGTATGACTGCCAGCACTTTTTACCAGGGAAAGCTGATCCATTGCAATTGCATTTCTTTTGTAGTTCCACACTAGCATCGAAATGTAGTCCTGTGGTGAAACAAGACCCTGCTCTCCAATGCAATTTCTTTGCTCTTCCAAGGTTTTTGGATCATCAAGCCTTATATATTCAACCAAAGCCTTCTCATGATCAGGCCTCCAATTGCTAGGGAAGGGTGTATAATCAGTCTCAGGAATGAGAGACATCCTGGTATACTGAAGACCATCAATTGACTCTACAAGACCCATCCTTAGCAGGTTCTGGTACTCAGGTGACTGTCCTTTTCTCTCTTTCAAAGGACGGCTCAGATTTCGAGCTCCAATTTTGTAAACCTTTGCTCTCGAACGAAGTTTATACTTGGCAGCATAGAGCTTTGCCAGTGAACCTCTAACGATATATGAACAAAAGTTAACAACTTTCTTCCGGTTGTCAGCATATCTGTACCACTCAACCATCGTCGACAAGAATTTGTTCAGCTGGGCATTGGTGTGAGCTTGAGTAGCATGAAACATTCTAAAACATGGTTGTGGATCTGGTTCCCTATCACCCTTAAGAAACTTTAACTTCCTAAACTGCTTGATGCATTGTTTCAAACTTGCCGTGACTGACAAAAGGGTGCCAACACCTTTCTCACTAATGATCTTACCACCTGTTGCTGTGTACCTAAGAGTTGGATATACTACTCTCCGACACAATACATGGTCAAGAAACATTATACCTTTGGTGATATGTTCAATCGGAAGGCTCTCATTATCAAGCTTGATCATATATTTCTGATCACAGAACTCAATTAGCTGCTTTCTCAGCGTTGCTGCATCTGCCCTTGGTCCACGGACACCAATCAAAATATGACCTCCATAGCGTATATAGTCCATCTTCCGGGTCTTATCTGGCCCACTTGTTGGCACAAATTCTGGCCAAGATGTGTTCCCCTGTTCTGCTTCCCCTTCAGGGCTATTCCATATGACATCGCTCTTTGATGGACGATAAAACTCCTGAATCTTACCTTCCATCCACCGGTCCAATTCATCAAGACATATATTAGCTAAAAGGGGACTAAGAATCCCAC
This sequence comes from Microcos paniculata, assembly GCA_030664755.1. Classification (NCBI taxonomy): domain Eukaryota; kingdom Viridiplantae; phylum Streptophyta; class Magnoliopsida; order Malvales; family Malvaceae; genus Microcos; species Microcos paniculata. The sequence goes on from CP131460.1 coordinate 41,746,948, forward strand.
AATGCCCCCATGAAGGAAGTTTTTCAGCCTCCTCTGGAGCAAAACCGAAAAACGTCTCCAACCAATAAGGATCAGGCTTTGGCTCATCCTCTGCCAACACCCTCTTCTTCTGATACTTCCTTCTTGTCTTTTTCTTCTTTTCACCCCCGTCAACCGGACTAGTTATCACAGGGGTAACTAATGCTGACTTGATTAAACCAATAACCTTCTTATCCCTCACATCCCTCAGCAAAGCATTTATCACCAGCCCCACTTTCAATCCATCCAAAATTGTACTCACATCACCCTTTATATACCATAAATAACCTGCAAAACTTCTCCTAATCACCCTCAAAACTGTATGTGCATTCCTCCCTGGCCTAAAAGCAAATGACTTCTGTGAGAACCGAGCCTCATATATTGGCTCCAATATCATAAACAAAACCTCTTGCACTAACTTATCTTGAAAAGGAGCAGGTTGAGTAGTCGTTAAAATCGTCCTGATCTTCCTCTTTGACAAAGATTCATAATCAGTCTTGTCTTTAGGTGATTTTATAAAGAACTCTAACCTGGCACCCCACTTAAACCTATTATCAAGAACAGCATTTCTTAAGGCTAACAAATCTTCCAAAGCAGACCTAGTGATGGAACTACGGGGCACATACGATCCTATTTCATCAGCACAAACTTTCTGGTAAGCTAAAACCCACAATTCAAATCTACGAAGATAAGAGGCCAAATTGGTAACTATCCTATCAGGTTCTCTGAAGTTCTCAATCCACATTTGGGAACAAACTGACACACCATCTTCTTTCATTAGGTTAGCAGGGTCATCCGGGTCCGGTACACGCCGCTGCACTGGAGCAAATGAAAAGAAGCGAAACAAAGCGAACCCATTTCCCCTACGGGTAAAGGCATTAGATTGACAGTAAAAAAGGGAGCTTTTGGTCGGTATAATATGGGGATTTTTGAGAATTTGATAAGAAAAAAAGGCAAGTCCTCTATGCATTTGGGGATTATGAAATTAAGCTAGTGATTTATGTCATTATTGGGTTTTAACTGAATAACTATTGACAAGATATTATACAGAGAATTGAAGAAAAAGCGAAGCTGAATAAAACCTTGGTGGAAAGGTTTGAAAGTTAAATCGAACTGAAAACTAAAAGTGACAAGAGAAATGAGATTTTGAATTCTTACTTGAAAGACTTGAAGAGCCCTAAATAAAACCTGTCTCTCCCCTTGTCAGCTGGGCTTAGAGGGGTTTTGGATTGAAAAAACCAAAACCCTGGCTAAACCTTGCGCTTCGATTCTCTGGCACCGGGATGTCGGCTGCTGCCCTTCATTTTTGCTGTTATTACATTTGTGTCCCCTTTCGGCTTTTTCTTAGCATGCGTTTGGTTGGGGGATGTTATATTATCTGTGGACATAAGATTACCACCACATTACCTAGTAATATGATTTTCTCGTAATGTGTGCATTTTGTGTTTAGTTTGAGAGATGGACATCTTAAATTATCATGTTTGATTGGTGTGGGAATGTGACATATATGAATAACTATTTTACTAGTTTGCTCTCACTTATATAAAAAACTTTCTAAACTTGTATTCTAACCAAATTAATATTCTAACTAAATTAACACATTTTGAAACTATTAAACAAACTCAATAACAAAAAGTAAACATTAACAAATCAAAAAATTAACAATAAAAATAATAATTTGATTGATAAGATTTATAATTGACAAATATATAAAGATACAAATAATCTAAAATTCCTTCAATTAAACTTACCAATTGTTTTTTGTTTAAATATAAATATTGTTAAACTCAAAAAGAAAACCATTGTTTGCTGGTATAATGAGAAATAAGTAAGGGTAAAATAGGAAGATTGAAGCCAAAATGGTAAGATATGTAACATAACCTAAGAGGGGGATAGTATTCACATTCCCACCCATATTACCGCCTCTGTGGTAATCACATACCCTCTGACACTATTGTCAGATAAATCAAATGAGGACATGTAACTTAACATAATGTATATTCCCACAGAACATGTAAGATGTCCTCAACCAAACCCTCCCTTACTAGTTTCTGGCTCTGCCCTGTCTGTCAACTTTTGACTTTGAGCAAAAAATGTGAAAAATCCAAACTCAAAGCCCAAGCACTGTGCGCCCAATTTAAAGATCCGTTATTTCTTCGAAGGCAGGCCCAACTAAGTTAGCCCAAATCAAGATCAAAGCCCATAGCCTATTCATTTGCATTAGCATGCAGAACCCGAAATAGCACATCAAATCAAATTAACAATATTTTATTTTATAACAAGATATTTTCACAATATCTCATCTTTATTTCTCTAATTTTGGTTCTATTTGTCTACATCCACACTGAGTAGTACTATATCTAAAAGTTGAACAACATGTCATGGTTCCTGAGTGTGAACACAAGTCAGCAGCTTAAAATAGTTGGCGTATTCAAGCTCTCCTGTTGATCTTCCTCATCCAGTGATACTACCTACCAATTCTTCTCTTTACCCAAAAGAAAATAAGCATGTTTTCACTTACATAACTTTTGGTTTATCATCATCAGCTAGTGATTCATATGGAGGAGGCTCAAATGGTTGAACTGCAAAGAAGATCGGGTTAGTCTCTCGCAACCTGCTAAATCTATTTTCTTCAAATGATTTGAGACTCAAATCTTGCTGGGGAACAGGTGCTTGCTTTCTCCCTTTGTAATTGGTATTGATACTGCCCCACTTTTCTTTGCTATTGCTCTAAATTGGAGTTCTTTATCTAATTTCATTGTATTGTTGTTGTGTTTAACTTCCTGCTGTTTTAGTATATTAGTGAACTTAATTATTTATGCCTTGGTAGAATTATTGCATACTTATGCCAAATTGCCAATACTAAGTAAAATTATATAAAGTCAGCCTCTGAAACCTTAATAATTGCATTCTTCATGCAGAATTCATTTTCTCATTCATCGTGTTTATAGACAAATTAATTCAGTCTTGTTACTTATGATTTGACTTTTGACTGCAAATTTCCTAATCTTGCTGTTCTAAGCTTTGTTTCTGCAATAGTTCTTGACTAGAATCATTTGTCTCTTGTTGATAATTCAGCCGTTGATCACAGAGAGCCAAACTCACATAAAGGCAATATTCCACATACAAGTGAATCTGATCGACCTACAAGATTGAAACATTACAAATGGTGGATTCGGATAATCATTTACATCATTTTCCTTCTTGCTGGCCAATCAGCAGCCACTCTACTGGGAAGATTATACTATGACAAAGGTGGGAATAGTAAATGGATGGCAACATATGTTCAATCAGCTGGCTTCCCAATTCTCCTTCCCCTCCTGTTGTTATTCAAACCATCCACCAAATCAATTCCCAACAGCAACCCCATTAACCAACCAACGACTTCCACCCTTGTTGCTCTCTATATTGCCTTTGGCTTACTCTTGACAGGTGATAACATGATGTACTCTTACGGCCTCCTGTACCTACCAGTCTCTACTTATTCTCTACTTTGCGCTACTCAGTTGGCTTTCAATGCTGTTTTCTCCTTTTTCCTTAACTCCCAAAAGTTCACTCCTCTTATACTCAATTCCCTGATCCTCCTTACCATCTCAGCTGCCCTGCTAGCAGTCAATGCAGACTCGGAGAACACCTCGACGGTCTCTAAAAGGAAGTATGCAATAGGATTTTTATGCACTGTTGGAGCATCGGCAACCTACTCATTGTACCTTTCCCTGATGGAACTGTCTTTTCAAAAGGTTATTAAAAGGGAGACATTCTCTGCTGTCTTGGACATGCAAATATACCCTTCATTTGTTGCAACATGTGGGTGCGTAGTTGGGTTGTTTGCAAGCGGGGAATGGAAAATTTTGTCAAGGGAAATGAAGGAATACCAGGAAGGAAAAATATCCTATCTCATGACTTTGATTTGGACAGCTGTCACATGGCAGATTTCATCAATAGGTTTGCTTGGATTAGTTTTTGAAGTATCTTCTCTGTTCTCCAATGTTATCAGTACATTGTCTCTGCCTGCTATCCCCATTCTGGCTGTGATATTCTTCCATGACAAGATGGACGGAGTCAAGGTGATGGCCATGTTGTTGGCCATCTGGGGTTTTCTTTCATACATCTATCAGCACTATTTAGACGACTCTCAATCTAAGGAGAAGAAGAAGGCAAATTCCAATGAAGCTTCCCTAGGTCTTAGAGAAGTCTAAAGATCCAGATTGCAAGAACTCGAGCATCAAGCCTAGAACACTTCTTTTGAGGCTCTTTTATGTGTACAATAAACATCTTTAGTTTCAAATGTTATTTTCTGCCACTACAATTAGTAGTAGCTAACGGTCGTTGCAATTAAAATTTTGTGTGGATCATTAAATCAGAGAGTTAGTTTTGGCAAAAAAGGGGGAATTCAAAGAGTTAGTAGAATTTGGAATCATTATTCATGACAAACTTTAGTCGGCCAACAGCCCAAATCTGTGTGCACAAACTAGTCCGCCAAAAATTCAAAATTATTCAAATCTCTTCCAACGCCAGGCTCCAGAGTCCAGCCAAGCCACCTCACCCCGCCCCACTAACTTCCAGGCCCAGCTTCAGTTTTTAAGTAACGGTCGCATAGCGCGTGCAAAAGGCAGAAACGAACAAAATCCTGAAACGGTAATAAAATTATTATTTTTATTTTTTAATTTTATGAAAAAAGGAAAAGGAAACATAGTTGCAAAGGACATCAAAAAGCAGCGCCGACGTGGCGCATTTATATAACCCGACCGATATATCTCATCATGATTTCAACTCAAGGCCCACAACACACAACACACTCCAAAGTCCAAACTTCAAAACAAATTATTAATTAATTCCCTCAAACGAGAGCGAAAATAGCTTTTCTACCTCCATTGCTCATCTTCTTCTACTGTTTCCTCTCAATCTCTTTCGTCGCGTCTCTTATAGCAATTTCTCTCAGTTTGAATTCGAAATACGAATCACGTTCTTCATCTGCTAGTGTTTCTAAAGAACGAGAAGAACGAGAAGGAAAAGGAGGTGAAATGGCGACAATGGAGAGCTTGATTGTGACGGTTAATAGGATACAGAGAGCTTGTACGGTGCTCGGTGACCACGGCGGCGACACTGCTTTGCCTACTCTTTGGGAAGCTCTTCCCTCCGTTGTGGTCGTAGGAGGCCAGGTTCTTCTTTCTTTCTCGCTGTGTGTGTATTTTGTGTTGTGGCTTTGCTGTGCTTCTTTCTGTTTATGTCTAATTTGCCGTGACTGTAGAGTTCGGGAAAATCATCGGTGTTGGAGAGCATTGTAGGACGCGACTTCCTTCCTAGGGGATCAGGTTTATGATTCTTTTCTCTTATTTTCTTTGAACCTTTTTGCGCTCGTCCGTTGAAGTTTCGTCTTGATATAAGAAATAAGAAAAGAAAAAGGAAAGAGGTGCACGTGTGTAGTCTTAAATCTTAATGTTTTCTTTTGCTGTTGATTTACTAAACTGGAAATTCAAGTCAAAAAAGTCAAAACTAAGTCAATTGATGGAATTTTTTTTAATTAAGCCTTCAGTTCCTTCTACACAAAAGTCAAACCTGTTTAGCAGCCTTGCTTTTGGTGGAAAGTAAAGAAGTTTAATGATGCTGTCTCTGCCTGTTCTTTCTTGTCTGCCCCTTAAATTTCAGGCATTGTGACGAGGAGGCCTCTAGTGTTGCAGCTACACAAAACAGAACAAGGGGTGCAAGAATATGGAGAGTTCCTTCACTTGCCCAAGAAAAAATTCACGGACTTCTGTACGTAATTGTTATGCAAACATAGTTATAGTTGGTGCTAGTTTCCTGTTTATGCAAAATCACCGGACAACCTTTATTTTGTTCTCAAGTTATCTGATTTCATTGTGAGAAACTCTTTTTCCGTGATTTCTTGACTTCGTGCCCTACATCGCTACTTGTTTATACGTGTAGATAATGATAATGAGGCCTTTCTTTTGATCGACTGATTTGTGGTTTTCTTGTTTTCTGATGTAGCTATGATTCGGAAGGAAATCCAAGATGAAACTGATAGAATGACTGGGAAATCAAAACAGATTTCTCCGGTACCAATTCATCTTAGTATCTACTCACCAAATGGTAACAGCATATTGGAAACTTGCCTACGAGTTTCATTCTTTGGTGTCCTTGTACTTTTTGTAATCTTGCTTTCTATCACCTGACAAGTCTGGTTTATGTTTTGGCAGTTGTCAACTTAACACTAATAGATTTGCCTGGTTTAACTAAGGTTGCTGTAGGTAAACTCCCTTCCAAAGTCTTTCTTTTCATTTATTAGATTGGAAATATTGGTCCTTTTTTTTTGACCTTTTTTTGAGTGAAAATGTTGGTCTTTCTTATTGATAGAGGGACAGCCTGAGAGCATTGTTCAAGACATAGAAAGCATGGTTCGTTCATATGTTGAGAAGGTAATGGAAAATTTTCCTTTTTAGCAATAATAAGGTCGCTGGCAGCAAGAAGAGTACAATCAGTGGCATCCTTCTTAGGTTTATCGAATTGTATGATTTGTAACTATAAATTGTCCTCATAACAGACCCATGATGCTTAATAGGCCCCTTGAACTAAACTGCTAGGTTAATGATCTGGAATAAGTTTATTTTTGTGAAATCTCCCTCTAGTGTATGCTTTTCCATATCTTGATATTTGTGGGTAAAGATCTACTTGATGTTTTCCCCTGGGTTATTTGACTTATTTCCTCTGCTCAATGTATATTTAGTTTACTATCTAAAAGGATTAAAAACAAGCTCTAAAAAATAGAAGCCGATTTGGGTGTTTTTGGGGGGTGTGAGTGAACATTTTCTTGGGCCTTTGGGGATTCAAATGAGGGGGTTTTCTTCCATGCCTTGCAGCCAAACTGCATCATTCTGGCCATAACACCAGCTAATCAAGATATAGCAACATCCGATGCTATGAAGCTGTCTAGAGAAGTGGATCCATCTGGTATTCTCTGCTTAACATCTCTGCCTCTCTTGTTACATTGTAATTTGACTGCTTGTAAGAGTATATTATAGTCACTGATACATTATAGTAAAGATTACACCTTTGGTTTTCTTTCCCAGGTGAAAGGACATTTGGTGTATTAACAAAGCTTGACTTGATGGACAAGGGAACAAATGCTGTAGATGTAAGCTTTCCTTCTATTTTAACAATAGGTTCATGACTTGACTTGGGCATGTGCAGCAGCATATAAAGCCTAATTAGTTTTTTCCTTTTGTTAGTTAAACTTGGAATGGGGCATTCATCCATATGACTTGTTTCCGCTTACTCAGTTTACACATGTTTGCTTTTATTTTTAATTCAAGGTTCTTGAGGGAAAAGCTTATCCACTTCAACACCCTTGGGTGGGAATTGTGAACCGTTCACAAGCTGATATTAACAAAAATGTTAACATGATGGCTGCTAGGCGGAGGGAGCGTGAATTCTTTGCCACTAGTCCTGATTATGGACATTTAGCCAGCAAAATGGGCTCAGAATATCTTGCGAAACTTCTCTCAAAGGTTCTGCTCACCTGTTATTTGCATAACTCTTTCTGTATGGTATGTCTGTTTACTTATTATAATTTTGTTTTGGTGTCAGCATTTGGAGTCTGTAATTAGAACCCGCCTTCCTGGCATTACTTCTTTAATCAACAAAAGCATTGACGACCTGGAAGCAGAGTTGTCCCATCTTGGTCGACCTGTTGCTGTTGATGCTGGGGTGAGGAGCCTCTAAACTTCCGTCTGATTTCTTGATTTTGGGATATTCTTTCCATTTTTCAATTTAGATTTTTTTTCTTTTATGTATCAGGCCCAATTGTACACGATCCTAGAGTTATGTAGAGCATTTGATCGGATATTCAAGGAGCATTTGGAGGGAGGGTACTATATTTAGCTCCTTTTCTTCTCACTTCCATAATCCGAAGAAACACAGCACGAATTAAAGATATAGTGTCTGGTGCAGTCATAGAACATTATCATCCTTTTTCCAATCTTTGTTTCTAGGCGGCCAGGTGGAGACCGTATCTATGGAGTTTTTGACCACCAGCTGCCTGCTGCTTTAAGGAAGCTTCCATTTGATCGTCATTTGTCACTGCAAAACATAAGGAAAGTAGTTTCAGAGGCAGATGGGTACCAACCCCATTTAATTGCTCCTGAGCAAGGTTATCGACGACTCATTGATGGTGCACTTAGTTACTTCAGAGGTCCAGCTGAAGCTTCTGTAGATGCTGTAAGTTTCCTTTTCAAGGTGGCAATTTCTTGTCATCTTGGTCTTGGCTAGTTCTCTGTTAACTGCATCTTGGAGTTGGGTGGAATGGAGAAGGTTGATGTCGATGGAATAGTGTTTGCTGACTTTTAAGTTACAAATTAAATATTTCTTGCATCTTCACACTTCAAAAGCCCAGGGCATACAATCTTCCTTTAATAATTTGTGATCTGTATTGCAGGTTCACTTTCTTTTAAAAGAGCTTGTAAGGAGGTCTATTGCAGAAACTCAGGTTAGGAATTTGAAACTTTACTAGCTTTTTGGAAGAAATAGTGACACTAGGGACAATGGAAGAATATGTACAGACAAAGCACACCTAAAGAACTGTATAGCCTTGCAAAACTGTAGCAGCTTTGCTGCGTTTTTGGAATAAAGATTTATCATTTTTATCCAAAAAAAAAAAAGGAAGTAGAAGAATATGTAAGCTGGTCTTCTGGAATTAAACAGGAGTTGAAGCGCTTTCCAACTCTCCAAGCTGAAATAGCAGCAGCTGCAAATGAAGCACTGGAGAGGTTCCGTGAAGAAAGTAAGAAGACAACTTTGCGACTGGTAGACATGGAGTCATCATATCTGACAGTGGATTTCTTTCGGAAACTCCCCCAAGAAGTAGAGAAGGGTGGAAATCCAAGCTCCATATCAGCAGCGGATAGATATGCAGAAGGCCATTTTCGCAGAATAGGATCAAATGTTTCTTCTTATGTGGGGATGGTGTCTGAGACACTTAGAAATACCATTCCTAAGGCTGTGGTTTATTGCCAAGTGAGGGAGGCCAGGCAATCACTACTTAATCATTTCTATATACAAGTGGGAAAAAAGGAGGTAACCAATCACAATAACTTTATTCTCCCAATGCACTTACATACATTTGGATACATTCATGTTTCCATCCACATGGTAATTTGAAATGGAATTCTGTTCAAACTGTTGCATTGCTCCCAGAGGGGGTTAGGCATGCTGACTGGATAGAGGGAAAGGGATAGTTCTTTGCTGACTAATTTTCCTTATTTTCTTGTAGGCCAAGCAGCTTGCAGAGTTGCTGGATGAAGATCCTGCATTGATGGAAAGGAGGCAGCAATGTGCCAAGAGGCTTGAGTTATACAAATCTGCAAGGGATGAGATTGATTCAGTCTCGTGGGCCAGATAAAAATAGCCCTGAGTGCCTGCTAAAAGATCTCTGTATCATAGCTAAAGAATGATGGAGGTGCTGGAGAAGGTTTAAATTGTTTGATTGTTTAGCTTTTATTTGTTGCATTTTCTTGTGCAGCTCCTGTTGTCTACCCACCAAACCTAAAACATTTTTTTGGAATATTGGTCTATGCTTGCTAATGATTTCTTGAATTAGAGTCTTTGTTATAAACCTTTTTGTAAAAATGTGAAGTAAAGCCTTTCTATTCTAAATCTAATCCATGTCTATGGCATTTTCTATAGAGGCGTAACCTATTTTCTTCCTTTAATCTCTTTCTGAAAATAGTGTCTGGTCTGGGATTGATATGAGAAAAAACATCATGTCAAGAATCTTGGAACAAACTCAGGCAAAGAATGTAAATAAAGTCATGATTGACTAGAAATTATATTAGATATAGCGCTCATCAATTACCATCTAGTAACATGTGGAGGGCTTGAGACGCTCCCTACAAAATTATTATTCAAATAACAATGGAGTTTATAAATTGCACTGGCTTTCAAGCTGTTGTTTTTGAAGATCCCTTCTTATCAAGCTCCTCCAAGGCCGCCCAGAACTTGGGATCCTCATAATCCTTTATGAGATAAGCAGGATTGGCTTGCATTAGTTGACTTTCAGGATTTCGAGTAGCTAGCCCCACAACAGGCATCCCAGCGGCAACCCCTGCTCTTATCCCTGATACAGAGTCCTGGACAATCAAAAACAGAGATAGTTTTCAAATTCCAAAAGAGTCCACATCTGTGAGTTCGTTCTGCCAAAAGACATGGTTGGAGAAGAACAGAGGGAATACCTCGCATACAAATGCGTGATCCTTTGACACCTTGAGTACTTCAAGTGCCTTCAAGTAAGGGTCTGGGAATGGTTTGGCATGCTCGCAATCACTTCCTAGAATAACAACATCGAAAAATTCTTTGAGGCCAAGTTTTGAGATCATCAGTTCAGCATTTTCTTTTGGTGCATTGGTAACAGCTGCTCGCTTTAATCCACGATCTTCAATCCATTTGGTTAACTTATATAGGCCCTTTATGGGTGGCAAGTCTTCAGAGGCCAATCTGTTGATCCATACAAAGTATTATTAACTATTAATAACATGAGGCAAACTGCTAAGAACTTATGTAGTTTCCAAAAGAAATAAACCTTTTCACCTTCGGAACATTGCTTCTTTTTCTTCTGTGAACTTTAGACCCCTTGGTATATCATCGGGGAAGAGAGCCGCAGCAATATCATCGTTGTGTTTTCCAGCAATATATTTAATAAAGAATTCTTCATCGATTGGAACTCCATTATTGTAACCAATCTGTTAAACATCTTAGCCTTAGTAAGAATACCGTCAATCGGTTGCTTTACATTCGGGTAATGGGCTGATTAAATAATGAGCCACAAGCTCGAGCTTGGAACACATTGAGAGTTTGCAAAAGTGAAGAAATTACAACAAGAAAGATTACCTCTTGGAGCATTTTCTGAAAGGCATAATGGTGGAGAGGATCCGAATCACATAAAGTTCCATCAACATCAAATAATACCGCTTCCAAAGGAGCAAGATCGGGAATAGTTTTCTTGCTGCATTCCATAAAGTGTTAAATTAAGACAACCACAATGAGTATGCAAGATGTTTAGAATATAAGTAACAAACATATATATAGATGATGAGTGAATATCATCCGTCTGAAATAATTCATACTAGCAGTTTTCTAGATCAAGCAACAAGAATTTGACGGCATAACCGACAACATAAGAGTAAGACAAAGACATAGAAGACGTTTACCTTGAACTTGAAGCGGTTAACACTTAACAGAATAACTAAATCAGAAAGGGAGTTTAGGGGATTCAGCACCTAAACAATCACAACTCACAAGACAAGACAGGGAAGAACAAAAAAACAACATAAACTTTCACGATAATAAATCAAATCCCAACATAAAAGAGAGATCTCGGAATCATGGGAAAGTAAAAAACGAGCACCAAATAAGAAAGAGAAGAGATTGAATGACTCTGATTACTAGTATTATCTAGTAATATACAAGCATGGCAAATAAATGCAAAAACAGAGCATCAATGAATATACTGACATAGATAGAACTATAATGATCAGAGTGGTTAAACGAGAAAAAGTTCTGATGAAAAAGTATAAAGATCCTTCAGCAAAATATATAAGAAACAAAATCAATTAAGTTCCAGCCGTTAACCATGCATGAGGTCAGCAATAACCAGAAGCATAAAAAAAAAACAAAAAACAATAACGAACCCAGATTGCAACATTGGATCAATGGTAGCTCTGAGTAGAAAAACTTTGAAAATATGAGAAAAAGAATTGAGAACAACCATCTCAAACCCCATTCAATATCTTGCAACATATATCGATCAAAGCTAAAGACAGAATTTGCATACCTCTGCACAGAATTTTCACCAGCCGTCATTGTCAAATAAATTTTGTTCTGGTTTCTCTGGTGTATTGAGCTGGGGCTGGAAGGGAAGGTGCCGGATGAATATAAAGAGGAAAATTTGAGTCTGGGAAAGAAAGGAATGTGCCAAAGAATCTCAGAAACGGAATCCAAATTGGCTCCCACAAATTTTACTTGTATTTGTTTTGGTACTTCTGTTTAATTGTGCATGTGACTCCTGTGAGAGTTGCCAATTTGTCATTAACCCACTTATAATTTGATAATTTCGGTTTGACCCGCCAATTCTCTATAAGTGCGTACAACTCCCTTCAATTAAGTTGGAGAGCCACATAATGGGGAAGGTATTTGACCGAAAAATAGAATGAAGAATCCAACTGCGCATTTTAGTTGCTCCAGAAAAGAGAAAAGAGGAAATAGTGGGGTGCTTTTGTTATTTACAAATAGCATCCGGTTCTTTCTTCGCTTTTAAGAGGTTCAAACACTTTATGGCCACCGATTACTTTTCAACCTCCCAGGAAACTTGGGGTCCTCGCTCCTCACACCTCAGCCCACCCAACGCGCATCAATTTTTTTTTAAAATTCTTTTATTTTCTTTTTCATCTCTCTTTCTTTTTCTTTTTATTTACTCAATAATAACTAGAAAATGACCTGGTTACGTTCCGGAATTTTTTAAAAAATTTTAAGTATTTGAATTTTATTTTTTAAAAATATTAGAGAATAGGGATAAATAATACTTTAAGATCAATTCATACAATTATATATTGATATTATATGTAAATCAGAATATAATACAGTGGTTTGATATACATAGATAATGTTAATTAGTTAATAATAAAATTACATATACAAAATATTATACATATGTTGAAAATATTGATTAATAATTAAATAAAAATATTTGACAACTCTTTGATAATAAATAAACTTTAATAATGTATATAATATACCAAAATGTGAAAAAATTTTCTCAAACCCAACAAAATCTTCAAGCTGAACTTTGTTTTAGACTTATTAAAGATGAAAAAATTCCTACAAAAAATATATAAAATTTTTCAAAAATAAAAGAAAGCACCAAAATTTTTAAAATAAAAAAAGAGAAAAAACTAATGGGCTTTTAGCCCAAACCATAAAAATTGAAAAAGAGAGAAAAAAAAAAGGGCCTAAAACATAAAAAATGAAAAAGAGAAAAAAAAAAAAACGAGCCAATGAGGGGGTGATAATTGCACCTCCTCCTCCTCTAATATACTCCATCTTTCATATGATGGAATATAAATATCTCATATCTTTTTTACCTAAAACTAATCTCTATTGGATTGAAAATGTTAAAAGGTAAAACCTTCTCAACAAAAAACTCTAAAGAATTAAATCTATATCTTTACTCTTAGTATGATAGGAGCTATCTCCGTCTAATTTCCTTTTTGCACATTTTGGCATTTAATTATTATATTAATTTTAAATTAAGAATTTAGGATATATATATATATATATATTTAAATCTTTATATATATATTATTATTATACTACTAAAGTTCATAGACTTTGATACATGGAAAAAGGGTGGTAAAATCAAAGTTGGCTGCGTCCCCTTCTGCACTATTTTGTTGAAAAAATTAGCCATGTTGTTGGAACAAATCATGTCATCAATCAAAATTGATGCGTGAATTTTATATATATATATACACACACACAGGTGATGAGTTAATATAATCTATGTGAAATAGTAGTTTTATAGAATTTGCATACCTCTGCACACAATTCCCAATTTCCGCCAGACTTCACTGTGAATGAAACTTTGTTAGGCAAAACCTGGTTTCTCAATGATGGCTGGCGTATTGCGTTGGAGATGGAATGGAAGTGAAGGTGAATATAAAGAAGAAAATTTGAAAGTCTGGGAAGGGAAGGAGTGTACCAAAGAAACTGGCACCAAATTGGCTCACACAAATTGTTAGAAAGACAGAACGATTAGAGCCAATGTAACCTCATGCTGACATATATAAGAGATGTAATATTAAACACAGCACAGCAGCTTATATAATTTGATTAAAAAGAAAATGTCAATAAATTGCTTTTATGATTGTTGGATTTATCATTTATCCTTTTGCAGGGTTCAGGCTTACATTAATGAAGTGATTAAGCTTATCAAAACTGGATTAGCATTTAAGTTTATTATAGTATATTTCATTTCATTCTTGCCATTGTTCAGGGCACCGATGCCATGCCAATACTGAAAAGTGAAAACCACCTCGTTCCACTTCCACCTATACAAAGGACTTGGGTATGGCCAACAAAATTAAAAGAGAAAAAAACTTGGACTGCTAAAAGTCAGTCTAAGTTTGGGCTTTATTAGCCAGCATCGAGAGCAGGCCCCGCAGAGTTTTCTCTCTGGGCGAGAGCCCTTGCCGAGTCTGAATGATTTTTGTTTCGAATAAAGCCCATACAATTTCTTGCAACTGGTGTGGTGGATGGGCCTTAGGACGCCTTGAAGTCGTTTTCTTCGATACGATACCTTTCGGCTTTTTTAATTGAAATTTTAACGAAATTTAGCCTTCTTCCGATTGTCGTTTGACACGTCTCATGAAATTGTTTTTGATTGGGACAACCGGACAAAAGACAATATTCACATGTGCCTGCATGTATCTGCCAACTTGCAAAGGAAACAATACATCATGTTTTGCGTGGATGGACAAAGACAACATCGATCGTTCGTTCCCTCTTATGCTTGGTTTCCTTGAAATAGACATTTATATTGGATCGACAAGTATAACAGCACTCAACAACGTGGTGGGCAGAGTTAAGAAATGATGAAGTCGGCGCGAGGACCAAAATGGAGGGATCATTTCGACTAGATGTAGCATTCAGATTTCAGAGTCATCGAAAAAGTTGAGGAAGGGGCCGGGCTGTCGTCTTAGATTATACGTACTATTACTACTACTACCCTCAAAATTAAATAAGGTAATCCCCTTGCAGCTGTTTAATGGTACTAATAAAACAAGCAAAAAATAGAAAAAAATAATTTGTTTCTCTCAATTAGTAATGCGGAAGTGGGTGGAGCACTTGTGTTGCTGCTTTCAACATGCTTGAACTGAGAGAGTTCGCAGGGTGTGGTTGCTTTCTATAGCCATAGGATTTGCACTGATGAAACGTGGGAGATTAATCAAACAAAGTACATATATAATGCGTGTAGGCGCAGGCATAGCCCACCCCCGAGATGAGAAAATCTTTGTCCGGCGGCTTTTACCAAAGTGCGTAGCAATGAATGAATGAATTAAGATTAATTACCACAAGAAGAGCAATATCTCCATCTACATAGAGACCTATAAACATCATGCTTCTCATTGTCGTCAAGGCTTCCAGTGCTTACCAAAAGCGATGCTTGTGACTTGAGAGGATAAGTATGGTAAAAAGTGAAAAAAAAAGAAAGAAAAAGAGAATACTATCACTTCCCCAAATCTGATATATCTGTCTGTCAAATGGAAGTCTTCAGTCAGAAAACTAACAGGATTGCCTCCTTCATTTTTTTTAATTAATGTGCTTGTCAATGGCAAGTCGAACAAGAAGAGGAAAGTATTCTAAATTTTAAGTTAATTTGCCAGCAATACATCATCTTTGTTCTTCTCTCCTCACTTGCAAATGGGATCTATATATAATTCTCTGTTTATGAATCATGGTATTCTCGAATTAAACGTGGTATATATGCAGCAGAAATATTAAATAAAGCAGAATGGGACTAAAAAAATCAATTTACCAAAAGTTGAGTAATGAATGAATAAGATTACCAGAAGAGCAATATATACAGAGAGAGGTATAAACATCATGGTTCTCATTGTCCTTGAGGCTTCAACTGCTTTGGTGGGTGCAAAGTTACCAAAAGCAATGCTTGTGAGGATAAGTGTGCTAAAAAGTAAAACCCCAACCTAATACTATCCCATTCCCATATCTGAATATGATCTGTTTCTCAAATGGGAAATCTGCAGTCAGAAAACTTGACAGGTTGCCTTCATTTTTTTTCTTCTTTTTAATTAATGTACTTACAATTACTTGTACAATCAGAAGAGGAAAGTATTAGCAATCGCCAGCAATACATCATCATTTTCTCTTCTCTCCTCGCTTGCAAATGGGAGATAAAATATAGTAATAATATATATATATATATATTATCAGGAGGGATCCACTTACATCCGGTGTAAAATTTTTAGTTTTACACCCTTTTTATAATTCGTAGCACGATTAATATTTTAACGATCCGACCGTTAGATTTAAAGATATATTCGAATCTATCATGCACGTAAAATTTCAAGTCGATCCGATACTTTTATGATATCGATCTAGACTCTAACATTTTTAGATATTTTTAATATATATTTAACGGTGAGAAATTCTATCGCTTCAAAACATACGTTAGACATTTTAAATTAACTCGAAATTTTGCATGCATGATGTATGCGAATAGAGCATGAAATTTGATGGTCGGATTAATTAAATATTAATCGTACATTAAGTTACGAAAGGGTGTAAAACTCTTAATCTTAGACCCGATGTCAAATGATCCATCCTCTTATCTGTTTATGAATCATTGTATTATTATTGACACTACCATTAACTAAAGCAGCATGGGACATTGGGGCATAAAAAGGCAAAAAACTATTATGTTAACTGTAAGGCACCAAAAGCTTAGAATGTAATTTAGCCAATCTTCTCAATTTGAATCCATGAAAGCAACTGCAAGATTTGTCTTAAAGTTAAAAGACCTTTATGAAAAAGAAAGGGTTATTTTATTCTATAAATTGTTCCAGCTGAGCAAAAAAAAAAGGTTATTTTATTATAATTTCCACTATGGAAATCGACACCAATTTGGTTCCCCTGCTAAGCCAAAATGGATTCCATGTCACAGCTGATGTGGCTCAATTGGTTTCTTTCACGTCGGTCTACGTCGGCGTGCTGTGTAAGTGTCATTTCTTCGGCCCCTGAAGAAGATTTCCAGCCACCTTCGCTGTGAAAATCAGAGCAAAATATGCTCAAAACTAGACACATAAAAGATTTGTGAAATTCGGTTGCCAATAAAAACAGCTCTGGGAAGACGTAACCAATTGCCATCTACCTACGTTGATCTGTTATTTTACCATCGGCTGGAAATTGGAGTAGCTGTACATAGCATATAAGGAAAATTATTTCTGTTGAGAGACATTTTTCCTTTAATTCTTGGTAGTTTAAGCAACACGCTGTTAGACAAACGTAGACGAGGGTGTTTCCTTGGAACTTCCTTGCCCAAGAAATCACGGCCCATGTGGTCGTAGCTAATGAGAACGCCAAGAAAAGTTAATGTAGTGCAAAAGTACCAAACTCTCCTATCTCCGTCTAATTAACTTGTAGCTCGAGACAATCCATCGTTAAATATTCTCATTCAAAGTACTTGGCTATCGTTTCAACTTTCAAACTTGCTTGCAAGCCCTCTCTCTCTCTCTCTCTCTCTCTCTCTCGTTAGGTAGGTAAGGGTCAATGAGACAATAACCTGAGCTGAGAGGGTCAAATAGCTTGCATCTACAAATTAGAAAATCTTTTGAGCATCAAATTCTTTCCCCATTAATCTGATAATAACATACTATAACATAATTTCTTTTGATGTGAATGACGATATCAGTATCCGAATTTGAAGATAGGAAATAGAACAAAATCTTCACCATAAAACGGCAGTTTGGGAGGACATTACTAATTAACAGTTGCTCAGAAACCTTGGGTTTGATCTACAAGTATCTTTCATACTGCAAAGAAAGTGTGGCTGCGTGACTATTTCCTAAATGCTCGTAAGAGATTTCAATGAGGGTAAGAAAAGTGCTTTAAGACTTGAAAAGTCAGAGGGATGCTTCCACATAATTCCGTAACAAGTATTTCTAAGTCTAAAAAGATACATAGGAAATACGATTCTAACAGAATCCCACTCAATATTATTTACAAAATGTCAAGGTTGGCAAAGTTTTACCAAAGCAAAATATTTTGGCTGCTCGCTTCACCATAAATACCAGCTGCAGACCCCGTTATTCAATGCACTACCACCTTATCTTCTTCGCGTTCATTGTCTTTGATCATCGAATCCTCCATGGCTCTCTCCCCTCAATCCCTTCTGATCCTTTTCACAACTTTGCTTGTGGCACAAACTCTGGCAGAGGCAGCAACATGCACCAACTGTTTCACCCATTCCCGAGCAGCTTACTACCCAAATTCTGATGAAAAAGGAACAGATGGTAAGGGAACCAAGGAATGCATATCTTGTATCGTGCATAATACCAACATAGATGCTTACTGAACCTTTTAAATGTATCACAGTAGGTGCATGCGGTTATGGTTCTTTTGGAGCAACAATAAATGGTGGAGATGTATCAGCAGCATCTGAACTCTACCGTAATGGTGTTGGCTGTGGTGCTTGCTACCAGGTATTAATTAAGAAAGATGTGCTCTTGCCCATGTCATGAAATTTAAAGTATAGATAATAGATGCCCTTTCACACGCTTAAATAATACCAAATATGCTCCCACATGATATGACGCAAATGGTACTTTCGACTTACATTGAACTGCTTCCCACTTTGCAAGGTGAGGTGCACCAACAGCAACTATTGCTCAGAGAAAGGTGTGACAGTGGTTATAACTGATTCAGGCTCAGGTCCAAGTACTGACTTTATCCTGAGCAGACGAGCCTTTGGTAAGATGGCTCAGACCACGGACACAGCAGCATCTCTCTTAGCCCTTGGAGTTGTTGACATCGAATATAGGCGGTAAGATTTCTCTATGTTGAGGATTAAGATTATATAAGATACAAGCAAGTTCAGGAAGAATGACACCGAATGTAATTCCATAAGTAGGGAGAAAAGGGAGATATTAATCCTTTTTTCAGTCTTCAGCTGACATAAATTTACAATCCCGACCCTCCTGTCTCTCTCTCTCTCTCTCTATATCCACACTCGAACCTTTACCATATTTTCTTCTTGTTCAGTTTTATCCCTTTAGTCACTTGAAACTAGAAGTATACTACATAATCATAGGACTAATTCATGCCCATTCCTCTCTCTACGCAGAGTTTCGTGCAGCTACCCCAACAGAAACATTACTATCAAGATTGATGAGAACAGCACCTATCCCCATTATTTGGGATTTGTTCTATGGTATCAACAAGGTGACAAGGATATCAGTGCTGTGCAGCTATGCGAGGTATATGCTCTTTCTGAACATAACTATCTATTTAGTCTTCTCAACTGGTATGAAATAGCTAAAGAGTTGTACAGGGAGGATAAATATGCTGGCCGCATACAGAAAAGCCATAATATATACTCGCTAACGGGGTACTTGTATTATGTGCAGACTCGAAACTCTGTGTGCAAGCTATTGGATAGGAGTTATGGAGCAGTGTGGACAACCACTTCACCCCCAAGTGGTCCACTGTCTTTAAGGATGTTATTGAGCGGCGAGGATGGAGATGAGTCATGGATTGTTCCTGTCAATAACATACCAGAAAATTGGAAAGGTGGAGACACATATGACGCAGGCGTTCAGATACCAGTCTAGAAATATGCACCAGAGTCAATCATTTCTTTGTTTTACCAAAAACACCAAAAGAATAAGTTATAGCTTTTTTTAAATGTGTTCTTTCATTATGTTTAACTGGTTAGTGTATATTTTACATTATTTTGTGGCAGTGAAGGGATAATAAACTTTAGTAGTAGAAATTCTTATGTAATTCTGTAGTATTGGCCAATGAAATTTTGTGTTTCTTAATAAAAATTTAAATTTCTTGAAGCAGTCATCATAGAAAATAGCTCTCACTATACAAGTCAAGGAAAGGACCTTGACTTGTTCTTGTAAACATATTTTTTCTATGTTTTACTGTTTATTTCCGTTTCACTTTTAGTCAGTTTCCTGATTTAATCCAACATGGTATTCCATCGTTTTAACTATACCAAACAAATTTCATATTTTTCAGGACATTTCAACAGTGAATAAAAGACCGAACCGGTTGTTGAACTGGTTGGCCATCTGGTTCCCGGTTCAACCGGTTCGATTAAATAAATAATTTAATTTTTTTAATTTGTTTAAATATTTAAAAAAATTCAAAAAAAAAGAAAAAGAAAAAAAATATCAATTAAAAATTACTAAAAAAATTAAAATTCGAATTAAACCGGTCTAACCGGTTCATCGGTCCAACTGATTCAAAAACGATTCAACAGTGACCGGTTTTTTGACCTTTAACGGACCGGACTTGTGACCGGTCCCCGGTTCAATAGGTTGAACCGGCCGATCCGGTCCAGTTTTTTATTCACTGCATTTCAACACACCTTGTGTAAGCTGATTAGCTGAGCCAACAAATTCTCAGAGATTTATATCTCAGTGATCCATTACATATAAAAAATTTCTAAAAATGAACATTGAAAGGACAGGAAATGGGTTAACACACCTTTTCAGCTTTATGTCAACGCCTTATCCTAATAAACTGCAGTTGAATATACTAAGCCCAGTTAGTTGTGATGTTTATAGAAGCATGGCCCCTGCCCCAGCGATGCCATTTTCCACAGATGTTTGCTCTAGAACTTTTGTTCTTAGACCAGCAACAAAGTTACTTTTGTGTGTTTCCCCAATTGTTTCATCATTCCTAAATCTCAAACCCCAATAGAATCTCCAGAAGACAGTTTTAGCTGAACACCCAACTCCATCAACATAGAGTATATCATAATTCTCCAATGGGGTGAAGCACTTCTTTCTGACCATCCCCTATCCCTAATAAACTTTCTAACATTTTCTACTTCCTCCCACTTCCCTTTCACAGAATACATGTAAGATAGTAATACATAGGGCCCAACATCCAATGGTTCCAAGTCAATTAGCCGCTTGGCTACGATCTCTCCAAGCTCTAAATTAGAGCGGGTCCCACATGCAGAAAGCAGATCTCTCCACAAGGCAGGTCCTGCCTCAACAAGCATGTTCCCCTTAATTCCTTCTAATTCTGAATATTCCGTCAAACCAACCCGCTTAAGTAGATCAAACATGCAACCAAAGTGCTCCACCTTGGGTTCAATCTCATAAACCCGGCACATTATATCAAAGCACCACCAGCCCTCTAAAACCTTGCCTGCATGCTTACATGCAGATAGACAACTGACGAAAGTAGAAGCATTTGGTGTTTGACCACTCTTTTCCATATCAATGAACATCTCTAAGGCTTTTGCAACATTGCCATGCTTACCATATCCCATGATCATGGAATTCCATGACACCACATTTTTATCAGCCATCTCATCGAAAACATCTCTAGCAGACTCCATAGCCCCACATTTTGCATACAAAGTCAAGAGGGCAGTTGAAAGCAACATATCACATTTGATCTTGTTATTTTCAATAAGAGAATGAATCCACAAGCCCTTATCAAGCCTCCCCAAATATGCACATGCCGTCAAGACACTAACCAGAGAAGCACTATTAGGCCTGACCTCCCCTGTTTCCATCATCCTATCAAACAACATTAAAGCCTGGTTGGCATACCTCTTACAGCGAACATATAAAGCCAACATAGTGTTCCATGAAACAACATTCCTTACAGGCATCTTATTGAAAAGCTTACGCGCCTCTGAAACATTCTCAATCCTTGCATACCCATCAATAATACAATTCCAGGAAACAACATCTCTAGCAGGCATCTTTTCAAACAACTCCCTGGCCACGTCCATTTTCCCAACACCTACGTATCCTGAAATGATGGAATTCCAACTAAAGATATCCCTATCAGGCATCTCATCAAACAGCTCACGCGCAATTCCAATTTGCCCATTCTTCACATAACCATCCATCATCGAATTCCAACTCACTAAGTCCAAGACAAACCCACGGTCAAACACCTCACGAGCATTCTCAATCTGCCCGCAAACAGAATACATATGAATCAAAGAGTTCCTAACAAACAAATCAGACTCGAAGCCAAATTTTAAAATTCGGCCATGGACCTTTTCTCCTTCTTTCAAAGACCTAATGTGAGCACAAATTTTCCCTAACAAGGGAAAAGTAAACTCATTTTCGGCAACAAATTTACCCACCATTTTTTCATAGTAAAATCTCAAAGCACTGAATGGGTCATCAAAATTCAAAAAACCCTTTAATATAATATTACAAATAAAAGCATTAGGTTCTTTGATGCAATCAAAAACCAAAAGGGCATGAGAAACTGAGTTCAAAGAGTTGCAGAGCTTTCTTACTACCCAGCTGGCCGTTGGAGGGTGTTGGAGGAGGCCAGAGAGAAGGAGTTGACTGTGGATTTGGTTGAATTGGTTGAAATTGGTGCATGATTCTAAGGCTTGTAAAATGAAAGGTGGCTGTTGTTGGTTGTTCTGCGAAGATGGGATTTGGAGTTGTGGATCGTCAGGCCACAGCGTCGGTTGTGGTTTGGAGAGGTTTTTCTGGGATTGCAGGAATTTGTCAAGACTGAGTGAGGATAAACGTGTTGAAGCTGGTCTGGACTTGAAGCCAATGCTCATTTTCTTTTTCTGTTTGTTTTCCGTTATTTGGCGGGAAGGTTCTGGGTTTCACCCGTATTTGATATATGGTCTTGCTTTCACAATGTTACGACCAAACGCAAATCTCCTTTTTCTTGGAAGGCCCTGGGCCATGCTTTCACTTTCACTTTGTGCAAATAGCCTCAAAGTAGACCGTGGGAATGGGATGCAGCATTGTAGTGGAACAGTTTCTTGGGTCTTGTCTCTTAAGTCTTAACCCATCTTGTTAGCTTGATAAGTCCTTTTACACAGGTTAAATCGACGGCATTAATATGCACCAATGCACCATTGATCAGGAAATGGATTAAGTGTACACAAGTAGCCATACGTGGCCAAGGTTATTTAACCATTGCGATGGAATCACCCATCTTGGCTTCATGTTTTATCATTGAATACTATATCATTCCAGCAGGGAGACGATGCAGATATAAATAGCTATAGCAAGCAAAAGAATTAGGTGGAGGCAAGGGACTGGCTCGTAGACGGCATTTAGATGAAGTAGGAACTTTTGCAAATTACTCATCCTGCCCTCATTCAATAACATGAAATTGAACTTTGAGCCAAAGGACGACTAGTTAACTATTGATGCTATCTTCAATCTCACATGGCTCAAGCAAATGGCTATCTTCAATACCTTGCCCATTGCAACAGCTGATACAGAACAGAATAACTGACTGTTAACTCTTTTCCGCCACAGGTATAAAAGCAAAGTGCTAGATTGAAACAGTAGTAAAGTTTTGTTCATATCAGCTTACTCTTAATCCAATCAACAACGGTTTCGAATGAATGATGATATGCTCTCAGAACATGAGCAGGCTAAGAAAAGAACCATTGCTTTGAGCAACACTTTGTGCAGTATATTCCCTTTTGTTATGATTGATCAGAAATCCCAAATAGAAGTGATAAAATTTCATTTGCATGGGGATGAAGTTTATCTCCTGACTTGAACATATGAAATCTTCCACTCAGCTGTATCCGACTGCACCCAGGAGCTTTTCTTACTCCTTTTAATCCCATTTCCTTTCTCAACTTTTGCTCTGCTATGTGCAGACCTCTTGCTGCATATATATTGCAAAGAACCACATGGCCAGGTGCATTGAGTGGGTCCAGCTCAAGCAATTTCTTGGCAGCTCGCTTAGCAATCTCAACACCTGCCTCACTGAACCCACATACACCCAGCAATGCCCCCCAAATAGCACGATCTGGTTCAAAAGATAGTTTCAAGACAAACTCTTCCGCTTCTTCTACTCTCCCTGCTCTGCCCAAAAGATTGATTATAGAAACATAATGCTCTAAACCAGGTTGAATTCGATAAATATCCCTCATTGAATTAAATAATCCCAATGCTTTACTAATAAGGCCTACATGGCTACATGCGGATAGAATACCCAAAAAGGTAACAGAATTCGGTTGACCTCCAGATTCCAGCATCGCTTCAAAAACCTTTAGAGCTTCATTTGCTAGCCCATGATGTGAAAATCCTATGATCATTGAATTCCATGAAACCAAATCCCTTGAGGCCATAGTTGAGAATATGCTATATGCATCGTCTATTAACCCACATTTTGCATACATGGAAATAAGAGAATTCTCAAGAATCAAATCAAATTCATATCGTGTTTTCATAAGCATGGAATGGAGCTGTCTCCCCTGATCTAGATCTCCTGTCGCTCCGGCAGCTCCAAAAAGAACAGAATATGTAGCATTCAGAGGGAAAACACCTTGTGCCCGCATTTCCAAAAATAAATAGGTAGCTTCTATAAAAAGTTCATTTTGGACATAACCTGAAATCATTGTCGTCCAGGCAACTGCATCCCTTTCTGGTATGTTGTTAAACAAATGACAAGCCTTTGCTACTTGTCCAACACTCAAATATCCATCAATCATTGAAGTCCATGAGATCTTATCCTTGACAGGTGATATGTCAAAGACATACTGAGCCTCCTGCAACTTTCCAATACGAATGTAACCATTGATCATAGAATTACAAGATTGAACTGCAGAGTTCTTCAAATTCTTGCTAAAAATATAAAATGCAAAGTTCATGATACCATATACTGAATACATGTAAATGAGGCTCCTAGATAACCTACCATCATAATCATCATATTCCCAGCCAGCAACAATTACTTGGGCATGTAACTGCTTGCCAAGGCAAGGAAATGGCATGCCAGCACAAGCATATGCAAGGGATACAAATGTCTCACCATTAGGTCTTATTTCATTGTTTCCATTCATTTCAAGAAAAAGCAACAGGGCTTCCTCGTAGAAACCATTCCAAGTAAACCCCCCAATCATAGCTGTCCAAGAAACAACATTCCTCTCAGGCATTCTACAAAACAAAAAATACCCTTCGTTTACTTCACCAGCCCTACAATAACCTGCGATCATACTAGTCCACGTAACCACATTTCTATCCTCCATTTCCTCGAACAAAACTCTAGCTTCTTTCATTTTACAATTTTCAGCATATCCAGCAATCATAGTATTCCATGAAATTGTGTTACGGACAGGCATCATGTCAAAAACCAACCTTGCCTCCTCCAAATCCCCATTCTTGATCAGCCCACCAATCATGGAATTCCATGACACGACATTCTTTTCAGGCATTTCATTGAAAAATCTCTTGCCTTCACAAACTCTACCGCTATCCAATAATCCACATAGCATCGAAGTCCATGAAACCACATTCCTTTCGGGCATTTCCTCAAAAAACCTCCTTGCCTCACTTATCCTCCCACACTGTACAAACCCCGACAACATGGCATTATAACTAACGATGTTCCTCTCAGGCATGATGTCAAACAGCGCTTTGGCTTCAGTAAGGAAACCATTTCTTGAGAACTTTGAGAGAAGAGAAGTTAACTGAATAACACGGGCACAATTGCTACTTTGAGACAATTTGTCGAGCAGGTTACGGGCTTCGAGGAAACGGTGACCGGAAATGAAGTAGAGAAGATGAGATTCATTGAAATTGAGTTTTGAGTAATGGGTATTTGAGAAAATATGTTGGGATCTGAAGGAACGGACGTGGAGGAGACAGCAGCGAAGAAGAGAGAGTGAGGTTTCTGAAAAAGACGCGCGCATTAGCCGTGATTTACTGATTTTGAAAGAGAAACCTTTAATTAAATCAACTAACGAAGCTTGGGATTATAACTATGATTTCAAACGGCGACGTTGGAGCATGACTTTTTGCTGAATAATAACTCGTCCTATGTGCCTAATGCCACCCAAACAATATTGTTAGAGGACATTTGGTTCGAGTAATCTGAGATAACCTTAGTTATGTGATTAGTTTCATTTAAAATAACTTATACATATGACCTGAAAGATTACTAAATTGTGTTTGGTTCAACATTTGTCAATGCTAAATTAATCTGTTTGGTTGGGAGTTATATTTTTTGTCAAAATTGATATTTTATTATTATGACCTCATTTAAAGATTTGTCGTTTATTTCTTTTTTATACTATATATCCTATATTTTTCAAGTCTTTTTATTTCAACAATTATATATGACTAACAAAACAAGTTTATCTTCATTGAACTTAATAAAATAATATTTATTTGTTTCATTAAATTAAATTATACCTAATTTACATAAGGACAAAAATATATGTTTTATACTTGAGTCTTGTGAAAAAATTAATTGGGTAAGTCATATGCACAAATTATATAATTAATAATATTTTAATGATTATATGAGTTAAGTTTAATTATATTTATTTATGACAAAAAAATTATGTTTCTAGTTTAATTGAACTAACATATATTTAAATAGTTTAATAATTATATAAGTTAAGTTTAATAATATGCTTCTTAAAAAAATACTTAAAAAGAATATTGTAATTTACCAATTACATTGGGTTATTGTGGTCCAAAGGAATAAAATAGTGACGGCAAACTAGGAAAAAATTTAAGATAACTTGGTTATCTTAGAATACCTAAGAACTTGGAGGTTATCAGATAACTTGATTTTGAGGTTATATCATATAACCTGATAACTTTGGTTATCTCATTACCTCAAACCAAATAAGGACATATAAGATAACCAATGCCAGATAACCGGGGTTATCCTAGATAACCGGGGTTATCCTAGATAACCCCCAACCAAACGGCCCCTTAGTGAATTTGGGCCTAAAAGAAGAAATCACCCAGCGCCCAGCCGGGATCTCTTATCTAGCGCTATTCAAGAAAATCATTGATAACCGAATCGAACTGACAATTAGATTAAGATTTTATGAAAATTAAATTAAATGAATAGAATCCGAATGAGTTAAAATTTAAAAAAATATTAGATTTTATTGGCTCAAAATTAAAAGACCCAAAAATTTTATAATCTTATTCAGGCTTTTATAAAAGAAAAAAATTCAAAATTGAATGAATTTCAACTATATGAAAATCAACAAAAATATCCGAATCGAACCAAAATATTCGGGTATTAAAATCTTAATATATGAACCGAATGGAACCGTTTACACCCCTACTTTTAGCTAACAAATTACATTATCTTTGGTTTCTTTGTTTAAATCCATTTGGAATGAGCACATTAAGTAACTTAATGTAAATGATAACTGGCTGAAGCAAGTAGCCTCATTTGTGATTTTTTTTTTCTCTTGATGTAAATCACATATATCTATATTTTTTTAATCTACGACTAATGCTGTTTGAGCTGAAGCAACCCACTAAAGAATAAAGCTCTCCCAAATGATGATTTTCTCCATTTGTATACTATTTTATTTTTGGTATACCAAGTAAACGTCTATAGTGTTAGTTCTTTTTTATACATACTAATATAGCGTTTGGTTAAGATGTCCATTCATGGCAAAACATTAACACTAGATTTTCAATGTGCTGGACTCTTCTAACGGAAGTAATCTTTACCTTAACTACAAAATTGGACAAAGTTCCTACGGACTATAGAGCCAACCTGCTAGTATTCACCTTCACGCTTCACATAATTGATGAAGTGCAGAGTGCACTTATAGGTGATTTCATAATGCATTTCGTAGAGGACTGCACATATTGCCATGGCGACCCTTGTTTGGCCTATTTGAAATAAAATTTCATAAATCAACACCTAACTTTGGGTATAAGAAACAAGAATTAGCGGACTAATGAGCCCTTCAAGCCTCCTATAAAAGCAGAGAAGGGCCAGTGGCTCACTACTTCAAAGTTTCTCTGGTTTGTTTTGGAAATAGAGTGACTATCATGGCTTCAAGAACGATAGTCCCAGTTTTGGCTGCTGTTTTGCTTCTTCTGCTGCTGTCTGCTCCAGCTTCAAATGCTGCGATTTCGTGCAGTGATGTGATCAAGGACCTGAGACCTTGCGTGAGCTATCTTGTGAGTGGATCTGGGAAACCGCCCGCTGCTTGTTGTGCTGGAGTCTCTGCTCTCGCCTCCGCGGCCTCATCCTCTGCTGACAAGAAGGCTGCTTGTGAATGCATCAAGTCAGCAGCTAAGAACATTAACCCGAAAACCGAATTAGCTCAGGCTCTTCCTTCTAATTGTGGAATCAATTTGTCCATCACCGTTTCACCAAACGTGGATTGTTCCAAGTTCGTATAGTAATCTATGCCTTTTGCTCTTCGGAAAACTAGTTTAATCCTAGTAATCTATTCCTTTTGCTTGTGTAGTAATCTGTTGGCTATCATTTTGCAGAGTCGGTTAAAACTCAAAGTGGCCCCAAGGAAAGTGACGTTGAAATCCTCCTATAATAAACTGGAATCCAGTTATGACTTACGGATTCCTTCGATGAATAAAGCTTAATCCAAAATCATCTACTTGTTTTTTTTTTTTTTCCTTCTTTTGGCTCATCTTAGATGTTGTGATCGTGTGCCTTGTATTCAGAGCTTTCTTCTGTAAATAAGTTAAAGGAGCAATATTTCATCGTTCGATGATCTGTTTATAAGGACCAATGAATAAAAAATCGGACTGATCGTTGAACCGATTGCTTGATCGGATTACGGTTCAATCGGTTTGAATATATAAATAATTTAATTTTATCAATTTCTCAAAATATTCAAAAAAATTGATAAAAATAAGAAAAAATTCATAAAATTCACAAAAAATATGAAAAAATAAAAAATATTAGTGCATCACATAATCTAAATAAATATTACAAATTATTTTACATCACAAATTATATTTTTATTATGGAAGTATATTAAAATAAAAAAGTTAAAAATTTAAGCTCTAAATTTCAAACATAATAAGAAAATTAAAATTTGAGCTTCCTATTAATTTAGGTTTCTTTTGAATTAGAGTTAATTAATTAAAAATAGCTTTAAAAATTAAAAAATTTAAATTTCCGATTGAACCGGTTTAATCAGTTCAATGGTTTCCGGTTTCAACACCGGTTCAAAAAGAATCCAATTTTAGAACTATTAATGGATCGGATTTGTGATCAGTTCCCGATTCAATCGGTTGAACCGACCGATCTGGTCTGATTTTTTATTCACTTATAAGAACCATATAAATGTTCTCAACATCTAATTAATTTATAAGTTTGATTACTAATTTAAATTTAAATTACTTTCTAGAATAAATGTTGAATCATTTTGTCATCAAATTAGTTATATATATCCTCCTTCAAGAAAAGAAAAACAAAAAAAGGTTATAGATCCAATCTTGTTTATAAAGTATCCCCGATGGACCGACATGGCACGATGAATATATAATAGTAGTGAAAGAAAAAGGAAAATACAAAAACACTACATAAATAGGCAAAGTCAGAATTGCTGCTCTGTTTCTCGTTCAAATCGCCATCCCATTTTTCTCTGCCAAAAGCAAAGAAGAAATGGAGTTCTTGGACGAGGATGCCAGACCCAGATTTCTCTTCCAATCACGTCTACAGCCTTCTTCTTTATCCCCTGAGAATACCCCACAAAAGCCCTCAAAACCTTTGCTTTTGATAGCCCTCTCAATATCTTCCATTCTTCTCTCTCTTTCCGTCTTCTCCATCCATACAGAGCCCTTCAAATCTCTCCTCTTTTGGCTCTCGCTCTCCCTATTTCTCGGCCCTTTTGCTCCTCCTTCTCTCACCGCCGGGGACATTCGCGTTGGTCATGGACCAATCATCCCTGATCCCGTCGATCAAGAACCCCAACCTGAGCCTGAATCCAAGAAAAAATCTTCCCAGAAGCGGTCAAAGCCCGATAAAGTTGATGAATTGGGTGGAAATCGTGGTTCTTTAGTGGAAAACGCAAATGGATTTTCGAATTTGGAGGTGAAAAGTAAAAAATCAAATGGCTTTTCAAGGTCAGGGGCGATAAAGGAAGATGCTGGGAATGGTTTTGATGGGGAGGAGAAGGAATGGACTGATGCAGATGTAGAGATTCTGAAGAAACAAATGGCGAAGAATCCGGTGGGGAAGCCAGGTAGATGGGAGGCTATAGCTGGAGCCTTTAAGGGGAAACATAAAGTGGAGAGTGTGATAAAGAAAGCAAAAGATTTGGGAGAGAAGAAAGTGGATGATGGTGATTCATATGCGCAGTTTTTGAAGAACAGGAAGCCACTCGATGGGAGAATCCACGGTGGAAATGAGGGTGTGACAATGGAGAGTCAAGAAAGTAGCAGCGGTGACAATAATGCTGCAGTAATTGGGTGGAGTTCAGGGGAAGACATCGCTTTGCTCAATGCTTTGAAATCGTTTCCCAAGGATGTGGCAATGAGATGGGAGAAGATTGCTGCTGCTGTGCCTGGCAAATCCAAGGCAGCTTGTATGAAGAGAGTTGCTGAGTTGAAAAGGGACTATAGGAGCTCAAAAACAACTAATGAGGGGAATTAAAGGTTTTTGGCCTTCCAGAATTTTGATTCGAAGGTAGCGTTGAAGAGTTAATTTTTTATGTTTCCTAATTTGTTTTCTGTTCTGAGAGGATTCGTCCACTACTAGTTTTTGATATGGATTTAAGTTCAATGATTAGATGATTAGATTTGGTAGCTTGTAGCATGGCATGGAACACTTACAATTTATGGTTATCTTGACATTGCAATGGGGCATGAAATCCCAGACTCATATTATTTACTCTGTGCTATAACAAATTTTAGGCTACTCAAGATCCTGGTGGATTTTTGGCTGTCGCCTGTTAGAGATTTGGCCAGTGTCAGTGACTTTTAAGTTTATAAGTTTGGATTGTGACTCGCCAGTTAATAAACTTGAATCAATATACTTATGATTCAGTATAAAATTTTGCTTAGATTCTATTACGGTTTGTTTCATTCATCCTGCATTCATGAGTAACCTATACTTTTGGATTTCTCCGGAAATGACAATGTTCTTGCATGTACAATTACAAAAAAAAAGGAAAAAACGCCATCCCAATTCCCAAAGCCTAGGCCCAAAGCGGTTCTCTGGCAGGAAAATAAAGCCAAAGCCCGAAGCCGTTCGTCTGAAAAACGCATCGTTTTGGTTCTACTTCTAAAATTCCATAAATACCAGACCATGTAATAATTTTAAATTTCACAAAGTTTCCCAAATCCCAATCCTCTCCTCCGAATAACACATAAAACATTAAAACCCACTCTCCTTTCTCCAAAAACCCTACGAGCCCCAAAAAACTCGCACAATCCACCATGGGTCTTCTCTCTTGGTTCAGAGGCAACCCGAAACCTCAAACCCAAACCATACCCAAGCCCAACGATGCCCCGAAACCTGTTCCGGGAATGAACGGTGCAGTTGAAGTGCCCCGACCGGAAAGCGTCACGGTGTTCGAGTTCGGGTCCGTAGCTGCTACTGCAGATAAGGTGACGTTAGCTGGGTTCTGCCCCGTGTCCGACGATCTCGAGCCTTGCCGCTGGGAAATTCTGCCCGCTAGCGGGTCGGATGCTCCCCAGTTTCGCGTCGTCTTTTGACACTGGAAAATTGGTTGTAAGTCTCAGAGAAAAAATTGATTGTAAGTGAGTTGAACGGCAACATAGACTCTTGTTTTAGTCGATTACTGTAATTTTGGTTAATGGGAAATACATTATTCTTATGGATTTAGTTTTCCTTCTTTATTTTCATTATCCAATTGAAATTAAAGCTAAAAGAATATGGTTATGGCATGAGTATGGCATGAGTATTGCACGAGTGTTCTTTGTTATCGAGCTGTTGCACGAGTTAAATCGGAACATGGTTAAAATGAAATTACCAAGTAAATATTGAAACTTTCTCAAAGAGTGCTCGGTGCCAAGGCCAATCCTTTGCGATCGTTCGTTGTCAATACCATGTACAAAACCGAAATGATGAGGAAGTGTTGCAGCTGGCTGTGACAAAAGCTACATGCCACTTGAGGCTGGTAAATACTGTAGAGGACTTATT
The DNA here is from genome assembly GCA_030664755.1 of Microcos paniculata. NCBI lineage: Eukaryota > Viridiplantae > Streptophyta > Magnoliopsida > Malvales > Malvaceae > Microcos > Microcos paniculata. The sequence goes on from CP131460.1 coordinate 41,778,631, forward strand.
ATCACTGATTAAACGCAATCCGGGTATTTCAAATCAGGTTTCCCAAGGAAACAAGCGTAGCAGTAATGGGGTCATTCAACCTCATCATTCTTTAATTCTGAAGCAAGATCTCTCACCAAAGGGGATTCTCATTTTTTCACTTAAACAAATATTCAAACACAATAATGGCACGTTTGCATTCATTACATGTGGACCTAAAAAGAAATCACCCAATCACTCTACAAGAACAAACGTGAAAATAAGGCTCATCAAAGCAGGAAAGATATGGCCACGTCTGAACTAAATTTGAAAGTACTCTACATAACTGCAGATTGGTACCGAGTTAGTCATCTTTCAGAGGGAACTGTAATCATCGTCGTCACTCATTCGAATGTAACACATTATGGCTAGAAGAAATATGAAATAAGATGAAAGTTCCATTGCCAGTGCACCCCAACCAATAACTCCAGCATGCTTTAGGATAGCCGGTATAGCAATGCTTCCAACTGCAGAAGCTCCAGTCAAGAATTTTGTTGCATTAGCCCAAGTGCTGCATTCTCCATCAGGAAGAAACATAATGAGTATTACTATGTTCAAGCCAAAACTGAAAAACAGAATCAATCATACACACACACACACATATATATATATGAATTTGTTTCTGTAGAAAGACTTACCTATTGTCAGATTCAGAACAAACACAAGAACCACCAGAGCCCGCTAAGAACAACAAAGGCATTGGAAGAAGCACATACATTATCACTGAAACAGCAAAGAAGTAATTCAACATGCTTGAATCAAGTAACAAGATCAACTACTTGAAGGTTCTTACTTAATTGCACAAAGAAAGTAGCAAGAAAATCTCAAGCTTGCCCTGCTTAGGTGCACTCACTTGCACAATAAGTCACAAAATTCACACTCACAAAACATTAAACCAATGTGCATTTAAGCAGCAAATTAGCAAGCTGTTTGAAAAGTAACATATTACTGGGTAAACTCACAAATATACATACTGGAGCACTTAATCGAAAGAGTTGTGGGTATGGTACATTTCTGCCTGCATAATGTGTGTCTCTTGATGGTGACTTATTTAAATCTTAAGGAACATAATTTGATTGTTTCAAATTTGTCTTCTTGACATCTTTCTAAATCAAAGGAATAATGGGCTGAATTTTAAGTATCAGCAATTAAGGTGGATAAAATGGATAAGTGATTAACTAAATTCAAGTCTTAAACTTCGAACTAGAAACAGAAAAGCAGCAGTATCATCATAAGTTTCAAATACGCTTACCAGTTAGCATTGGCCACCAATTATCGTACAAAGCACATGCCTGACACATACGTCCACAAGGAATTAAAACTAAGAAATGGTAATAAGAAAACATTTTGAAACAAACAATTCAAAGGTAGTCAATCAACATAGACATGCACTACTAACCAAGATTTGCAATACAATACCGGCCGAAACCAAAATAGCCAACAGTGCAAGTTTTCCAGTATGCAAGCAGGTGCGCAAATAACCTGGTAAGTCTGCCATCATCAAACTTGTCTCACGTCATTGAGAACCTCTGGAATGAATGTGTTCTCTATTCTTCTCCCAAGCCCTGATAACAGTAAGTTAGAAAATTCTTATCTAAAAACTAGAAAACTCATACTCTACTAGCAAAGAAAAAGTATGGCAAGCATGTGTTTATATATTCAGTTTGCAGCCATTAGTTTAGTTTCACCCAACTAAAAATATAAAATCATTACAATATTTAGTTTAGAAACTAGAATTGATTCTGGGGTTTCCCAGTACAGCCTTCAATAGTTAACCACGTAGACAAATGCATCTATCAGTGCAAGACTTTTCCTTTCTTAATGCTTAAGAGCTTAACGGGGAGGGTTTTCTCATCTTTTTTCTAAAGTAGATCTTACGTTGATTTCTTCTCAAGTCCCATCCTTTACAAGCTAAACATTCCTTGCATAAAATTTCATTAAGACCCGTGTAAGGAAAAATATATATACACAAATACATATAAAATCAAAAAACTCAAATACAGAATTTTACCATAGACCCAACAAAATTCAAACTATTCTAAAATAAATTCGTTTTTGTAAAAGAACAATTGAGTTGACTTTCAGGCACGCAATTGATGCAGATATAACAAATAAAGGATTAACAAACAAAGGAGTTTTTAGTTGAATACTTTACCAGGAGGCAGAAGTTGATCTGGGTAGAGAGTGTCGAAGGGAAATTTGAGGAAATCAGGGTTTCGGTTGAATTCGGTTCCGACTGTGCCCGGTAAGGAATCTACCACAAAAGTTGGGTGTTTTGTCTGGGTGTTGGTGCAGAACAGAGTAGCAGTTGTGCGTTAATTACAGCTAAATTAAAGAATATTTTAGAGAAAAAAAAAAGGTCAAAAGTAATGAGAAGAGATTCAGATGGAAGTTGCCCTCAATTGCTGAATTTACCACCAGTAGATAGATGGTAAAATTATATTTTTGAGGCAAGAAAAAGAAAAATACAGCAATATTAAGGAGTGATATTAATTTTAACTAGAAAAACTTTTTAAAAGGGTAGTGAATTGGGTTATAATTTACTTATGCTCAATGTTCAAATATTGAATAGGGTTCCACATGTCATAAGTGACAACAGCCTAAGGCAGTGCAAATGGAAAGCACAATAATATTTAATTTAGTAGTGGGGTTATGCTTGAATTTCAGATGAAACATGCAGATGGAGTCGGTCACCATTAAGTTTACCAACTGGTAAACACAACAGTGTGGTGTTGGAAACTCGAAATGGATCATAATTTGGATTTTGAAAGGAGAAAAACACTCAAAATACTAAAGAAAAAAGTGTCCCTCTTTCACATGCATGGGGCATCATATTTGGAATTTGAAGCTTAAACCTTTTATGTTTTATATATAAAATTATTTTATAATAGGAAAAGAAATAAGTCTCCCTCTCTTTTTCTTTCCTCTTTCACTTTTTCCTCTCTTAAGTTTTCCGAGAGAAAGGAAAACTGAAAGTTTTAACATTTTTCTTGTTGATCAAGCCCCAAAATGTCTTCTTCATCAACACCCAAAAAGCGTCCAAAATCGAAGCTTAATTCCTCGTCTTCAGCATCGACTTCAAAATCTTCACTAAACTCGATAATAGAGCCACCCCAGAGCTTATTCCCTTCGAAAGGAGAGTTCTTGCGGCTCATCGCGGTGCTCGCAATCGCATCCTCAGTAGCTTTCTCCTGCAACTTCTTCGCCAGTTTCTTCAGCTCCACCTCTAAACCCTTCTGCGATAGTAACTTAGACTCCACCGACTCTCTCTCTGGTCAGTTCTTTTAATTCCTCTCTCTCTCTTTCTCATTCTTTAATGGGTGTTTCTTCGTTTATATTGAACTTTGCTTTCTGGGTATCTTCTCAAGTTCTCATATGAATTTTAATATTTTCTTTTATTAATTTTGGTTTTGTCGGAAGCTTTTAATATGAATAGTATTTCGTTGGGTTTGTTGGCTATATGATTTTGTGGATAACTTTAGATTTGAAGTCTCTGTTGTTATTGGTCTATGCTCGTTATGGTTATTCCGTATTTCCCTTTAAGTGTCAACCAGTGTTCCTACACCTTCATGTAATTTAAAAGTATAGCTATTTTGTATCAAATATTCTCTTTTCATCATACAGTGTCATTCTATTTTCCAGTTTCCGGCCCCTAAGTGATAGATTTCATTAATCTTATGATATGTTTGTGTCGCTACAGATTCTTGTGAGCCTTGTCCAACTAATGGGGAATGTTATCAAGGCAAGTTGGAATGCTTCCATGGGTATAGAAGACATGGGAAGCTGTGTGTAGAAGATCGACATATCTATGAAACAGCTGAGAAACTTGTGTGTTCTTAGATTCTAGCTCGTTCTGGTATATTATATTCTATGCACCGCAAATGAAACTTTTACCTTGGAATATTATATGCCTTGGTTCTGATTGTCATTTATATGTTGCAGTCCAAGTGGCAAGAAGTTCGCCTTTGCAAAGCTTACGCTCAACTTTTGTGCTATGGGACTGGGATAGTTTGGGTACCTCATCATATACCATTTTGTTTAACATTATATGCATATGCTAATAAATGAGATATCCCATACATTATGCGTTGGTGATGTCTTTTGTTTTAAATATGTACCCATTTCAGGCTCAAGAACATGATATTTGGAATGATTTAGATGGACACGAGCTGATGCAAAATGTGAGCCCAGACAATGCCACCTACTTATATACGAAAAGAAGGGCGATGGAGGCAATAGTTAAGTTATTACAGACAAGAACGAATCTGGATGGGTATGCTTATCATCAATGATATGAAGTTGCAGCATCTGGAAACATTTTAATCACATTTGATTATTTTTATGCAGGACACGGGAGTTCAAGTGTCCCGATTCTCTGGCTGAATATTACAAACCCTTTACCTGTCGGATCCATCATTTGATCTCCAATCATGCTCTTAGTATTGCGCCTGCTTCTGCTGGGGTAGTCCATTCTAAATGACATCTTCTGAATGCTTCAGCAATAGTATCAAAATCTTGACAGTTGTTAACTATATTTGTTTTTACAGCTCATACTATGTGCAATGCTCTTTTGGAAAGTCCGTCAGAAACAGTATCTTTCAGCTAGAGTAGAAGAACTTTACCATCAGGTGCGTAAGTTTCCTTGTACACTTAAAGGTAACTAATTTTTCATTTTCTTACCTTCTGCATGTGAGGCTCTTTTAGAGGTGGTCCTTTGTCAATTTCAACACTTCAGTCAAAATTTTCAGTTTTTTATACCCAGTGGTTGTAATTCCTGTGAACACTATGCTGAGATAGATTCCAAATGGTTGTGAGCTTAAATAAAAATGATGTTTTTTAGTATAATTAACATGACACCCTTGAATTATAATGAGTAGAACTCGGATATAGAATCAGGGGATGGATGATGGAAAGGGAAGCATAGTACAAAATGAGATGAGATGCTATCAGTATAAATAAAGCATCCAGTCAAGTGTTATTGATGTGAAATTCTAGACTTTAGAATTACCATCTTTCCTCAATGTGATACTCGGGAAAGTATTGCTTAAACTTTTCATGCTATCATTAGAGTTTACTTTATCAACTGCAGATGTAAAGTGATTCTATCAGATTGTAAACCACTTTGAATATCATTTTTGTTTGTTCCCAATTGTTAGGTATGTGACGTGCTTGAGGAGAATGCCTTGAGGTCGAAGAGCGTCAGTGGTGGAGGTGACTCCTGGGTTGTTGCCTCATGGCTCCGAGATCATCTTCTTTTGCCTAGAGAAAGAAAAGATCCTCGTATATGGAAAAAGGTACTTGCATGTTCATTGATTTGATTAGCTGGTTCTAATCTTGGATTTGTGGGTTTTCTTTTTCCCGTTTCTTTTGTAGTGTGTTATAACTGATGCAATTTTATGTTAGTATATCGAAGTGCCAATAAATTGTAAACACCTAAGCTGTATGGTTTCAACAACCAATTATGTCTTTTATGTTGATATCAACTTCAATTTATTTTCAGGTTGAGGAGTTGGTACAGGAAGATTCTCGAGTAGATCGCTACCCCAAGCTTGTTAAGGGTGAATCAAAAGTGGTGTGGGAATGGCAAGGTTGGACATCTATATACGCCTGTTTTACACGTTAAACTAAAAGGCTTTAACCTTTGCCATACCCTTTACTATGTTGTTGTATGCAAATGAATAATGATTACTCAAAGGAGCTTCTTGAGAACCCATATTCACATGGTCGTCAGATGTTCAACTGGACACTATCGCAGTGTTAGGACTTCCAGATCATTGAGCTTGCATCTAAAGAGTGACTAATTCAATCTTCTTGTGTTCTTTTGATTCTTTGTAGTTGAAGGCGCTTTGAGCTCTTCAAGGAGGAGAAAAAAGGAGGAGGGAGTCAAGTTGAAACCAGATGGAGGCATCAACATGAACTTAAATCAATCAGATCACGCATTAAAGGCTGGTGGGCTACGTGCATAAAGTTTTTCCATTTCTTTTTTCCAATTCAGTTTGCTATTTGTCTAATGTGCTCACAACCAAATATTAATGCAGAACCTATAGTGATGATGGTCTGATATGGGGATGTTCATCAAATGGTCAGAACTGCGCCTTTTCAGCCTCCTGTCCCGGAGTGTGAGCCTAGCAGAAGATGTTATGACGTCCTTTGTAGTTTTAGTTCAAGAACGATGGTTTGCGAGATTGATCAAGTGTTACGAGATTGGTAAAGAAAACTGAATGTTTCCAACCATTGATAGTGGGGCTACAATTGGAGATGGTTTTTCATGTTGGGGGACATCCCCTTATGCGCGACCCACCGGATTAGTATAGAGCATTACACAGCACAGCTTCTTGTCCTTCTGTTGCAGCAACGAGTAGGCATCCGAAGATGGGGATTTTGGTGTGTAATGAATTTGTGGGAGATGTGGCATCTTCATGTTGTTTTTAATTTATTATTATAATATAATAATGTAGGTTCCATGCTTCGCTCTCAGAATGGGTAAAAATGTCACCATGAATTTTTTTTCTTCTTCTTTGTCTGGAAATATGACTAATACATTTTCTTCTATTAACTGCTCATAACTTTGAGAGATGCAAAAAGAAAATGGTCGCCCTCTCCCATGCCCATTTCAATGCGTACCGTTTGTTCATGCACCTTCTGGCTTCTGTTTAATTTTGAAGAACGTTTTAATGCTTGTCAGCTGTCATAGTGGGTCCCTAATTGCCCAATGAAGAAGAAAAACCTGAATGATAATGATAAATGCCTATCCCCTCTAAGCCATATTACAATTTTCAATCTAAGTCTCGAGCGAAGGTCACAAATTCAGAAATTCTGACGAACCAAATTCCAAATTTTTTATTTTTTGAAGATATTGTTCTAATACGAAGTGTCGGCAAGGATGTAGATGTGACCTAGAATTCCTGTCATCACTCTGTATACATGTTTTTTCTTAGAATTGACAAAGAGCACGACGTCGTTTCATATTGGGCTACTGCTACAGTTACCCACCGACTTTTGTTCGTAGCAGTAACCGCTCATTGAGCTAATCTAAGTTTGCCTCGATAATATAAAATATAAATCCCATAGGGATTTAGATTAATTTTATAGTATATACTTTCCGTTTTTTAATTTTTTTTTTAATTGTTTTGTAACAACAATAATTAATTGTAAGAAAAGACACACCCTTCACTTTAAAGACAACGTCTTTTTACTTTTAACTAGTAAACTTCAAATCTGCGCTCTGTAGTGTTTGCTAGCCTCTCTCTCACTGATACACTCGCCACTCCTTGGGCACCTCAAAGATCTGGACAGACACGGATAATCAAAGTAAAAGGGCAACTCTTTCTTTCTTTCTTTCTTCTTCTGGGTATTTTCTTCGATCCCATTTCGTATCTTTCTTTGCTTAGCTTTACAGTTCTTGGCTGTTCTTGCTACTGTCATTGCTTATATGTTGTTTGTTCTCGTGAGATCTATGCCTGTCGTTTTCTTTTATTCATGGGCTTCAGGTTTGATATTTCCACTTTATTTTTACGTTAAACTATGGATCTCTCATTTTCAGTTCGTTTTCTGTTTTTCTGTGTTTTGAGCTGAAAGCTAAGGTGAATTTTGTTAAGACGCGTTCCATAGAAATGCCAGCTTTTTAGTTGATTTCTTCCTGCAACTTGTTTTATACAAGTTCGTATAACCATTGAACTCTTTTTATAATTCACTTGAGGTTGTAAATCTTGATTGATCCCTAAGTTGAAGGGTAAACAGAACACTGAGATTGTTGGCGACTGCCGTGGGTTAGTCTATTAGTATTAATTTGTATTGATAAGTCCTTAATTCTTGAGTCGATTCTGTATTAATTTGAGTTTCAAGTTTCAATTCTCTCTTTGTTAATGCGACTAAATGCTTGAAATCATACTTATGTGCATAAAGGATAATGTTAACAGCCCAAGATAGCTACTGCATTTGATAAGTGTAGTTTAAATTTAGATATTTTTGTTTGAAATTCAAACTCTTTTATCTATCCACTGTAATGTTATCAAGGTTATTCTGTACATATATATGTTAAAATCAGCAAAGAAATTTAAGTGTTTTATCTGCGATCAGTTACTATCTTATAGGTTTTGGCTTATAAATCAGCTATTGGTTAGAGCATCCTAACTGGTTTTTCCTGTAAAACCCTAACAAAGAGTCTGTTATTATACCCAACCATTTTGTTCCATTCTTCCCGTCGTAGGGAACTTTTTTGTTCCACGTATAATATTTCTCTTGCCACCTAAAAGTGTGAAATGGGGAACTTGCAGCACTATCCAAAGATTTTGGAGATACATTTCGTTATGTAGCTATTATTTTTGCCGCTATTTATCTGTGGAAATTCTAAGTTCTAACTTTTTCCTCCTCGCAGTGTGCTTTGGGATTTTGTCCCACTCTAGTCATGGTATCCAAGCACAATCCATCAGGCAACAGAACACGAAGCCCACTATCTATATTTGCTGTGATTGGTTTGTGCTGTTTCTTTTACATTCTGGGAGCATGGCAGAGAAGTGGTTTTGGGAAAGGAGATAGTATAGCACTGGAAGTAACCAAGCAGACAGACTGCAATATCTTCACTAATTTAAACTTTGAAACTCATCACAATGATGTAGAGATTGTTGAACCTTCCAAACCAAAAGCTGTGGTGTTTAAGCCATGTGATGTAAAATACACAGATTACACCCCTTGCCAAGAGCAAGGCCGAGCCATGAACTTTCCTAGGGAGAACATGATTTACAGGGAAAGACATTGTCCTCCTGAAGAAGAAAAATTACATTGTCTCATTCCAGCACCTAAAGGGTATATGACACCATTTGAATGGCCAAAGAGTCGTGACTACGTCCATTATGCTAATGTTCCTCACAAAAGCCTGACAGTTGAGAAGGCTGTCCAGAATTGGGTACAGTTCAAAGGAAATGTGTTCAAATTTCCGGGTGGCGGAACCATGTTTCCTCAAGGTGCAGATGCATATATTGATGAGCTTGCGTCAGTCATTCCAATAGCGGATGGTTCCGTCAGAACAGCATTGGACACTGGTTGTGGAGTAAGTTGATTTTTCAAAACCTGATAGCCATCTTTAGTTGAGAATTTATGATGCTGTTATGCCTTTGCTTTCTTTGAGGGGACAAGGGTGATGGCTCGATAGGTGTTTAGTTATTTTACAGATCCCTTTTTTGTTTCATTCTTCTACAAAGTGTGAGCTTAATAATGGTTTGAGTATCTGAATCCCCTAAAGTAAAGTACATGGGAATGGGTTTTGAGTCTTAAAATGTGCCATAATGAGGTGAAGAATGTTTAATCGACTGGGCCATCTTTTCTGTTTCATACTGTAACAGGTCGTATATCTCTGTCTGTAGGATTAAGCCTAGGGCCATTAGATAAAGCCTCCAATAGCATGTTCGATAGGAATCGAATGTGTTGGCTAATAGCTTTGTTAAGGAGCTTGTATATAGAGAATTGAGAACATACAACTCTATGCCATCTCTGTTCTTTTATAGTCTTTTCTTGGTCATCTTTTGCTTACTTTTAGTCATCATGTATACTCCTTATGTTCTTGAATTTCTATCTAATTTGAGCAGTCTGTTTTTGTTCATTGTATTGCACACTGACGTTCTTTTTGCCAACAATCCTTGTCAACATTCAGTTTGGCCCTTTTATTTGTAGGGATTACCTGCACTAATAGAACTAATTATAATGTAGGTTGCAAGTTGGGGTGCATACATGCTGAAGAGAAATGTTCTGACTATGTCTTTTGCACCCAGAGACAATCATGAAGCACAGGTACAGTTTGCTCTGGAGCGAGGTGTGCCTGCTATTATTGGTGTCCTTGGATCTATAAATCTTCCATATCCATCGAGAGCATTTGATATGGCTCAGTGTTCTCGATGCCTAATACCATGGACTTCAAATGGTAGGTGGTAGTAATCAACATGTTAGCCGTGAAATCATTTAGTAATTCTGTTTTATATTTCACCACTCTTTCTAACATTTGATTCAGTGACTAAGTATGGTTAGAAATTGGAGTTGAATGATCAAAGCAATGTTGAATTTTAGAGCTATTGGGAACTTGATGGCCTTTCTCCTTGTGTGCTTGCTTACTCAGATGGGATGTACTTAATGGAAGTTGATAGAGTCCTGAGGCCCGGTGGATACTGGGTTCTGTCTGGCCCTCCAATTAATTGGAAGACCTACTATCAAACTTGGAAGCGATCTAAGGAAGATCTCAAGGCTGAACAAAGAAAGATTGAAGAGCTAGCTGAACTTCTTTGCTGGGAGAAGAAATATGAGAAGGGAGATATTGCTATTTGGAGAAAAAAAGTTAATGATAAATCCTGCCACAGGAAGACTGCTGATATATGTAAATCAAAGGATGCTGATGATGTTTGGTGAGTTTACTTGTGCAACAACTTCATTTATTTAAATTTGCATTTTTCCTCTAATCTCAATTGACTAACTGATAGACTCTGTGAACTTCATCATTGGTTTTCAAGTACCAGACCTTTATTAGTAAAATAATGCCATGTTTAGTGTGTGGGTGAGTATCAACTGGAGGCAAATTGTTATCTTCTGTGTCAAATTCACTTCTGGCTCTCCTATTTCTAAAGTTGTTTTCTACTTGTATTTTTACTGTAATTCTCTCTTCTTTGACATGTTTTAGGTACAAGAATATGGAAATGTGCGTAACCCCTTTCCCTAAAGTAAGTAGCACAAGTGAAGTGGCAGGAGGGGAGCTGAAGAAATTCCCAGCTAGACTTTTTGCTGTCCCTCCTCGGATAGCAAAAGGACTTGTTGAGGGGGTCTCCGCTGAATCTTACCAGGAAGACAATAAGCTATGGAAGAAGCATGTAAATGCTTACAAAAGGATTAATAGATTGATTGGTACTGCAAGATACCGAAACATGATGGACATGAATGCAGGGCTTGGAGGATTTGCAGCCGCACTTGAATCACCCAAGTCTTGGGTTATGAATGTTGTGCCCATAATTGCTAAGAACACCTTAGGTGTTATCTATGAGAGAGGTCTAATTGGAATATATCATGACTGGTATGTCCATTGAATATATTAAGTAACTTGTAAGCCTTCAGATCTGAACCAGCACGAACCCTATTACTAACTTTTTCTTTTCTTATCTGTTACAGGTGTGAAGGTTTCTCTACATACCCAAGAACATATGACCTTATTCATGCCAATGGTGTTTTTAGCTTGTATGAAAACAAGTAAGTCTCTTTATGATATTTATCCAGTTTCCCACGTGTTCTTAGGAATCAAAAGTGCTTTTATTAGGAAAGAACGTAGGTAAAGAGTTATGCTTCACTGACAGTGTGGAATATAAAGTCATTAAAAGGTAAAAACTAAATGCACACTTTGACGGCCATCATATCATATAGCTGAAAGCTTATTTTGAAAAGAATTTATGTTTCTCAAATTCTAAATTTGATATCGATAGATTTGTGATGCAAAAATTTGTGACTGAAGTACATGTTAGCTTACTGGTTAAGAAATGGATTATTGTTTGGACCACCTCATTCAAAACCTGGTGAAAGTGTTGCATCATCTATAATATTGATCAGTTTTATATGTAAATGATCGTATAGGTGTAACTTTGAAGACATCCTCCTCGAAATGGATCGCATTTTGCGGCCTGAAGGGGCTGTAATCTTCCGAGATGGTGTTGAAGTCCTAAACAAGGTTAGGAAAATTGCTGGAGGCATGAGATGGGACACCAAGATGGTGGATCATGAGGACGGTCCCCTTGTGCCAGAGAAGATACTAGTTGCAGTTAAACAGTATTGGGTAGGTGGAGGAGGAAACAGCACCTCCAGTGATGAATAAACCATCGTCAATAACTCATTAATTTGGAGGTAAGAAATCAAAGCAACATTAAATATGCCAATTGGTGGTTAAGTTGCTCAAGGCCTAGGGACTGAAGAGTTCCTATCCACAATCCTCAGAAGAGGCATATAAGTTATTCTGCATTGTGTTATTCGTGATGTAGATCGTGATGTAGAGAGAATACACAATTATGTCAACCTAGTATTTTTGGATATGATTCTGCAAGGAAATGGTGTAACATAATTTGTGAAGCTGCCCAAATAATCAAGTCAAGATACAGGAATGCATGGTGACGACAATAAGAGTGACATTGATGATCATCATTATACATCTCAAATGTTTACCACATTGCCATTACTTAATTCATTTTTTTTCCCGTGACATACTTTTTCTTGGTCCTTGCTCTTGCCGTGTTTATATTCCATACTTCATCTAGAACTGCCAGTATTCTTTGTCTTCCAAAGTGCAAGATTAATAAAATGGCTTTGCTCTTGCCAGTATTCCAAGATTAATAAAATGCCATTCTTCAGACAAGGTGCTAGCCAATTAGCAAAGCAAACGGTGGAGTTTACCCGCTTACCTTCGGTTGGAACTGAACCATCAGCTTTTGCACTTCACATCATCACCCATACTGATCGAATAGTTGGTCTTCGACTCTTAGGACATTGGGCCCAAGACCCAACCATCTACTATCAGCGGCCGACAACTCTACGAACCAGTACCAAACCAACATAATGGATAGATAATCAAATCTAAGCACAATCTATTAGAGTTGGTGAAGGGTTGGTGGTCACTTGCTTTTTTTTTTGTTACAATTCGGGGTACTAACTACTAAGACCCGAGGAGAGGAATGGTAGGGGTCGAACCCTTGCCTTGGTGACTCTCAAGCCTCTTAGCCACCAGGCTAAGAGGTAGAGGTCGGTGGTCACTTGTTTTTACCGTCTGTTGCTGTTGCCCCGTAGCTACGGACTATAATAAGGCCTACTTCATGTCCAGGCTGTTCTCTCCATTCATCTACATGCAGAGCTGCAAAAGTAGCCCAACTCATCATCCAATGAATTTCTGTTTCACAGATCCATCATCAATGCTATGCCATGCCACCACATGAATTTGACCAACTACCAGCTCAGATTTACGTCGTTTGTATGCCACGTTTTCCCGATAAACAAGTACTATTGACTTGACCAAAGCATTGGGGTTTTATTCTTTTCACTGTATCTGTTAATTGCGGACATGATCAATATTTCAGAAGGAGAAGGAAACCTACAAATTAGAAGAAGAAGAAGAAGAAGAAGAAGAGAGAGAGATAAATAAGGAACTTAGACAAGCTTTGACAAATGATTGTTGACGTGTCGTTTCATCAAGGGAAAAGTGTGTACAGAACAAACAACAAAACTATAACAGTCTCAAACACAAATTATGTCCACTTTCTTTGAAAGTTGAAACCCTCTCACATCATTAATGTTTTATATTTAGATGAATTCCACCTTGACACATAACTAGGGATCAAATCATCAAAATCTGCGGTCTCGATTGCAACCCAGCCAGTCAGCCACAACCATCTCCTCTGAAATCGGTGGGCCGAAAAATTCCAAAGCATCGGGGCGGTGTTTCTTTGTTATACAACTCTCTCTCTCTCTCTCTTTTTTTTTGGTTACAACTCTCTCTCTCTCTTACTATTTAATGATTATTTTGTGATCAAATCATCGTAATTTTGGTTATTAATTATAAAAATTATATATATAATTAACTGTTAAAATAATATGTTTTGAAAAATATAAGATTTTTATTTTCAAATTTTATTTTTAAAAAAATTTATAACTTTAAAATTTTATTATAAATAATAATCAAAATTAGAATGATTTAACTACAAAGTAATACTTAAATAATAATAGAGGAAGCACTATTTATGAATGAATTTTCCAGTGTCCCTTTGAGCAAACATGTTCCTCTTTGCCTACTAGCCCGCCGGTAGCCCTCACCGGGTGTCCAGTGACCTACCGCAACAGTAATATATATATATATATATATGACATGGCCCTATCTTTGTGGTGAATAGGTGGCAAAAGGATCTAGTAAGAATTTTTTAGATGATTACGATTCCACTTTATTCATGAAAAATTAAAAAAATAAAAATAAAATCCCACGTTTTTTACTTTTTGTCTTTAACTGTATGTTTATCGTTTCCGCTCCACCCTTGCACCTCCTCTCCTCTCTCCTGCATTATTTGTTTTGCACTTTGCAGACCTTTCTAGCTTGGAACCACACCCACGAGCATTCTAGTTTGCAATTTTATTTAGTTAAAAAGGAAATAAAAGTTTCGATAATTCAACTTCAAAATGGTATATATAAATATATATATATATATATGTATACCGATTTTAAAAAATAAAATTAAAAAGTTTATGACTTTTTTCAATAATTAATTCTATAAATATTTTCTTTAATTTTTTTTTGCCTTCAAAAAAGGAAAGGAAAAAAAAGCTTTAGTCAGCAACGCTAGGTTGGTCATTCATACCAGACGAGGGAAAAGATGAGAATTGAAGCACGAAAACACACTTAATTTGATACCAACATTGACAAGAAAGCATGTCAATTTGTTTGAACAAATTAAAGATAAGAGAAGAAACTGACAATGCATCTAATCATGTCGACTCTACATGAATCCACCAAATGACAAAATATTCCAATAAGAAAAGACAAAAACAAACATCACATGTGTATCAATTTAGAGAATTTGTGGCTCTCAAGTAAAGAGGAAGCACAAACAGTGAAGACTGATCGAAGATATATACATTTAGAGAATGTGCCCTCGTGTAATTATGAGAAGCCAAATGCAATTTTATTTGGTCATTTTTTGGATTTAAACATTGAACTTAACGGCAATGATAAGAAAACTGGTACAATTTAACAATGAGTGTCCCCTTTTGAAGTTTTTGAAACAATAATGAGAATGGGAGAGAGAAAGAGACAGGAGACAAAGATCTAACCATTGGATATTGTGGGGTTTTTTTTTTTTCCATTATCTCTAGATGAATATTAATGGGGGGAGAGAAGAAAGAAAGGATAAGGGTGGGTGCTTTTTTTCATCACCTACGTCTACGTATATATTTGTATGACTATTGTGTCTCTTCGAAATTGATGGATGATGGACTAACCAAAAAAAGAAAAAGGAAATTAATGGACGATAGAAAAATGTGGTTCGATTTAATTCAAAATTTCCCGAAAGTATAACACTATACTAAATGTTGAAATAATTTCCCATTGTTGAATTTTCAATTGCGTTGGATTATTACATACTTGGAATATGTTGACAATAGTAGTAGTTCGCCTTTTTGTTCCGTGTGTTTGTGTTGGTCTGTATTTAGATGGATAAAGTTATAAATAAATCTTTGTTATACATACGTTTCAAAGAGAAACATTAATGGGATTTGAGAAAGTGAGAACGAAAGAGAAAGATGCATGTTAATTACTTTTCAAAATAATTGTTATTTTTAAAGGTTTCATAAGATTAAAAAAAATAATTTTTTTTGTTAAGTTTTATGTATTTTTTATTAACTTTCCTATATTATCCTTTATTTAATTTTTTTCTCACTTATGACCAAATGAATAAAATAAAGAAGACATACATATAGTGACCAGGGTAATTTTAAAAAACTACTATAATATTACATTGATTTTATAAAAGTGATAAATATTTTAAAACAAGAAAAACTCTCAAAAGTGACAATTATTTTAAGACAGAATGAGTAAGCACTCGCATGAAATTAACTATAAATGCTAATTAAACAATCTGAACTTAATTAATTGCATGGATTAGGATATATATATATATATATATATAATTTTTTTTTGTTGATCAAAGTAGATAGGTGAATAGACCCCCATCTTTCTTAGTCTTCATCTAAATCGTGATAGACTACTTACCCTATCCTCTCAATAGTTAGTTATTTCTTTAATATTTGAGAGGCTTTGATATATTTTGTTTGAAGTCCTCGTCAAGATTGTTAGAGTTATCTATCTTGTTGATTCCTTATATTGTTCTTTATAAAGAGTTGTGAATAGATTTTCCCTCCATCAATGAAAGTATATATACTCTGTTTGCCAGAAAAAAAAAAAAAGGTAAATGGGAAATTAAAGTATTAATTGAAAGTTGTGGTGATGGTGGTTTAAGCAGTTAAGCTGCTGAAGACAAGTCGAAATACAAAGCAATGGACGAATCGGTTATATAGAAAATGGAAATGAATGGTAGCATTAGATTATTATAGATATAAACTAATATTGTATGTGAAGTCTTTGTTGGAACAGTTATACGTGGGGGATTAATTGATCCGTGGACCGTGGTTTATGGATGGGATGGGCTTGAAAACGAATCGTCATGCTCCATCAAACCGCGACCGTTTAATTCAATCAAATATATTAATTATTATATGATATATATATAAATAATTTTAATACGTTGAGAAAAAAATATAGATAAAATATCTTGTAATTAAAAAGCTAAAAGTCAAATATATGAAGTGGTCCAAATCCAACAAAACGAAACATAATTTCCGAGCTCAAAGGGCAAATTTGTTTTGTGTATGAGAATTGAGAAAGCATATAGATAACTAGATTTTGTGTTAATGTAACACAAGACATGCATATATATATATATAATTAATTAAAAATGAGGGTCCCAATTACTACTATAAACCAAATGTTTAGGAGTTTGGTTTCAAATTAGTATAATTTAATTACTAATTTTGGCATAACTATACATAGACACACAAAAGAAACAATTAATGCAAAAATATCAGTAGTATATACTCACTTAAGAGGGAATTTCGTTGGGTGCGAAAGGTCATCTTCCATCCACCGCCGTCCGCCGGCCTTCCTCAAAAATTAAATAATACTCTTATTAAATGTTCATAAAAGGAAAAAATCTTTAGCCCAACTTGCTTTAACTCCTCTTTTAAAGCTATTGCAATCTGGTTCATGCTTTACCATTATTATTATATCATCATATATCATTAGGAGCCGGGGAATACATGAAATCTATTATCTATTATTAATCTATTAATTAATTAACAGCTTAAAATGTTCATACCGAAGGAGGACGTGCATGCCACGTGTTTTTAGATACTAGTACTACTATTTTTATATCTACTATAAAAATAAAAATAAAAATAATCTGCCTTCAAAGTTCAAATTTTTTAGATGTTAAAATAGTCAGACATGCTTTGGCATAAAATAAAATAAAGCATTTTTATAGTAAAAACTTTTACCACGATTGATGATTAGATTAGAATTCTCGTGAGTGGAGAGGAGAGCAAGGAGAGAGGATTGTCACAAAGCGCACGTGACTCTAGCCTTTTAACCTATTCAACTGTGACGTGACTTTTCATTCTGTACGGTAATTACTGTTACTGGATGAGGGTTAAATTAAACCAGTGTCCTTTTCAGATGAACTTGGCTTTAACTTAGAATGCTTGAACTCGACACATGGGTAGGTTTTAGAGGCTTCTAAGTTCTAAATCTATCTATCATAGAGTCATAGACCATACTAGTAGTAGTATCTTGGAAAACACTAGATAACCACTCGTAAAAGCAACCTCATTAACGAACTAACTACCAACCTATTGCTAAAACAACTCTTTAAGCACGGAATTAATGCGGATCAAATTACTCATTTATCTTTTCCATAACAATCCCTCGTTTAGTCAGTTTGTCTTTTCTCATTTTCTTTGGGTAAATTCGGGCAATCAAATGTTGTTTTGTAATTGTACCCCATTCTGAACATGTCGCTTTTGAAGCCAATTAGTAATTATTAATTCTGATTTCTATAATGATGGCGATGATTAGTGCCTAATTAAATATGAATGGTGGTACTTAAATCTGAATTAATTATTGAGATTAATGAATCCGATAAAAAAGGAGCACATTTTTTCCAATTCAAACATGTAGCCCACATAGAGTCATTTATATATGTAGATTGATTATGAAATAATTATTCATAAAAAAGGCACATAAGGTTACAAGTCATAGTCGTCATGGTGACAACGAAAATTGCTTTTGTTGAAAGATTGATTGTCTAATATTTTGGATTTAATTATGTACTGTATCATCTCCATATTTTTCAAAAAGTACAAATTGATTTGAAAATTTATGTTGATGCTTGAAGAAAAGTCAATTCTAATGCCCACGGTGAAAAGGAAAATTGTGGGTGACATCTCCTAGAATGGCTACTTTGCACCTCCCTTAGAGGGAAAGAAAATGAAATTTAAATGAGTAAGCAAAGAAATTATTTATCCTTAATAAAGATGCACATATACTAATCATTTTTCATAGAAATTCATAATTGTAAAATAAAATAAAAAAGAAAGAAAGATCATGGGAGTTAATTAAGGTACTTGAGCTTAATAAAAATAAAGATGGTAGTAAAGGGTGCTATGATATTCAATAAGTTTAATGAAACTATAAAGAAAAAAAAGTTGGTCAAGTGTTCGATTATTCTTATTATGGATTTGGGAAAATTGGTTATAAGTGTTTTCTTTATGCTTTCTCACCAAAGGTAATGATAAAAGCTAATTGGAAAAAGAGATACTATTAAAAAGTGGGCAAATGGGGGAATTGGAAAAGGTACAATAATAATAATTAAAAAGGATAGATGATGCACATGCACATTTCAAAACTGAGTCGATGAGTCTTCTACAAGAATAATTTCACTTTCACAGCTATACCTTGCCAAAATCAAAATGTTTATCTACACTTAGATTTTATATCAACAAGTATACATACATATATATATATATATATAAGTCAAAATATATACACAATTTAAAATTTTTTTTTGTGAAAAATATACACACAATTTTGATATAGAAAATTGTTTTCCAGAAAGAAAATAGTAAGAAAAAAAAAAGTGCGGGAGCTTTTGGTGGGGGGTGAAATTCACCAAAAAGTGGGTAAAAAAAGTTGAATAATACAACCTTTTTATGGGCCTTTTGTATTGATTTTTTGTTTTCCTTTAACTTGCATATTCTGTGGCCCGTAGAGAATTGATAGCAACTGTACACATAGTCACAGACTGTACCTCTTTCTCACACAGACCGCACTCACAGCTTCTCTCTCTTTCTGTCCTAAAACTTCCTATGTGCAGCCAAAACAAAGAACTTGTAAAGTTTGAAACAGCAAAGGCTTTGAGAGCAGAAGTAGAGAGCTCTCCTTCCTAAATCCTAATCCTAATCCTAATCCTGTCTCTCTCTAGCTTTACTTAAACTACATACATATACATATATATATATATATATTGTCAGCCCCTAACAGCTTCTTTCTGGGTTTTTTTTCCCCTCGGCAATCATCCTTTTTGCTGCATGCAACTTCATTTTGAAGATTAGAAAAAAAGTGGGTCTTTCTTCTTGATCTTTGCATGCATGAAGTGTGCTTTTACCGTTGTTTTTGTTCATCCTTCTGGTTTTCCCACTTTGAAATGAATCTCACGCTCTCTCCCTCTCTCTCTCTCTTTTCCAATTTTTTTTTTTGCAGTTTTTTTAATTTAGGTTATGTTGATCTGCATTCTAATTTGGTCTACTTCTTGTCTTCTTATACCGGTAACAGCATAAAAGATCTTTATACCAAAAGCTTTCTTTCTTTATTTTTTCATTACTACAACTATATGCAGTTAAATTTTAATTATTAGTACTTCATTAATATAACAGAAAGTTTTTTATTTGGTAAATAATCTAGTTGATGTTGCATGCATAGTAAATCCATCATGCATTAGAGTTTTAATAAGGTATTTCTGTTTAATAAAATCCTTTTTTTGGGTCAATCTTCAGAGTTCGGTCAACGTATACTTACTTGAGTCTTTCATTTTGCTATAATTGGTTAAACAGCCTTTGCATTTGTAGTGGCGGTCACTCGGGTTCATTTATCATTTGATTTACCATTTTTTTAACTTGGTTAATTTTTCTGTATAATGTTTATCACTTTATTGTAGTACAATCTGCTTTAATCTTTTTTCACATAAATAAAAAGGTATAATTTTTTTTCTTTGATAAAGCTTTTTTTTTCGATTATCTTTTATTTTTAGATCAAGGTAAAACGTTTCTTTCTGATGGGAAAATTCTTGTGTTCATGCAGAAATAATCGGATGTTTATAAGCAGTAATTTGCATCAATTGTCGGCTGCCTGAGAAAGGATGCCAAACCAGCTATGGTTTGCACTGCTAATGATTTGTCAGCATGGAAGGATTTCCCCAAGGGTCTTAGGGTCCTTCTCCTTGACGAGGACAGCAATTCTGCTGCCGATATAAAATCGAAGCTTGAAGCCATGGATTATATTGGTTAGAAAGATTCTGCATCCACCCTTTTCCTTCGCTTTTAGAAGTTCTATATTCTGTGTATAATGGTTGCTAGTATGATTCTTATAATTCTTTTCTCTGACTATGTTGGTCCCCATCTTTGGGCCCCAAGCATCTTTCATTACTCCATTGCTTTAGATGGGCAGTTTTTGGTTCTTAACGAAGTTCGGATTTGTAGCCATATATAAAACTTGGAAATTTTGTGGTCACTAGCTCTATGAGAAAGGAATCAAATTTTTGCAGAGCTTGACTCTGCTATAAATAGATTTTCCCATCCACATGCTGAAACAAAAGCAACAAAAAGATTTTTTTTTTTTGGGGAAGTAGTATTGATGTCTTGAAACTGAATTTGATGAAAAAGGTGAAAAAACTTTTTCTCTCTTTTGAAGGCGGTGTGGTTGGTGGTGTGGGGGGTTTTTTAGAAAAGGCATGAATATTGAAATCTTTCTTATAATAGTATATGTATTGTGTTTTCAGACTTTAGTTGATTCTACATGCCCATTTCAGTTCTTCTCTCCCTTCGAATATTTTTTTCGATCTCCTTTTTGTTAGTGAACTAAAACTATGAAAGAGAATTACAAATGCTGCTTGCTAGATATAATTATTTAATTCAAAACTATTTAATCTCCAAAAGTTTTCCTCTGGTCAAGTGTAATTAAGTCTTTCTTACCCTGCCTTCGTACTGATCTTCTGTATTTTTGTTAATGTGGCATTTATTTTTATTAGCCGCTATTGTATCTTTTTTCCTCTGTTTCTCCAATGTATCTCTCTGGATGTATGATAAAGTTATTGTGCCTTTTGCAGTTTATACCTTCTGCAATGAAAATGAAGCTCTCTTGGCAGTTTCAAGTAAACCTGAAAGCTTCCATGTAGCCATTGTAGCGGTAATTAATGAACTTTTAATTCTATAAGAAGTTTCAAGCAAGGGCAAAAAGAACTAGTTAAACCGGCAGGCTTCAAATGTTGCTTTCATTATTGTGTTGCGACTGGTAGTAATTTAGCAGGAAATTGTATTGGTTGTTCTTGCTTCCTTATATAAATTCAATAATGCCTACTTTCGTCATCACAATACTAATTGTTTATCTAAAATTTTAATTTGGATATCAATGTGGTCTCTTCCTTATTGAGATAAAAAGAGTATAATCTTGTGTTGGATTGGTCCTATACAATGTAGTTTATAGTAACACGGCTTGTATTCGCAGGTCAGCACAAACAATAATGATGGGAGTTTCAAGTTTCTTGAAACTGCTAAGGACTTGCCTACTATTAGTAAGTTCAGAAAGTACACCTGTCTGGATTTGTATGAAACTTTGTTTAAATACTTCAGGAATAATTTTTATCGGTGCATTTCTTACACTAATTTTTGCCGTTAGGCATATTGTCTACTCCCTAATGCTGTTTTAAATCATTTTTATTTCAGTGACTTCAAATGTACATTGTATCAGCACAATGATGAAGTGCATAGCGGTAAGATTTATTCTGCTACCATTTACTGAACTGTTAACAAGTATTTTCAGTTGCGCATATGTGTGCTACTGTGCATCCAAGTTGTCAGTTTGAAAGATTTTTGGATTCTTAATTATTTCTTTCTTTCCATCGCCTTACTCTTCAGTCATAGAGAGAAATATTGGATTTTTTGCTTGAAGTTCGATGCTGTTAGAAACCTTTTCAGTTCTTTTATACAAGTGAATTCTGCCTTCAATTATATTAGTTCCTAGAGCCTAGGTGAATTACCACCATAGTTACTAACACATATTTTGAAAACTTATATTCAGGTTGGTGCAGTTGAGTTTCTTAGGAAACCACTCTCCGAGGATAAACTAAGGAATATATGGCAGCACGTAGTTCATAAGGTTGGTCTGCTTATTGGTTGAATCACATTTGGAATTCGCATGTAAATAGCAATTAAGGTACCATGATAAGGGAATTCTCATATTGTTAGTCCTTTACAGGCATTCAATGCAGGGGGGAATGGCCTCTCTGAATCACTAAAGCCTGTTAAAGAATCTTTGGTTTCAATGCTGCATCCACAATTTGAAAATAGAAAACCTGAAAATGAAGACTCGGAGAAAACAGAAGATGAATCTATGGCTCATGACAACGACCATGAACCATCATCTGGAAGCGATAAGTACCCAGCTCCTTCAACACCACAGATAAAACAGGATGGACGTTCATTAGATGATGGGGATTGCCAGGACAATACTAACTGCTCAACAGAAAAAGACAGTGGGGAGCAGGATGGAGAATCTAAATCTGTCGAAACTACAAGTGGCAATGCAATTGCTGAAGTAACTGCACCAGTTGGCCAACCTCAGGAACCGGGGGAGACTAACGTTAAAGAAGAGGCTGAGTTAGTTGATGGTACCAAGGGCGAGAGTACTACGTACTCTCATCCACGAAACAGATTAAATAGCAAAGATTCTCATGCTGGAGCTGAAAAGCCAAGTACAGTTTCTAGTCTGAATAAAGCTAATCGGAAAAAATTGAAGGTAATGAAGCTTGTAATATAGTCGCCATTTTGTTATCTAAGGGATTGCAATCTAATTTATACCGTGTAATCCTTTATGGGCAATATTAAATATGTTTCTAGAATATAGAATTATCCACAACTAATGGTGAGATTCCCTTTAGCTTGCAGCATCTCTTGCACTTGTCCTGCCACTATATTTTCCCAATACCAGCATAGAAAACAAGTCTGACTGGCAGTATTCACTAATCACTAAGTTGCCATTACCTGATTTCATGATTCCTTAACAATTGTGCTCAGAATTGAAGTCTCGAGGATCAGTACAAAGAATTTAATTTTTATTTTGACATTTATAGACAGCCATTCACCAGCCCCACCTGTGGACATTACTTCTAGCTTCTTGAGGTGTTTTGATTGTTGATTACATGTAGATTAATGCCACAAAGTTCTCCAAAGAAGAATAACATTCACATCATGTTGTCCTTTTCTTCTTTCCTTCGTTTCCTGATTACTTATCCTCTGAATGTTTATGGTTAAGATCTAGGACAAGTTAGCAAATTATTTCTATATGATTGCATATGGTGGGTATATAAGTCCCTTTTGTTTGTTTTCTGTTTGGATTCTCAGGTAGACTGGACATCTGAACTGCATAAGAAATTTGTCCAGGCAGTGGACCAACTAGGTATAGATCAAGCCATTCCTTCTCGAATACTGGACCTGATGAAAGTAGAAGGCTTGACAAGGCATAATGTGGCAAGTCATCTTCAGGTTGGTAGCATTTTTGCGTTTTTGATAAACAATCAGATTCAATAATTCCAGTACCGTTCATTCAATGTGTGTTGAAAGCCCTATTCCAGTTACATTTTTGTGGAAAGAATGATTTCCTTTATTGTTCTAGCTAAGCTTAGGATAGACTTCAGACAGGGAAACATACATGAAATTATTCAAATAAGTGTACCTTAGGTTTTGCCTTTTTCCGGACACTGGGGACGTAAATTTGAATTCTTAGCCAATAATAAGCTACCATTTGTTTGTGAAACAGAAATATCGAATGCATAGGAGACACATTTTGCCCAAGGAGGATGACCGAAGATGGCCGCAAAGAGATCAAACACAGAGGACTTGTTATCCTCATAAACCGATCATGGCCTTCCCTCCATATCACTCTAACCATGTTGTTCCGGTTGGTACACTTTATCCAACGTGGGGAGCACCTCCTCATCCAGCCAACATTCAGATGTGGGGCTCACCAGGTTATCCCCCATGGCAACCTACTGAAAATTGGCACTGGAAGCCTTATCCGGGGGTGAGTTTATTATTATCTTCTGTTTAATCTTTTTAGAATGTGGCGCACATCGTCAAGCAATATGTTAGTATGCTTAGATAAGGCTATGAAATGCAGGTATTTGATATGTGATAATATTTTCAGGTGCATGCGGATGCATGGGGTTGCCCCGTTATGCCCCCGCCCCAGGGATATTGTTCTGCATTCACTCAAGTGAGTATTTAGCTACTATATAACTTCAAGACTAGTTGTTTCTTAATTTTCTTAGTGGTTAATGTAGTAATGTAAACATCTAGTGATCCTCCTTTGGATAATTTGAAAAAAATCTAGTCTTTTTATCTGGTTGATATATCTGAGTAAAATTAAATCCTGTTTCTGGTTTTTTTCTTATTGGGCACGTACAGAATGCATCTGGATTTCATTGTTCTAGCCCCATGGATAGCAGAAGCAGCATGACTCCAACTTCTGTTGAACATCAGCCGGTAATGATCGGTTTTTGTTTAAGCTTTTAATTCAAGTTACTCTCTGGATTCTAGTCAGTAAATCTAGTGATTAGAACTGATGATTTGGCTTTGTTTAATTATGCAGGAGGAGGAGATAATAGACAAGGTAGTGAAGGAAGCAATAAACAAGCCATGGTTACCATTGCCCTTAGGCCTCAAGCCTCCTTCCACTGACAGTGTGCTAGCTGAGCTCTCTAGACAAGGCATCTGCACCATCCCTCCTCAAATCAACGGCTGTAATTCCTGCTGACGTGGCGATCTTTCACACGGTTCCACCTTCTGCTTCCAGATTTTTCAAGATTTTGCAAACTTTCTATGTCAGTGGTTCTCGGACCACCCGGCGGACCCCCCTTTGCTGCGGCACTTGGAACTGCTATTTCAACTTGGAAGCCCCATCAGAGTCATTACTCATCAATCCGACACAGACGTGAAAAACAATTGAAGCAAAGGCGCGTGGTTGAAGGGTTATTGTTGCTGACGTCATGCCCCCACACGAGGACACCAAAGAGAGAAAAGGGTCAATCTGATCTCAATCCATCGCCACAGTGAAAACATCAAGCACGGTCCCTATCAAGCTGGACAAAATGGACGGATTAGGAAAGGCCACGTAGATGCAATTTCCACCCCATTTGGGATATGTGGTTGTAAATCGTTTCAAACATCGGACATGACATGAATAAATGTTGTTAGATCAGAATTCTGATGTGTTGTCGGGGACCCTTTCGTTTTTTTGTCAATTTTTTTTGGTTTTCTGATGATGATTGAGAGTTGCATTGGACGGTGGTGATGGGGTCAAATTTTTTTCAAGTGGGGCCTACTGGGAAAATGCTGTTGTAATAATGTGGAAAGTTGGAGAAGGTGATCATCCTCTTTATCTTTGTGAATAAAGTTTGACACGATAACTTAATCCGTGGGATGGAGACTTGATTTTTATCTCTTCCACAATTGGCAATTGGTTTTGATGCTAAATTAAAACAATGTGGTTTCGAGGTTAGTCGTTAGCTTTTGAGGCCACTGGGTGCTAGTAGAATTTTGAAAGTGACAAGCTGTGACATTTTAATCCCAAATGGGCGTGGCGGCATTGTGTGGTGTCCCAGCAATTAAGTGGAATGGTTGTTTGATGAAAGACTTATAGTAGAAGAATCATGAAAAAAAAAAAAGATTTTATTTTCTTTGAATAACCAGCTCTCTCTATTGATTGTTGATGAGGTTTGTTCATGAATCTTTTGATTTCTCAAATTCCATTTGAGAGCTGAGACCTTCAATTTCAATCCTGACATATAAATGAATTGAAAATGAAATGAACTCCCCCCGCCCCAACACCACCCCCCGGAAAAAAGAAAGAAAACTTGGTTTAAGCTCTTAATGGTAAATATTTTCTGATCTAAACACATTCATATGTATGTGGCCAGCACTCTTATGTTTTGATCTTGGGTTTTTTTTTTCTGGCAGTACAATCCAATTCCAACCTATCGACATTGACATCAATTTCCGTCTGTGACTGTTGGAAACTGCAACTAGTTAAAGTAAGTTCAAGGATATGTTATGTGATTTGTCTTTCATCAATGAATTTAATTTTAAGCTGAATCAGAACTCAGAAGGCGGGAGCGGGACTCAAAAAATGCAAACGTAGTACGATTTGGGCTTTGAGCTTAGCCACTCGTACCTATTGGCCTGCGTCGATAATGTTTAAAAAGGCAGAGGTGGGCTCGATCCTAGCTTTAACCATCCACAAGCCCGGTCTTCGAGTTATAAAAACTGTTTTACTCCCTAGAAAGCCAGGCCGAGGTAGGCCTTTTGGGCCTATGCGTTGTCCAATCTTGATTTTTGACACTCGCGTCTCCCTTCGACTTCTTCACTCTGTCTACAAAATTGAAGTACAATTATTGTCTGTAAGCAAAATATTCATATTTCAATCTAAGCCAAACAAATACTAAAAAGGATCGTACAAAAATTGTCTTATAATTTTGACCGTGATAAGGGTTTTGTTTCTCATTCGAATTAGATGAATTATTATTTATAACTCTACGTCCATGATCCAAAAAATAAAATAATAGTACTAAATGAATGAATAAAATAAAGTGAATGGAAAGCAATAGGAAGAAGGCATGTTGTCAGCTACTTAAATGGAAGCATTTATGGAATTTGCATGTATTTTATTATTTTTCTAAGGCTTCTGGCTTGAGGGCTTGACTTCATAACAGCGACTAAATTCACCTTCTTGACCGTTAGTTGGTGTCCTGAACGACCGTTAGGGTCCCTCCAACCATATTCTCCCGCCATTTTCCTTCCCATGGGCCCTTATTTTTCCAATCTACGTGGCCTTTGGTCTCTATTTGCTATTGGACCACACTCATTACCGCTTCCTCACCGCCCAAAAAAATAAAAATAAAAACTCTTCTTGTTAAATCACGATCGTTCCTTTCAATTAACCCTTTTCTAGATTCTAACACGTGTCTCTAGACAACTGGCCTCAATTTCCCTCTTGTTTCATCGTCTATCATTTGAAAAAATCATCATCATCATCACCATCACCATCATGTAGTAATAATAATACTATAAAAGCGTTTACCGAAAGGAAAATATTGCAGTATAAAGGGCAAAACTCAATAAAGCCGTGCTCGTTCCTGCCCCGTTGATGAACAAACAAGCATTTTGGAGATTAGTTAAACAAATGGAAAATGATTAAATAAAAAACATGTCAAATCCAAAGTCCAACCTGCAAATATTTTTTATCTATTAGTGTCAAAATAAAAAATATGGGATAATATTATCTATAATTTCGTGAAAACGCCGGAAAGGATTCCTTAGGCTTAGATGAGATGCTTTTAATTAGAGAGGAATCCAATATAAAAAAAGGACATAATCTTAACTCTCTTCCACTAAATTTTATCCTCCTCCATAATTTATAGGGCCAAATGGAGAGAAAAAAAATAAAAGAAAAAATGACTAATGACTTTTATGCCCTGGCTTTGTTAGATGAAAAGGGGCAATAAGGGTACTTAGGTAATTAGAACGACCAAAATATCAGAAAAGGAGTGGAAATATCAAGATGCCAGCTTGTCATTGACGGGAAGTAGCAAAACTCGGAAAGGGTTTTCGTTATTTTCCCCAGCCTTCGATTCTCTTCCTCTCTCTTTTTACAAAATCATCTCAGGAAAATATATTATGATTATTGTTGATTAAAGTCAAGCTCGTTATTGGAAAATCCATACTTAAAAACTGTAAGTGATCGATTCAATTTATCATTTTATTGTCCTGCGATCCAAGCTAGATCCTTTTATCTATTTATTTATTTTGGAAACATTGGATTGGTTTTTATTTTACTTGCCAAGTTAATTACAGAACTTTGTGGATCACTTCCGTTTACACTGCATAAATGAGATGATTCTTTGGTAAAGCAATTGTTTTGGAGTTTATGGTAACTAAGTATTCGGGGAAACCCAAATTTTTATTTCGCAGAAAACTCAGGAATATACCTTCAATTTTTGTTTCTTTCCATTTTACAACTCACAATCTGAATAAATCTATTCACTTTATTAGGTCCCCAGAAATCTCTAATCTTTAAAAGGTTAATCCAACCGTTTTGTCTATTGTATACAAAAGATGCTATCTTTTTCCTGCCCCTTTATCAGCATTTTTTTTTTCAGATACCAATTTCATTCATTCATGTTTTATGGGTCATTTATTGATATTTAGTGAAAATGTGGTTTTCTTTTGTTTCCCTCTGAAGGTAATTTACAAGTTGATGAAATAGGAGATACTTGTCAGAACTGTAATAGAAAAGATCAACAAAGATCATTATTGAGGATGGCTTGTAAAGGGTGCTTAGAGTGCTTGTTGAAGCTCTTGAACTTGTTGATGACACTTGTTGGTTTGGCAATGGTTGGATATGGGATCTACTTGTTTGTTGAGTACAAAAAGGCTTCCGATACTGTCATGCTTTTGTCACCTGTGGGCAGTGATCAAGATTTGATACAGCTCGGTCGGCCCATGCTCATGAGTGTGTCTCTTTCGTCCAGCATTTTTGTTAATCTGCCAAAGGCATGGTATTGGTTTCGAAACATTTGCTTGCAATTAGCAATTGTGTTTCTTATTTCTTTCTGTAGTTCAGCCATGCTTTCATCAATTGAATTCCAAATTTTGCTGTGTCAGATTTTATAAAATTGCAATATATCTTTGACTTACTGCCCTTGAATTTGAGTCATACTACCTTGGATTAATTATGCCTCTGAGATACCCCTACTGCTCAGTAGTGCAGTCCTTTTCCTTGTTATAAACTAGTATCCAACAGCTTGAAGACAATTTGTATTTGGAATGTGATTTGGTGCTTCCTTGTAGGCATACTAATATTGACATTTCCAACAGAATAGCTGATAGCTAGGGTGATAAAATGGTCTAGGGTGATAAAATGGTTTTGGTTTGAGACTGGGTTTGATTTTGAATTTTAAAATTCTAGGCTGGCTAAGCTAAGCTTGAGCAACTGGAATTTTTATTTTGCCTTACACCACCTATATTATTATTTAGTTTGTCAATGGTTTGTTTTTTCATACTCATATATATTGTTGAACGATCTTATGCTGAATTCCAGTTGTGTTTATGTACTTGTTTCTGACTATATGAATTTTGATAGGAATTTTAGTGCTTATTTGAGTAGAAGTTGGGCATGTTCTCCTGCGTTTTAACTGTCTAAGTTCTAATTTTGCAGGTTTATATACTTATTTATTGGGGTAGGTGTGGTGCTCTTTGTTATCTCTTGCTTTGGTTGTATTGGAACTTCAACACGGAATTTATGCTGCTTGACTTGTGTATCCTAATTACATTTTGATGTTTTTATAGTGTCAATCATATCACATGGATATTGTGTACCATTTATGAATAGCTAATTTGTTAATCCTCCCCCCTCCATTTTCTTCTCTTTCATGATGATTGGTTTCCTTAAGGCAAAATAGTATTCAGTTCTAGTGGTCTTGTTGATCTTGGTGGAGCTGGGATGTGCAGCTTTCATATTCTTTGACAAAAGCTGGAAAGAAGTAAGTTGTCTAAACTTCAGTCCTTGCTCCCCCCCACCCTATTCAATTGAAGGGCATGCTGGATTATCTAATTGGTTCTAATTTCTTCAGGAACTCCCTGCGGACAAAACAGGGGATTTTGATATGATATATGATTTTCTAAAAGAGCACTGGAGTATTTTCAAATGGGTTGCTCTTGGAATTGTTATCTTAGAGGTAATGCTACTTTGCTGCTAATTCTGTGGACTTAAGTTTACTTCTCATGCAAGCGCCATCACATTCATTTGCATGCAAAATGCTGAGCAGCAATATGATAGACTGAGAATTGGATATCTATCTGCAGCAAATATATTTAGCATACGAAGAAATATAATCTTATATGAATGCGAATGTGATGATTAAAGCGTAAGATCAAAAAGCATTCAATTTAATCATACTAAAGGGAAGTTTTTTTCTCCTTTTTTTTTTTTTGGGCCAAATATGCTAAAGCGAAGTTGAATACATCCTCTACTATTGTTAATGGGAAATGTTGTGTGTTCATTTCTTTTCAGTGTGGATTATAGTTAAGCTAACTGTATATGACATTATTTTATTCATATATAACTTCCAGGAGATTGTCATTTGGAGAAAATCATTAGCTTATGGTTCACTGTGACAAAAGTCAGTTGATAAATTGCATTGCACAATACTTTGGATGGAGGAAAAGGATACTGGTGTGCTTTATGACTTTGTTCTGCTGGACGATAATAGAACTGAATTGAATGGATTGAATTATGATATTAATTGGTTTAAACTAAAGTGACTTTGCTTTGATACTGGTTATGTATCTAAGTCAAGTCTTGAAACAATTGAAAGCTGATTGATTTCTCTTGTATAATAACATTCAGGCTGCAATAATTACTATCAGCATTTATGCTACTGATTTGGGTCTGAAATCAACTTGAACTTGCAGGCTCTCATTTTCTTGTTAGCCCTTATGGTCAGGGCTGCAAATAAACCTGCCGAGTATGATAGTGACGATGAGTTAATTGCACCAAGGCAGCAAATCAGACAGCCTCTGATCAACAGGCCACCAGGTCCAGCTACAGGTGTACCTGTTGCTGGCAGCCTCGAACAGCGCCCAAGCAGAAATGATGCTTGGAGCACTCGTATGAGGGAAAAGGTGCTTTCTTTTCCATCAACTCCTCTTTATGCGTAGATTATATGGTTGTCCTGTTTGCTTAGTGATGCCATCCGTTTCGTCCTTTTTCTCTCAACCCTTTGCCTAGTTTGTTGCTCTAATATTGTTTGTCTCTCGCTGTAAATCAGTATGGGCTTGATACTTCTGAGTTCACATACAACCCTTCAGAGTCAAATAGGTACCAACAGGTGACCCCACAACCAGCAGAAGAAAGGAGGCGCTGCACCATTATGTGATGATCTTCTGTGTTTTGCGGAAATCTTGCTTTGGTTGGCTTCTGAGGAGAATTTCATCAATGATGGAATGACAGCTTCAGATTTCTCAGATGATGGTCTTTTTTCTTTCCTTGTTGAGTTTGTGTACAACACTCAATTTTCAAGAGCTTTTATGTGTTCTTCCCCCTCATTCCCCTCATTGATTTCTTTAGAGAACAATCCAAATACATAACCATTGTGTGTAAAATTGGTCTGGTACCAGGAGAAACAGGGTTTCTTTGTGAGTTGCAGTGGAGCTTTAACTGCATAAGCTTCAAAAAGTTTTTGCAATCGTGAACTCATTTAACATTGAGCTTAATTATGGATGATATGAGGGAAAGTAGCTTCCTATCAAATTCCTTGTGATGAGTTGGAAACTTGAACCCTATGCAACTGTTACCTTTCATTTCTCTGTCCCTTAGCATAACTATTGACATGGATGGAGTAACTTATAAGTTAAGACGTTACGGTAATCCTACAATATGTTTCTCTCTTTTTCTTCTTCCGTTTCAATTTCAGCTTCTTCATTGTTTTGCACTGACTTTGAGTGAGCACTTTCATTACCTTTAAATCTTTTCATAGACCAAGACTGGCCTATCTTCTACCCATGGCATGCCCATAAATTGAAATCTGAATTGACAACAAAAGTCCACCAACTGCGAACGATCATAAAATATAATGAATCATTAACCAATTGTTTTAAACGTTAAACATGAGTAATTAATGCCAAGGTTAAGGGTTGACTGGTTCTTTGTCTGTGTTAAATTGTCATTTACTCTGAATCCTGAAATTAACCATGAAGTTAATATGATGTCCTGTCTTGCGTGCAATTAAAGATGGATTAGATGTAACTAGCTTCCCCCTCTCCTCCTCTCCATCTCTTCTCTACAGTTTTCTTTTAAGTTTTTTCGTTTCTCCTTTTCCTTCTTGACTTCTATCGTGGGGGAGGGGGAGGAGCCTAATTTCATATTTTTATTTCTTTTTTTTTGTTAGAATAAGTCTTAAATCTTTGATTTGGATAGTTGAATCTCAATTTTATCTGAGTTCAGTCAGTCAATTTTTTTGCTTCAGTTTTACAGTATATTCGAGATTGTTAACCTTGGACGATGATGATTTTGTTTTATGATTTTTGGATCATTCAAGAAAGTCTTCGAATCAGTCACTTTGTCGCTGTTAAAAGCTTGGGAAGCAAAAGCGAAAGAGTGATGGACATGCTAGAGACTTATGAAGAAGGTTCGAGATTCCAAATAGTCAACAAGATAACTTGGGTCATGAAGTAAGATCTAGATCTTCAAGCGAATGAGGAAAAAATCTTTGCATTTATTGTAATTTTCAGTTTTATTGGATTGATGGATGTAATTTCATTTGAATGAATAAAAATTACATTCTTTTCAAAAAAAAAAAAAAGGATGAATTAGATGTAAAGATATTTTCTTCTTTTTACTCGACTTCTCTAAAAGGTTGAATTGAACTTGAATTGATTCTTCAAAAACAACTTCAACTGGTCCCCCTTGGCCGACAAAACCGCTTCATCTTTTTGAGTTTGAATAACCAAGTTTTTCAAACCCGTCCAAGTTTTAGTGCTTTGGTCTCAAGTCTGAAGCACCAAAATCGGGCCTTTTTTGGGGTTACAACCGATCCATCGAACCATTCCAAAATTTGAAAACAGTGATGAACACGATGACGAGAGAGCCCAAAAGGGGTAGTGAAAAGGAAGGTCCTATCATTTTCCAGTGCCCTCAAAATTTGATTTTTCTTCATATAAACACAAATATACTAGTATAACAAAAGAAGTTGGTTAAACATGGTAAATGGAAGTCATTTTCACTATTATTTTTTATGGCGTCCCCGTCAAAAGCTTAATTGAACCGTTCCTTCTCCAGTGGTCCAAACCCTCAAAAACCATTCAAAAATAACAAAGTGTGACCCCAAAAGTGTGAGCTCTCTCACCCTTTGAGAAAGACACTATCAGGTTGGGTTTAATATATGATTGTTTTTGGGTTCTTTCCACTATAGTTGGTAATCTATATACATAAGATGATGATAATTAAAAACTTGTGTGCATATATATAGTGCCTTTTGGTGCGTTTTGGGTAAGGCATTCTCCCATTTTCTCTTGTTGCCATTTGCTTTTGACAAACCGCCATGACACAAACACCTTCTCTTGATTGGTCAGTTCCAAAACACTCACAATTGACGACAAAATCGTCACAAAGTGTTAAAAGTTAAAAACTATAAAGAAGTCTATGGTCGTGAATATCCGCCGGTGAGCTGCAGATATATAATAGGATAGATCTTCATAAAGTTTGATGCTGACATTTTGGGTCTTTTGGATATAAATTAATATACTTCAACAAGGCAAGGCTCTTGTGTTTGAATTGATGTACAGTGGTTGGCTCTAACGTGAAGCCAACATCCAACTACTTTTAAAACCCCTTTATGAGTATTTCACTATTTCTAATTTCACCAAAACGTTCACTAATAAATTCAACTCTTCACATCATGAACTTGCACGACGTTGTCAAGTGCCAAACCCTATCATGGTTACAGGTCAGAATTCTCTTTGATTAATTAGTTTTTGCGATCGAGAAAGAAAAGGATTGTTATTAATTAGATACATGTAGCACCTACATTCAACCTTTAAAAATTCGTCACGTTCTTTGGGTTCCTTTCGTTTCATTTCAGATAGTTGGGATGTATCTTTTGCAACTTCAAACTCGACAAACATTTATCTTTGCAAGTTGATGAAATATGGAATTGGCAGCTAGCCATTGCCATGCATGTGATGAGACATTAATTAGGGTAAAGCCATCTGGTGTATTAGATCTAGATTTCTTTTCTTTCTTTTTTCTCTCGGAAAACTTGTTTGAATGTGCTGTGCTTGTGGGTGAAGGCTGTAAAGAGAGATACTTTGTGTCGAGACACGAATGACAGGGGAAACTTTGGAATAGTGGATTTTTCTTTTCTTTTTGAGATATGGAAGAGTGGATTTTTTATGATGAGTTGATAGATAAATTGATATGCCTTTCAAGCTACTATTGGAATAGAAGAATGCAAATTGCTCTATAGCTTAGCCGTTGCTTTTCTAAATCACTCCTCCTTGTCATTTCATTCTTATCCTTTTATCTTTTATCTTTTTTGGATAGATTTTTTTTTTTCATTTTGCATCATGGCATGGGTTCGTGATTTCGTGGTGGTCACCATGTAAAAGTGAGGGGCAAAACACACTAAAAATATATTTAAAAAATGGTTAAAAACTTGAAAAAAGAGGTGTGATTTGGAAAGAATAGCTTTTGCAGTTTGCATCAAATTAGGATGTGGACTACAAAGGTAGGCAAATACATAGATCGTTGCCGGACGTTTTGGAGTAAAAAGGAAAACTTTGAAACTTAGAAGGCATCGAGCCCTAGTTGGCATCTTTCTACAAATAATATTCTTGCCCGCTTTGGGTTGGGACCAAAGCTTTTTAGCCTTTGATGATTTTCCTTTTGAGTGTGATTTGTCATTTGATGCCAAAGACTTTGGGAAATTATATTCAAAAGCATGAGGGACTATCTCCTGCCATCCCCCTCCCCCCTAGGTCTTAGAATTCCCCCTCTCCCTCACTTGTACATAAAGTTAAGAAAAAGAGCAAAAAAATAATTTAACGGACTCTTAAAATTTTGATGATGGATTCCCGGCCCCCTTTTTTCCTTTTTTGTTTTTAATTTTAACAAAATAATCAGCATTTTCTATTTGCGTTTCTTTCGGGATTTGCTTCTATTGTAGTAGTTTACTTTTCCTAAGCAAATTGCAGATCTCTATGTGGCCCTTATTATGGCTATCAGAATATAAAAAAGCAATTTGTTTTTAGCCAAAAACTATATCTTATCTCTCTGATATGAAAAACACTAAACAATACCCAAATTGCTTTGCGACGTGCAATTTTGATGATGTGAAGGAATGTTTCATCACTTTCCTCCAAAATTTTCCTTCTCATAATGGACTGTAATTATTGCTCATATATATGTACAACAAATCCTGATTCATGTATACATACTATTGAAAATCTTACTGTAATATTGGAGGAATTAAGTTGATCTTGATTAGCAGGAGGTCTTACGTCTTAGACTTGTTCTAATACATAGATTCGAGTCTGTAAGTTTTAAACTTGTGATTATTTGCCTTTTTATAGACAAAAATGGGAAATTTATATATTTTTAGAGATCTTTTTCCCCCTCAACTTATTATATAATCAAATTCTGCCATGTATATTATACAGATGACCAAACCAATTTGATAATTAGGAGCTGATGAGCTGGCTAGACACATTTTCCAGCTCTTAGGATTAAGAATTTTGTATTCATGTTTGGGCCGGGAAATAATGGAGTTTTGATAGTGAAGCCTTTGAATACCTTGATGGTGAGGTAACAACTGATATTTCGGACCATGCGTACAAAAATCTCATAAAATAATTTAGTAAATTCTAGAACGAGTTTTATAAAAAAATCCTGTCAAATTCTTGACT
Source organism: Microcos paniculata (assembly GCA_030664755.1). Lineage (NCBI taxonomy): Eukaryota > Viridiplantae > Streptophyta > Magnoliopsida > Malvales > Malvaceae > Microcos > Microcos paniculata. Next base: position 41,814,043 of record CP131460.1, read on the forward strand.
ATATATTACATGAAATGAACAAAAATAAATTTTTCAAAATGGGTCCGTGCATCTGATCGTTAAAATTAGGCATAGTATTTGAAAAAAATAATTGTAGTACTATATAAAAAGAGAGAGATTTCAGAAAAAAAAAATAAAAGAAAAGAGACGACATATTGATTATTTGACTTTATTAAATGAAGAACATGATGAAGCCCACAAATCCAACTCGAAGTTGGGTGTTCAGGACAAGTTGTAATCACCCGAGTCCACACCCAAAAAAGGAACAGTACTTCTTGTCTAATGACAACCAAACTCTTCCTTAGATTCTTAGTACAGCTAGCCGTACATTTGTTCACATGCTCCTATTTTCTTTTTTTTTCCCCTTTTTTTGAAAGAAAATGAAAAACGAAAAAAATTTTAGGTTAATAATACTACTTCTACTCGTAGTACTATTATTATTCTCTCTCTCAAAGAGGAAAGCAAACGAAGGGGGTGAAAATCCTACCTTCCCTTGCCTTCCAAGTTTCAGTGATTATTCTTTCATTGCATGGCTGTTATCAAAAGTATCCCTCTTAATCAACGACCTTAAAATCACCATCTCATGACTCATGAAGCCCAAAAAGAAAAACATAAAAGTTTGAACATAAAAAGAATAAAAAAAAAAGTTGAAAGAAAAACAGATGGGACTTTTCAGTTGAGAACCCAGATCTCTTTACCTTCACACATAGTGCGGTGATCATCAATCATGTGGTCCCTTTTATTACAGTTCATATGTCAATCGTTCAAATGCATAATAATCATTGCTTAATTTATATTTTACGGAGTATATATTTAGTGTAGAATGATTAGTATGTAATCTATTTATAGAAGGTATGCTTTTGCATGAAACCGTCCTACCAATTGGTCTACACTTACAGCTGTAGTTTACTAATGTTGTTTTTACTTTGTGTTGATTAGTGATTACCCGTTTGACTTAAACTTGTTTATTACAACTTTTAAGTGTCAACCTTCTATTTTGTTTACTTGGATTTGCATTATTTTTTCTTTTTAATAAAATGGTGGGGTCTAACTAAAATCTTAACCACTGATGGTATGATGATCAGTTTCTCCTATAAACTATTACTTGCTAATATCTTCCTCATTTATGAGTTGTTGTCCTTTCATGCTTTTCTCGAATTTATATATTACTATTTTCTTGTCTGAATCAGTGTTTGTGTTTGGCTTTATGTCATGTTTCAAGTCTTTAAGTTTGTTTTTAACATTTGTGGTTGAAAATTTATTTTATTATTTTAAATGGTCTGCTTTGATGATTTGGGTCTTCGGACAGTAATTTTACATCTATAATAATTCTATATATTGCTTAAGCCTTACAGCTTGTTAGGTTTACTCAATCTGAAGATTTAGGTTTGCGTTTAATATAGGTTCAATTCTGTTGGGTTTTCAGAGTTAAAACAAACATAGTTCTGTTTTTTACTGCCTCCTGTCAGTGGATTTCTTGGCCACTAGCATTGCTTGAACGGAAAGCGTGTTGGCCGTTGCATTATCAATTTATATATGGTAACTATAATTTTGTTGCCTTGAAAGCGACATTTTTATATTTATCGGACTGGTTTTGGGTTACTATTGAATATTTTATGAATTTAAGATTTTGCTTTTGCTGTTTATAGCAGAAAATTGGGACGTGTGGGAAGAGGACTATTGAGAATTCTTTATTTTTGCAAGTTGAGGTTGTGGATGTCTGTTAAACATGGCCACAGTTTTGCTGTCTTTTTTTGTTTGGTCCTAGCATGAATCTTCCTTGTGCTTGGCAAAGTAAGCCGACATTAGGCCTATGTTTGTTTGTAATGGTTTGTGAGAATTCTATATATATTATTCACCGGCAACAGTGACAATCAGACTCCTCCTCCTGCTGCCATCTCTCAAGGTCAAGGCCCTGTTCTTTGAAAAGCCTACCATTTAAGTTGTTGTCGGCTTCATTATTTCCTAAACCTTTTGATACAAGACAATGAAAACTAGGCGGGGGAAGCGTTCTGAGGTATGTTTTGCCACTCCTTGGTTTTCTGCTTTTAGCAAATTTTTTCAATAAAAGTGATGTTTCTAATGATTAACTTGGTCGATTCTTTTTCTATTTTAGCCCTTTTGGCCATCCATTGTGATGAAGAAATGGTTGAATATAAAGCCAAAGGTGTATGATTTCAGTGAAGATGAAGTCGACACTGAAACTGAGAGTGAAGATGATGGTATATATCGTCATATTATCATAATATTTAACAACATGTTTTTCCTTTTGAGTTTCTCTTTGTTCATAATGTTTTTCTGCAATTTCCATCCAGCTTACTCTCCTAAAGATTCAAGATTGCATGGTGATGAGGTTCATACTCATAGGACACAGCCAAACCAATCAGACTGCAGAAGCCAAATTTCAGGCAAAATTTGTTTTTCTACATATGTGCTTTGCCTTTTTAAATACAAATTCTTTCTTTCTTTCTTTATCTGAGCTTAAGAGCATATTTAAGTTCATCTATGCTGATTCTTCTTCTTCCTTTCTGCTATCCCAGTTTTACTAGGATCATTATTAGAATATCTGCCATTTCCAGCTCTGTGGTGTATGATTGTATATTGCTTTCCGTTCATGTGGCCCTGGGATAGCCTTGGATCTTAATCAATCATCCATGTGAACTTTGGAAGATATGGGGGGCAAGGGGTGAAAATCTGATAAGTAAAGCTATCAAAATATATGAAATGTCCACATCCTTGCAAAATGGAAATCAAAACTATGAGCCTAATTAAGTTTTTTAGTAAATTACTGTCAATTGTTGTTGTAATCAGTCGGTCTAAACTAGTTTTGTGTGATTTTCTTATGTTCCATCATTTAGATGCACCTTCAAAGGGCTATCGAGTAAGACACAGGAGGGGGAAATCAGAAACTCTGCGTGCACAGTACATAAACACAAAGGATGTAAGGTTTGGCAGCGAGATGCTTATGCTTAAAGTGTAAGCCTTAAGGTGTTGATATTTTAGTTCTCATATTGAAACATATCGTGGTTGCCTTTAGGGTGACAATAGGCACTTGGAATGTTGCCGGGAGACTTCCTTCTGAGGATCTTGAGATTGATGATTGGCTTTGTACAGAAGATCCAGCAGATATTTACATTATTGGGTGAGTACTATCTTTCCCTACCTGTTGGAACCTATATCATTCTGGGTTCACATTATTGGGTGAGAATCTTGAGATGGATAATTGATTTTGATTTAGATGCTTCTTTTATTCCTCTAATATTCTAATACTATTTCTGCTTTGGACAGCTTCCAAGAGATAGTCCCTTTGAATGCTGGAAATGTGCTGGGAGCAGAGGATAATAGGCCAATTCCTAAGTGGGAGGCAATCATTCGAAGAACTCTAAACAAATATTTGGAACCTGAAAGCAAGCATAAATGCTACAGTGCCCCACCTTCTCCTGTGTTAAGGACTTCTTCAGTTGCAGATATATTAGCAGATGAGATAGATGCTCTCCCTCTGCCATTGGAAATGTGTGACAAGCATTTGGAGGCTGCTAATTCTTATGACTTTGAAGGACAAGATTTGAATAAAATTGCTGATAATGGACAAAATTTACAGCTTAAGAGAATATATGGTGTCGATTGTGACACTTGGTTAGACTGGCCTGAATATTCATTAGATGCTACCCCCCAAGTAGTCTCTTCAAATTCAAAACTGCGGAGAGTATTGAGCAGCTCAGCTAGAATTGGCTTTAATCTGACAGAGAACTCCATCTTCTGCAGTCCACATGATGTGTTGTTAAAAGGAAGCAGATTGAAAAGATCACACTATAGCTCTGGAAACCTAGGGTCATTTTTGGTGAACGAGGAACAGAAGCTAGAGGTTGCAGATTCTTTCTCTGAGATCTCTGATGAGTTTTCCGGAGAGGAAGATGATACTTTCTTAGAAGTACCAATGGAGCAACATGACAATGACAGGGCAAGCTCACGCCTGAAGTACGTGCGAATAGTCAGCAAACAGATGGTTGGAATATACATTTCTGTCTGGGTGCGAAAGAGGCTAAGGAGGCACATAAACAATTTGAAAGTCTCTCCTGTTGGAGTTGGCCTTATGGGCTACATGGGAAACAAGGTAATTACTATTCTTCTAGACTTCTAGTAGGACTGAATTTGGCCTTTTGATGATGTCTAACAGTCTAAGGCATCTTCGGCCTTGGGGTATTCTTCACTTCTGTAAATATCCGAGCAGTGAATTGCAGTTGGATAGTATCTTTCCATAAGGATGCTTCCTTCATTTAAATTTGACGTTGAGCTACTTCTGTTGTTTTCTCCTTTTTAATGCCTAAATGGAACTTGGTTTTGCAGGGATCTGTTTCTGTAAGCATGACTCTTTTTCAATCGAGGCTGTGCTTTGTCTGCTCTCATCTGACCTCAGGACAGAAAGATGGAGCAAGGCGTAACTCTGATGTGTACGAAATTATTCGACGTACTAATTTCTCATCTGCCTTTGATACAGATCAACCCTTGACAATTCCATCTCATGAGTAAGAAAATTCCCACCATCTACTTTTGATCTTATTCGGTATATACTTTATTTAAGCTAGAATTAGTTAGTTTGCAAATGCTTCTGTAAACAGTCAGATATTTTGGTTTGGGGATTTGAATTATCGTCTTAATATGATGGATGCGGAGGTGAGAAAGCTTGTTGCTATAAACCGCTGGGACGAACTAATCAACCATGATCAGGTAAGAATCACAATAATCAAGTTTTTCCCAACTATGCTACGAACTTTAATGGCTTCAATTCTGTTCTGCAGCTGCATGAAGAACTGCGTAGCGGGCATGTGTTTGATGGATGGAAAGAGGGGGTGATAAACTTTCCTCCTACCTACAAGTATGAAATGAATTCTGATAGATATATTGGTGAGGTCCCTAGAGAAGGGGAGAAGAAGAGATCTCCGGCATGGTAAGACAAGTTTCTGTAAAGTAGTTGGACGGTAAATCTGATTAAAAGTTAGAAAAGTTTTATGGAATCCCATACATTTTTCCTATTTTGAAAGCCAAAGAGAAAAACCCAAAATAACTCATATAATGTCATCAATAAATAAATCATAAAGGTAACACACGATTCAATTGCTTATGATTTGTATCTTTTCCAATGGGTATAGGTGTGATCGTATACTCTGGTCAGGAAAAAGAATAAGACAGCTTTGCTACCAACGAGCGGAAATACGACTCTCAGATCATCGACCAGTCAGTTCAATGTTTTTACTCGAAGTTGAAGTTTTGGACGCCCGAAAGCTGCAAAGGGCTCTCAATGTCAGCACTGCCGCTGTCCATCCTGAGATTTTCTATGATGAAAATGGAGAACTAGAACTTTAGCAGAAACCAGGTAATCAACCTCTTTCGTTGGTTCATTGCAAACTCTCTTGATGTCCGTCCCCTCTGCTCTAGGAATCTTAGCAAAGTTGTAGCCAATGTGTTGTGCCGAGGATTTATATGTCTAATTTATTTATTACATTCATTGCTCCAAAGCAGGATTCCAAGTTACTCAATGACATGAAAGAAAGGGGTCTGTCTTCTTCCAGAACTGGGTTTCAAGATAATAATGTAGCATACAAGAAATATGCAAGCTACTCTGCTCCAAGAATCAAAAGATTACGGCAGAAATAAATAGTTGGGCAGAGGTTGGAGTCAGACTATATATGTGGTGTGCATTTAACAATAGCTTTAGAAACTTGACTTAGTAGTGGCCGGATGAATGTATAGAGAGTTAGAGACTAACATTCTTTTCTTCTTTTGCCCTTATCTAGAGCTCCCTCAAAACAGTACCGATGTTTTAATCAGGGCCTATTGGTCTTTGGTCATGCTATACTCTTTCCATCTGTAAATTATTTAGTCTTGTTGTTTTACGTTTCTATTTGTCCCCCTCTCAAGGAGTGAGTGTATGAGTTCCAATTAGAGAAATTTTGCAGTCATAATTTCTATCTTTAAACCCCATACTGTAATGGGTCAATGTTCCAATTTGAGTTCCAAGCTTCCAGCATGTTTAGTACTAATTACTCTTTATCTCTTGGCTGCTCTCTTTCTCTCTCTCTCTCCCCCCCCCCCCCCCCCCCCCCCCCCCTCTCTCTTCCTCCCTCTGTCTACTGCTGCAAATTTAGAGGCATTGAATTTACAGATAGACTTGTTTCTTCTTAACATAACACAGTTTTAGCCTAGCCAAATATAACCTAAATTTGCATTTTCAGAAATTCATCGAAATTTCAGCATCATATATGGAGAAGTTTTAAAGTTAATTAAACAGAACCATAAATTGACCATAGAATTTGCTGATTTCCTTCTTTTTGCCCGATAGATTCAAACGCGCCATAGACGCTTAAGCGAGAATATATTAATTGAAATTCAGTTTTGCACCAAATCCTTCAAACTGTAGCAGTGGGAAGATTAGGAATTTAGGACCAAACCACCTTAAGTATGATCTCAAAGAGAAGAACGGTTAGGTTGAGTTAGTTGTATCCACTTTGATTAACAGCTCGAAGGAATTTTTTTTTTTTTTTTCAAGAGAGTTGGCTTGAAAAACGTACTAGAGAAATTAACAGTACAAGAAAACATCACCGTTAAAGCGTGTGCTGCATACATAAATTGATATGCTTGCGCTTGCTTCAACATTCCTAACCCATGCAAGAAGTACCCTAAGCCAACTCTTTTATTTCAAAAGTTTATCCTCATCAATTTTCTTCAATGGAGATTATTATGAGAACATTCTTGGTTTTACTGGTTTTGGTATTAAATGGGGTTAAAATTTTGGGTGATGATGGACTTCTGGTTCTTGATTACTACAAAGAAACATGTCCTGTGGCAGAAGAGATTGTAAGTAGAAATGTTGAGATTGCGGTGCTCAAAGATCCTCGAATGGCTGCCTCCCTCGTTCGCTTGCATTTTCACGATTGCTTTGTCCTGGTTAGGTTTCTTTAAGCCTTTCTCTCTATCTATGGCTCATAAACCTGCAAAACCATATTTTTTCACTACTTCAAGTTACAGCACCATCGTAACAGAATTTATTGGACGTTCTCGGTTATGATTATTTGATCAAATCAAGGTAATCATTTCCTTCTTAATTATAATTTCTTTTTGATTGATGTCAATTTGGGTCAGGGGTGTGATGCATCAGTTCTCTTGGACAACTATGGAGACATAGTTAGTGAGAAGCAAGCAATACCTAACCTCAATTCCTTACGTGGATTTGAGGTTATTGACTGGATTAAGCACATTCTGGAAGAGGCTTGTCCGCTAACTGTCTCCTGCGCTGATATTCTTGCCATGGCTGCCCGGGATGCCGTTGCTTCGGTACGTCAATCTCTCATAATATTGCCCTGTAGTAGTGCCTAATCTATAGTATATGTGAATGTGACGCAACCATGATAATAACATCTTGGTAACAGAGTGTTCTTTGTTTCATTAATTAGAGAGTAGGCCCAAGATGGAAAGTCTTGTTAGGCAGAAAAGACTCCCTGAAAGCAAGCCTTGATGGTGCAAACCAGTTCATTCCGGCTCCAAATTCCTCTCTGGACACTCTCATTGCCAACTTCAAAGAACATGGTCTTGACATAGAAGACTTGGTTGCTTTGTCAGGTAACTTTCTCAATCCTCCATGCATACATGTTCTTCCAATAACATCAATTTCTAATTTCAGCAAAAGTATTGCCACTATTTATAGGATTTCGATTCTAGCTACATTAACCTTTTCAAGTGCTTGTCAACAGGTAGCCATACACTTGGAAAGGCAAGATGTTTGAGTTTCCGACAAAGGGTCTACGACATAAACATCGAAGAAAAGTATGACAGGTACAGAAGGTATACGACTTTTCGAAGAAGCCTGCGGTCCATATGCCCGAAATCTGGAAGGGATAATGCGATTGCACCGCTTGATTTTTCGACCCCTGCAAAGTTTGACAATCATTATTTCATCAACCTTCTTGAAGGAAAAGGTCTGTTAGGATCTGATAATGTCTTGGTCACAGAGGACCATGAGGGGGAGATAATAAAGCTGGTTTGGGCTTTTGCCTCTAATCAAGAGCTTTTCTTTACTTCATTTGCAAATTCAGTTGTGAAGATGGGCAATATAAATGTACTCACTGGAAATGAAGGAGAAATTAGAAAGAATTGTAGGTTTGTTAACCCTTAGGTTAATTATCTTATGCTAGTTATAGGTTACATTTTCACTTTAATAAGATTGTATCCATTAATTTGGCATATTTACACAGTGGTTTTTGTTTATAGACCCAGAAGAAAAATCCTTTCAACAGACCCCACACGTGAACCGAATGAAACCATTTTTTTGCTTCTGCAGAACACTATAAATGAACAGTTAAACAACAAAGAAACAGTTTGACCCATAACCACCGATGCAATAAATAGTTCGAGGTTTCAATTCAAGTCTATCCATGTGTTTTTCTGCCAATCGCCATACAAATTTTTTTCCTGAAAGTACGGTGAAACTTGCCCACTTTCAGTTCTTTGATTAAGCAAATGAGAAGTTCTTGGTCAGTTTTGTAATTGCAATTTTAAGAAAGATTCTATATTGTATACTAAACCTATGAAAATCTCAACCACCAACGGATAATTGGTCGTTAGTTTTCCACCTCCAGGGTTAAGAATGGGAAAATGTTAGTAGATTAGTTAGCACGGTTCCTGACTGGGCCTGGGTGATTGCTTCGGTTGAGAATTCGTCAAAAGGCCAAAAGAAGAAAAGTTCTTTGACAAGTTTCTTACTTAATTCCTTTGATCAACCAGCCATAGCGCAAAGCATCTGTATTCTAGGTGAAAGTGAACGCTGTAAGTTGATTTAAACCTGGTAAAATTAACGAGTTAGGTAAGATTTATTGGGAGAAGTTAGAACGCTCAACTTTCTTTACCTGCCTGGTTTCTAACTGAACCGGCGCATGCAATTTCTTAACCCTCACGACAAATTTATTTGATCCTATCAATTAGGGATCCATCTCACCTGTAATTATTTTTTCTACAATATTGTAATTATCCAATTACAATTAAGAATTATATGAGGTCCACCATGGAGTAGAGTTCACACTCATAAGTGGTGGACCCTTATATAATTTTTAATTATGATTGGAGTATTGTAATATTGTAAGAAAAAGAATTGCAAGTGATATACTTCCTTCAATCAGTTAGCAATAAGCATCTGTATTGGAAAAGACCGGCAGCAGGGCTCAATACTCTGGACTCTAGATCACGTTATCCAGCACACCGTAGACCCTCCGTTGGGTGTGGTCTAGTCTCAGGATTGGCGAATATAACAATCTCGACAGTTTTCTGTCGAGACAATAAAAAATGGATAATTTACATAATTGGCTTTCATTTTTTGATTAGTGCAATTTTATCTCATTTAAAGCTGGGAAATTTCTGAATTATCAGAGTACATTCAAACTGGTACACATGATGCTCCTACTTAGTAGTAAGCCCTTTAAAAATATCGAGAACGGCCGGTCATTTTTCCTTGGGCTTTTAGTCTTTGGGTGTTATGTATTAAGGGCGGCAAATATATATGACACGGTGGGAAAAGGATATATTGGATTCATGCAGGGCGGATGCTTTGGTCCTGAAATGGATTGTTTATATTATATGGAACGCTTAGAAATGAGCTAACAATGTGAGTGACAACCGAAGTTCGGTATAACATTCTACATAATGAGCAGAAAATATACTGTTGTCGGATGACAACTTGACAGCTTTCAGAAATGGAAAACGAGGTTATTCACCGAGTTGGATTTGGTGGTTCTTTACCAGTCGAGAATGTCCAAACTCTTGCGTCGAAGAACCTGAAAGACATCCCATCCAGGTCCATCAGGCCGGAGATTGAGTTCGATGTAGTTTCCGTCGATGAATCCCTTGAGATTCCAGCCATTGATATGAGCAAGCTTGGGGGGGATGATGAAATGGAAAAACTCCATTTGGCTTGCAAGGACTGGGGCTTCTTCCAGGTAATCTTAATCTCCATTCTTCTCTCAATACTTGGTAATTTTACTTAGTAGTTTAGAAATTGATGGTGATTGGTGAAACAGTTAATCAATCATGGGGTAGGGGATGAAGTGATGGAGAAGATGAAGATTGACATACAGGGATTCTTTAAGTTGCCATTGGAGAAGAAGATGGCTTGTGCACAGCTACCAAATAACATTGAAGGCTATGGCCAAGCCTTCGTAGTGTCAGAAGACCAGAAGCTTGATTGGGGTGACATGCTGTTTCTTCTTCCACTGCCTGTGCCACTAAGAAATATGAGATTCTGGCCAATCATCCCACCTTCATTCAGGTAATTTGCGACTAAATAAGTGGCATGCGATTTATCGAAAGTCATAATTTTCGTTGTTGGTCGCAGAGAAAACTTGGATAAGTACTCGATGGAGCTTCAAAATGTTGCAATTCATCTCATTAGGCTGATGGCAAAGAACCTGAGGAGTGATCCAAACACGCTTGCAAGCTTTTCCGAGGATGGGACACAAGGAATAAGAATGAATTACTATCCTCCTAGTGCACCGTCAAACAAGGTAATTGGTTTAGCGCCGCACTCTGATGCTACAGCCTTAACACTGCTGATTCAGGTTAATGAAGTTGAAGGATTACAAATCAAGAAAAATGGCAAATGGGTACCTGCTAGACCAATCCCTGGCGCATTTATCATCAATATTGGAGACGTTGTTGAGGTATTATATTGTTTTAAGTTTAAATAGACTTGATAGATTGCATTCGCAATGAGCCTAACCGAAGGAATCTTATTAATGCAGATTATGAGCAATGGAGAGTATAAAAGCATAGAGCACAGGGCAGTTGTTAATCCAGAAAGAAAGCGCCTGTAAATTGCAGCATTTCATAGTCCAAACTTAAGTACAAAGATTGGTCCCCTGCCAGATCTTGTTGAGGCAACCGAAACACAATACAAAACTCTCACATCTGAATAGTTCGTGAAACTGACCATAAGCAGCAAACTTAATGGAAAAGGTCTGTTGGATCAAATGAAGCTCTAATTGCTCTAATTCATTAATGCTACTTGACTTTCACGTAAAATTCTAAGCTATTATAGCAACTTGAACTAAGGAACCCCAGAGTATGGTGCAAATTCACAAATGAGATTATTGGCTCAAGAAATTGTGCAATTGCCGAAACCTATTTTGAAATTGATTCACTATGCTTTAATTCATTAATACTAGTTGACTTCCACGTTAAATCCATGTTAAATTCTAAGCAATTAGAGTGACTTGTACCAAGGAACCCCAGAGTCCTTTCGGCTGCCACAAATTGGCTTATTGGATCAAGAAATTCTCTACAATTGCTTAAACTATTTTGAAATTGATTCACCAAGGCTTATTTAGCATTTGAGTACTCTATTCCAAAACACATCAATATCAATAGAATACAAAGGAGATGGAAATCTCAGAGAAATTACATTATTGTACACTTGCAAAAGGCCAACATGAATTGAAAAGAAATCTATGTTAAACAAGAACTGTCTCTCGGAAAAGTCAAGTCTCTTAGACATGATTGTTGCACGAGGCATCAGAAGCATAACTGCAAGACATACCATCTGACCAAATCACAGATTGTTAGGAAGAAGACACCAGCAGAGGAGATGTTACATTATTTGTCAACATTATACTTATTCCTGAAAAGCTCAAATAAACAAAAGAAACCACAGTTGCTAAATTGTTAGCAGCTACCATGCCCAAATGAAATCTGACGATCGAATGCCAGCAATAAACTTGCTCTAGATTACAGCAATAAATTTTCTGCTTATCATTTGGGTTTCAAGACTATTATTAATTGGGAAAAGGTGTTTACACATCCCACCATACCCACCGAACACACATGAACAATAAAGGCAAACATGTCATTTCCTTGTTTGTGTGTCTTGGTGGTGGTGGGTATGGGCGGAGTATGCAAATAACCATTAAATAACAGTATGATTCATGATAGTAAAGCCCAAAATCCCTAGTTTGAGGGCTGTGTTCGTGCTCCTAAGGCATCATAGCCCTTTACTATGATGAGGCATGTGGTGAGTTAAAACATCAACCATTTATAGAACATAGACATAACACTCTCATAATAATAACTAGGTGAAAGGATTTTCATTCAAAATTTAGCATGGCCTAACCACAGTTTAGAACATGCTAAACTTTGAATGAAATTCCTTCCACCAGTTACTAAAAAGTTAAGAACACCATTAAATTTTCTAACCATTTTACAACTCCTCGCAATGAAACTTACTACCTTTTTCTTATTATCTTTGATCTCTTTTTACTCTTTTCAATCAGAACCAATCAAAATCACACAGACTAATACTTTCACAATTTCAAAGTTTTAAATTATTTAAAAATTGAAAATTTTGATATAAAATTTTCAATTGAAACCCAAATGATACATAAAAAGCTTGATCAAAAACACAAAATTCGTTCCAACAGACAATAGCTTTATGTTAATGGTCTGCTGCTTTGAATCATTATAGTCTGAATCATTACCATCTCAAATATACGATACAGATTAAGTACCCAACATGATAAGGCAAGGAGCAATCTGAAACAACAATTCACATAGAAAACATCAAAGCAGAAGGGAAAGCATTCATTATAATTGTAAAACATCAATGCAAGGGCATCAGGTCTCCAAGGTGATAGCATCAACAAAAGATAATCAGACGCAAATTACCCATTAGATAAAGGAATTCATCAGTTGCCCAGGATCAACGTACTCAACACACAAAAAAGCCTATCACTAGCAAACACTGTTCAAACATTGCTTTGAAAACCATGGAGTCCAACACAAATCTCAGTCCCAACCCCACAAATGCCTTTACCAATATGCTATGATAGAAGCTAAGACAAGATCCATATGCATCACAATCATAAGATCAGATAAACTTCCTAAACAAAACAGAGTTTTCATATATATGGGCATCAGGTCTCCAAGGTGATTTAGCATCAAAGATGTAATTCAGACGCAAATTACCCATTATAAATGAGATTCATCACATGCCCTGTGCAAACTTCCGTAAAGCAACAGTTGAAAGACTAGACTTTTATCTACCAAACAAGCTCAAAGACTAGATTTGTAGCTAACAACCAGGTTCAAAAGACTAAATTTTTATCAGAAAAAACCAGAAAGATGAGAAAAAAAAGCGATCAGAACCTGTCGGAACTTCAATGTAACATCAAATTGTTAGATCAGTGGATTGACAGACCATTGAGTATTATCATCACCTCGCTTTTACTCCTCTTTCAAATCTGATTTTAATAACTTCAAAAGTTTTAAAAAGCGAAGCAGAGTACGCTCAGAACTTCTTAGAGGGATTGTGTTACCGTCATAGGAAGCTCCTCTGGTACACAGAGTAATATTCATCACTGCAATTACTTTTCAATACAATTTCAAAGAAAAGCGAGAGATTTCTATCCATCATTAGAAACAGCAACGCAAAATCAAAGAGAAAATTTGAGAGAGAGAGCAAAACGAAAATCTCTAATATGTGATAGAGAAAAGTTCAGAGAGAGAAAGTGGCGAATCTAAGCTGAAGACTGAAAATAATGGCCAACCGAAGAGAGCATTTATAGATGCACAAATAAACCCTAATCTCTTAGACTAGAAAGGTGCGGCGCCGTTTAACTAATTTCGTCAAATATTAAAAATGAAAAAGAAAAGATATAAAAAGAGTAAAGTTATTGGATTTTCTTTTTTTGGATAAAAAGGTTATTGGATTTTCAGTTGAGTTTAGGATTTAAAGAGTCATTATTATGATTTTTTTTATATACTTTGATATTTGAATATTTGGAATTTTTTTTTCTATTTCTCAAATAAGAGAAAATAGCAATATTTCATTAAACCGACAATTGGTATATTTATTATGGTTAAAAATTAGTATTACTATTCATATGATTACCTCCAAATTTATATTTCATACAACCCAAAATTTGTAAATTAAAAATAATTATACATTTCCAATCAATAAATATTTTAGACAGAGTATTGTTCGATAAATTTGATCCGAATTAAAGCAAAAAACTAACATTTTTTTTTTTGCTACTAGCATTAAAGCAAAAAAATAGCATTACGTAGAAACAGAAACCATCGCTTGAAGACTTGCACCACCCAATTTCCAATTTAGAATTTCCTATGCTTTTATATATCACCAGAACCGATTTGGTGTTTGAGACAAGGATTCATGTACTACTATAAGATAGCTTACACTGGTTAAAGAAGAAATCCATTTCATAAAGAATGAAAGGAAAGGCAACTTAACAAGGAAAAAAAATAAAACTAAGAAAAAAAAAAAACTAAATTAGGCAAAGATCAAGGAGCAATGAGATATGAAACCCATGTGTCGATTCTTCATCCCTGTTGGGGAGACATTAAAATCTAAGCCTATTCCTATCTGAGACATATCTGCTCTACTACCGGAGCCAAGGGAATAGGGTGATCATGTCATGCATTAGCTCGAGGACACAGATTACATCTTTGATATTTCCTATCTGATTTCACTGAAAGATACTACTCACGGAACAATCATCATGAACACGCCAAATGGTTTCACCCAACAGGTTTGCCACGGAAAGAACTGTCAATTGAGGGAAGTAGTTCTTCTCTGCCACTGGAAGTGTATTTGTGATGATTACTTCTTGAAAAAGACCACCTGATAACCTCTCTATTGCAGGAGGGCTGCCGAGAAGAAAGCCAACAATGATGTGAATCAGAAGGTTTATACTTATAAAACATGTATGAACTTCTACCTAGTTAAGCCAAAAGTGGAAACCTGAAAACTGCATGAGTGCAGCATGCATAAACTTCCCTTGCCCCCTCTTTGTGTAAAAGTGCTGCTCCCTTTGCAATTGTTCCTAGAAACCACAAAAAATCCACAAGGTCATCATGATAAGCAAAACGACTACATGCTTATTTGTGATTAAGAATATGCTTATGTTTGCTATTCTGACATTGCTTTCACTCACCAGCAGTATCGATCATATCATCAACCATAACTGCGACTTTTCCGTTTACATCCCCAATGAGGTTCATGACCTACATAGTAAAAAGTCAGCTGCCAACTTTTGAGACGTTAAAAATGTAAAAACCATAAAACGAAAGCCAAACATAAAACACAAACTGAGGATAAATGACTTCGTGCAGGGTTCTAGAGAAAACAAAACCTCTGCAACATTGTGTCCATGACGCCTTTTATCCACAATGGCTAAAGGTGCATCTGAAAGCTTTTTTGCAAAAGCACGTGCTCTTGCAACTCCCCCAACATCAGGTGAGACCACTACCAAGTCCTCAGAACATATTCTCTTGCTGGCAAGATAATCAAGAATCACAGGCTACAATCCACAGCACAAACAAACATAGAAGAATCAGTAATCACAGAGTCATTGCCAGTCAACAATCATAAGTTTGAAGTTTCATGACTAAATACCTGACAGTACACATGGTCCACTGGAATATCAAAGTAACCCATGGACTGCCCAGAATGAAGGTCACAAGCAAGAACACGGTTTGCACCAGCTTCTGTGATAAGATTAGCAACAAGCTTGGCTGCAATGGATTCACGCCCTTGAGTCTGAAAAATAATTAGACATAGAAGAAATAGTTAATGCCTCATTGAAGAAAAAAGCATGAGAAGCAACGGCACTGATTCAATCACACCATCTAAACTTGCCTTTCTATCAGCTCTAGCATAACCAAAGTATGGAATCACAGCAGTGATAGTTTTGGCTGACGCTCTTCGACAAGCATCTACCATTATTAGAAGCTCCATGAGATTCTCATTTGCAGGAGGGCATGTTGGTTGCACTAAATAGACATCACATCCTCTTACACTCTCTTGCAGCTGAACATAAATTTCACCATCAGCAAATCGCTTTATGTTGATCTTTCCCAGCTCTAGGCCCATATACCAAGCAATTTCCTAAAATTAACAAAAGAGTGAGCAAACACAGGTTCTAAGAACTGTAAGAAAGTACTATTGCTGAAGCCTAAAGAAGAAGAGCAATCCCGATGCTTAAAGCCATAAACCAAGAAAGGTATATAAATTTGAAAAATGGATTATTAAGATCAATCTACATCTATCTTTCTAGGACAGGTTGTGAATGCTACTCCAGCAGGTATACTATGTGCAGTAGATTATCTGGTTTGCACTACAAGGATTCATAAGAGAAGCGAGACAACTTTTTCCAGTGAAGCAATATTTTCTTAATGCCGGAAAATCTTGTTTTCATTCAAATGGTAGTATTTGCAAATGAAGTCATTGAGGCATTTTATTCACACCTTTCACACTATCAGCTTGACACCCAACAGCGGCATAGACAAGGGTTGATTAAGGTCTAAATCTTATTAATCTTATCATTCCTAGACGCTAATAGAAAGTAAGACGGATAAAAGGAATGCTACGGAATTGCAAAACTGTAATCAAAATGGTAATTCACTAACCTTAGAAAGTTCAGGATTGGCGGTGCCAGAAAACACTTTGAGCTTGGTCCCATTTCTGTTAACAGTCGTCTCCATTCGAGCCGATTCCAAGAAATTGGGCAGTGTCCTTTCATTAAGAATTGGAATCGTCGGCTTACCATTTCGATAATTCAAAGGTTGGGGCAGGTCACATTTCTAACATTGCAAAACGAAAAATAAACAGACAGCAAGCACCCATATCAGTATAACTTTAACATCACTAGAGAACTTCTTCCTTTTTTTTTTTTTCTTTTGCCTTTCATTACAAAAAGAAAATCGTGCCTTTTGCTTAAACAAAATTCTAGGAAGACAAATTTTTGAAAAGAACAAAGATTTTAAAAAGCGTTGCACTGTCGATTTCATCAGACAACCACACGTGCAGGTGCAGCACATTAAAGAAAATATAATACTGATAAATATCAAATTTTTTTAATTTCAAAATTAAAAGAATAAAATAAGGAAATCGAAAACATTCAAAAAGAAAAAGAATTTGTAAATTTATCCCTTCAAAAAAAATGAATATACATCTTACCAAGCTGTTGGAAAAGCAGATACGAGAGCGTGACTCATTGAGAGCAAAGCTTTTGTCGGTTACAGAGGAACGAGCAAAGAGAGAAGATGAAGATGACGACAAAAGCGACGACGCTTTAGAAGGTGAAGGAATCAGGGAAGCCATTGGTATTAATTAATGTGTGTCTGCAAATAAGAGGCCGGGTATCGGCGGTTTATTAGAGAATGAAGCGGCGGCGAAGGAGCGGTCGAAGGGTTGCAGAAGGCGCTGGCATTTTAATGGCCGAGGTGTTGTGGCTCTCTTCTTCTTTTTCTCTCCCTCCACCACATTCGGATTCCAACGCTTCTCTTTATAAACGTTTTTTATTTTAATACTAACTTTTTTATGGTAAGGTGGCGCATGTATGGAAACTAATCCTACGTCGTTTCGATTTACTCTTACTCTTACTCTTACTCTTTCCTTTCGTCTTACCCTATGAATCTAGACATCTCTTTTTTCTTCTTTAGAGGCCCGCTTCATTTGGAAATTTATTTGGTGAATATTTTTAAAAAGAAAAAATGCTAACGGGTACCAAAGGGTATCCATTAAGCACACAATTTTAAAGTATTTTTTCTTTGAAAAAGATAAAAATATAATAATAAGATAAAAGTGTAATAATGGGATGATTTTAATTTTATATTATGACTAGAATACTCTTTAACAAAATTTAGTCTCAAATTAAAAAAATTTAGCCCCAAATTAAAAAGATGTTTAGCCTCAAATAATTTTTAATTTAATTTTAAGGGTAAGTTGTAAAATTTAAAATATATTATTATAGGGTTTTAGAAAAAAAAATCTACTAATTTGTCAAAATTTAACCCCAAATTAAAAAAATGTTTAGCCCCAAGTAATTTTGTAATTTAATTTTAAGGGTAAGTTGTAAAATTTAAAGTATATTATTATAGGGTTTTAGAAAAAAAAAATCCACTAATTTGTCAAAGTTTGGCCCCAAATTAAAAAAATGTTTAGCTCTAAATAATTTTTTAATTTAATTTTAAGGGTAAGTTCTAAAATTTAAAATATATTATTATAAGGTTTTAAAAAAAAACTACTAATTTATCAAAGTTTAACCACTAATTAAAAAAGTTAATTTATAGGGTAAGTCTTAATCTTTAAAATATTTATTTATAGTTTGTAAGATTTTAGTTTCAATATAAATTATAATAACATCACTTTAATTATATATTTAATTTTTATAAAATTTTTCACCTTCATAAAAGTATTTTTATTAAGTATATATATATATATATGAGGGTGTTTTTTTCAAAACAAATTAATACTTAACAATTATTTTTTAATTTATTATGTAACTAATTATTTTCATCATTATTATATCGTTATTTTAAGTATTAATTGTTTCTTATAGGGTGTCTATAGGCACCCGATAAGAAAACCCTTTTAAAAAATTTGAAGATCTTGGTTAAATTGTAAATTAAGATAATTAATTACGTTAATGAATAAAGCAGGACGCGATTAATGCCGATTAACAGCTAGTCTGGAATAAAATGTGAACGTGTAATGACTAATTGGACGCGCATTTTGGGAGCAAGAATAGTAGTAGCGGCAGTGTAGATTGATTCATAACTTTTGGGAAGAAATTGGGAAGGAGGGAAGGAGGTGGGCAATGGAGGGGTCGATCTTTCCATTGGGCTGCAGCCACGTGGAAAAGCGAAGTCCAACTCCAACACTCCATCTTGGGCGGTGGATGCTTGGCTTCGCTTTTGACTGGCTACCATTTGAGTTCGGTTCTTTCCTTATAGTTTTTAGTCAATTTGTTAAAGCATATTATTCGCTGGACCAGGAAATTTCCCACTCCCACAGTCCAATTTTTCTGCTAATTAGTAATTACTAGTCAGTTCCCTTCATGTTGCCGGAAAGAATTTCCTTTTCATGCTTTTGTTTGACTAGGATTTTGAGTCAGTCCTAGTTCAACACGTGAAACTTCTTGCCATTTCTAAATATCCCAAAACAAAATAAGATGATGATTTGAAATTAATCATACTTATCTATCAAGTAATTAAAGAGTTGTAATTCAATGATAATTTTAGTAATAATTAAAGAAAAGAAACGGCAGATTAAGTAGCAAAGAAAAATAAGGAAATTGACAGGAAAGTTTCATCCAGGGTCCAGGGTGGAATTTGCCCATTCCTAAGTTAGGCAAGTTGGGAACCCTATCCAAGGTCTTTAGTTTCTTTCCATGTCAGCTGTTTCTTTCCTTCTAAAACAACGTCTTCATTCTCAAGGTGGAAAAACACCTTTTGGTTGTCTAGCTGGTTAGGCAAGTGGATAACACTTGAAACCTTATCCTCTTCGAATTCTCAGGTCAATTCGCTTTTCTCAACTTCTGGAAGCAGTTAAGGACTGGATTTTGTTTCATTCCATGAATATAAATACATTTATTCCACATTCATGTAACACATAATCTGCAACCACAGAAACACTGCCCAGACTCGATGAATTTAAGTTTTCAGTTAAAAGCCTGTGTGAAAACACCCACGGTTTGAATTGGCCATCAATGCTCCTTGCTTTCAAGAGAAGAGAATCGAAGAAATAACTGGAAAGAATGATTAAAATTTGTGGTAATCCTTACAAGGTAGAAAGTTGATACGTGTTTCCAACGCTTCCGAGAAAGCAATACAGGAATCATTCTATATCATATGTCAACGTATCCAGACAGCATAATGAGAAACATATTGATATTTGATGTACATAGAACATATCCTCTATTTCAAAGTGATGATATCTACCTGTACTGAGATTCTGATTATTAGTCGGTTAACAAAAGTTACAACTTGAAGTCTTCCTCAGCTAATGGTCAAGAAGGTTTTTGATATGACTAGAGGAATTAATGGTTGAGACCGCGGCAGCATAAATAGAATCTTATGGCGGTGTACCAATCTTGCGATGCTGATCTGCTTGCTGAGATTCCTGGCATAAGGCGGAATTCAAAGATAAAATCAACTGAGAGCTCTAAGCTTCTAAAGCATTAAATTAGTAGTAATAGTTATTGGTTGAATACTAACAGCTCTAAACCGAAAGAAGGAACCAATCTAGAAGATGATATATATAATGAGTAAACATTAAGTAAACATGTGCGCGCAGGTGCAAGTCTGTGTGTCTGCTTGTGCGTGTGTGTGAGAGACAGAGAGAGAGAGATAGAAAGCATACCCCTTGTAAGAGATCTGTTTGAGACAGTGAACTAAGTTGGCAGCTTTCTATATTTTCAAGCAACTGAATTACAGTTTTCAGATGCGGAACACTGCAAAAAGTGCAACTAAAATGAACCAAGGAAATTGGAAACACAATCCCACAGGTTATTAAAAATACGCAACAAAGGGCATTCTCTGCTTTTAGCACAAAATCTTTAATTTACAGTCTGCCTCATACACTAATAAGTATGGTCAGTTGAAAGAAGTAGCTCCATCAAGCGAATCAAGTAATACCATCTTCATCGAGTGGCATTAACTGCTGTCTATTCCATATTTGATTTTTAGCTACCAATTCATCAAGGATCTACATTTTGATGCAAGTTTATGTCAAGTCTAAATTAAGTTCATCAACCTTTTAGGATTCTGATCAATTTGACTAGTCTCCAACTGCACAAGTTAAAGCGTTTCTAGTATGTAAGACTGGCTTTGAAAATTAATGATGCCTGATGGCTGATACTACATGCCATGCTAGAACAGAGAAATTTTATATAGAAGAGTTACACATGATTTCAACCTCTGTAATCCACTGTCAATATGGGCATCAAGCACTGAAATCACCCTAGGCATCTGCTCTAACATCTGGATCAACAAAACAGGGAAGATAAAGATTAAAGTTCAAAATTTTGCAGTTCATATCTTCTATATACTTTTACTACAGTGCAGATGAATCACATACCTGCCCAGTATTCTTGATTGTAGAGGTTTTGGCCAAAAGATTTTTTGGAAACTTCATCAATTGGGTCTGCAGAAATGTGGTCAAAGATGTTATTACCAGGCTAACAAAGTCAGGTGGCATTTCTAATCATCAACCACAATCTACACCTTTGCCTAGCAGTAAACGCATCGATTTTGCTTATGTTCTACTGGAATATTTGCTTCAGTTAATTGTCTTTCTTTAGGCAAGCATTACCAAGTTTGCAAATCGTTGAAATCATATCAAGAAGATTCATATGTTAAAATATGGATAGGTATTTTCCAAGCTCAAATCCTTCAAGGAATCTATCAGACTATCGTAATTTATAGTTTTGCTGCCTCCATGTGAATAAAATGGATGCCATCGGATCATTGCCAAAACACTACAAAATTATGACCCCAAACAATACCTACAAACGTAGACCCAAAAATCAGTCACATTTATACTCATACATGTGTCTTCTGGCAAGAAGATGACATAAAATTCAGTGCTTTCATCCACAACTAAAGAGTCTAAGCCAAGACCCACATCACCATTACCCCATTTCATCACATTCATCCTTAACATCACAATTCACAAGCCATACTATTGAACGAAAAAGTTACTATTTCTTTTCCATGGGCAAAGAGAATTGATTGCGTTCTTAAATTTTAAAATTAGAAACAAAATAGCAACAGTGCCTCTGATAACTTACAGGCCAGCATACAGAGTAGGTGTATGCAAGAAGAAATACCTGAGCAGGAGAAGACTGTTGCATGAGGTGGAGGAGATTGGAGGTGGATTGTACAGCCTGAGAAATTTGTTCAGTCACCACTGATTTTGCTGTGCCTTCTCTACGATTTGTGCCCTTTACAGTCCCACCACCATCACCACCTCCGCCAGCTGTTGCCATTTTCTTTCTACAAATCAGAAATCTTTCTTCATTAGAACTTAGAAGCCGAATATAGATTAGGCTCAATTTAGTTGTGCCGGCTGTCACTGGAAAGAGATCGAGCCCACACTATTTTTCAGCCCACTTACTTTTTCCTGTTTTCCACTTTCCAGTAGCTCGGCCCAATTTCAGCTCAGAAACAGGAAAATAACTGGATTTTATACGTTACATACTCGGGTTATGCTTCATTAATGGCGTTTCCAGCTTTCTTTTACATAACGGCAGCTTCCGAAGGAAACCGTAACAAGTACATAGGTCATTTTTCATTACCTTAATTCGTTACTTGAATCTGATTAATTTCGGAACCTACTGCCATTACACATTTCTCCAAGCTCCTTAATTAGGATTTTGTATAAATCTCCTACCTAAAACGCTTGCTGCGAATATCTCATTGTTCCGAGAAAAGATATCAGAAGAAGAAACCAACTTTTTGTCTCTGTCGGCTTGCAATGGGTTCTTTTCACCCCAGCCTGAAGCTCTTCCTAACACTGGCATTTGCCATGGCTGTAAAACCTGCTTTCTCTGTTGTTGGATGGGAGGAATGGTACATGCCAAACCCACTTCTCTGTTATCAACAAATGGATGAGGCAAAAGGCTGCCTGCATGAAGTTAACGAGTCCTTGGCTCGTCACAACATAACACTCAGTCCTCAATGCTGTGAAGCTATTCGGGGTATGTCTGACAGGTGCAGGCTTTGGTTTTTTAACCGTGGAAGATACACACCTACATTTGGTAACCAAATTAAAGATTTTTGTGCTGAATTTGGCATCACTCTTGCACCCAGTTATCGTGTTTACCATCCTATGGACAGCCCGTCTGATCAGCTCAGCAATTGAAGGATGGAATAGTTGGTCAGAGTTCATATGAATGGGATTGATCAAATAAGAGTTGACATGCAAGAAGCATAAACTAAAGGAAGGGAGACGAATGAATTACTGTCTGGGGTGTCATTTGCATTTTTAGTGCAATCGATGTATTTATTGTCTGAATTGACTGTTCATGTCTAGTTTAGTTATTATAGTATATAAAAACATTAAAAAAAAGAAGGTTATGAAGTAAATTGTTCAGCATCACTGGCAATTTTCCATACATTTCTATTGGTTCTTGCAGAGGCACAGAGCGCCTCTGTGATAGTCGCAAAGCTTTACATCAATTTAAATGAGCCTAATCAGTCTCAAACTTTATTGTCAATTTCCAAGATCCTAAATTAAGACAAAAAAAAACTAGGATCTTTGGTTTACTTGCCTTTTTTGTGAAACTTGTAACGAGAGAGCATAAAAGGATAAGAGTGTCGATCATATGCATAGAGTAACCATTTAGTATCCATAGAGAATCAGCTTGTCCCAAACGAAAATGGCAAATCTTTTATGGCAGATGAGAACCCATTTTGCTCAGAAAGCAGAATTGGGATAGTAAGCTCATCTACCACTTGAATTCAGTTCATCATAAATGTTGCAATGTGTTTTCAAACCAGAATTTTATCTTATTTCGGTAATGTCCTTTCTTAGAGGCACGCCGACAACAAGAAAATGTTCTTACTATTATTCATCAATTACTAAGAACTAATGTGATGTGATTAAACATAAATGAGGATCAATTAATTGGGGTAGCATACACTACATCAAAATTGTCCTTTAAGCAGCATCAAATAACCATCACAATTGGTAGGCAAAATCCAAAGAGTTCCACAAACAGATTAATGCCCAAAAGATGATATTCATTACTCTTGAATAAAGGAAGATGAATCCATCACTGCAATGATCATCATTCACAAAGGATTTTAAATGCTTTGAAACAAAGTGCTAAACTAAGCTCCATTCCTAAATAGAACAAAAGCTCACGTTTTATACATACAACAAAAGGCTCAACTACCATATACAACATTCAAAGGGACAAGAACAATACCTAGGAAATATCAATTTAAACCTTGTTAACTCGATGATGCAGCCTTAATAGCTTTCTGCAATTCACTCTCCACATCACTCATCTTGTTCGCACTCTTCTTCACTTCCTTTTCACCATCGTCTTGAGCAACAGTTTTCTTGCTCCTCCATCGCTCAAACTCGTTTGAACCATCCACAGAAGGTGTAGAAACCCTCCTCCCAAGACCCTCACTTTCCCGACGAGCTTTACTAGCTGAAACCCCAAGTCTCATATCTTCAAGACACTGCTTCATTTCCCTATTCTCCTTCTCCAACATTTCCAAATCCCTTTTCATCCATGAATACATACCTTTCAGCAACTCCAAATCCTCTTCATTTCTTCCAATACTCTTGTTCTTCACTTCCTTCACTTCCTCAACCTTCTCGATCCCAATCTTGTTAACAGTCAAATATGGCATCTTTGACCCCGCATTCGATGGCAAATTCACGGCCCACCTTACATTCACCATCGCCCTTTTTGTCACAGGAAAAAATGTTCTTGCTCTAACAGCAATTCCACCAAGAATCCCAGCTTTCTTATCATCTTTCCTCACCAATGATCTCTCTGTACCGAACACATCATTTGAATATAAACCTTTTCCATAGCCAAGCCCATCATCACCTCCCTTACGAGGTTCCAATTTCACTTCTTGCCAAACAGATGACCCATCTGGAACGAACCCATTTCCAAACTCAGAATTTGAAGGCGACCCAGGTTGGAACTGGGTTCCAGAAATGGAGTGTGACCCAGAATCCGGTTCAAGGTTAGGGTTTGATAAAGTGGCCTTGTGCAGAGAAAAGTTGCCAAATTGGGGCCTTAGATGGAGGGAGAAAGTGGGGATCACGGTTCCAGGGTTCGCGGATGAAAGAGAAAACTGAGCTGAAAAAACAAAGGGGGAGTCTTTAGGTGATCCAAAGAGGCCAAGACCAGATTTTAGAGAAAGAGAGAAAGGTATGGTTGTGGTCGGGGAAGTAGAGGGAGCGTAAGAGAGTTTGAGAGAAGGGCCTGAAGGGAAATTTGTGGAGACCGAAAATGAAGTATTTTGAGAGGAATTGTTGCTGCCGTGGGTGGTGGCCGTTGGGGTCGTGGTGGTGAGGCTGGAAATGAAGGGTTGGCTAAATATGGAAATGGGTATTTTGGCTTTTAGGAGAGGGTTCTCGTCTTCTCGGAGCTTGAGTGAGAGCTTCATTTTCTTAGTCCTGGTTGGTTATGGTTATGGGAAAAAAGAGGAAAGCGCAGTAAGGTTGAGAGAGAGTAATCCAATATCCATAGCAAAAATGATGAATTTGTTTGGGTTGGGACTTCGGAGAGACCAGAAGGGCAGGAGCCTCATGTTTCAAGGAACGAGTCTAGTGCTCGATTCATTATTGCAGTTGCACTCCGCCACTGCTAATTTCCCGCACCAAAGGTAAAGGATTTACAAGTTTGTGAGATTGTAGTTGGCCCACAAAATCATCTAGGTTGGGCTCATATAGGCTTATTCAGGAAACCACCCAAGTTCCGCTGGAACTTACTTGGGCTTGTAACCCATCTCTCTATGTGTGGGCTAAGAGGCTTGAGAAGGTCACAAGGCAGGGTTTCGACCCCTGCCACCTCTTCTCCCGGATCCTAATACCCCGTATTGTATACAAAAAAAAAAAACGGAATTCTTTCCCAATAAAGTAGAATGAAAAATTTGGACAAATATTTTCTTTCCCAATATAAAGTATAAAACTTGTTCAGTCCGTAAATTAAGGATTATACTTTCTTCTGTCATTATTTAGCCTCTCTTTCTAGAAGTTTTAGTTTTTTTTATCTGTTCCTATCATAATATTAATTGCTCTCTCCGTTTTCTGAATAATTTTTGTTTAAGGTTATTGCACAAGAATTAAGAAAGTTAATAAATCTTCTAAAATCTAGACAAAAATTGGTTATATGATTAAATTATCCTTTTCTTGAGATTCTAAATTATTTAGAAACTCATTAAAGTAACTTGAAAATAGTAAAAAGAGAGAAGGATAAAATTGGTAAAAATGCAATAAATGGTTTCTTGATTTTGTAAAATGACGAATAATACTCCCTCTATTATTCTTTATCTATCACTTTTTAGAAGGTTTTCATGTTTCTTTTTATCTGTCACTTCATAAATCCAATAAAGTATTAACTTTTTTTTTTCAATGTTACCCTTGTTTGTCTCTATTAAATGAAAGAGATATAAATGTGGAGAGAGATAAAGATAAAATAGGAAAGTCAAGATAACTATGTATGGAATTTTACACCATACGTTAATTGGGATAGATAAATATGAATATGGGAAGTAAAATGAGTTTTGCTACATGACCCGTATAAAACTATTATGCTGCCTATACTCTGCCTGATGTGCTCTTCACCAATTAGTCCCATTCATTTTTTATTCTAAAACCTTACCACTTTTAAAAAGAGAAAATTTACCCTAAATAAGGTAACTTATTAAATGTTGGGCTAAACTTTTGTTATATACGTTAAAGTTGGACAAATCAAAAAAAGATATTTCAAATTGACTATAGACAAAATAGTTTTAAATAAGTCAAGAAGTATTTTTTAATATAATAATTTCGAGTTAGGCGTTGCAGCATCTAAAGGGAAAGGCTAAGATTTATTTTGTTTGTAACTTGTAGACCTAGCAATTCGTATTTTCGTGTCATATTCGTGTCGTATAAACATATTTCATTAATAGCCATTAACCCAAATACTAACACGACACGATTAATTTTCGTGTCGTATCGTGTAAATATATACCATTAACAGCAATTTGGCCAAACACTAACATGACACGATTAGCTTTCGTGTCGTATTATCGTGTCGTGTAAACAAGTATGATTAATTAAAATTATTATATTATCCCTATAATAAATAAAAAATTCATAAAATTCAATATATTTTCAATTATATTAAAGGTAATTGTGTTTAATGTGTTTTAGGCGTTTTAATCGTGTTTGACATGGTTAAGACACAAAACACGTTTAATTTTAATCGTGTTGACACAATTAAAACACGGAACACGTTAGGGCTAAACACTAACACAGTAACTTCGTGTCGTTCACGTATGGTGTCAACGTGTCATGTCCAAAATTATCAGGTCTAGTAACTTGTATGGCCAACTAAACACTTTTTCTTTCCGATTACGTAAAAATAGAAATAAAGATAACATAGCTATATGTTATCAAACAATATGAGGAAAAAAATTTGAAAATCAATTTGAGATTAATTTCATATTAAAAATAATACTTTTGAATTATTTTATTTATTTATTTTTTGTTACAATACTTTTACCAATAATCCAAATCCAAAATGGATTTGGAGAGAGGTAATTAATTCATTCACAAAATAACAAATCTTCTACCTCAAAAATTTAATAAATAAGTCGAATTACCTATTTATAATAGGATTGGTACGTAAATTACCTATTTCTATTAGGATTTGTACATGTTGTGTGCTATATTATAAATAGGCTTATGGACATATGAAATTCAACTAAGTGAAAACCCTAATTATTTTTGTTTTAGTTTTCATCTCTTTTTCAATTCATAAGCCCAAACGCTTAATCTAAGGCTCTAATCTATATAGAGACCATGGTCGGAACAGGTAGCGATAAGAAATCAAGAAGCTTCGATGACAATGATGACAATTTGAGCAATCCACCCGATTGCATCCTTCATTACATCTTCTCTTTTATTGATACTAACTTCTGTGTCCGAACCTCTACACTATCCAAGAGTTGGAATCACCGTAGAGTGTGGGCGTCTCTTTCTGACCTAAATTTTGATGAACGATATAAAAGAATAGAATCAAATGCTATCTGCTTCAACAACTAGGTGCTAGACGTCTTATCCCATCGTGATCATGATCTTTCAATCAACAAGTTTACTGTGGGATTAATTCTGACAACAAAAGCTTCTCGAGAAAAATTTTAGCTTACATGAGTCCCACAAGATCCCACATCTTAGTGTCAAGTTTGAAGGAGGGAGTGGAGGTCCTCAAGCTTTTTTCATTGATCTCATTCTTAGTTCATGCCAATCTTTGAAAACCCCGGAGCTGACAACCTACAAAATAGTTCTATCAAACTTAAAGTACGATTGCCATTGTACATCAACATTGACTACTTTGTACCTAACCGAGTGTGATTTTTCTTCTGCAAAAAAAAAACACCCTTGATCCTTTACAAGCTGTGTCAATTTGAATGTATTGCACCTAGAAGATTTAATTGGAAGATTTTTTAGGGATATTGCTTTATGGGTAAGTAGACTTGTGGGCCAAGAAATCTATTGGGAATAGGGTTTCTTGTTTGCCAAGTTTATGTGAGTATAAATAGTGATGGTCTCATTAGGGTTTGGTATGGGAGAAAGATGTAAGTAGAGTTATAGGGTTTTGGGGTGAGACATCCCATAGGACAAAAAGATGGTCCTATGGGTGTGTATGATTGTGTATGATTGTTAGATTGTTAGAAACCGAGCGAGTGTGCTCAAGATTGTTTGTTTGGATGGGTTTGTTTGATTGCTTGGATAATTAGATTGTGAGTGAGTGCTTGAGTGTGGATTGATTGATGTTTGATTGTAACTCCTATAACTAGTGGATCTTTTCTCTCATCCGTGGATGTAGGCAAATTGAGTGCCGAACCACGTAATTTCTTGTGTCTTATTTGGATGTTTTACTGTTTGAGAATGCTTCCGCTTACATGATTGGTTGGATAGCTGATTGATTGAGGTTTGAGACCTAACAGGTTGCATATTTTTAGAAGGGGTTATTTTGAAAATAACAAGTCTTCAGCTTTCCAGCTTGGCCATAACTAGCTTGGAGGTAAAACATAAAGCAGAAGGAAAGCATGACGATATCATGAAAATTGAAATTTGGGCACCAAAACTCCTATCATTCAGCCTTAAGCTATACATGCCTCTTGATTTCTCTGGTCTTCACCTTCTTGTTTTGGAAAATCTGGACATTCAATTTACTCTCGCAATTAACGACTATTGTACAACTTTTTAGTACTTGATGAATATGTTCAGAGGGTCTCATCAGGCACAATCTGTTAAGATTTGCTCTAAAACCGTTCAGATCCTTCATCTGATTCCTGGTGCTCTATTAAAGCTACACCATTCTCCATTTACCTGACTAAAGACTTTGAAAATAATGATGAGAGGCAAGAGTTGCTTGCTTAACAACATTCCTGATAATGTGTTGTCCTACTTTTTCAGTAGTCTTAGTTCCGTTGAAAACATATTATACGAGTAATTATCAATTAAATTGAACTTCTGAAGATATTTATCTAAGATTTTGCAGTATTTCTGTTCTTAACTTTATTGTCGTAGTTCTTGTTCTATTCTTCTACATTTATAACCCATATCTCTATGTGATCATTCATAACATGGAATGAAATTAAACAGAAGGAGCTAATAAGGCAATGCCTCCAGATAACAATACACAATAGTCACACTTCAGAGTTGTCGGGAAGAGTAATAAGAAGACACTTTGGAGTTGTCGGGAAGAGTAATAAGAAGACACTTTGGAGTTGTTGGGAAGAGTAATAAGAAGAGGAGCTAATAAGGCAGCACACTAGGCAGCGGCTCAAGGACAATTGGGGATGTGCTTGGTAGAGTTAGCAAACAGGCTACCATCCTTATTGGTAGGAATTTTGAGTCATGGACTTCATGCACCACCTCGAATTTTTGTTTTTAGCTTAGTAAATTCAAGGGTTTTCTATCTTGTGTAATCTGCTAAGTGTGACTATTGTGTATTGTTAGTCTGATTGTTAATGAAATCATTGTTTTTGCCCAAAAAAAAGACTATTTTGTTTGATTTATAGTGCAAACACTGACCATAGTGTGCATTTTTTCATTGTTAGGCTCTCATGAAGTTTCCTGACCTATTGGAACTTCAAGTTTCTACATTTTCAAGGTTGAATATCTTGAAAGTGAAATGTTCGTTCTCTGTTTGGATACCCAATGTTGTTGTCACAGGCTCACGCTTTAGGATCTCGCCCCATACGACCTTAGGCAAGCTCTCACGGCTTGTATGCCTAAGTCAACCTTACTCTCCTCTCGTTGGAGTTTCCTGACCTATTAGAACTTCAAGTTTCTCCATTTTTCAAGGTTGAACACCTTGAAAGTGAAATGTTCGATCTCTGTTTGGATACCCGATGCTTTTGTCACAGGGTCAAGCTTTAAGATCTTGCACCGTGTGGCCTTAGGCAAGCTCTCACGGCTTGTATGCCTAAGTCAGCCGTACTTTCCCCTCGTCAGAGTGTGAAACAAGTGAAACACAAAGGAAAGCCAAGTAGTCTTATGAATTTAGGAAGAATGCTAAAAGTGCTCTTTATGGAATGACTCTTTCATTACCTTAAAATTCTATTGTTACAATCCATTACAACCCATGTTAATAGGAGGTGACCCCTTTATATAGGCATTCCACCTCCTCAATATGTATTTCATATTGTGTCACTTGTTACTATCCTATGATGACAAATGTCAATGCTGCATTGTGCCAAGTGGCAGTACCCCCCTAGCCATATACACATAGACTTATCTTTATCTGGATTCATCCTAACCTATCTAGATAAAGCTTATCTATTCTATCTAGATAATACCTATCCATGATTATCTAGATATTTCTACACAATCCCACAAGTTGTCAGGCAAGTTACCAACTTGCACCACTCTTTCCACTTGTACAACTTGCCCCACTTGCACATGATTCCATAACCTTCCACAAGGTTCCAAGGTGTCCTAGAACTATCTAGTCACCTCTTTAGTCAAATTGTCCACATTTGGCTCGTGTGCCGGTCACTGCTGCGTGACATGCTTGTCTCCCACGCACAAATTGGTCACATGGCTTCATTCCTTGTTTCTACATAGATTGTAATGAGTGGCAATTGTATTTGACATCACTCGACAACTGAAAGTTTCTTACTTTCCTTTGCCCCTCTGTTTTCCACATCAGTTTCTGAAGTTAGTACAACAAAAGAAAATCTTGGTTTTTAGTTTTTTTTTTCTTTCCCATTCTTTTTTTCTTTTGTGTGTTTATTTTTCTGATTAATTTTTGTTCTATTCTTTTATATCTACTGATGATCTGCTAGTTATTTAAGTCCATCATCAATATAAAACAGGTGGCTTTATCACTCCATCTCGTTTGTTTGCACTCCTGCACCGCCGTTAACATAGAATTACATTTTTAATCAATTCAATTCAGTGACAACGTAAAGGGCTGTAAGTTCTGTCCCAAAATTGGATCAAAACTCGCAAATAGGATTGTGTTTTTGGGCTGGTGACATATTTGGACATATGGGCTCCAACCCAAGATACATAGGTTATTACAACTTTCGAAGAAAATTTTTAAGAAACAAGAGAAGGTTTGAATTCTCAAAAAAAAAAACGACAGAAGGTTTGTTGTTTTTAGTGTTTGTGAGAGGACGTGAAGCACGTGAGTTCAATCTCTTTATGCGAAGAAGATCAGTATCCCACTGTTAGCGCCTCCACTAACACGTGACTCTGTGGGTTAATGGGTACCCGATAAAGAAGGGAGTCGCTATGGATGCAGGACACGTGCCCCTTTGATAGAAGAAGCTGCCGCTTTGCTGGCTTTGCAGGGACCAGACCAGGTCCCTTCCTTTGACTGGTCCAAACTTAATAACCATATGTAGCCGTCGAATGGAGATTGGAGGATGGATAAATGTGGCAAAGATCGAAGCGGCTAGAGTTCGTATATCAGGCAAGTGCCTTTTGATATTTTCTCTCCGTCGGGAAAGAAAAGATCTTTCTGCCACGTGGCGTCCAGGTTATGGCAAATATACTCTTATTTTTGTCACCACTTGCTCCATTGTGCGCGTAAATTTCACTAATACAAAATGGAGTTTTTTTAAAGCAAGAGGAGAAATTTTTTTAACTAAAAGTAAAACTTACTTAAGGCATGGTGTGATAGTAGTTAGTACCATAGTTTTCATTTCAAGGAATGCTGTATGTAATATAATTCAATTATTTTATCAAAAAATACAATTCAATTAATTTATCCTACATAAAATTTTTCCTATTTACTTTGAAATCACATTTCTATGATATTCCATTAGAAAATTTTATTAAATATTAACAAATATATTGATCTAATACTAGTTGGTTTTTTATTCTCTTTTTTCTCATTAAAAAGGAAAAGGAAAAAGAAAAGTAAGAGTATGTATGATACGCGGTGTGTCGCGAGTGGGATTCAGGCTGCCCTTTCAGTGCACCCTACTGCCAACGGGACCGAACCGGACCCACGAGAACTAGCCCTAACCTAAGTCCTAACTGTCTGTCTTGGTATCTAAGAGAGATAGGGAGCGAGGGCTCTCTGCGCTAAGTGGTACGTTCAGTTCTAACTCAAAAACCACTCTTTCTGCTCCTCGCATTTTCTTTTCTAACTTAAAAATCTCCACTTGCCAGTTGTCACTTTCTTCTCTCTCTGTTTTTTTCAGGGGTTCCCTAAGTTCTCTTCTTCTTCTTCCTCTGTTTCACTACCGAACCAAACAAGCACAAAACAAGTTCAAATGGCAACGATTACTACCTTAACCGACGCTGCCTCCGCCTCCGCCTCCGCCGATTTATCGTCTTTCCGTAACATAACTGACCTTTCTCTGTTCGAATCCGAAATCCATCGGACTAAACGACGTCTCTGTTTCCGTAGAGGAGATGCTGCAGCCTTTTCCATCAGATCCATGAAGAACACTCCAACTCAAAACAACCAAGCTGCCACTCTCACCTCCTCCAACGGCCGTTTAAATGCCGTCGGTTCCGTTCTTTTCCTTTCCAATTATGTTTTTAATCACTCTTCTTCGCTTCCTTGTTTATTTCTTTTCCACTTTTCAGGACAAGCTGAGCTCCACGGTTGAGGTTTTAGACGGCGGGGCTTTGGGACATGTCACAATGAACTCGAGCGCTCGGAGGAAAACTAAGATTGTTTGTACAATAGGTCCTTCGACGAGCTCACGTGAAATGATATGGAAACTGGCTGAGGCTGGAATGAATGTGGCACGACTGAATATGTCTCATGGGGATCATGCTTCGCACCAAAAAACAATTGATCTCGTTAGGGAATACAATGCTCAATTTCAAGACAAAGTTATTGCCATAATGCTGGACACCAAGGTACCATCCATTTATGGACATATTTTCAATGTTAATTACAACTTCCCAATGCATTGAAGGAAGATACTAGGAATCTTTTCCCCTGTTTAAAAGCAACATTAACTCTGGCAATTAGGGAATTTTTTTGCAGAACCCCAAGTTTTATTGGATGTTGATATCTCCATTTTGTTTTCCTTTTATGGTTGGTAATTAAAAGTTTTTGGCCCATTAACTGTGATAATGTTAATTTGTTGTTTATAAAGGGTCCTGAGGTTAGAAGTGGCGATGTACCCCGACCAATACAGCTTAAAGAGGGACAAGAATTTAATTTCACTATCAAAAGAGGAGTTAGCACTGAGAATACTGTTAGTGTGAACTATGATGATTTTGTGAACGATGTGGAAGTTGGAGATATACTACTGGTAGACGGTGAGAACATGTTCTTTTTGACATTTATATAATCCGGGTTTTGTCTTTTGTTTTAGAATCTTTGTTTTGAATGTATAGTGGTATGATTAGGAACCGTTGAAATAGGTTTTATGAATTGTTCTTATCGAAGATGCAATTAATTGTTATCAATGTCCTCTTGCAATCGACAAAATCTTTGTCCTTTATCCTCTTTGTTTTTGCTGGCTGCGTGTTTAGTTATGAAAGTTTTGATCTGTAATTTGGAACTTTTCGCAAGTTTTTACTCGTATATATAACTTAATGTGTCGCTTTATGTCTCTATATGGCAGGTGGAATGATGTCACTAGCTGTGAAATCAAAGACAAAGGACTTGGTTAAATGTGTAGTAGTTGACAGCGGAGAACTAAAATCAAGGCGCCATTTAAACGTACGTGGAAAAAGTGCAACTCTGCCATCAATAACAGGTTATTTTCTGTTCTAAATGCGAAGGTTCCGCTTTGAAGTTTTACTTCCTTATACATGTCCTATTTTGTTCCACTTTGAATGGTATACTTCTTGTTTACAGACAAAGATTGGGAAGATATCAAATTTGGGGTGGACAACCAAGTTGATTTTTATGCTGTTTCTTTTGTGAAGGATGCTAAAGTGGTCAATGAGTTGAAATCGTACCTGAATGGTAAGGTTTTTATGGTTGATCTTGTTACACTATGATGGGTGCATATAATCAATGCTTCATGTATTTCTAACCATTTCTAATACCAATTCTCTTGCAGGCTGCAATGCAGATATTCACGTCATCGTGAAAATTGAAAGTGCTGATTCTATACCAAATCTTCACTCGATAATTTCCGCATCTGATGGGGTTTGTTTCAGTATTCTTGATTCATTTAGAACATGTCTACGGTCTTGAAAAGCTGTATAAGGACAAATTGAGTGAGTTTGGTGTCTCCAATTTTCAATTGAACCTTAATTGTTCTCATGAACATTATAGGCAATGGTTGCTCGAGGAGACCTAGGGGCTGAACTTCCAATTGAGGAGGTCCCTTTGTTGCAGGTAATTTTCAATTTTTGATCGTGTTTGAAGATCTTATAGAGTCAATAGACAATAGTGTTATTACGTCGTACCCAGACCGGTAATGTTTAGATTCTGGGATGAATATCAGTTTCCATTTGCACAAATAACAGCTTGTCCTGTTGGTATCTGACAGGAAGACATCATCAGAAGGTGTCGTAGTATGCATAAACCTGTAATAGTGGCAACTAACATGCTTGAGAGCATGATTAATCATCCCACACCAACAAGAGCAGAAGTTTCAGACATTGCAATTGCCGTTAGAGAAGGTGCGGATGCAATTATGCTTTCCGGAGAAACTGCACATGGAAAGTGAGTTAACTTAGCTTAATTTCTCATTTTGTTTGTTGGGCTTTTCGACAGCATGAACATGTTTGGTTGAACACAAATATTGTCTTTTTGGCTTTATATGGGACAAAGCTCCAGCGAGAAGGCAATAGCTAGTCCATTCATGTTAGATTCTAAATGTTCTACTTTATCATTGTTAAGAATATTGGGCCTCAACTGCTTCAATTCCTATGATGAATTGTTGACATTAGTTGATCCATTCAGATTAGATTCTAATATTTGTAGATCTTACTTTTTAGATAAATTAATCTATTATTTACCCCATGATAGTTCTGGTTAGTTTCTCGAGTAACTAATTTTTTCATTCATGACATTGACTGAAGGTATCCAATTAAAGCCGTTAAAGTTATGCACACTGTGGCATTGAGGACTGAGTCAAGTCTTCCAGTAAGCATTATGCCTCCAGTTCGTTTTAGCGCTTACAAGGTAATCATTCTTCAAAACTAACTACATGTCATTGAAGTTGTGTGTGTTTCCATGTTGCCCTTATGGTAATATGGATATTTGACGTCAGGCTGAAGAGAGCTGAAAGTTTTATCTTTTCTAGTTCTCTTATTTTTCAATATCTACTCTCTAGTCCTTTTATTATATAATACCTTTTTCTAATTTGCACCCAATCTAACCACATTTAGGGCATTCTTTTGCAGAGTCATATGGGTGAAATGTTTGCTTTCCATTCCACAACTATGGCTAACACCCTTAATACGCCTATCATTGTCTTTACAAGAACAGGATCCATGGCTATACTATTAAGTCATTACCGTCCCTCCTCATCAATCTTTGCCTTCACAAACCAGTGAGTTTTAGTAGCTGCGGCATATTCTTTTCCTATTATTTGGATTGATTTGTGCTTGGTTAACGGTTTTGCTTTATCATGTATGTTGGTGTTATATAGCATCATAATTCTAGTGTTTGAGTTTGGTAAAACTACATTAGGGAAAATATCCCTGACATTCTCCTTACTGATAACAGCATGGTTATTGAACTAAATTAGGTATTTTAATTTAGAACTTATGTCCATTCCCTCCCCTTCCCTGTTCTCATTTCAGTGCCATAATGTTCATTCTTGCCAGGGAAAGGATTAAGCAGAGACTGGCACTTTATCAAGGTGTGATGCCCATATTTATGCAGTTTTCGGATGATGCAGAGGAGACCTTCTCCAGAGCACTCAAACTGTTAATGGTTAGTGCTTAACAGTGTTTCCTTTTTCTTCAAAAGAAAATATATTCCATCTTGAGGGTAGGATCAACACATGGCTACCCTATCTGGTATATCCTTATAAGGGCTATAGCTGTTGGGGAGCCAATTTAGGGGGCTTAGACATAGCTGCTCACACAGGCAATGAGCTGGCTCCTCAAAATGGTCTAATCCATACCTAAGAGTATAAGGTAAAAAAGGCATTTGGTTCTAGAAGCAATGGTATGAGTTTCTTGCGCTTCGCAGATGGAATAAAGCGCAGCAAGATCCAAACTCTTTCTCTTTTGTTGACCAGAGCCTTTGCCACTAATCCCCCAATCATTGAATGGTTTTCCATTTAGATCATTACTTCATACAGGTAAACATTTCTCTCATACAATTTTTCAATGTTTTAGGAGAAGGATTTGCTGAAGGAGGGAGAGCATGTTACTCTTGTCCAAAGTGGAGCACAACCAATCTGGCGTCAAGAATCCACCCATCACATCCAAGTTCGGAAAATTCAAGCATAATTTTATGGTTATGAAGAGTGAAGTCGCTTTTTCTTGTGATAGAAATTACTCGGTGATAGTACATTATGGACATATGGTTTTAGTTTATTTCAATGTTGTAATTTTGTCGAAGTAATAGTTAGAGAACTTTTCTTTTGGGTAAAGAAAATTGAAAAACAAAATCTAGTTTTTCGCTGATATTTTTTGTTTTCGAAGAAAGCTTTTGTTGATGAAAGAATTCAGATGTAACAAAAGCATGTCAAAGATTTTCATTTCATTTTTATCATAAAAAACTTACCTGGTAATCAATGCTAAATAGGTTTGATAAATGTGATGATGGATAAAGCTGAGCACGATTGGCTTAAGGAAAATCTGTACCCAATAGAAGGAAAAGGGCACTACCACTTATAATCAAGGTGGCAGCTTTCTTCTGCAGAGAACTTACCGTAATTTACAAAGAGATAGAATTATCCAATTAGAAGAGCCTAGAAGCACATATGTTAATTCCCGCCTCTATGTGCTCTCTGAATCAACATCTAAAACAGAAAAACTGCGTTAACGTGATGGGAATTTAAGAGAGTTGAGAGGAAAAACGTTTTCTCTCTCACAATGCCCATTGTTCTTTTCAACATTTAACTCTCAACAAAGTGCTGGGGACTATCCTTCTCTGTACCCAATCCCTCATTATTGTTATAATATAAACTGTTATTATAGGTTTTAGCATGTGTATACATCACAATTTCAAGCTACCTTGCTCGCCATTTTCTGCACTTTTTCCTTCCAGTTTGATACATTTGTACCACCGGGCACATGCTACGTAGACAACCAAGTCAATTGTTGTTAGGCCAGCTAAGAGGAAGTAGAACCTATCTAGGTGACCTTTGTTGAGATTGCCTGGAATCCATCCTGGCATGTGATCTTCAGTTGAGATCTTCATAACCATGGTTACAAGCAAGCTACTAACATAGTTCCCCAGTGAGATTGATGTCATGCAAAGGGCACTGCCAAAGCTTTTGAGTCCATCCGGGGCCTGTGCGTTGAAGAACTCCAGCTGACCAACATACATGAAAACTTCAGATGCTCCTATGAATGCATATTGGGGGACTTGCCAAAAGATGCTTAAGGAGCTCGAGCCTTCACAATGGGTGCAGTTTTTATCGGCATACTTAAGTCTGTAGCATTCAACAATTCCGGCTGAAACCATTGCCAATATGGCTATAACAAGGCCGATTCCCATTCTTTGAAGCTCGGTAAGTCCTCGAGAATCCTTTTTTCTTATCCTTCCCACCAGTGGATCAAGAACTCTCCGGTAAAGAAATATGAAAAGTGCCACACTGAGAATGTCAAAGCTGGACATGCTTGCTGGTGGGATCCTGAAACTTGAGATCGTAGTCTTCATTGCAGCACCTTGCTCAACAAAGAGGGAGGCCATTTGTGTGAAGACCACCGAGTAAATTATGGTGCAGAGCCAGATTGGGAGTAGTCTTAGTATGCATTTAACTTCTTCCACTTGTGAAACTGGGCAGAGACGCCATGGACTGTAAACGCCCTTCTTCTGGTCATCAACATCTCTTGTAGATATGTATGCTGCTCTGTCCAAGAACCTATACAAGACCAGTTAATAATTAACATTGTGAATGAGCTGTAAGCTATAATATAAACTTGCACTTGGTTTAGTTCCAAACTTGGATTCTGTTTTACTGATGCTTACTTGAATTCATCGGTGTGGAGAATTTTTCTGTTGCCGCCCATGGAAGAGTCGTTTCTATCCCCATCATACAAGTCGTCTGCATCTGGTGGCATATCAACGCTACATTTCTTCGTAGCTGAAACTATGACTTGAGAGAACCTGGAGAGAGGGTTTCCGCTTGGCTTGAAGTGTCTGTACCTTGTTGTTCCTGCCAGAAACAAAACAAGTGCTGCAAAGGCAGAGCCTGCAGACGCCCAGAATCCAAGTGCCCACATCCCTTCATCCTCAAAATACCCCAAAACGGTGTTGGAGAAAAGAGAGCCCAGGTTCAGCGCTAGGTAAAAGTAGCTAAAAAAGGCCACCTTGGAGTGCCCTTCCTTGGGGTCTTCTTCATCAAACTGGTCAGCCCCAAATGTAGCAATGTTGGGTTGATACCCTCCATTTCCTAGTGCAACCAGATAGATGGAGAGGTAAAACAGGGTAATCTCCCAGCCCGAATGTGACCCGCATGGAGTTTCTTGATTCCCGCAGTCTTTTGGTCTGATCAAGAAAATGAATGATGATAGCGACAGCGACACCAAACCCTGCGTGACATTTAGAGGTATACGAAATAAGAATCATGAGCAAATGATTTTACTCTGTTTTAATATATTTTCTTTTCATTTTTCTCAAGGGAGCCCTGGAGCTGGAATAGAAATGAGAGTTAGTTGCTTACAACAACAAAGATGACTTGAAAGATGGCACAGGTTTTGTATCTTCCCCAGTAGGAATCGCTGAGGAAAGCACCAACCAGGGAAAAAATATAGACGGTTCCAGTCCATTTGCTAACATTGTTAGCAGCATCAGCATTGTTTTGCCCCAACACCCTTGTCAGGAAAAGCACCAAGTTCACCCCGACCCCGAAGAAAGCTAGTGTTGCCAACCCTTGGTTCACTGTTTAATTCATTCCAAAAAGTAAAAGAAAAATATTATGAGCATTAATGAAACAAAGAAATTTTCAAAGATATATACAAAGATTATTATGGTGCATGTGACAGAGTGAGTCTTTCACTTTCACGTCAAGATCAAGTGAAGGTTCCCCTCAGGCCAGATACTTAGTTACGTAAGGCAACAAAACCTAAAACTACAGGAATCGTTAAATGGTTGCTTTGAAATTCTCTTCTATCTAGCCAGCCTTCATTTATAGTGGTCAGATTTCACGAATTCCTAGCTAAAATCTAAATTATTAGTCTTAGATGAAACACCCCAAAGTCCCAAACTAATGAGTGGCCTGTCGTTTTCTTGCATGTGCAAAAAAATGAAGGCTCATGATTTCTCTCATGATCTCTTGCAAAAATCTTATTTAATCATCTTGTTTTCCAAGGTTGGTTTCATTATGAATTTTCACCCTTCACGTGCATTTGATATCACAAACTTAGCAACTCGAAAAGTACACGCATATACTCGTCGACACACCCAAATTCCTATCGACTCTCTAACAATCAAGAGTTAAAATAAAATATCATCGAAAACCCAAACCCAAAATGGAAAAAGGAAAAGAACAATAGCAAGCAAGTTTAGCACCTCAAAACGTGTCCAGCTTCATCATCTAGCTCTACATGCAATTATGGATATGGCTAAGTCTCTGTCTCTTTCTTAATTGCTTCTTCGACTTGTACTTATTTTAAGTGATTTGTCAAGTCATTAACCTAATTTAAGTGGGAGATTCGATGCACGTTAACAAAAAGTGCATGCCTTAATTTTGCTTTTGGCACACATGCATTCAACAAATTCAAAAGATTAAGTAAATTAATGAATGAAAACGAAACTAGAACTAGACGAAGTCGATTTCATTGATATCAATTGTCGCTTTATATGGATTTGAGTTTCGCGGATGAAGACAGAGATGAAATGATTTTGATAGTGTAGTAGGTACTAGGCAGTAGAGAACTCGATTAACAGGGTGGAGTTTTGGGGGGGGGGGGGGGGGCTAATTTTTTTTGGTATGCTAATGACAGGAGACACGTGGCAAGAACCCACGACATCCGAATGTCATCGGACCGGGGATGATTACGTGTCGGGCACGTATTTCTCTTAAATTGCATGCTCCCTCCCATCATCTGTCTCTTTTTATTTTGCATGTCGTTTAGTTAAGGCAATTGCAAAACTGGCAACAATCCAAAGCAACCTGCTAACCTATATTTGCTCCCAAAGAAACATGCATGCAGAGGTCCAAACACATGTTTTTGTTCTTCAGTTCCAAAAACTTACACGTTTCTTCATTTCCCTTTGTCTTCTTCTCCATTTTTGGATACTGAAAACTCTCAGCTTCCCTTTTCTGATAGCTTATCCTAAAGAAGCCCTCTGCGCAGATAATTATCTCGCTTTCTCTGTACAAGCATCCTTCCCCTACCTATAATTTTATCCTATATATTTACCTTAATTAATTAATATTATGTGATTAAACGTTAAATTGTTATTGTTGTAATTATGAAAAGCTGAAAATAAGGAAGAGGAAAATCTAACTGTGAAATGAAATATACTATATGTGTAGAAGGATTATATATTCTTTAGTGCGTTGGAAGTAAGCAATATATAAGAGAGTATAGCAATAATGAAGATAGAGATTTGCCCCATTATATTGCATCCACGACATTAGGACTTGTGAGTGTGGATTTTGGACTCATCTTTATATATAAGGAACGAAAAGCCTAAGTACTTGAGGATTTAAGAAGAACGAGAGGGAAAATTCCAAATTAAATATGGTGATCATTAATGGTTTATCTGTTTCATATTTAGTGGTGAAATTTGGAGCTTACAGAGAATGATAACTCCAGCAGTCCATTGCCCTGATTTCGCTTTGATTGCAGGGCGACCATGCCAGTCAATAGTGCCATCTTGGGTGCATGCTTCTTGTTCTTCTTTCAACTTCCCCTGCTTTTTTTTGAAACAGAAAGACGAAAGGGTAGATTAATAAATCATATCGTACCCATTATCATAATATCAATAAAAAATGGTTGAAAAAGGATTTTAGTAATTTTAGCATTGCATGAATGCATCTATCATGTCTTTGCATCAGTGAATAACTAGTAGTTTTTCTTTAGTTTCTTGCTTATAATGATATCCTTTTTACTTAATGAAAAGCATAAAATAAAAAGGGAAATATAAACGAAGAGAGGAAACTGGAAACTTAATAGTTTTTGGAAGGCAATTGAACATTGATGATGGTTGAGAAAAATATCTATATATATAGTAGGATATAGTTCACTGGTTTTTTTAGTAAAGACGAAGAAACTACAACGCACTTAGCCTTTTACTGACCTCCTTACACACCTCCAAGCAAGCCATTGAAATTTCTTGTGCAAAAAAGAGAAATTTTGGTGGTGTAATGCAGAAGATGAGAGCAGGGGAAGAAGGCTGTGAAAGAAGAGGTGAGATACAAAAGAAGAGCACTATGGGCAGTTTGGGAGAAGAACGAGGAGAGGAAGGGTGTATAAATAGAGAGTGGGAAGGTGATATGAACGGTGGAGATTTGGATGGGAAAAGAGAGCACGCCCACATGGCCAAATCGTCGAAGAAATATTATAAGATGCAACATGTTTGGACTGAGACAGTGATGTGTAAATTAATATTGAAGGTTATTTTTCTTGGGGTTTTTGGTTTTTGGTTTTTGGGGGGGTGGAGGAATGTTTAACCTATCATTTTTCCTCCAATAGTTATTAGTTTGGATTGAATTGATGGAGAATATGGGCTTTCCTTTTTCATTTTGGGTCCCTCTCCTATTATCCATGATGTGTCTCTCAATGGTTTTGATTTGATAATGACAGAATTGAGAGAGTTGCTTTAAATGGTTTCCAATAATCTCTGCCCTGGAAAATTTAGTCCCAACTTGAACATTTTCCCAACTCCCAAAGTAGAAAAAATTCAGTTTAATTCAAACCACATCTCGTCGCTAGTTACAAGTTACAAAATCAGTATATATGCTTCGAATTCATGCCCCATGGAATGGAATAATTAAACTTTAATCTCACTTATTGGGGTTAATTAATCAATTTCACTATCAGATATTATATCTAGAAGCATACTTTTAAGGAAACAAACGAATAAGTTCCATGATGAAGCTGAAAACTTTCAAGTGCTCATCTGTGAAAACTGGTTTTCTACTGTAGAGTATCGATGAGTAGGTTTTATTAGGCGCCTCAACTGACAAGGAATAAGAAGTTTGATTCTGTATACTTAGTAAGAATTCAGACATTTTCTAGTGGAATATCAGTGAATTAATTAATAATCACATGCTTTGATGTGCATCCGAACGCCTTTTCCTATTTGCCACTCAAATTATTATCAGAGGATATGATTCCCAAAACTCATCATCCCCAGCTATTGTCTCCTCGACAACACGAGATCAAATTAATGCAGCTATAGTTTCTGTGCTTAGTGGGAACAAGGGCATGCAAATTTGATACCCTCTCTCAATAAAGTGAAAATAAAATACTACTTATTATTGTTGAATTATAAGCCTAATAATACAGCTTTGTTTTAAGACTTTGTCGACCTCAAGTTGCTAATCAGACATTCTCCTGAGACATCCTGGATATGCTGCTCAACTAATCCCTTATTTATTCTCTTCCAACTGCATAATTACAACCCCTTTATCCAGAAATATTCCATGATACATGTACGAATAATAAAGGAATTTCTAAATATTACCCACTAGAATTCGTGGCCATCTTTAGTTTCTGAGTTCTGAGCAAGATCGAACTTGAGGACCGATTAGAATAATACTAGAAATAATATGCAAATACGTACTACCATTTTGTTTGAAAAGTTGAAATTTAAAATTTGAATATAGTAGTATATAACAAAATTACTTGATCTTAATTAAATTAAGCTAGTTTCACTGATTTGATTCTGCATTAATTAGTACATTCTGGCCACTGCCTCCTCTCTCACACCACATGCACGCCACAATTAAGACAGGACTACAAATGCTGGCCTAATTAACATTATAAATTCCGAGCTTTATTATAGTAATATGAAAAAAGACACATGTTTTAAGCTTCGCTTATAAGATTTTTTTTTTCCCCTCCAACTCTTTCGACAAGACAATCTGCATGTAGGAACAAGCATTTGTGTTAATCAATATTTTGTTAATATTAGAAGAAAAAGAAAATTTGTTAAACTGTTGCAGCAATTTGGGATCGATTTATTGTGGCTGTAAGATTCCAAATTAATCATCTTTATAACTCTTTTTTAAAAGAAAAAAATTGGGTGCTGAATATATGTCTTTGCTGTCTGAATTGGAGCATTAAATACCTCAATAATTAGGAGGATCAAAGACTTCACAAATGAATGAATATGCATGCAACACCCACTTGATTGATCTTCCTGATCAGAATAAGGATCTCTCAATAGTATCAAGTTGACGAGAAATTATTAGGTAGGTCGGGCTTATCATGTTATTTATAGGTCCGATCAATGAAGTTGTGACAACTCAAAAAATTTTCTAAAATTAAGGTACTAATTTGATAAAGGTTTAGCCCCATGTTATAAACAAAGAGAATTTAAAAGGTAAGTCCTTAAATTTAGAGTATAATTATGATAAGATTTTAGTAATTATATGATAATCTTTGAGACAACTGTATTGATCGGGTTTATAGATGATATGGTAGGTCCAGCCTACTTAATAATTTCTCCAAGATGCTTGATGGCCTCTTTGATCTTTCTTTCTTTGGAATTTGGTATTTTTCATTCACATTTCTATATATACATATGGATATGTCAATGTCCAGATTTAGTTAAAGTAAAATCCAATAAAGTCAGATTTTCCCTGTTAATTAAACAACCCCAACACCCCCAACCCCGCCCCTTCCTTTTTTTTTTTGGTGGGTTTGGGTGCTGTACAGAATGTGAAAGAAACTGCCCTTTCCCTTAGTTGTAAAGTCCATTTTTGTACGAAGTGCAATCCATATGCATACGTGCTTTTAACAAAAATGTAATTAATTTAGACCTTCGTTTTTTTGGATAAGCAAATTTTCCATTCATCCAAAAGAGGCAGTAATACTGCTACAAATCAATATAAAAACTGTCTAAGAAGACAGTAAACAATACAGGTCACCAAGTAAAAAACCATACACAAAAAAATTAGAAGACTATTCAGTTAAGAATAGTTTCCCCTGTTAAGTAAGCTATTCACCAACAAAAAATATATCCAGCCCCCATTGTATGCGGAGCATTTCATTAACTGTATCACTTTCTATACCTGTCAGTCCAGTTAATC
This sequence comes from Microcos paniculata, assembly GCA_030664755.1. Classification (NCBI taxonomy): domain Eukaryota; kingdom Viridiplantae; phylum Streptophyta; class Magnoliopsida; order Malvales; family Malvaceae; genus Microcos; species Microcos paniculata. The sequence continues at coordinate 41,858,395 of CP131460.1, forward strand.
TAAATCGGATAATGTCTTTTATACAGCAAAAAAGATCATCAGGAGTACTTCTCCTTCCTTTATAAATTCTCGAATTCCTTTCTGTCCATAAAGTGTAAATGTAGGCATTCAAAGCAAGCTTCAAAATGACTGTAATGAGTGCTTTGCCCTTAACTTTTTTGATCGCCCAGTTAACTTCAAAAATCCATTCTCTCGCCTCCCTTGTGAGTCCACTTGTCAGAAGAATTTTGTTCCATAATTCCCTAGAGAATATGCGAGTAAAGAACATATGATCTCTAGTTTCCTGTTGTTGGCCACATAAAGCACAGGTATCATCCTCTAAGTCAATTCCCCAAGCTGCAATTCGGCTTTTGGTTGGCAATCTGTCTAGCAATTAATTTAGACCTTCATTCAGTACAGTTTTGCTCGTTTAATTTACTGTTAATTACCAAAATTTTTTAGAAAATAAGGTAAATGTTGGGAAAAACTGCAAAAGTTTAGTTTCTAATTTCCTATATATAGTGAGCATTTAGTGCGAGAGCTAATTTTTTGTGAAGAATAAACAAAAGAAATCCCAAAATCTTTGAATGTACAATAGTGTTTAAGATTGACGCACATGTCTTCCTCAACCAGCTGTTTCTTTCTTTTCCTTATTTCATACTTAGTATTTAAACCAAATTGAGGATAGAGAGATATTCGAGTCAACTTACTAAATCTTACAACACATTAAGTCGATTTAATTATAATTCTTGGTGGTCGATATCAAATTCCATTAGAGCCACACATCTGTTGAAGCTATGCCTAACTACCCAAAGGACGTTTTCATTTTTACAGCTCATGATAATGATCTTGATGTTCATTTTCCCCTCATGGGTTCCCCTATTCGATAAAAACTCCAATTTTAATGTCCCAATCTTTATCCCCAATTAGTCACTATTTAAATCTTGTGTTAAAAAGGGTAACATAGGAGTATAATTTTTTATTTTGGCAAAAGAGATAAAACCTTATTCCCAAGGAAAACAACTGTTAAGCATGACCTAACATGTATATGAGGATATCACTTAATTCCACGAGCAATGCCCAAAAGGAAAAAAGATATAACAGACAAAACTTTTTAATTAGGGCAAAATATTTATATATTTTGTTCATGAAAATGAGTGAGGGCAATTGTCCAAAAAAAAAAAAAAAGAAAAGAAAGGAAATGGTTGTGGGGGCTCCATTAGCGTATTGCAAAGAGCAAACTGACAAGAACCCTGTCACCATCCAGGCAAAGGGAATAGTGGCATTTTCTCCATAGCTAACAAAAATTATTTTTGGTTCAACAAAGTTCCAGCGCAAATCCACCAATACTCAGTAGGCGAAGCAAAAATATATATATATATATATATATATATAAAATAAAGGCAATTAAGTTAGTAGGTAAAACTTTTTCCATATTCATTCCCCCTGCAGCAGCAGAGTTTCATCTTACAGTAATGGTACATAGCTAGCAAGTAGCTAGCAAAGGCGAAATGTGATAGTGAAATGCAATTGCTCGTATATATTTCTGTCTGCTGCACTAACTTATCAACCTGACGAAACACTAGTATAAAAATTGATCCCACTTTAAGTTTCTTACATCGATCACACACGTTTTCCGAGCTTTAAAGCTTGTTCTAATTTTTATATACAAAGGGTGGCTTATCAGCTACAGCCACGGCCATTGCAAAAGCCATTTTAACGATTAAAATATGTATATAATTAAGCGGTCTAATTAAGTCCGCTGCCAAGGAGTCAGATTCCACTTGTTTAATATTCAAAAAAACATCAACGTCCTTACCAAATTAATGGGAATATCCATTCATATAAGAGATTTGATGGAGTGCATCAGCAGCCGATTGAAGGAGACAGTGACCTGATTTCATCCTTGTTTATGGGCATATTTCTAAAATTCCACTGGTTGTCAGCTGTGTGGTGCCCAGCTGAAGGTGCCATTTCTTCTCATTAGACCCCCCGTTTGATTAAATTCTCTTTTGCCAATAATCCACCTCTATTTTCACCATAAGCAAAAAAGTCAAATCTTTTTTAACTTATATACACACAGAGTTGCAAATCTTCAAATTCAAATTCGCTTATCAACTTGTCAACAATTTCCATCTGTAAAGTCAAAATATTCAAGGGGTCTTCTGCTCTTTCTCTTTTGTTCATGGTGGGATTATGTCATTTATGAGAACATAAACATTGCTCGATGGGATACCATAATAGATTTGCCGATGGAAATATTTATTTATTTGTTAGAATAAGGTCAGAAGTCAGATTAACTTCAAATAATGATGGGATTATAAAGAAACTAATTATGGAGGTTAAGACCTTCCTCAGATTATTTTTTGGCCACAACTTTCCTCAGATTAATCATGCTTAACGATGACCTAATTAAACAATATTTTTGCCCTCTGTCCTATTTTCAGTCAATTTAAGACCACAAGAATATATTATAAAGAGGATTGTATCTTCTGCGATCCCCTTTGATGAATTATATCTTTTCCAAAACTTTAGTTGGTTCAGAAAAGAGATGAGGATATCTATATATGTGTGCTGGAACTCAAGCAGCTTGGGGATGATGACTAGATATTGGATTTTGATCAGCACTAAAATTGCGCATGCTTTCCTTCCATCAGCAAAATCTACATTTGGATACAGCTTGAACCATAAAGGGAAAACACGATCAAAGACCAATGTAGAAACTTCATTCTTATTTATATAGTAATTTGATTTTATATACTATTTGCTTTTATATTAACTACTAATTTAGGTCTTAATGGTAGACAAAGACTCGACTTAGCCACTAATTAAGATGGAGGTACCTGAGCTAATATTTGTTAGGTCATAAAGCTATAACAAATAAATAAAATAGAAACCATTTATGTGTATAAAATATTTTCCATGGAATCAGCTCCAAAGTAACCCAGGCTTAGCTGATATAATGAACTTCACCACCCTTACTGGCAAGTAAGTATTAATCAAGGTGTTTAAGGATAAATTATTATATGAGTTCGTCCTACTACGTCAGTAATAGTATCTACTAATAGAATTTTGTCAACTCAAAAATTTATTTATAATTATTAAAATCCTATCACATTAATGTCCTTAATTTTAGGACTTATTCTGTAAATTCCACCTTTTAAAACTATGAGTCAAATCTGTTGTTAAATTAGAGGTTAAATCTTAACAATTATTTTGAGTTGACAGGATTTTATTGATTAGTTTCATAAATGACGTGGTAGAACGGATCCATATAATAATTTCTCAGTGTTTAAGGATACGAAAGCCCCATTATAAAGATACTTATAATTAGTTTTAATTTTTGGCTATCAATCTATACCAAATAAAAGGGCTACAACTATATGTGTTTTAGATCATCTAGTATTAGTAAAGTAACTGATGTCACAGATCACAATTAATACTAGATAGATTAGATTTTTTTTTTTGTTTTGAGAATGGATAGTATTAGATATTAACCTGCTCGCCTGCTCCTTAGACTCTTGTATGATGCCATTGAATGATTCCAAAACCTTAGGTCATGATATGACACCAGAAAGACTAGTATATACATATGACGAGATCAATCAATCAATAAAAAGGCTACGATTTTCTTCCTTAGTTCTTGCCTTCCTTCGTTCCTTACTCATATTAAATTATGGCCAGGAATTCTTTTTTTTTTTTTTGAGATATTTGATTTTAAAAATGAGGAATCATATATATACTTGGAATCATAAATATATTTTGCGTGTGTGTGTATATATATTCATATATACAAGTATTAAAAATATTATAAATATTAATACACGTGACTTGGATGGATCATAGTGAATATTATTATATTAATTAATATTAATGAATAATGCCCGCATTGAGGGCAAGATTAATACTTGTGGGATGGCTTCAATTTTGATTAATTAATTATTGTTAATGTATTTGAATGAGCTGGGTTAGTTATTGTGTCAATGTTGTGTTGGGCTTTGTATAAAACAAAAATTAGTGGATCCGACAAGACAAAAACCTCAAAAGAAACATGAACAAAAGCGAATAAAGTAGTAGGCCCACGAAGTTTGAAACTACGTATCGTTGATTCTCTTAATTCCATTTTTTTCCAAACAATGAATCAAAGCCAGCATCCTTTCTCCACCCACTTGCTTTCCAATGTTTTATGCATGCAAAGCAACAAAATAACCTGATTTTACGACGAAGAAATTCTTGGAAAGGAGTTAAATCTGGTGGAGAACTCGACCGGTGAAGGAGACAACTAAACATCCTATGATTAATTGGGAATGTGGGATCCTCTTTGAAAATTCTATTGATTCTCACAATATTCATCGGTAATTTTGTTGGTCTTCTCTTGACAAATACTACTAATTAATTTGCTGATGAAAGGTGAATGCTCGTGAATTAATTATCATCATCTCCAAAACAAAATTTTATCATCATCTTCGGCGTCGTTTTCTTTCTATTTCACCTTTTTCACTTTGGCTCACCAATTCCACTTGTAAGTTTTAATGGCGGTGATGAAGAAACCACATTAATTTCAGTTTCTTTTAAAACTAAGTTTTCGAACCAAACCCTGGAATTTGTAAAAAGTAAAATAAAAAGCCTCAAAAATGGACAAAACCACCTGACTAAGTTACCACTACAACGTTTTGGCCACTTTTTTTCCCGGAACAAATACTTGATATCTTGCTTTGGAATCTAGTACCATATATACCATTTATGGTTTTATTAAGTTTGGGAATGAGCTGTGTCATAATCAAACTTTAAATTTAGTTAGCCTTTAAAATGAATGGCCTAACTTGATATATTGTAAACCAACTTTCAGAGCTAGTGATTGATTCAGGTGTGATCATTAAAGGCTATACATATAAGTGATTGGATGATTAAAATAATGACTGAAATACTCCTTTTGTTTGGGGCACCAACAAAAAGAAAAAGGCCGTCGGTCCAAATCACTCGATAATGTCTCTTATTGCCCTATAACATTGAATTTGAGAAAGCTATCAAAGGGAAGGGACTATCTATTCCTAATTGGCTAGAATATGCAGACTTTGATTAGCATCGAATCTGAAGAATTTGAGGTTTGAAAAAAAAAAAAAAGGGGGAAGAAATTTTCATTTCATAAATTTGTCAATTACAATATGTTTTAACTTTTTAGTGGCAAATTGGAATCTGAAATCAAATCAAAACCTAGCATTTTTATAGAATTGATACTTATGCCAAAAGTGGAAATTCCTTCAAACATTGTTCCATAATTCATCCTTATTTCCAACCCATTTCGTCAGAAAAAAAAAAATTGTGCCCAAAACTTCAAGGCCACATTGATACATTGGGCCGGGCTCAGTAACAAGTCTATGGGCCTTTCCATCTATGGCCCTATACAAATATATATTTCATTTTTCCGAATAAAAGATTAATAAATTATTCAACGGTATTGTCTTTTCTAAAAATTAAATTTTACATAACCGTAGACTTACAGCCCAAAAATGATCCACCAAAAAAAAGGAAAAAGCCCAAAAATGTTTGAAATTTCTAGAAACGCGATTTTATTTAATTTATTTGATTAATCAAATAGGGTCATGACTGTAATTTCAATAACAAAAGGAGGTTAACACTTAAAACCTTTTCTTATTTATATCACGAGAAAATGGAGGTCAACTGTCCAAATTTTACCAGCCAAGAGAGGTACGATTTTTTTGATTTTTGATTTACGATTTACACCCTTGATTTCTAATTCTGATTCCTTTTTGTTTATTTAATTTTTTTTTTTTTACTATTGGCTAATCCGATTATCCGTGTTACCCGATCGTCTTTATCTTCTCATGGTTCATCTAAAACCCTAAGGAATCGGCCAGAGAAAGGGTTTCTTTTACCTAATTTTCTTTCGTTATTCGTCTTTATGCGATTTCCGATCCATGAAATTTTTATTCAATTAAAATAAATTTTTAATTTTTCGGCCATGGGATTTAAGTTTAGGGTTTTTCCCCCCGTTTTTGGGAGTGCGAGGGATTTTCTTGGTGACTAAAAATTTGAGATCTTGATGTGATTACGGATGTGGGTATTTTCCAGAATTTATCTCTTGGTTTTATCAATCAACTATCGCTTTATCCTTTTTTTTTTTTTTCCTTTTTCAAGTTTTATTACTTTCTAAAACAGGATATATTGAATTTCATCGGCAAATATATTGACTTTAGTTTATGTTGTTTTAGATTAAGAATTTAAGCTTATGTTGTTTGCTGTAAGGAAAAGCTTTTAGCATCTGACTCATAGAATTTCTTGTCCTGAAAATTCATAGCTTTTAGATTATGAATTCTAAATTTGGTTTTTCCTTTTAGCTTATCACTCCCAATAATGATGAATTGCATGTAGCTGGAGTTGTTATCTGATGACATCTCGATTACTGCTATAATAATATGACCAATGTTTTGGTGTGTAATTGGTATGTTGAGCAGTGAAGTTAGAAAGCTAGTTAATACGCTTATGTCTTCCAAAGGTCTTCTTTTTGCCCGTATGTGACGTTCTAGCTAGCAAAGGTAGAATCACTATGTAGATATTATACTAGTTGTTGGGTTTGGGAACACATTATATGTTGGACAGAAGCATGAAAAACGAAAATTTTGTCCGAAAAATCTTATGTAATATACTTTGTTTATATATGATCACAAAAGGACCTTCTGATTCACCAGGACAGCCTGAACATGCAATGCAAGCATCCCCTTTGCAGCTGTTTATTATGCTGTCCTAAATATTTGGGGTCAATAAATGAAATGTGTTAACAGGATGCTTTGTATTCTGGGAATCTAATTAATGGTAGATGAGTCTTTCATCTCTGCTGTGATATGCTATTCTATTCGCATACTTGGGGAATTTCATTGTCCTTTGATCACAATCAGATTAAGTTTGGGCTTTCAATTGCAGGAGAGAGTTGAAATTATATGGATAGTAAAGTACCTTCTGACAACGTTTCTCAGGAGCTAGCACGTGAGTTGCTTATTGCAATATCTTACTCTGTGCCAGATAGTGATCCAAATTCAGGACATGCATCTAAGAAGCTAGATGGTGCAAACGGCGTTGCAGGGGCAAACTGCGATGGAGCTGAAAAATTTAGGTCTGAACTGATTTCTATATCCGAAGCACAGTCTCCTGATGCTCGAGTGCCTGCTGTTGTGCTTGGTAACCATGTGGGTTAGCAAGGACTAGAATTTTAATGGGAAATTTTGTAACAAACTGTGGCAGATGATTTTTTCTAGAACTTCCTGTCGTTTCATTTTACACCTGATGTTTGTTTGTTTTGCGTGTGACACTTTACATGGCTGTGTAATTAAGGAATCATATTCCTGTACAGACAATGTTGTGATTAAAGTGAAAGATGTATTTTCTTTATTTGACTGGAGTAATGTACTTTTCCACATCTCATGTTCGGACCTGCGTAAGATGATGAAGCATTATGCTCTATGTTTATCCCTAGTGTTCGCCTTTGTAAACCCAATTACTGCTTCACTAAATTGTTCTGTTTTGCTGTCTGCGTTAGTCATCTGCTAACTTAATGGTAGTTGTAGGCTTTAGAACGAAGAATTTAGGTCAGACCCAGTGAGTTAGTGGTTATCTTCTTGTCTTTCTCTATTGTAAAGAGCCACTAATCATTAATGCTTTTGCGATTTGCATCGCCATGGCGCACCAAGATTGAGCAGATTGTTATCAGTTAGGTTGCAGATAACACCTGGGTCAATTCTCCGTGTCATAATCCTACCAACATGTCTCTGTTGAATTTGTTTATTCATTCATGTGTGAGCACTACTTGTCCGGCAATCGCGTTTGGATTGTCTTAAAGCCCTTTTTTTTAAACCTTTATCTTGGTTTCTCTATTCATCGTAAACTTTCATCATGCTGGCAGAATCAAAGTTTTTGTCATGGAAAGATTGAGCAGAATTCAAGTCGTGTAGGCTGCAATCAAAAAAGTTGAGAAAGATGGGGAAAAAGGAAAGCAATAAAAATGAATTGACCGAGTGCTTTTTGATGAGACCTTTCCCTTTTTACCCTTTTTTGGCAGATGAAAATGGTCGAGGGATCAAAATATTGGCTCTCAAATTAAGTTGCTTATTTCCATTGAAAAAAAAAAAGGCAAGCTCTAATAATGGGTCGGATTTCATCATCCATTGGACTAGGAATACATGTCTCAAATTCACGAAGAAATGGCCCAAAAGAGTCCCCTCTCTTTGAGCTGGACTGTTGCTTTAATTGGGCCAATGATTTCAAAGCTACAAAGCTTCTGGATGAGTTGTAACAAAAAAAAAAGTTCTGGATCAGACTTTCTTACCATGGAAATCCTCTTGTTGGTGTAAAGTACTCGGTCGTTGATTTTCAGGCGAGTCAATGGCCACCTCTCCAACTTCACACTTTATCTTTTCCTTTAACAGAAAAAAAAAAAAAAACCAAACTTCTGGGTCAGTTTTCACCTATGAGTTGTGAAGAGAAATATATACACAAAATGTAACTAAAAAATAATGAATGACCGATAAGACTACAACTATACAAGGAAACTCAAAACACCTAAAAATACTATAGTTATTTCTAAATTATCTGGGATTCGCTAGCTATTAGTTACTTGAATCTTTTTTTTTTTGGATATAATATTAGTCACTTAAAATTTGAAGTTCATTTATCTTCAAAAAAAAAATTTGAAGTTCATTTGATTAATTATAACTTAAATTGAAGGGTAGATTATAGTAAAAGTTTTTTTTTTTTTAAGAATAGTAAAAGTTTAATGACAGTTGACAAGCATCTGGCCAATTGAAAATCTGATCAATCAAACGACCTTGCCTGAAGTCGACAATTTTCGTGCAAATCTGATGCTGCCCTAAAGGCCATTTACATACAAAACTTCAAGAAAGCACAAGATTGCTCAATGATGGCACTTGGCAACCTCCTTTGCGATCAAGATTTGCAAAAAAGCAGCGATTTACTGCAAAATCAGTGAATAAAAAATTGAACCGGTTGTTGATCTAGACCATGACCTCCACATCTATAAATAGGGGTGCCAATCCACCATCATTTGGTGTGGTAGTGTTGTGTAGGAAAGTTGTGTAAGACCACCAACTTAGGGAGAGTGAGTGAGCTCTTGAGATTACTAATAGAATTTCATTCTCTTGAATTCTAAGTTCTCTATCATTATCATTTCTTCACTCATTTTCCCATCTTTGGTGCTAAGTGTTCAACACCTTAGCCAAGTGAGCTACGCTTACTAAGGAGCAACAAGCTAGTTAGCTTGCCTTAGGGCGTACAGTGCGATACCCTAAAGCGTGAACCCTTGACAGTTCTCGGTTCAATCGGTCCAATCGGTCTAATCAGTTCGATTAAATAAATAATTTAATTTTATTAATTTCTTTAAATATTTAAAAAAATTTAAAAAAAGAAAAAGTAAAAAATATCAATTAAAAATAACTAAAAAACAAAAAAATTAAAATTCGAATTAAATCGGGCTAATCGGTTCACTGGTTCAAAAATGATTCAACGATAACTGTTTTTTTGACCTTTAATGGACTGGACTTGTGGCCGGCCTCCGGTTCAACCAGTTGAAACGGCCGGTCTGATCCGATTTTCTATTCACTGATGCAAATCTATCAAGTCAAGCTACTTCATCAATTTCCTTACTATAAAGATTTGATGGTAGACAATTTTATAATATCCCAAGACCTCATTTAATATAATTCTTCTGTAAATGATAACAAGTCAATTGCTTAAAATCATAGGCTATAGACTGGGATTAAGAATAAAAAAATAAAAAAAAAGAACTCAAAATTACGATGAATTTTAAAATACCGGTAAACATTAAAATTAAAACCCATGATGGGTAACTTTGATAGAGATATGCAAAAAAAAAAAAAAAATGAATGATTTTCATCAAAAGGTCAAGTTTTTATTTAAGTCAGGAGGGAATTGAAAAAAATGTATGTGGAGATGGTCGATCGTATAATAGAAATGTTATTTTCTTTCTTCAGGCCAAGGGAGATCCATATATATATATATATATGTATGATTAATTTGACCTTAGTCTCACCAAACTAATTTTCTCACCCAAAGCCACACATTCAGCTAGAGAAGTTTTCGTCATTAATCCTTTTACTATTATTATTAAATATTATATTATTATCAATGAGAAGCAGTTCAGCTAAATACATAATGAACAGATTGAACTAAAACGGCTAGTAGTGGATTTCTTTCTCTTTTTCGTGTTTCATTTTATTTTCGGGGAATGATCCATTTACACTCAGTGTATGTAAAACAAAACTTTTTACACCCTTTTTAGACCCTTGGATGATACAACATTGATGGCTCAGATTAATTAATCAATTTTTTACCTAATTTACCTTTCTCTTTCGCGTTTGTTTCCCTTTCCTCTTTCAACACTCTTCCTGCATTCTCTCTTTCGTCGTGCCTTTTCTTTCCCGTGGACTAATCTGATCATTCCAATTATTTTTCTCTCTTGCTCTTTCTCCATTCTTGAATCCATCTTTGAACACGCAAGTATCGAGTGTTTGAGATAAATGGAGAATGGAGTGATTTGATAACAAAGGGCAATACGAAAGAAAGATACTGTAGTAAAAAAAAAATATTCGAAAGAGTGGGACAGAAAGTTGATAAAAGAAAAAAAAAAAAAAGAAAAATCACACGAAAGAGAGAGAGAGCAGGTAGAGTGGCGAAGGAAGAGAGAGAAGGACAATGAAAGGGAAAGCTAGGATAAATTGAAAGTTTGATTTAATCTGGACCATCTGTTTTGTGTCATCCGAGGGTCCAAAAAAGGTATATATAAAAGTTTTATTTTACACTGGTGTAATTCGATCCTTTCCCCCTTTATTAATTTATTTTTGGGGGGTTTTGAATCAGAGATTGTGGCTTTAACTAAGTGGTGATGAGGGGAAATTTCCAAATTTGCAACGGTCCAATAAGAGCTTCCGGAACTTGGACTTCTTCTTCTTTATTATATTTAATTCTACTAATATACTACTAATTAGTGTTGATTAATTTTCATTTTTTGTTTCTTTTGGCACTTTATCATAGTATTTTTCGTTACTAGGTATGCAAGAAAATAGGATTCATCACTTGCTCGATCAGAAAATCTTCTTAAAAGAAAAAATAACAATTTCCTCAATCTATATAATGAAGCAGGCCAGACAGGGAATTAATAAGTGCCACTTAGAACCAAGATCAATAACATAGAAGAGAGGGGAAAAAAACTTAGAAAAATGATCGAAATTAAGTCTGAGATCATTTCCAGGCAAACAATCAAGCCCTCCACCCCAACTCCACCCGACTTGAAAACCTTCAAGCTCTCTCTTCTAGATCAAATATCACCAGGCGTCCATGGCAACATGACCTTCTTCTACCCTTCTAACATCACCACCGATGTTTCAGTCGCTGACGACTTTTCGGAGAAATCCAAGCTACTTCAAGAATCAATTTCCAAAACCCTCTCCCTCTTCTACCCACTTGCCGGCCGTCTCCAGGACGCTGCCACCATTGATTGTAACGACGAGGGTGCTTTCTTCGTCGAAGCCAAAGTCAACATTCAATTATCTGAGTTCCTTAGCCAACCTGACATCGATCTCATGGACCTACTCCTGCCTACTGCGGATCCCAAAATCATGGAATTGTCCAATGGTGCCATGTTCATCGTTCGCTTCACTAGCTTTATTTGCGGTGGCGTCGCTATAAGTCTTTCCCTCACTCACAAGCTCGCTGATGTATCGGCGCTGCTCACTCTGCTCCAAAGCTGGACCTCTGTTTATCGTGGATCGACTAACCCTGTCACCCCTTATCTGATCGGTGAAAAATTCTTGGCTCCTAGAGATGAACTTTCTGCCATGTCTGCTTCTCTGAATATCACGGCTGAAAAGTTTGTGCAAAGGAGATTTGTCTTTAATGCATCCAAGATTGCAGAATTGAAGGCATTAGTCGACCAGGAGTTCCGAAAACAGTCGCAAAGTTATTCCTCTCGAGTGGAGGTGGTGTTGGCACTGTTATGGAAGTGTGCCGTGGCCAGTAAGGTACAAAAAACAGGGTCGTTCGGGCCATCGGCATTGTTTCAAGCTGTCAATCTCCGCAAAAGGATGTCTCCTCCCTTACCCGAAACTGCTATCGGAAACTTCATATGGCCGTTTATGGTGCTTGCCCAAGAAGAAAAAGATTTGGAGTTGCAAGAGATAGTGATTCGCATGAGAAAATCCTTCAACGAATTCAACAACACCAAGGTAAATCTGTTTAGAGCCGAAGGGGCTCATTTGGCAATCATGGGGGCCTTGAAGGAGAGAGGAGAATTCTTCAGGAACAATAGAGAAATGGCTGTTTTCAAGTGTTCAAGTTGGTGCAAGTTCCCTTTGTATGACACTGATTTTGGGTGGGGAAAGCCGGTATGGCATGTCAGTGTAAACAAAATGGTCAGTAATACGATTGCTTTGGCTGACACACCATCCCGCGATGGAATTGAAGTTCTCTTGACTCTGGAAGGAGAAGAAATGGCCTTGTTTGAACAAAACGAAGAACTCCTCAAATATGCTACTGTTAACCCCAGTATTTATGCTTGATTTTTGTTGTGCTTTTCGCCATTCATGCCACTTGTAGTTGCTGCTGCATTTGTGTGATTTTACTTTTCCTTTTTCTCTTTTCTTTTTTTTGTTTCCTTCTAAAATGATTTGATCAAATTATGTGTTTGCCGAAGTTGTCGAAGTAGTTATTATTATTTTAAAGCATTGGGAAGCATCGGAAACAATAAGACTTGTAAAATGAGGATAATTTTTGTCAGAATAAAATATTTATATTGTTTGACAAATAATGTGAGGAGCTTAGTTTATTTTGCTATCTTAATGCTGAATATTGGTTGTTGATTTCCGCCACACATAAATCTCTCTTCCCCCGCAAGGTTCCGTTGCTTCGAATAGGCAGAAACAAAAACAAAAACAATGTAAACGTAGGAGTGAAAACCGTGTAAGGTTTGCCTTTAACCTGTCTAAGTAAAGGGAAAAGTAGAACTTAACTCCCAATTGGATTGGAGGCCTGCAAAGGCTGCAAGGCTCTCTCAAATACTTATTGTCAACTCCTAAAGCAACTTTTATTTTATTTTTTTCAAAATAATTTAAGAGGATGTTTTGATGCAACCCAAATTTTTTTTTTTTTAAAAAAAGAAGAGTTGTTTTAAAAATCAAAGGGATCGGAACTGTTTTTGTTCTAATTAACTCACAATAAATAACCTCTCCGGCTCCAAAATTAAAAAGCTTTTTCGGTTTTTCCGACCTTTTGTAAGGGGCTAAAAGAGAATATAAGTAAAATGAAAGTAATAGAGTTGAATTTTTTTTTTTGGATAAAATGTTAGTATTTTTTTTTTTTGCCATAGATAAAATGGTTGTATTTGTTGATATCTATAAAAAGCAATTAAACTGCTATCGTTTACAAACTGTACAAAAGATTGAACTGTACAGTAAACATATTAACAATCTAACAATAGAGCTCAAGTGTCGAAAATGCTCTCGCTTAGACCCAGTTGCTGCAAAAGACTTTGTTAACAGGATCAGTTGAAATATGCTTGAGGCAGTGCAGTTTCCCTTGAACAACAGCTGCAAGTTTCAGCAAAAGTTGATAAGCGGTGCTTTCAATGCCTCCATGTATTTTACTGTTTTGTTCTCTCCAAACAAAATAAATCACTGCATTCCATACTAGTTTGCAAATAAGAGCAAGCAATGATTTGCCTCTGAAGTTTGTCACTCTGAATTTTGTCATACTCCAATAGGTTTCCGTGTCCCAAGCGATGGGAATTCTGCATAGACCACATATGTTGAGTGCCCTGCTCCAAACTTCCTTGGAAAATTTGCATGTGAAGAACATATGGCTTTTAGTCTCTTGTTCCTCGTGACAAAGAAGGCATTTGTCATCAGCTACAGGAATACCCCACTTCAACAATCTATCTTTTATAGGCAAACGATCTAATTAAGGGGATGACCGAATGCTTTGGAAGGTTATGTCATAAATATATCATATGGGTTGTTCAACTAGAGTTGAATTTATAGTGGTGAAAATTTTTGTTTAACTATTCATATCATATGTCATAATAATTAACTTTTTCCCATTATATATTTTTTTGGGTAAAAATTGTAGTAACATTTTATATGCAGAATGTAAAAGTGCCTTCCCACCAATAAGATAAGAGTAGTAATTATATCTCTCTTTATTAGTTTATTTAATTAAGGTTTCGTTGCAAGAAGTCAACAGATGCTACCATGATGGAGTATCAAATTAGTATGGTTTAATTACTCTACGAAAAGAAGTCAACAATGCTTAGTTTTCGTGCATTAAATTTTTACGATAAATGAATATGGTTGTGACCATTTTAACGTCATTATTACTGAAAGATTGATTACATTTACTCCCTCAATTCTGTAATCTAGAAAACTATGACTGCTGCAATTCTGTAATATTCAAACTAGGCGATTTATTGTGGGTACAGGAGAAATTATTAAGTAGGCCTGGTGTACCACGTCATCTATAGGTCCGATTAATTAAATTATGACAACTCAAGGATTTTAATACATTTACTAAAACTCTACCACAATTATAGCCTAAATTTAAGGACTTACCCTTTAAATTATTCTTCTTTGTAACGTGGGGCGCTAAACTTTTGTCAAATTAGTGCCTTAATTTTAAGAAACCTTTTGAGTTATCACAATTTAATTGGTCGGACCTATGGATGACGTGGTACACCCGGTCTACCTAATAATTTCTCTGGTACAGAGTTACTACCCACCAACTGATAGTTAATTTAGAATAATAATTGCTTATTCGTATAAGTAAAGAGCAAGACCGACCTGGTTGGTAGTTGGTGAGGCTGAGGCAGGTACATGTACAATCAATCTGAACAAACGAGTCCATTAATTAAACCTTATAATTAATTGTTACCATATTAAAAACAACGAAAAAGAAATACTACTGCTATAGTACTATGGTCTATGGAGTATTATCATATTTAATTAAATCTGTATTCTTTACCAACTTCATGATATATATAATATGTAAGACTACGTGTGGGAATGATGATAATTCAAATTGGGTTCGTGGCCTTAATTCCAATTCCCCACGTATGACGTCATCAAGAATATATAATAATAATAATAATAATAATAATAATACTATATATAGTACAAGATCAACAAATTAGATACTACTATATATATAGTAATAGTTAGAAAAACCAAATTCAGCACCCATATGAAATAGTCAAAATTTGTATAGCCATGCTTGGTTCCAGATAAATTAGGGTTTATTAATAATTAATGATGATTATTTCAGGGAAAAACTAAGACTTTTAATTTATTTGTAAGCAAACCAATAAGAAAATGAGATATTATTAATCATAATATAAGTGCATGAAATTAAGAATTTGTCAGACAGATTAACTCTGCGTGTAGATATACACACACATACTTTCACTAGAGCTGGTTTTCTTTGGTTGTTTAGTGGGTGCGTTATTTAATTTGTAGAGATACGAAAATAAAGCAACTGGACTGAGAGCAACATTAATTAATGAAATATTAATTGAAATTGAAAGTCAAGCTATATATATAAAGAATATTATCATGCATGTACATATGCTCCACAAAATCCAGTTTTACGCCATGGAGAGAAAACACTGAGTTGACAATTTCGAACATTAACTCAGCAATAATATTCATGTAGGTAATAATTAGAATTTTTCAGACTGTGCTCTAATTAATCAACAAATATCATAACAATAATCAAGTGCATGCAATCAGCGGTCTTTAGTCTTGCGAACTACTCCATTTTCTAATTAGGGATCGAGTGCATTGTAAAGGTTTGATGATAAAGATTGCCTTATACGTGCGGTAGTTATGGATGAGATACGATACAAGGGCGTACAGCGGGAGATACAACACGAATCTAGAGATAACATTATCTTATTTAACCTTTATATCTCATGATTAATGAGCCTTATCATCTTCCTTCCAAGTATTGAGTGGGGAATGCTATCAACTTACCACGTAATGACTGAAACTTTGCCTCGGGTAAATGCCTTAGTTAGAATCTCATTGTCAACAATTTGAATTTGATCGTCGGTAGATAGATAACAAACTGCAATTTCTTCCTTTGCCACTTCATCCTTGACAAAGTGAAAGTCAAGCTGATCAAGATGCTTATACCGAGAGTGAAAATTATAGGTGTGTAGTCATGCACCCTCCCTCAAGTTGAGTGGGGAATGGAGAAACAATGCTCAACTTGTCACGTAATGACTGAAACTTTGACCATTATCGAATCTAATCAAGATACGCAATGACTTTATCAATCATATAAAGACGTCAAGCCAGAACAAGATAATAAAATTAAAAGAAGAATACATGATATGTTTTTCAGTTTATTTTTATGTATATAATATAAAATGTGCATTATGATCCCCTCCTACCAAATTGATTAGAGGTTGAGGAATTTATATAAGAGGTGTCGGGTTCAAAACCTCTCATTCCCTAAGTAAACCATTTTCCTTACTTCTTATGTACCCAAAAAAATGTGCATTATTATGGAAAATATTAAATTAGATATATATGACATATATGTATGTCTTGAAGTCAATACTGAGAAAAAAAAATTTATAATCAATTAAGTTGGTATTGATGAAAAGTTCTTTGCATGTCCCTCCTTAGTCTTATTTGTAGGCTTGGATGGAGCACATGCATCTATCACATCTAGAATGAGAGAAAATACAGAATACATGAAAAACCATAAATGCAAGTTTCACAACTGCTCATGAGCATTGCTAAGGTGATTCAAGGCAGAGTCCACACAATGAACAATGTCTCAGATGATCTTGTCAACAAAAACTCTTTCCAGCAACTGGTTATATGTAATAGTATTTTTGTTAGATAGCTATAGCCCTATATTTCTTTAATTCATTGACTGTGTAGCTTGTAAACAATAACAGTTTTGATTACTTCTTTTTGGATGGAATAAAAAATAACGTTTTATCCAAAAAAAATAGTTCATCGTCTTGTTTGATCAAATAAGATCGTATGTTTGTGACAATTAATTCATCGATCTCTTAAAAAGGAAACATGGATCAATAAGCAGGCGATCGAGTTTCTTAAGCTAATTGATCAATTCAAAACTGACTTTTACGGCAGCTAGTCATGAATCATTTTGATGAACACTGAAAGCTAATTGTCTTGCTATCATGAGCTATATAACGGTCGATTCATTTGTGGATGAATTTGATACGATGATGAACTTAATTATCTCTATATCACTCTCTCCCAAACATTCATTTGGGATTTTTAAATTCGATAATGGAAGTCAAATGGATTAGAAATTTGGAATGAGATAATTGATCAGATTAAGAGCCTTAATTATTATATATATTCATTATAATATGTCCATTATATCAATGAAAAGGAATCGTTATAAGTGAAGAAGAGTGCTCCAACGGATTATATAAAAAATTGTAATAATTGAAATTAGAATAATTATAGAGAGTATAAAGGAAATATACTAAGTTCCTTTTTTTCTATTTTGGAGATAAGGAGTAGTGATAGATTCAAAATTACGGGTAAGATCCTCATATTGAATCGTATACTAATCAACACTTACCGTCCTCTGCAGTATTTTAAGTTGCAAAATATAATGGATGGCCCATAAGGAGCGAAAATCTCTGCAACCGAAGAAAATTTTCATGTTTAATTATTTATATATATATATATATATATATATATAAATGACGTACAGAACTCCGTTGATAAACATTAAGCAATAGTTGGGGCTAAACTTGATGATCGCCCGAAGCTAATTTGGCTGATTGTCTATGGAGTATTATATTATTAACCTGCAGTTTTTACCTTATTCATTCTGTAAAAGCACTGTAACTTAATGTGATAGTTTGATTTGAGTGGATAAATTAATATAAAACTCAAAACAATATTGGTGTTTCGTTGTGGGGGTGGTAATAATTAAGGCTTTACATATACTGTTTGAACCAATCTCCAATTACATCGCTTTTGAGTTTAGTAGTAGTTAATTACTTTTGAGGGTGAGAGTAAGCAGAGACATTTGTCTTTTCATATGCGGTTGCACCCTTGCTGGTTAGTAGAGATGACTTGTAAAATGAAAATTTAACACAAATTTATCTCTATATACTACTAGTTCTTTGTAGTACTCTTTTTTTTTTTTTGGAATATATAAAGTATGCTATACTTAATTGACAAGAAATTGAGAAATATAAATAAAATAATGTAAAGAATATTAATGGTTGGTATAGTGACAAATTCTGATGGCTTAACCAAAGAATTAATACTAAGAAAAATAATAATACGAATGTCGACAAGCAATAACAATAACAATAGTATAGAATTAAATAATAGTAACGATAGTAATGACCAAGTACGGAGAGAGTTAATTTACTTGTTGCTTGGGGTGGGAACGTGGTATATGGCAGGAAGGCAATTCATAGCTGTAAACAGGATGTAAAGTATGGCCAGCTAAGGACATATATAGAGCGTCTGAGAAACATATAAGTTCAAAGGACGACACCCGACAGCAAAGGAGAGAGGGAGAAAGATTTCCATAATGGATTTAAGCTTGTTGGCTTTGATTCTTGGTGCTATAGTGGGAACATATGTTTTCGTGTTTGGTTTTCTTAAGAAAATAAATGAATGGCGCTATGTTAGCAGCTTGGGAGAGAAGCAACATTCTCTCCCTCCAGGTAACATGGGATGGCCTGTTTTCGGTAACATGTTGTCTTTTCTCAAAGCTTTCAGGTCCAAGGATCCCGACACTTTCATCTACGACTTGGTTAGAAGGTCTTTCCAATTTCCCTCTTATCTACTCCTTAGCATTGATACAATTCTGTTGTTTTGAACACAATTTGACATCCTTTTTTCCTTTGGTGAGATTAATTACAGGTATGGCAGAACTGGTATTTACAAGACCTACTTGTTCGGAAGTCCAAGCATTATAGTTTCTATCCCGGAGACCTGTAGGAAAGTGTTAGCCGATGATGAACGATTTGGACTGGGTTACCCAGTTTCCACAAAGCAATTAACAGGGAAGAAATCGTTTCACAGCATTTCGAGTTCAGAACACAAGCGTCTGCGCAGATTAACAACAGCTCCCATCAATGGCCATGAGCCACTGGCCATGTACATTGGATATATTGAAGAAATCGTGATTAATTCTTTAGATGAATGGTCAAGCATGAATGAGCCGGTCGAGTTCTTGAAGGAGATGAGGCAAGTAGCTTTCAAGGTGATTGCGCACATCTTCGTCGGCTCAAGTGCTGAATCCATCATGGGTTCAGTGGAGAAGCACTACACTGACTTGAACTTCGGGTTAAAATCTGCCGCCATTAATATTCCTGGGTTTGCTTTCTACAAAGCTCTCAAGGTAATACTGCTGCTTAATTTCTTTTCTTCATAATAAAAAATCAAGATCATTTTCTACATGCTTATTTACAGTCGGCACTAACATACAGCATCCCTTTCAAGCCATTAATTAAATGGCAGATTATATATGGTCAAGATTTCAAATATAGATGAAGGAAGAAAAAGGATTTCATTCGACAACAGCTTTTTCAAACTTAATTAAGGACGTAATAATATAAGTAGTTTGCCATGCCTTGAAGGAATGATGGACAACAGGTGTCTTCTGTTTCTTTTTGTCATATATTTTTCTATCAAGTCCAAGTGTCCAACTATGTCCATATATATAACAAACATAGCATTGGTTAAAAAAGAAAAAGGTTATTTTCTGAATTTTTTATCAGTCGTAATTGACAAGTAAGGACTCAATTGTGAAAATTTTTTATGCATCAGGCAAGAAATATGCTGGTTAAGATCCTCCAAGGTGTCCTGGATGAGAGGAGGGCCAAGAGCACTCAAATTAATGACTCGAAGGAAAGGAGAGGAATGGTTGATCTACTCATGGAAATTGACGATGAGAATGGCCAGAAGTTGGCAGATGAAGATATAATTGATTTACTGCTAATCTTCTTGTTAGCCGGCCTTGAAAGCTCAGCCCATGCAGCTATGTGGGCAATCGTCTATATGCATGACCATCCAGAAGTGTTGCAGAAAGCTAAGGTTGGGACTGTAGCCTTAATATATAACCCATTTTTTAAATTATCGGACCTTGCCAAGGTCAAAATTCTAATTTCTTAATTACCGAATTCCAGGAAGAGCAAGTAGAAATTGTAAAGACAAGACTAAGTACAGAGATTGGTTTGAGTCTCAAGGATATCAGAGAAATGAATTATCTTCAAAAGGTGACGTGTGCTTTTCCTTTTGACTAGAAACATGTAATCTAATCTAATTGCCTTAAATTAATTTCAATTTCTAGCTGTTGACTGACAAAATGATATATTTCTGAATTGTTAGGTAGTTGATGAGACACTTAGAAGGACTAGTCCTTCCTTTTCCAATTTCCGAGAGGCAAAAGTTGATGTTAACATCAATGGCTAGTGATTTTAATCCCTCCCCACAACAACCCACCCCCCCCCCCCCCCCCCCCCCCCCCTTTTCCCCCCCTTCTTATTCCCAAGTCAATATTCTATTTCTCTTGTTGCCAGAATTGTCACTAATTAAGTGAAAAAGATTTTCATATTGTTAATACTCAGGTTATCTGATACCTAAAGGATGGAAAGTTCTGGTTTGGAATAGGGGAGTTCACATGGACCCTGAAGTTTATTCAAACCCAAAAGAATTCATTCCTGAAAGATGGGAGGCAAGTTCAAATTTATTGCATGGCTAACTCAACAGTTAAAACTCTCCCTTATCCATGAATTAATGATCACATTGGTGCTAAGAAGTTATTATTTTACTCTCGTACAGAATATTAATAAACCCAAAGCAGGATCATTCCTTCCCTTTGGAGCGGGAAGCAGAATTTGCCCAGGAGCTGATTTGGCCAAGCTTGAGATCTCCATTTTCCTTCATTATTTTCTCCTTAACTACAAGTAAGTTAGCAGTAGTTTAAGCTAACTACTTGTTTACTAATTATCAAACATATTAGCCTAAAATATTGATTTTCTTTTATTTTTTCTAATTAATTTGCAGATTTGAACAAATCAATCCTGGAGGCCCAATGGTGTATTTACCTCTTCCAAGGCCTGTGGACAACTGCCTCGCAAAAATAAGGAAGGTCGAATGATCAAATCAAATCACACCATACAAATAATTTTCTTCTTGTTATCTTGTTTGCCTCCAATTCTGTTTTTAACTTTTAAATGTAATTGAGCCCCGATGGTAATGTTTTGCTAGGAAATTATCAAGTTGTTGTGATGTAATAATTTTCGGTTTAATTAAAAAAAAAACCCTCAAACTTATATAAAATTATCGTTTTGACTCTTTAACTTTTATTTTGAAATTTTTGGCCATCGAATTTTTATTTCGTGCACAATATAGCCTTTGATGCTGACGTGGCGTAATGAGAAAATTTCACGTGTCAATTTATGATCAGGGCACGTCAGCATCAAGGGCTACATTGTATACAGAATAAAAGTTCGAGAGCCAACAATTCCAAAATAAAAGTTAAATGGTCAAAACGACAGTTTTATACAAATTTAAGGGTTATTTTGTGTATTAAGCCGATAGTTTTCCTTATTGTTTCTTCTTTTATGTGGCATATATGTATGAAAATTAATTTTGCTATCAATGTGAAATAAAGATTGTATTACAAGAAAGTTGTTCCTTGAATAAAATCAATAATTGTATTGGCACATCGCTACTGTTCCTTGTTAAGAATATATTACCATGTAGTTATATACCGTAGCACGCAGTTCGTTGCTCCAAGAGCTTTTGAGATGCTGCTATTAATTGTTGGCCCATAGAGATCTGATGGCTACCTAATTAGAAGAATGATAATTGACCAAAATGAATACTATAATAATAAATAATTAATGACTAATTAAGTAAAAGAAAGGTTACATGTGCGGCCCTAGTGCCTCGGGCTGGAAATTGAGCGATACGTGCTATGGCAGGCGGCAAATTTTGTAGTATATACTAAGAGGAGACATAGAGAGTCTGAGAAACACAAATTGAAAGGACGACACCGGACAGCAAAAGAGAGGGACAGAGAGATTTTCATAACAATGGGTTTAGACTTGTTGGCTTCGATTCTTGGTGTTGTGATAGGAACATATGTTTTCGCGTTTGGTTTTCTTATAAAAATAAATGAGTGGCGCTATGTTAGCAGCTTGGGAGAGAAGAAACATTCACTCCCTCCAGGTGATATGGGATGGCCTGTTTTTGGTAACATGTTGTTCTTTCTCAAAGCTTTCAGGTCCAAGGACCCTGACACTTTCATCTACGACTTGGTTGACAGGTTTTTCTTCTTGTCTCCTCTGCATCGACAAAATTCTGTTCTTTTAAACAAAATTTGACATCCCTTTCATCCTCTTTTTCATTCGGAGACATCAATTACAGGTATGGCCGAACTGGTATCTACAAGAGCTACTTGTTCGGAAGTCCAAGCATCATAGTTTCTATCCCTGAAACCTGTAGGAAAGTGTTGGCCGATGATGAACGATTTGGACTGGGCTACCCAGTTTCCACAAAGCAGTTAACGGGGAAGAAATCGTTTCACAGCATTCCAAGTTCAGAACACAAGCGTCTGCGAAGACTAATAACAGGTCCAATCAATGGCCATGAGGCACTGGCCATGTATATTGGATATATTGAGGATATCGTGATCAATTCTTTGGATGAATGGTCCAGCATGAATGAGCCAGTTGAGTTCCTGAAGGAGACGAGGCTGGTTGCTTTCAAGGTGATTACACTCATCTTCCTCGGGTCAAGCGCTCAATCCGTGATGGGGTTAATGGAGAAGCACTATGCTGACCTGAACTATGGGTTGAAATCTGCCGCCATAAATATTCCTGGGTTTGCTTTCAACAAAGCTCTCAAGGTAATATTTAATTTCTTTCTTTGTTAAGAATAGAAAAACAAGAAGCGCTGCAGTTGGCACCATGCCTCTCAAACCATTAATTAAATATAAGAATGGACAAATGGTCGAGGTTTCCAATATAGATGATGACAGAAAAAGGAGGGTCAACGGTAGCTTTGTCAAACCGTCATTAAGTGCCTAATTAACCAACCTTAAGTGTGTATACTATATATTATCCGTCTGGTTTGCCATTCCTTGAAGGAATCATGGTAATAAAAGGTTAAATTCTTTCTTTTTCTTTTTAACCCTCTAAACGTACACGGATAGCATTTCTCAATTGTTTACCCGAATTACCAAGTGAACAATCAATTGTGACAACTTTTATGTACTTATCAGGCAAGAAATGTGCTGGTTAAGATCCTCCAAGACGTCCTGGATTGCAGAAGGGCCAAGAGTACTCAAATTAATAATGACCCAAATGAAAAGAGAGGAATGGTTGATCTACTCATGGAAATTGAAGATGAGAATGGCCAGAAGTTGGCAGATGAGGACATAATTGACTTAGTGCTTATGTTCTTATTAGCTGGCCATGAAAGCACGGCCCATGCAGCAATGTGGGCAATCATCTATCTTCATGATCATCCAGAAGTGTTGCAGAAGGCTAAGGTGGGATTGTAGCCTTAATTACCAATTTTTGTTAATTATTAGCGCATGCCATGGTCAAAATTCTCCTATTTTACTTAATGACCAAATTTTTAGGAAGAGCAAGAAGAAATCTTAAAGAAAAGACCAAGTACACAGAATGGTTTGACTCTTAAGGATATTAGAGAAATGAATTATCTTCAAAAGGTAACGTCAACTAACATATGTGTTTTTCCTTTCTAATATATTTGCATTCCTTAAGAAACACGTAGTTTAAGTACATCTAATATCTAGATTTACTATACCAACTTGGGGTTGGATCAAGTGGTAAGCGACTTGTTTCAGCTTAAGCAGGTCTCGGTTTCGAGACCTTGCGTATGCAGTTGCCCCCGTTGGGAGACTCACCCACCATATCCAGGTGTGCGACACCGATCGAACTTGAATTAGTCTGAGTAAAGTTCTGAATATGGGTGGGAAACAAAAAAAAAATATCTAAATTTACTATGAATAAAAAATGATACTTTCGAATTTTTAGGTAATTGATGAGACACTGAGGAGGACTAATGTTTCCTTTTCCAATTTCCGAGAGGCAAAAATTGATGTTAAAATCAATGGTTAGCGCCTTCAATCCCCTTGGCTTTAATTCCCAAGTCAATAATACCAGAACAGCCACCAAGTGAAAAGGATTTTACTTTTTCAGGTTATCTAATACCAAAAGGATGGAAGGTTCTGGTCTGGAACAGAGGCGTTCACATGGACCCTGAAGTTTATTCAAACCCAAAAGAATTCATTCCTGCAAGATGGGAGGCAAGTTTAAATTTAGTGCATATAGTTACAGAACATAATCTTATCAATAGCTAAATTTCTCCCTTGCATGACCCACATTGGCGAATGGCATTTAAAGAGTTACCGGTTGCATGCAGAACAACAAACTCAAAGCAGGATCATTCCTTCCGTTTGGAGCAGGAAGCAGGATTTGCCCTGGAGCTGATCTAGCCAAGCTTGAGATCTCCATTTTCCTACACTATTTTCTCCTTAACTATAAGTAATTTAGCAATGTTGAAACCGACTACTTGGTTAGTTTCTATTGGCCTGGAAAATTTAGTTTTTAATTTTTCTCTTCTTTGTTTAATTTGCAGACTAAAACAGATCAATCCTAAAGGCCCCATCCTGTATTTACCTCTTCCAAGGCCAGTGGACAGCTGCCTCGCGAAAATCGTCAAGGTCGAATGATCAAAATCAACCACAATGCAAGGAATTTTCTTGTTGTTTACTACTCCAATTCTGTATTAAATGTAATCGAGCCCTGATAGCCTTTTCCTAGGAAAATAGCAAGCTGCAGAATATTGTTCTCCTTGTTTCTTCTGTACATGTGGTATATGAATATTAGTTGTAATATCAACGTGAAATAAAATATTGTTTTGCAAGAAAATTTTTCCTTTGAATCAAAGCAATAAACAAAATAGAAAATATTTTCTCTTGCCAAACAAATTGTAAGTTTTAGAAGCACCTTCCATGGTGACATGATATTTAGAATACTACCTATTTATAAGGGGGGAGCCAACTGTAAACTGTCATATGATGTAAGATAACAGTATAAAATTGGATAAACTATCCCAAAAAGATTTACAGTTTCCTTTATATATTCGAGTACTAGTCAACTCATTCTTAGATCTTCGATGAACTTCAAAGAGAGACCCAAAGGAAAAGAAGAAGAAGAAGAGAAAAATGAAAACCAAGAATATGGAGTTAGAACTCGTGTGGATGATTCTGGCAGTTCTGCTGGGAGCATATGTTTTTCTGTTTGGTTTCCTTAAGAAAGCAAATGAATGGTATTATGTCAAAAGGTTGGGGAAAACCAAAACTCTCTTCCACCGGGTGAGATGGGCTGGCCTTTGATTGGGAACACTTTATCCTTTCTCAGAGCTTTCAGATCCCAAGACCCTGATTCCTTCATCAACAATTTGGTTGAAAGGTCTGCTTCCCTCTCTTGTCTCGTGTAGTTAGATGTGTTTGAACGATAGCCAATGCAATTTCATAGTATTTGGCCTTTTTGATTTGGGTCTAAAATCATTTTTTAAATAATGTAATAGAAATTTCCACTTTGGGAGCAGTTATGATAGTGAGCAAAGCACCATATATTAAATTTTTTACTTCGACTTGGAGTTTTTTAACAGGGGATAGCAGGGCCCCTTTGAGAGTGAAGTTGGAATTTTTACTTTCCATTGGATTGTCTCTCATACTTATAGTATCAATATACTAATGAGTTTCATGAATATTTTCTGTTGTGAGGGATATGATAATCATTGGAGAAATTTTTCGGTCAACGCTCATTTGAGAGTTTAAATCCTAGAAATTTCACTTTCATATATTCTCGTTGGTTCCTCCTTTTGGCCAATCAAAAAAAGCCTCAGTCAATGCTGGGAAGATGCAAAATTGGGGATAGTTTAACTCAAACCTTAACGTTGTAGTATTAATTAAACATTACTCCATTTATTTTAATTTGAGCAATAATGTTATCAGTTACTAGTAATTTGTGCGTTTCGGATGAGTGTCTAGAAAATTACAGCAATTTGATTCAATAGCAATTTAAGAGCTTGATTGATTTCATTGGAGGTGACAGGTATGGTCAAACTGGAATTTACAAAACTAGTTTGTTTTGGAATCCAAGCATCATAGTTTGTAGTCCTGAACTGTGTAGGAAGGTATTGACAGACGATAGCGATTCATATTTGGTTATCCTTCACCCATGATGAAATTAGTCGGGAAAAAGGCATTACATAATCTTTCAGATTCAGAACACAAGCGTATTCGCCGGCTGATAACTGCATCAATCAATGGCCCTGAATCCCTCTCCATGTACATTGGGTATATTGAGGACATTGTGATTTCTTCATTAGAAGAGTGGGCTAACATGAACTCGCCTATTGAATTTCTGAGTTGAAGAAGATCAGTTTCAATGTCATTACAAAAATTTACATGGGCTCTACTGATTTCATTTCTGCGTCAATCCGAAGGTATTATAAGAACATGTTTCAAGGATTGACTGCCCTAGGCATTAATGTTCCTGGTTTCACATTCCATACGGCACTCAAGGTAAAGTTGTCTTTTTTTAAACATTCTAAAACTAAGCTAGGCTGCACTTCTCTCCGAAGACAGTTTCCTGTTTCATTATATAAAAGGCAATTCTTGTCTGAGCACTTTGTAGCCAACCTTTGCTCTTGATGTTCACGTTTCACATGATTCCTGCGAATTGCCATTTAAGAACTGTGGTACTGTCACTAGGTCATTTTCTGTTTCTAACATTTCAGATGATGATCTCAAGAAATATAGTACTATTTGTTTTAATAGTTTATCTTAACAGATGAATATGAAGAGTTACTAAATATTTTTTTTTAACCCTGCATCAGGCGAGAAACAAGTTAGTAAGCATTTTCCAAGCTCAGCTAGATGAAAGAAAAGCGAGGAAAATTGATGAACCAAACACAAAGAAGGGCATGATTGACCTACTTTTGGAAGTCAGAGATGAGAATGGTGAAAATTTGGAGGATGAGCATGTTGTTGATTTACTACTCGCATTCTCGCTTGCCGGTCATGAAACCACAGCATATGCTGCAATGTGGCTTACCGTCTACCTTCACGATCATCCAGAAATGTTACAAATGGCCAGGGTGAGTTGCAATCTTGGTTACAGCTTAAGTCAAATGTTACAATTTCTTACCAAGTATCAATCAAGGAAATGTGTGATCAGCCCCAACATCTTCAGTATCCGACCACTAAAAGAATGGAGTTTTTGCTGTAATTTCCATAATTTAGGAAGAACAAGTAGCGATCATAAAGAGAAGACCCTCCTCACAGGAAGGTTTAACTGTCAATGAAATTAGACCAATGCAATATCTATCGAAGGTACGTTTATTTTGGAGTTGATCCAGGCACAAACATTATTATAAGTTTCTATCTCGAACGCTTGAATCAATCTGAAGGTATGTAACGATTCATGTCACTGTAACTTTCTAGGCAATTGATGAGACTCTTCGCAGAAGCAGCATCTCATTTTCAATATTCCGAAGGGCAAAAGTCGATGTGAAAATGAATGGTCAGTCATTGGAAGGTCCTGATTTGTGTTGTAAGTTTTTTTTCTTTTCCCGTCGGGTATCTTAACAAAGGAGGTTTGTTTTGTCTCCAGGTTATATCATACCAAAAGGATGAAAAGTTTTGGTTTGGAACAGAGCTGTTCACATGGATTCTGAGACTTATCCAAACCCAGAAGAATTCCTTCCATCAAGATGGGATGTAAGTTGAAAACAAAGGACATCTTTTGGTTTAGTTGGGTAAAACTTTCATAATTCTTCAGTGATGGAAACAGAAAGTTTACGGTTTTCTGAAATTTTAAATTCCTGCTGTCTTGCTTGTGCAGAATCACACACCAAAAGCAGGGTCTTTCATTCCCTTCGGTGCAGGAAGTAAGACCTGTCCCGGAGCTGATCTTGCCAAACTCGAGATGTCTATTTTTCTCCATTATTTTCTCCTGGACTACAGGTACCTGAATTTTCCCCTTTTGGAGGATTAATTTTTTTCTTTTGGTACATTGGGCGGGGGATGGGAAAGACCAGCATGGTTCGAACCATTGCTGGGTACATGAACATGGCCAGCTCCTAGCCACTAGGCCGAGACTCCACGTTCCGAGGATTAATTTGAATTCGGTTTTCTTTTCCATATATTAAGGGGTATCTCAACTTTACATGTTAATAAAGATTCAATGAATCTACAAATAAAAAATCGTGTCAAACTTGAAAAGATAACTACTACTATTTACTTTTGGGTTTTTAATTAAAAGTTTAAAACTATACCTTCTTCTTTCATGTGTAGATTGGACCGCATAAACCCAAGGAGCCCCCTTCGATATCTAACTTCCCCAAGTCCAACAGACAATTGTCTTGCCAAGATCATAAAGCTGCTGTGAATTATTATTATTATCTCCCGGCCTATCATTGGGCTATGGGCATTTGATTGATGAAAAATGAAGGGGAAAGAGAATGAACACACTTGAAAGACAAGCTCGTCATATAGAATTATCATGCTATTATTATAACCGTCTTTTCATTTTGTGGCCAA
This sequence comes from Microcos paniculata, assembly GCA_030664755.1. Classification (NCBI taxonomy): domain Eukaryota; kingdom Viridiplantae; phylum Streptophyta; class Magnoliopsida; order Malvales; family Malvaceae; genus Microcos; species Microcos paniculata. Next base: position 41,887,078 of record CP131460.1, read on the forward strand.
ATTACATAACATTGTTTTGTTTTTCCTTTTCCATTCATTTGCATGGAAATACTTGTCTTATCTTGTTTCGTTAATTAGTGAATGAAGAACATCTTGGAATTGCTTCCTTCTTCAAGTCTTCTACTCTTGCAATCCATGTCCCTTCCACCCACCTTCAAGAAGAATGTTTTTCATCAGAAAAGTATTCCATTTTCATGGGAAGCCGAAGAAAACCATATTCAAGGCAGGAAAAAATAAGAATGAAAAAGCCATTGCTAACATGTTGCTTACTAGACTTCCTCATTATCAGAGTCGTTCTTGATACTCCACCATAAACAAAGATCTTTTTTGGGAGTTGGGACCTTGAATGCCCGGGATATAAAACTTCTTATGCCCAAACAACATCTTAAAAATTAGGCAACCCATCACAAATATAAACAACTTGTATACATTAAGTTGCTCCATTTTCTTGCACCCTCTTTAGTTTCTCAATATTTACTTCTAATTGCTATATGACCAAATGGCTGCGATACCTTAGGGGTATAAATAGGCTTAAGTTTCATATGAATATTAATTTTATCACGTGATGCAATCATGCAAGAACATTACTAAAAAGATTTTCTTTAAAACTAGCCATTGGCATTTCTGAAATTTTCATTTCTTTTCCCATCTTGACCAACTTGAAGCATAAGTAATTACAATCCTTGAACATGGCATCAAAATCGAATGAGATTACTGCATCATACTCAAATTTCAAATGCATGCATTGCAAAAAGATGGCAAGAAACTTGTGAAAATGTTGAAGTTTATTCTCTTAGATATTTTTCCTAAATTAAGTTTGCAAAGAGAAGAAAAATAAATTTTTTCTTCCCTTTACAGGCCATTTTTCCAATTGTGAAAATTTAATTTTAATGATTGTTTTTTAATCATTAACATGTCATCTTATATTATTTATTAATAATGATAAGTTTAGACTTTTTTTTTTAATTTTTCTTTATTTACTTCTCTTTTTTTTTTGGGTGAGGTATTATTTACTTAGTATTTCAAACAGACTCATGGTTACCTTTTTACAGCCTAATAAAGACAAGGGACAAAAAATGGGGAAAATAACTGAACAGAAATCTCATCCCTTAAAAATGTAATAGAACCAAACACAAAAGAAAATGGCAAGACCATTCATATGATCTCAAAATGATGTAAATGCCCATGTGTAATCAGATAAAAAAATTGCCTTACAAGGCCAAGTTTGCAATTTGGTCTTTCACAACGAGGGAAGTTAACCACGGCCCAAAAAAAAAAAACGAGGGAGGTTACCGAAGCAATAGTGCAAAACCAGCCGAATACCCATGCCATCTTCATTTGACCTCTCTTGCAAATCGGACGGCTAACAATTCTCCCAGAGTAAAATCCGAGCGTTGATTACGGCAATCCTTGTACCACCCAGCCAGTTTTCCATTTTCTTTGTCCTTTCTCTCTCCACCCCCATCTCTCCCACTTCTCTGTAGCTTTTCGAGCCTAGCCATTTCTTTGCTTCCGACTGCCAAATTCCGGTGTCCAACAACTCCATAAAACAACCTCGTTGCTTAACCCGACGCCCTCTTCTTATTCATGCCATTGCTTTTCCCCCAAAACGTCTATTTTTCCTTTTAAAAAAAATCAAGAAAACTGATTCCAAAAAACACCGATCTGTCGGTGTATGCCGTTGGATGATGCCGATTTTCCATATGTTGCTCGCCTTGCTCTCTTTCACCTTTTTACCGTTGGAATCGTCCATATCATCACCCCCAAACCCTCGAATCAGAAAATTTTCTTTTATTCTTCTGTGCTTTTCTCTTTCAAATTTCTTTTGTTTTGTTGGATTCTTAGAGATTTTTATTTTCGTGGATTGTGTTGATTGTGTCGTGAATTATGTTGCCTTTAGTTGATTGCTTGCTTTTGCTAATTTTCATTTTCTGGATAGCTGCATGCTTATGTTTCTTCTCCTTTGCAGTCCGTCTCTCTACTGGAGCTGAAGCTAGGGTTTCGTTTCCTCCTTGCTTTTCTGATGAAGGTGAATTACAGTTTCACGCTTGTGGTTATTTCGATTTCTTGCATTTTTTTATTAAGTATCTCTAAAGTAATTAAGACGATCATGACTCAATTAGATGTCTTTTAAGTTCACAGCACTCCTTAAGTTGTAGAGGAAAAAAATTATAATTATAGGAGAACAACGTCTAATGCTTGCATACTAATACCTATTTATAAGAGCTTAAAAGAGTAACTTTTAAAGACTTAAGACACAAGAAACGTTAAAAGACTTGAAAACCAAGTAATAAGAGACGTAATAGAACTAATAAATAAATTAAAAATAATTAAGAAAATTATGCGCTGCATCATTCCTGACACCAGTTATGTCACAAAACCTGCTGATATCAGCTTGATGATCTTTGTCCCTCACGGTCCGCCCTGGGCTTTCTACAAATGCTCTCATAGCTTCTCTTTGTCCCTTGCTGAACTATTGGTTTCCCAAACCAATCAAGTTGAAATCCATGCTTATCTTTTACAGAAGTTGATGAAAAACATTAGATCCTTCAGGAGTCTTACTTTATTCCAATTATTAATTCTGTTTGGTCTCTTTTTCTTGGTTTCTGGCTCTTTTTTGTATTTTCACTGTGACAATGTATGTAATTATGTAAAAGAATTATCAATAGACATGGAAGAGTTAGTTGGGTGACTAATATAGTTATATTTCATAGGTGATAGAGAAAGGCTGCCAAGTGATAAGTGAGAAGGCTGTAATTGCAATATAATCTTCTTTATGAACAGTTGCCTGTTGAGGCCAATAATAACAATATCTTATTAAATGTTTTCAGTTAATTTTCGTCTTGATGTTGATTTAAAGTTTGCTGCGTTCCTGCTTGATTCCTTAACACTGTTATTATTATTCTATGTTAGTAGTTCATCTGATAGTAACTATTACTACTAAATGAAATGATTACAATTTTTGGTGGCTCATCTTTTATGTTTCTTCCCTCTTGCAGTGGCTGTGCCCTCACTCGTGCACCATCATCACCTCCCATGTCGAGTTTTAGATGTGTGTTCCGTTGGTGATTCTTTGATGGCTGCTGTTGAATTGTGTGCTTTGATACTTATGAATTGTCTGCTGCCATATTTGCTGTGAATTTGGTAATGATTTTGAAGTTTTCCTTACTGCCAAATAGCTTTTTATTTCTATTTTTTGTATTAATTTGTTTGTTTGTTGCGGTTTTGCGCTACTTCTTATGTTCTGGCTCTCTATTAAATTCTCTCTCTTATCTCGGTAGGAAAATTAGTAGATAATTAGGTATTTGTTAAAGAGAATGATTGGGAAAACAAAATGTTCCAAGTGAGATATTAAAAATTGTGGTCAGGTCACTTTGCATAATTTTGGCTATAAATTTATACAGTATGTTTGGCTTTAGTTTTGGAGTTTTGGTAAAGCATTTTGTTTGACTATAGAAAATCTAGGACATTGGCCATTCAATACCTTAAATATTGTACTTTATTCCGATTATTCATCCTGTTTGGTCTTTTCTTGGCTTTTTACTGATTTATGAGTTATGATATGTGATGATAATGGTAAGTTTTTTTTTCTAATTTACTGTAGGTTTAGCAAGTTTGCGACCCAAGAATTGGTTCAATAACTTTGAAGCTACCTATTTTTTGGTTCGGTTCCTCTTGAAGGATCTGCAATTGAAATTGGTTGGAGCTATCTTCCATCTTCTGTTTTAGGGCTTAAGTAGAGGTAAGCAAGTATGTGCCTTTTTTATTTCTGTCTATAGATATTGCTTCTTATCTCACCTGCTCTTTATGACTCTTTTGATTACTTCTTAAAGATGTGTGCAGACTCAGATTTGGTTTGATTACTCCAACCACAGACGTATTCAGATATTGTGTCTTCTCTAGCTATGCCCGGTTAGTTCTGTATTTTTTCTAATGCATTCAGCTTTGTTCAAACCTTGAACAAGAGATCTTATATAGTTTGAGCTTTGTGCAGTGTAAATCATTATCTCAAACCCATGAGAACCTAGTGCGTTCAGCAATGATAGGGTGCTACTGTTAGGACCTCTTTTTGAGCATTTTGGTGCCAATTTATGCCATTGGATGAGGCTGATTTTCACATATGTTGGCTCACTGTGGATGCTTTCATCTCTCCACTGTTCGGTTCATCCAAATCTTCCCCGAAAGCCCTGAAATTAGAACATGGCAGTGGCATACTGGTTTCTTCTATTTTTCTGTGTTCATTTTTTTAATTTTGATGCTTAATTCTTTGTGATTTTGCTTGCCATGGAAAATGACCTTGAGTGAGGTTGATGATAGTGACCCTGAGTGAGGTTGATGATAGTGCCCTTGAGTGAGGTTGATGATAGTGACACACTTGAGTGAGGTTGATGATAGTGACCTCAAGTGAGAAAACAAAATCCAGCCCAAGAAGCCAAAATCTGTGGCAAGCAAAATCACAGAGAATCCAGCTTTGAAAAAAAAAAGATCACAGAAAATTAAAAGAAATAATTAGGAGGCTGTGATGTTCTAATTTTAGGTTTTTCGATGAAGATTTACTATCCAAACCATGGATAGGTGAAAGCAGCCCTGAAGAATCAACTAATGTGAAATTGGACTAAATGCTCAAAAAGAGAAAGTCTTACAATTGAAGAATTGAAGGCATGACTGGTCTCTTTTGAATCTACTAATAAGTAAGGGTAAGTTTTTTTTTTTTTTTTTGTATATGCATAGTTATATGTTTGTGTGTTTCATTTTATTATTTGTCATTTAGTTTTCATTAGATGTTGTCTTGTCTAGCTATGCCCGGTTGGTTCTACATTTCTTCTGATGCATTTAGCTTTATTTAGATCTTGAACATGGGATCTTACACGGTTTGAGCTTTGTGTTGTGTAGATCATTATTTCAAACCATTGAGAACTTGGAGCATTCAGCAATGATAGGGAGGGTGTTACTATTAGAACCTCTTTTTGAGCATTTAATGTTAACACACGCCATTTGGTGAGGCCTTGTTTTCACATATGTTAGCTCTGTGGAGGCTTTTACCTCTCCACTGTTCGGTTTGTCCAAATCTTCTTCAAAAGCCCTAAATTTAGAACATGGCAGCGGCATACTGGTTTCTTCTATTTTTCTGTGTTCATTTTTTATTTTTGATGCTTAATTCTTTGGGATTTTGCTTGCCATGGAAAATGACCTTGAGTGAGGTTGATGATAGTGATCCTGAGTGAGGTTGATGATAGTGCCCCTGAGTGAGGTTGATGATAGTGACCCACCTGAGTGAGATTGATGATAGTGACCCCAAGTGAGAAAACAAAATCTAGCCCAAGAAGCCAAAATCTGTGGCGAACAAAATCACAGAGAATCTAGCATTGAAAGAAAAAAGATCAAAAAAAATTAAAAGAAATAATTAGGTGGCTATGATGTTCTAATTTTAGGTTTTTCGGTGAAGATTTAAACTATCCATATCGTGGATAGGTGAAAACGGCCACGATGAGCAAAATATGTGAAAACTGGACTAAATGCTCAAGAAGAGAGATTCTTACAATTGAAAGCATGGCTGGTCTCCTCTGAATCTCCTAATAAGGGTAAGTTTTGTTTTTGTTGTATATGTATAATTGTATGTTTGTATGTTTCATTTTATTATGTGTCGTTTAGTTGTCATTAATCTCTATTCCTGATGCAATTTGTTGTTCTTTAACATGTCTTTCCCTTATGCTTTTTATGATCAATTATTTGCTGTAAAATTCTTTTATTATCTATCAAACTGTTGTTATTAATGACATTTTTTTTTCTTGTGTGTGTGAAATTAACTTTTTGTGGTAGCTTTATGCTATTTGCTATCTTATAGCTCTATAGATTTATATGGGAGTGTTATGGATTTATATGGTGTTGCATGATTATGCTCTTAATAAGGAATTAATATCTTAATAATTCAATGTAAATATGTTTTAAGGAATATTAGTTTTTTATCAATTTTTTTTGTAACTTTTTTGGCAAATGTTTTGGCATATTTTGTGTATGTTTTATGGCATTCTTTATTGCGGATTTGCTATTGTAAATTTGTAATTCAAAATTCTTCAAACTCATCCTGGCTTTTAGAACTGGGGCAAGATAGGCCCAAAACCTAATATGGAATATGGCAGGTTGATATGGTATGGTAGAATGTGTTAGTTTTCTTATGTGTTTGATTTGATTGCTCTCTAATTTGATTAATTTTAGGCTGTTATTTATTATTTAGTATTATTTTTGCATAATATTGTGGGCTTTGCAATGTTATTTGTATTATTGTCGAAGACTTGGGTTTGAATGTTTGATTGCTTGGCTTGGCTGTTTGATAATGCTGTTATATTCTTTTGACGAAGGAATTAACTGTGTTTGCTTGATTTTTCCATTTATTGTGGTATGAATCAGCAATGCTAGTATGTATCTTAACTTTTCGGTTGGATCTTCATTTTAGATTTTACTCTAAAATACTGATGCTCTTAATTAAGCAGTAACATAGTTAACTAATTTTAAAAATGTTGTAATTTTTTGTAACTCATTTTTCGTTTTTGTTGACTTTTTGGATAGTTTTTCCTTTACTATAAACTTTGATATTTAACTTTCTTTAATATCGTTCATCGTTTAGGGAATTCTCTTTTTTGGTGTCATCTCATCTAATCTGTTCTTAATTTATTTGTTGACTGATTATACATCAGGGTCTTTTAGTTAATAATCACATTTTATTTCATTTATGTTGTCCATCTCAAAGCAAATTTCTGCCTACTAGCTTTTTAACATGTGTTTATTTATTGTTGTGAAGTAAAATTTTGGTCGAAGACTTGTAATAATATTAACCTTTTGTATTTTTATATTCCTCCCTTCTTTTTAATTAATTTGAAGCCTAAAATGCTACCTTATTTAGACATTTGATTTTTTGGTTAATTTTTCTGTTTCTTTTTTTGCTTACTCTTCGTCATATTTTTAACTTAGTTGAACTTGAAGTTGGCCGTATGGTATATTTTATTAGATGGGGTGTATTGGAAATTTACTTAATTGTAAAATTTGTTGTAATTCTTGATGTGTTATTTTAAAAGCCTTGTAAAGGAATGTGTTTACGCATCACTATTGTAGATATAAAGTTACCTACGGCTATAGGCTGAGATGATAGAATGCTTAGTTTTTTTAATGCGTTTGATTGCTCTCTAATTTGTTTAATTTGAGGCTGTTATATATTATTTTTTATATTATATTGTTGGCTTTGCAATGTCATTTGTATATATTGTTAAGGACTTGGGTTTGTATTTTGATTGCTTGGCTGCTTTGTCATGTCATGCGTAGGGTATAATTCGACAATTCTCTTGATAAAAGAATTAATATAAATCAAATATTTTAAAAGCACGTATTTCCATTGATATTTTGGGTAATTTCATAATAATTATTTTTATATAATATCAGCAAATGTTTGTAGTGTGTTTAATGTGCTTATTTCCATAAAAGACTTGCTTATTTATTTTTTTTCCCAGTTTTCAGTCATGCTATACATTATTAAAATTTCTTTGTTCTACCACTTGGATGACAGCCTAGTGAATTTAAGGCATTGTAAAATCTTCAACTCCTTTGAAGTTTTGTTTTCAATTAGTATGACGTGTTATGGATGTTTTCTTTTCTTTTTGCCTTTTTGTCGTTTTACATCTCTCTTTTGTTTGGGATTTATATTGGTCGTTTATGTTCAGTGTTCAGCAATCTGAGCCGTTGCAACCTATTTGGTGCTATGGGGCTTTGATGGGTTCTTCTTAGTTTCCTTTACCATAACCTATTTAGGATTAGGTTAAAACTGAACTGCTATTACCTTATGTGGGATACTACATACGTTAAAACTCAAATCTGAACTGCTTAGTAGAATTTTTGGGTAGTTTACTCTCTGCTCTCTTCAACAAATTTTTGAATCCTTTTACCTTATTTCTGGACCTCTCCTACAGCTTTCCTTCTATGCAGGATATGAAAAACTATACGTGTCAAAGCCTTTAAGCCATTTAACCTTTCACCAATTTAATAAAATAGTAGTCGATTTTCTCCGACTCTTTGTATAAATTGCTCCATTCTCTCGAGACGATACCCAAAGTGAGCCCATTAAGGCCCAGAATATTGTAAATCCTAATTTAAGTTCAAGATGTGCCAGATTTATCTTGTTACATTTATCCCAATTTGGCTCAATTGTAGAGTAAAGTAAATTTTCGGTCAATTTAGCCCAAAGTTGGCCCGTTAAGCTCTTACTGTCTAAAAATGCCACCAATGAAATGTAGTAGGCCTTCTTGGCCCAAAACGTGGAAAAATTATTATGTTCGACCTAGACTCGCTGAGGAAAATAGTTTTATTTCCAGCAAAAGTAGTTGTTAACTTGGCCCATAATAGGTCGAAAAATTTTCCGTTACAAGCCGTACTTTAAGAATGTGTCAAACTCAGCTCGTGTTTTAAGATGCAATCTCAGTCCAAATTTTAGCATATTTTCTGGTATCGTAGGCCCAAAATAGGCCTACGGAGTCAAAAAACGGCTCATTTTACAAAATTTCAGCCCTAAAATGCGGAATTTCAGTGCAAGGCTTACTGTTAATAAAAAACCACGAAGGCTCAAAATATTCTCATTCCAAGGCTGGTTGTTAATCTTGGCCCAAGGTCTTATTTGGAGACCCAATATAAGCCCAAAGGAAAATAACCCATGCCCAAATGCACCGCAAGTCTAAATTTTCTTTGAAATTACAGTAAACCCGCTCCGAGGAACAAGATGAGCTGGTTTCCCGCGCAAAAATATTTGAATTATTGCTAATTTTTTGGCATGACATAGCCATAGTTGGGCCATTGAAGTCCATGTTTACTAGTTCAAGCTGATTTACTAATCAAGACAGATTTTTCATTTTTTTTGGTTTAAGAGGTGAGTAAAGAAAGAAATAGGCGAAGAGCCTCACATATATTTTGGAACCACTATCTTGTCCAATTTTAGTTATGCATGTTCAAAATTTTTTTGTGATGACTTAAACAGGAAAAGAAAATACTTCAAGGCAGTAAGATCAGTTTAGGTGACGTATATTAAATTAATAATGAAACACAAAAAGGATGTAGAAAAACCTTGGAAAAATGTAGAAATGACTCGAAACTTGTATAATAGATAAATAGATAAAAGTTGTAAAACTACAAGAGATAGAAACAAAGTCCTAGAAATACAAGGCAGTAAAATGAGAGAAAATGCCGCATCCAAAAAGTGCAACAATTTTATTTTCAAAGCTCACAATGATAAAAAGGTTATAGGTAATGCAATTTGACAAAAATTGTATAATTGGCAAAGAAATTATAAATGATTTATAAAAAAATGCCGAATGCCTTAAAAAAGTTATAAATTGCTTTACCAAGTTCATAAATGATACTAAAGAGTTGTAAAATAAAAAACCATTTAAGTAATCATTTTCCAAAAAAAAATTCCACAAAATTAGTAAATATTAGCAAATTTTAAATTCATAAAGTTAAATAATTCCTAATACATCACATCCAATGAAATATTAGCAAATATGAATAGGAATGCTGCACCACTATTATATCCATAAAGTTACCTTGAAACAAACCACAAATAAAACAAACAATGCACTCATGAGCATCTCAAAATAGTAACATATATCTCCCCATTCAATCACAAATAATACACGATTTGGTAATTTATCGAATGGAGATGTCCTAAACTCATCAACGAAGAGAATGAAGATCATGTGTTTGACAGTCACTAACATAAATTAATAAAGCACGATATATAACAAAATGATGCATTATAAAATGTAAAATACACAAGCAAGTTATACCTATGGTCGGAGCTCTACAGTCTCTATACCTATACCTACCTACGACTGGAGCTCTCTACCTATGACTGGAGCTCTATGATTTTTATACCTATACCTATATCTCACTTACAGCTACACCTACCTATGATCGGAGCTCTACAGTCTCTATACCTATACCTACCTACCGCCGGAGCTCTGCTGTTTTCTATACCTACACTTATACCTACAGGTCGGAGCTCTACAGTCTCTATACCTATAACTACCTATGATCAGTGCTCTACAGTCTCTATACCTATACCTACCTATGGTTGGAGCTCTATGGTCTCTACACCTATACCAAGCTATGACCAGAGCTCTACGACCTTCTATACCTATACCTACCTATGACTAGAGCTCTATCGTTTCTATACCTATACCTACCTATGGTCGGAGCTCTACAATCTCTATACCTGTGGTCTTCTATAGCTGAAGGTCTAGAATCCGTTTTACGGCTAAAAGTCTATGGTCCATCTCTAGCTGAAGGCCTACAGTCTCTAGAGCTGAAGGTCTAAGGCCTATAGTCTACAACTTAAGATCTAGAGTCCATCTATGGCTGAAGGTCTACAATCCGTCTATAGCTAAAGTCCGTCAATGGCTGAAAAAGGTTATGAGAAAATGGATGGTACAATGGGAAAAAGTTGTGGAATCATTCATGATTTTGGCAAGCATTTACCTTATTCAGGTCTTCATATTGCAAAAAAGTTTGATCTTAATGTCTGCGGGTGGGCACATACCAGTAAGATACGTGACAGCTTGAGAAACAAAGGTCTGCAACTCAACAAAACAGTTGTATCATCTCTGGTAGCATTCATCGGGTCAGCAATTAAAGACAAAGAGGATTGTTATGTGAGCAGGTATGATTTTGAGGGACCAAAGGGAAGCCTTGGTTCATTTGTCTCAGCCTTTGAGTTTTCCTTGGTTTATTACACTAATCACTTGTCTGCAAGTGACCAAACACCCAATACATGCGTGTCTCAACACTACTAATCAGATTGTAGTTGATGCAAATGATGCCATTTATAGCTGCAGCAACTCTGGTGCAATTTTACTAAACTGGATGATAACTTGTTTTGTGAGAAAGGAAAGGGATGCGACCATAAATTCTGCTAAGAAACGTTTGAGTGTTGCCCAACAAGAGAATTATGATAATTTTGAAGCTTGGGAGAGGTTAAAGAAAGCTATTTTGTTAGCCTATGTTTCCAGGACAGAGCAATTAATTAGAGTGGTGATATCTTACTCTCTTGCTACTTTCATACTGTTGGTAGCTTCATATATATTGGTGGCCGTATATGTTGGTGGCTGTATATTTTGTTACTCCAGGTTGTTCTATAGTCTGCAGCAATTGTTTCCTTTGATAGAACAACTATTTGGAGTTGCTGGATATTTCTTTTTAGCTACCTCTATATTGGTGAGTTTCCAGGTTGTTCTTCTATGGTTTGAAGCAGATGTTTCCTCGTTCTATCACTGAGGACGAGATGATCTCATGGGGAAGGCAATGATACATACTCAATTGGACTCACTCTTGGGATTCAAAGTGCACCTTGTGGTCATGCCTGTACAATCACAGCTGCCAATCATAAGCAATGATGGATTGATAGCCAAAGAACTTATGGCTATTATCAAAGGAAGGATGGTGAAGAGCAAGAAGGCAAACACTAAGGTGTTGATGGATTGGAGCAATGTCTTTTTCTCAGATGCCATAGGGAAGTATTTCATGAGTTGCTGGTGGAGTGCCTCTACAATCTATAGGAGCAGTTCTCAGCTTTTCATCCTTGAGGAATCTATTGTTACAGGCAAAATGGTGGTCTAGTATAAATAGTATAAGTTGGGCCAAGTTAGTAGTTATTAGGCTTATTATCCAGGTTAAGAGTCCAGTCCATTATAGACAATACATGTAACCAACTTTGACAATGAAAATCGTAGACGATGAATATTAATGAAAAGAACAATTCTCTCTAAATCTTCTTCTTCCCTATTCTCTTCTTCTCTGATTCTACTTCTCTCTTCCTAATCTTCTCTAATTCTATCTCTTTTATTCCTAATTCTCTCCAACTCTCAATAGGCGTGTAACACCTAACTCCATTTTTCTCTCTGTTGATGGTTTAGTCTTTTTTTTAAAGATTGGACAAAAAATTGGCATCAATAATTGTTATACAATAGATTCCTCTGTTTGTTTGCCTGCCCAGCTGTTTAGGCTTATGCAATTCGGCAGTTGTATCAATTATTGATTGCTATTGTTTGTTTTGTTTTGTTCCTGTGCTACACCAAACATGAAAAATAACGAAAGGGTAGTCATGATTTCGATGTTCTCTTTTTGATGTTTTAACCCCCCATCATATCTTTTCTTCTTCGAGGCTGAGATTTGCTCTGTAAGGATGCCTGAAAAGTGAAAACTTAATAATGATTTTGTCGACCCATCACATGTTCATAAATGTTGAAAGATAGTGACCGTGAGAGCAGAATGCCACACAAATAACGTTGCTTTAATTGGTTTTGTCTCTTGTGTGCTGCAGTAATGACTGTAGAATTTTAAATAACACAAGCTAATCACGAGCTAGCAGCCTACCAAGTTAATGGAGATCATGTTGCACCTATAAATACAAGAGCTTACATATAAAGAAAAGGCAAACAAAAAGAAAGGGAAGAGCAAAATGAAAATGAAGTTAGATTGATCGTGGTCCAATATTAATACTGCAGTTTCGCTAGGAGCAGGGACATATATTTTGGTATGTTCTGCTTTCCTTGGGAAAGTGATGCAATGCTACCATGTGAACAGGTTGGGGAAGAAGCACAACTCTCTCCCTCCAGGTGACATGGGATACCCGTTAGTTGGGAACATGTTGTCTTTCATCAGGGCTTATAAATCCCAAGAACCAGACTCCTTCGTCAACAACTTGAAGAACAGGTCTCTTATCCCTTCTTTAATCTTCTACCATACATATATTCAGACGTAATATAAACTTAATAATGATTTTAATGTAGTCAGATTTAACATATTTTCCTTCCATTGAAGCAACATCAGGTACGGTGGAACAGGCATCTATAAGACCAATTTGTTTTGGAAACCAAGCATCATAGTCTGCAGACCTGAGCTGTGTAGGAAGGTGTTGGCTGATGATGAACTATTCACATCCGGATACCCGTTTCCCAGTCTAATTTTGGGTGGAAAAGCATTCGATTTCCTTTTAAGTTCTGGGGGCCCAAGCGATTTCGTAGGCTCACAACAAGCCATATTAATGGCCATGATTCACTATCTACGTTTATAGGGAGTATTGAAGAAATTGTAGTCACCACATCGGAAGAATGGGCCAGGATAAACCAGCCAATCTACTTCCTCTCCGAGATGCATAAGATTGCTTTCAAGGTCTTTACAACCATATTCCTCCGCCCTGCAAATGATGATTCTGTCATTACGTCAATGGAGAAGTATTATACATATTTATTCCAGGGACTTTTATCCTCGCCCATTAATATCCCAGGTTCTACATTTCACAGAGCACTCAGGGTAAGTTTTCTTATACTATGATTTTGTGAAGCCCAATTTCATTTCCAATGAGAAAAACAAGGCATATTTTTCTTGCATTGTTGTTGGAATCAGGCAAGAAAGATGCCGGTTAAAACTATACTAGCTATACTAGCTGAAAGAAGAGGAAGGAATCTAATGACCCAAACACAGAGAAACGTTTAATTGATTTAATCAAGGAAGTTGAAGATGCGGAAGGTGAAAAAATGGATGACGAAGATATTATTATTGTACTTCTCATATCTTTGGTTACCGGTCGTGAAACATCAGGGCGTGCGACTGCCTGGGCCACCATCTACCTCCATCAACATCCACAAGTTTTGCAAAAGGCCAAGGTGTGAGATATATATATAGGATCGATCATATTATTTATTAAATTTCGGGCTTTTGAAGATTTTCTTTTTGAAACCGTGGATTTCAGGAAGAGCAAGAGGAAATCATAAAGCGAAGACCGTCCTCCCAGAAAGGCTTAACTCTCAGCGAAATCAAACAGATGAAATATCTATCCAAGGTATGTTCTTCATCTCATGAATCACGTACAAATCTACACTATATAGTAGTTGTATATAACAAGCCATGTTGTTAATAACTTTAGGTGATTAATGAGACCATAAGGATTCGCACAAACACTTTTGCACTTTTTCGAGAGGCAAGAAAAGATACTGAATTAAACGGTTAGTGTCTGCGATATTCACCATATCCTGTGCCCAAATTCTTCCCATTTCTCTGTTTTGTATGCAAGATTTTTTAGAGCAGTAATCTGCTTGGTTTCTCCACCAGGTTACTTCATACCAAAAGGATGGAAAGTATTGGTGTGGCAAAGTGCGGTTCACATGGATCCTGAGATTTTTTCCAACCCAAAAGAGCTCCGTCCTTCAAGATGGGATGTAAGTAGAATAGAATGCTTTCAACTATAGGAGGAAAACTGGCATAATTCTGACATGTTATCTGCTTTCTGTCTGAGCTGAGTTCAGGGTCTTAAACCTAAAGCAGGGACTTTCCAACCCTTTGGAGCAGGAAGTAGGTCCTGCCCAGGAGCTGTCTCGCAAAACTTGAAATCTCCATTTTCCTTCATTATTTTCTCCTCAATAATAAGTAAGTTAGAAATAAATATTTCCTTCACAATTTTTAATTAAAGTTTAAAGATTGGAAACCACATTCATTGATTCTAAAACATATATATTTTTCCATTTTATACAAAATACAGGCTTGAACAACTTAATCCAGGAGGGCCAGTTAATTACTTGCTTTCACCGGACCCAGCAGACAAATGTCCTGTCAAAGTAATTAAGCTCCGTTGATTATATGATAAGAAAAAAAAAAAGTTGGTTACTTTCCAGTTTCCAATATCAACAAGCTCCGGTTTCAGTTCTTAAATGAACAAGTTTTCCAGGCTTCGTGCTGTGCACAAGCCAAAAGCCTGCCTTTGTTCCGTGTCCTCATATGGTACAATAACAGCAAAGACTGGAATATATAGTCTTATACTATAAAATACCAGTACTAAAATAATATACGGTTCGTAATTTGACCGCCGCTCTTTCAACATTTCTAGTCATACATTGTAAGAGAATTACGTAATTAAGACGATTCGATTGCGATGAGAGAGAGTTGAATGACTTAACCGCGATTACTGCATAACTCAGTGAGGGGAAATAACCCGAATTAGACCGACAAAGGATTTTGGTTGCCAAAAAAAGACCAACAAAGGCTGACTTTTGTCTCTAGTTAGTTATTTTCCACCAGTGAATTCTTGTGTCCATATTAGACAGTGATAATTAGGTGTTTCTTGACCGGAATTCTTTAGAAAAATAATTGAGCAATGAAAATTTTCTTTAATTATAAACAAATACTAGTATACATTTAGTCAATGACGGTATACAAGTTTGAGACAAATTTCTTTGTTTATTAATATTCTAAACGTGTATCGTTACTATTATTAGTCTTGACATTTGCATACTTGTCAATGTCTCACTGAGTAATATGGCGGGGCATAACTCTTACTAATCTAACCAGAGAAGTCGTCCAAGTTGATGATGGAGAGAGCGAATTTGCAGCTATAAATATGAGCACATTGTAAAGCCGAAAATGTATAAACAAGAGGAAAAGAGGGAGGAAATCAAAAGAAAAAAAAAATCCAAACATGGAGTTAGAATTGTTGTGGTGGATTGTGGCAATTGTGGCAGGAACATATGGTTTTCTGTTGGGTTTCCTTAAGAAAATAAATGAGTGGTACTGTGTTAGCAGGTTGGGGAAGAAGCAAAAACCTTTGCCTCCAGGAGATATGGGATGGCCATTCCTTGGAAACATGTGCTCATTCCTTCAAGCTTTCAAGTCTCAAGACCCTGATTCCTTCCTCCACAATTTGATGAAAAGGTCAGTTTCTTTCTTTTTTTTTATAGTAGTATTTTGCTATTTTAATTTGCGTGTATATATAGATGCTTATTACAGTATATGTTTGAAGAGCATTTTTTGGGGGGCAAATAATGAAAGCCGAAGGCAACAAAAACACTAATGAACCAGATTGGCCTGTGAGCCAATGGTTGGCCCATAACATATATATACCCACCTCTCTATACTTTTGGTCCAAGGGGTAAAGGGCTGACAGCCCATTTCCTTTTATTCATTTTTTAAAATTAATCCTTCATTTGTTGGTCTTTACGAGAAAAAGGTCCTTTCTCTGTTTCATCCTTCAAATTTTCTTTATTGCGAATCAGTCCTTTTCACTTTTCAAATAGCTGACCAAATCCTTGAATTAATAATGGAAATTTCCGTAAACAGGTATGGAAGAACAAACATCTACAAGACTCATTTGTTTGGGAGTCCAAGCGTCATAGTTTGCGATCCCGAGCTATGCAGGAAGATATTGACAGATGATGAACACTTTAAATTCGGCTACCCTTCATCGGCAATACAATTAGGAGGTAAAAAATCGTTATATGGCATTTCAAATTCGGAGCACACGCGTTTGCGTAAGCTAACGACCAATCCCATCAATGGCCACGAAGCATTGGCTTTGTACATAGGCCATATTGAAGACATCGTGATCTCTTCATTGGAAGATCTTGCCAGCATGAACCACCCGATCAAGTTCTTCAATGAGATGAAGAGGATTGGTTTAAAGGTGATCGCACAAATTTTTCTGGGTTCTGGTTGCTCCCAGGATTCGGTTCTTTCGTCAATGGTGAAGTATTATACAGAGTTGTTCCCTGGCGTTCTTTCGATTCCCATTAATCTCCCTGGTTTTGCATTCCATAAAGCACTCAAGGTAAATTTTGCTTTACATGGTAGAAATAATATCTTGTTTCTTTGTCAATAGTTTATGCCCTGATTATGTGTTTAACTTGAACAATTAGGCAAGAAAGAAGCTCGTAAAGACAATTCAAGCGGAACTAGATGGCAGGAGAGAGCAGAAAACCATGGCACCAAACAGAAAGAAAGGAATGATGGACTTACTTATGGAAGTTGAAGATGAGAATGGCGAAAAATTGGAGGATGAGCATATCATGGATTTATTGTTGCTGGTCTTGTTCGCCGGCCATGAAACCACTGCACATACTGCCATGTGGGCGATCATCTACCTCAATCAGCATCAAGAAATGTTGCAAAAAGCCAAGGTGAGATGAGACTGACGCTTTCGGTTGGTAACCTTTTCAACAGATTGATAATGGCCAAATTCCTAGCATCAAGTACTCTTTTCATTATGGGCTTAAGGGGTTCTAGTTTTCATCGAATTTGGATTTCCAACTTTCAGGAAGAGCAACAGGCGATCATAAAGAGAAGGCCATCCTCACAGAAAGGTCTGACCCTCGCTGAAATCAAACAAATGGAATATCTACCCAAGGTTTGTTTTTATAACATCAAATGAACTTATCTCAATGCCCTAGAAAGGATCTAAACTAAATATTTAGCATTTGATTTCTAATTCTCCTGATCAAACCTCACACTTTGAGTTAATCTACAATGTAACAAGCTCTCTTTTTAACTATTTCAGGTGATTAATGAGTCGTTGCGGAGAAGCAATTTTGCATTCTCAATTTTTCGGAAGGTTGAAGTTGATGTTGACTTTAATGGTTAGTCTCCTGATACCTTCGGTTCTTCATTTCTTTAAAAAAATTTCTCTGTTTTTGTCTCACAATGATGAAAGGTTTTCTTCGTTTTCTCAGGTTATACTATACCAAAAGGATGGAAAGTTTTGGTTTGGCACAGAGCTCTTCACTTGGATCCTGATATTTATTCAAACCCAAAAGAATTTCTTCCTTCAAGATGGGAGGTAAACAATGACCATAGCTAATCAATCAAATATAAAGTGGAATTTTCTTCAATTTTCTCGCATCCAAAAGGGTAGTCAACTAATTAATGTTAATAAAAATTATTGTCTGTTAACGTACATGCAGAACCAGAAATTCAAAGCAGGTTCTTTCATTCCCTTTGGAGCAGGAAGTAGGCACTGCCCTGGAGCTGATCTTGCCAAACTTGAGATTTCCGTTTTTCTTCACTATTTTCTCCTTAATTACAAGTGAGTAATCTCTTTTCTTTGATTCCTATACAAGGTTTTAGACTCCACAGATTTAAACTGTGCAAGACAATTACTTCACCTTGACATTTGTTCTAACAAGTAACTGAACAAATTTTCCTCCCAAGACCATGACTTGACTTCAATTTTCCTTTGGTCTGCAGGCTTCAAGAGCAAAACCCAAGGGGTCCAATTAAATACCTACCCTTGCCACGCCCAGCAGACGACTGTCTTGCAAGAGTCATTAAGCTCCCATGAACCTTTCAAATTGGGATCAAATGACTCCTTTTCCTTGCTTCAATGTATTAACAAAGTTTAGTAGTGTCAACGCCCGCAAAAGTCGGAAATCTTCGATGAGTAACAAAATTAATTAAACACCCCATGAATGTTCTTATTCTTCTCATTCTTTCTAGGAGGAAAATCTCCAGCAGTTGGGATGTAAGATATAGTTTTGCTCTGTTTTCTGTATGACTAAAAATAAGAGTAGCATCAAATTGAAATATGTTATATAGTACATTGGTTTCATCGGCTCATCACTTTAACCTTTCTCGGTTAACTTCTTGAGATATTTGACTCACCAATACATGCACAGAGCAATTACGATTTCCCCAATCAACTACATTCGGCTCACTGTTTACATTGCTAATCTTTCCCAATACTACAATGTAACTGCAAGCTGAAAACAGGGTGACAGTGTGATAAGTTAAAAAATGTCAAATTCCAGGTAGATCATTCTAATTTAGTACTTATAGCCTATGTTTGTCTATATCCATGGGTGCCCTGTCTTGTCTCGCTGGACTCCAATCACTAAATCGGCCAAGGTTTTCACGTTGTTTTGAGCTACTGCATAGTTTGCCTAGCTAGCAGGAACAAGATTACCTAAAATATACTTTTAATTGACAAAGATGTGACAAGGTCATTATACGATAAATTTTACTTGCAATGGGTTTTTTAGTTTGTGAAGGAATGTCTTGATAACTTGGAAGATTAGATTATTGTCTCGAAGGAATTAAGCGTATAATATAAAATATTAATGTAAGAGAAATGTTGTCTCACTCTTACATGGGAAGGTGAAACTAAGTCTAAGTGATACTTCCAAGGAATAAAATAGTTTGAAACTTAGAATTAACAGTTGAATACCAAAATCAGCCCTCAAACTATAAAAAAAAATAAATTGGCTCATAAATTTTTATTTGAGATAATCGACCTCTTAAACTTTTATTTTTAGACAATTAAGCCCCCAAACTTTATTTTGGGACAATATAACATTAATTGCATAGAATTCTCAAGGGTTATATTATCTCAAAATAATAGTTTTGAGGAATTAATTGTCTCAAATGGGTCAGTTATCCCAAATAAAAATTTATGGACCAATATATCTAAAAAGGATATAATGTAAGGGTTAATTTGAGTATTCAGCCTAGAATCAACCGACTGAAGAAAATTATGAGAGAGATGAATTGCTAATAGATTTAGACTTCTAGCCTCTGATTCTTGAAGTTGCGGTTGGGCTGGTAGCTTATATTTTCCTATTTGGTTTTCTTAGGAAAGTAAATGAATGGTACCATGTTAGCAGGTTGGGAAAGAAGAAATATTCGCTTCCTCCAGGTGGTATGGGGTGGTCTATTTTAGGCAACATTCTGTCTTTTCTCAAAGCATTCAGATCCAGAGACCCTGAAACTTTCATCAACAACTTGGTTAAATGGTACGGTAGAACTGGAATTTACAAATCCTACTTGTTTGGAAGTCCAAGCATCATAGTTTGTATTCAAGAAACATGTAAGAAAGTCCTGACAGATGAAAGATTTATTCCGAGTTACCCTGAATCAGCGACGAAACGTTTCACAGTGTTAAAATTCAGAACACAGGCGACTGCGCAAGCTAACGACGGCTTCAATCAATAGTCATGAAGCAATAGCCATATACATTGGATAAATATTGAGGACATTGGATATACTTTGGAAGAATGGAGCAGCATGAAGAGGCCAATTGAATTGTTGAAGGAGATAGAGAGGGTAACTTTCAAGGTCTTTACACATATATTCATGGGATCCGGTGCTGAATCCATTTGTCAGTCAATGATGAAGTATCATGGTGACTTCCACCATGGATTAATTATTATCTGCTGCCTACAATATTTCTGGTTTTACATTCCATAAAGCTTTGAAGGTGAATTTAGTTTCTTCAATTACAGGGCTAAAACAACATTCCATCTTTAGTTTATTTATTATTTTGGAGAGAGATAATATAAAATTTATGAAACTTTGGATGCACCAGGCAAGGAAAATGTTGGGAAAGATAGCCCAAGATGTGCTGGATGAAAGAAGGACAATGAATAAAAGTGTTGATCCTAATGAAAAGGGAGGCACGGTTAGTGTCTGCGATATTCACCATGTCCAGTGTCCAAATTCTTTCCATTTTTCTGTTTTGTATACAAGATTTTTAGAGCAGTAATCTGCTTGGTTTCTCCACCAGGTTACTTCATACCAAAAGAAAAGGATGGAAAGTATTGGCGTGGCAAAGTGTGGTTCACATGGATCCTGAAATTTTTTCCAACCCTAAAGAGTGAATTCCTTCAAGATGGGATGTAAGTAGAATAGAATGCTTTCAACTATAAAAGGAAAACTGGCATAATTCTGAAACGTTATCTGCTTTCTGTTTGAGCTGAATTCAGGGTCTTAAACCCAAAGCAGGGACTTTCCAACCCTTTGGAGTAGGAAGTGGGTCCTGCCCTGGAGCTGATCTCGCAAAACTTGAAATCTCCACTTTCCTTCATTATTTTCTCCTCAATTATAAGTTGGAAATAATTTCCTTTAAAGTTTTTAATTAAAGTTTAAAGTAATTAAGCTCCGTTGATTATATGCTAAGGAAAAAATGTTGCAGTTTCTGTTCTTAAATGAATGAGTTTCCCAGGCTCCGTGCTGTGCACAACTCAAAAGCCTTTCGTCGTTGACTTTCATCGTCATCAGATAATAATAGCAAAGACGAAGCAATCCCTTGAATACTTATGCATACGGTGCGTAATTTGATCGGCGTTCCTTCAACATTTGTAGTCATTTACAGTAAGAAAATTATGTAATTACGAATCAACTGCGACGAGAAAGAGATGAATGACTTAAGCGCGAGTTATGCATAACTCAACGACGGGAAATAACCCCAATTAGACCCACAAAGGTTGAAAGAAACTATACTTGGGTCCATAGACAGCCAACATTTTCCTTGTCTAACAAGTAACTGAACAAATTTATTCTTGACATTTGTTCTAACAAGTTACTGAACAAATTTTCCTCCCAAGACCATGACTTGACTTCAAATTTTCTTTCCTCTACAGGCTTCAAGAGCTAAACCCAGGGGGTCCAATGAAATACCTACCCTTGCCACACCCAGCAGAAGACTGTCTTGCAAGAGTCATTAAGCTCCCATGAAACTCTCAAAATGGGATCAACTGACTCCTTCTCCTTGCTTCAATGTATTAGCAAAGTGTCAAAGCCTGCAAAAGTGAGAAAGCTTCGATGATTAACCAAATTAATTAAACACCCCATGTATGTTCTTATTCTTCTCATTCTTTCTAGTAGGAAAATCTCCAGCGGTTGGAATTTAACATATAGTTTTGCTCTGTTTTCTGTATGACAAACAATAAACAATAGGCATTTAAACTCTAGTTGGAATGATAGGAGTACTTTTCCTGAGAGTTGAGGTCTCAAGTTCAAGTCTTATCATATATGGATTTTGTCCAATTTAAATATTTATTTTGTTTATTTATTTTTTAGATTGTAATAGTTTAATTTCTTTGTCTATGATTTTTTAGATGTTTTTACGTAAAAATTTTATCTAATATAATAAAAATTCATTATATTACCCTAAAAAAAAACAGTAGCATCAAATATGTTAGTATATACTACATTGGTTTCATCGGCTAATCACTTTAAACTTTCCATTAACTTCTTGAGATATTTGACTCACATATAAATGCATCGACCAATTACGATTTCCCCAAACGACTACATTCAGCTAATTCTTTAACATTGCTGATAGATATCAATCAAAATCAAACATCATACATCCAAAATTTAAACTTTTTTATAAAGTAATTAATAAATTAAATATGCAAGATGTACCCGTCCGGTTGTTTTAATCTTTCCCATTACTACTAGGTAACTGCAAGCTGAAAACAGGGTGAGAGCAATAGAGTATCCTAAATTTATAAAATGTCAAACTCCAGGGAGATCATTTTAATTTAATACTTGTAGCCTCTATTTGTCTATATCCAGGGGACCCTGCATGCTTTGGCTCATTGGACGCTAGTGAATAAATCGGCCAAGTTTTTCACCTTGCTTTAACTTTTAAGCTACTACAAACTACTCCTACATAGGTGGCGCAGCTAGCAGGATTACTTAAAAGTTAAAAAAATATTTTTATATGTACCAAAAAATATTATTAAGCACATAAAATAGCAATGTGAGAGAAATGTTGAATCATATGGGAAAGCGAAAAAAAAAAAATACTGAGTGATATTTCCGGGTCATAAAACTTGAAACTTAGAATCAACAGAGACAGAAAAAAAAATCTGAGAGAGATGGATGCACTAGACTTCCAGCCTTTGATTCTTGCAGTTGCGGTTGGGTTGGGAGCTTATATTTTCTTGTTTGGTTTTCTTAGGAAAGTAAATGAGTGGTACTATGTTAGCAGGTTAGGAGAGAAGAAACATTCGCTTCCTCCGGGTGATATGGGTTGGCCTATTTTGGGTAATATGTTGTCTTTTCTCAAAGCTTTCAGATCCAAAGACCCTGAAACTTTCATCAACAACTTGGTTAAAAGGTACGGTAGAACTGGAATCTACAAATCCTACTTGTTTGGAAGTCCAAGCATCATTGTTTGTGTTCCGGAAACATGTAAGAAAGTCCTGACAGATGAAAGATTTACTCCGGGTTACCCTGAATCGGCAAGGAAGTTAACAGGAAGCAAGTCGTTTCACAGTGTTACAAATTCAGAACACAGGCGTTTGCGCAAGCTAACGACGGCTCCAATCAATGGTCATGAAGCACTAGCCATATATATTGGATATATTGAGGACATTGTGATCCATTCTTTGGAAGAATGGAGCAGCATGAAGAGGCCAGTTGAATTGTTGAAGGAGATGGAGACGGTAACTTTCAAGGTCTTTACCCATATATTCATGGGATCCGGCGCTGAATCCATTCGTCAGTCAATGGAGAAGTATCATAGCGACTTCCACCATGGATTATTATCTGCCGCCTACA
The DNA here is from genome assembly GCA_030664755.1 of Microcos paniculata. Taxonomy (NCBI): domain Eukaryota; kingdom Viridiplantae; phylum Streptophyta; class Magnoliopsida; order Malvales; family Malvaceae; genus Microcos; species Microcos paniculata. The sequence goes on from CP131460.1 coordinate 41,910,217, forward strand.
ATATTCCCGGTTTTACATTCCATAAGGCTTTGAAGGTGAATTAAATTTTTTAATTACAGGCCTAAAACAACATTCCATCTTTAGTTTATTTATTATTTTTGAGAGATAATATAAAATTTACGAAACTTTGGATGCATCAGGCAAGGAAAATGTTGGTAAAGATCATCCAAGATGTGATAGATGAAAGAAGGACAAGGAATAAAAGTGTTGATCCTAATGAAAAGAGAGGCACGATCGATCTGCTTATGGAAATTGAAGATGAGAATGGTGAGAAGTTTAGCGATAATGATGTATGTGATTTACTACTATCGTTCTTGGCAGCTGGGTACTCGAGCATAGCAAATGCAGCAACCTGGACTACCATCTATCTCCACGACCATCCAGAAATATTGCAAAAAGCCAGGGTAAGATTTCACGGTTTGGTCCTTGATTTCCTCTGACCTTGTGGGCATTTTAAGATCATTTGATTAGTAAATTTCATCTTAGTTAAGCTACTTTCGCTTAAGTATTGCTTTTAGGAAGAGCAAGAGGAAATCTTAAAGAGAAGATCATCTGCACAAAGGGGGTTGAGTCTTGCGGACATCAAACAAATGGAATATCTTGCAAAGGTAAAGTTCACGTCCTTGTTCTTAAATTGAACATGGATATTACTTGCCTGTGAAAAAGTTTTGACGTTCTTATATAATAATTTAGGCGATTGATGAGACATTAAGAAAGACTAATCCAGCATTTTCCATTTTCCGAGTGGCACAAGATGATATTAACATCAATGGTTAGTGAAATATGTATTCACCCCATGTTTCCTTAATTGGTTAATTTATTTAAATTTGATACATTTTCGTTCATTTTTACAGTTTCCTCAAAATCCTAGGCAAAGTAATGAGAATAACGACGGTCTAAAGAACATAAATCTGTTTTTGCAGGTTATTTCATACCAGAAGGATGGAAAGTTCTGGTCTGGACAAGGGGTGTTCACATGGATCCTGAAACGTATGCGAATCCGAAAGAGTTTCTTCCATCAAGATGGGATGTAAGTAATGTGTATTACATTAATGTGTTTACAATTTAAAATTTTAAAGGCCCTCCTTTAGGAAGCCATTTTTCTTGTGATAACTTACGAGATATGACAGTAAGTGAACGAGTATAGTTGTTCTGAAATGTTTTTGCTTTACTCTGCATATGCAGAATAGGAAACCCAAAGCAGGATCCTTTCTGTCCTTTGGAGGAGGAAGCAGGATTTGCCCTGGAGCTGACTTGGCCAAGCTTCAGATCTCCATATTTCTTCACTATTTTCTACTTAAATACAAGTGAGTTTGGCTTCTAGTACATGACAGCTTTTACCAATGAAATCAACAGAATCCAATGTTTTAGGACTCCTAATTAAGCATTTGTTTCCACTTACCCAAACAGGCAAAATAGCATGCTACATAACACGAGTATGGGATAATTAAAATTTAAAACCGATTAATTGATGGGTATTTTCCTCCCTTTTTGCAGACTTGAACGAGTCAATCCTGGAGGCCCAACTGTGTACTTGCCCGGGCCAAGGCCTGTAGACAACTGCCTTTCAAATGTAATCAAGCTCCCATGATCTGTGCGCATCTTACTTCTCCTCTCTGTTCATTTGCATCTTACTTCTCCTCTCTGTTCATTTGCTTCTTAATTGATCTGAATTATAATTGCTAAATATATTAGTAAATTATATTCTACATCATGAGCCTTAAATAATTAGTGTACTATAATTAATAACTATGTTCGTAATGTTACCCACTTATTTAATCTGCAACACCATTTAGGAATACCCATATCTTTCACCAAGTTAGTCTTCGTTACACCCTGGACTTTCTGGGCCTCCAGAAAACTTCCATGGGTCCAGTTGAATTTCATAAGGCTTTGCGATATAAAATGGTTTCTTTTGGCCATTTGGCCTCAAGTAGAAAACGGTATGGGTGAATGCCGTTCATGTGCGTTCTGGAAGCGAAATCGATGGAAAATAGAGAAGAAGGGAAAAGAATTAAAAATTGAAATGTAAAGAAAAGGGAAGAATCAATTTTGCAAACTTGGAAGCTAAACGTCCTGTGATAATTATCGAAAACATAGATAGATGCAAAAACCTTAATTAGTTTCGTTACAGAAGTGAAATTATGGTACAAATCAAGCTCTAGTGGGAAGCATCTTCTTCCTCGCAGAATTTGGTGTACTCCTTGGGACCCATCAAGGATTCTAATTCTGATGGACTGCTGGGCTTCACCTTGATCATCCAGCCATCTTCATATGGGCTTGAGTTGATCTTCAACAGTAAACATGTTAAAAGTCAGAACATATTTCCCCAGAGTTTTGTCAGCAGCATCAAGAAAAGCAGTTGCAATTGAATGAGAGAATGAGAGTATTACCAAGCCAGGAGCTTCAGAAAGCTTGGAATTAACCTCAATGATCTCGCCAGAGATTGGGGAATTAACCTCACTGGTTGCTTTAACACTTTCCACAGCTCCAAAGCCTTTGCCTTTCGTAACTGAACCGCCAGGTTCTGGCAGGTCCACAAACACTACTTCTCCTAGATGGTCCTGTAAATGGCACATGATCATTCACTATTGTCAGTTACTTAATACTCTTAGATGAGCTAGCCCGGTTGCATTGTGCCATACAGGGAATAAGAAATGAAGCTAGAGGTAACATTTTTGTTCCTGAATCATGCTTTAATTACATTCAATAATCCGGATAACCCAAAACAGCCAATATTAAATTATTTGTATAACCATATTCCTCAAATCCAAGCCTGAAATTGTATCCATGAAGTTTAGAGTAATACTTTTGACTATAAAACTGCTGGGGTACCTGAAGTAGCCAAGATAATCAGAAAACCAAGTCAAAACCAACAAGGTAATTAGCAACTTATTCTGGGGTCAGCTTGTGGCCACAACATAGCCATTGGAGAAATCGCACTCCTAAGAGCAACATAATAAATTTGTTGGATTGAATGAAGTTGCCACTAAAATTTAACATGCATCTTTCAAATCTGCCATATTTAGTTGGAGAAAAAGTTGATGACTGATAAAGGGAAGAAAGAAGCAGAATAATAACCTGAGCATGGTCAGTGATGCCAATGCTAGCCACGGAACCTTCATGCTTCACCCATTCATGTGAATCTGCATATTTCAACCCATCCAAAACTGCAAAATCCAACACATATTTCGACATATCACAATCCCTAATTGATTCCATAAAAAAGAAAAGTTGTGAGTTAAAGATAAAAGTAGAAGAAAAGGGGTATGTGCAGCTACCAGTGGAGAAGCATCTGGAGAGGGAGAATGCAGGGGAGAGATGAGCTTTAGAGACACAAGAGATTTTGAGTGCATTGGCAGTGGAGGAAGCCCACATTTTCAGTGCCATAGTTGTTGTTTATCTTTTTCTTTTTGGTCTACAGGCCTTTTGCTTTTTGGTTGGCTGCAAATCTATAAGGGGAGCAAATGAATTAAAGAAGTTGGTGTGTGTATGGTTTCTGGCTGGTTTTTTATCTTGTATGAATGGTAGGCAGCGAAAGCCTCATCCTGAGAGTAAGACCTGACTTACAAAGGCATGCTGCCTGTTTTTCCTTTTCGTGCGACAAATTTTCCTGTCCTCCTGTTTTTCACTGTGGTATTCTGTAAACCACGCCGTATCTGATTAGGAGAAAAACTTGAAAATCATTTGTCGACATTAATGATTTAGATTTTGCCGTTTGATTAAGTTTTATCAAGAGAAAATAAAAAAAGTTTATTAAAATTGGATTACTACTATCAAATCAAGAATTTAAAAAAGAATTTTGGGTTTTTTTTAATGAAAAAAATACCATTAATTATTCATTGTAAATTGTAATTAATTAATGAAAAAAAGAGTGGAGTTTTTGGCCTTTTGCCCTTTTCCTTAACTAGGAATTCCGTAACCCGTCTACTTAAAGACGGTCGGGTGGGTCAACTCTCGCGGGCAGATCCAGTATTTGGGAAAGTTTCAAGCTTCCAGCCGAGAAGACTCGCTGAGAACTTTGAGAATTTGAAGCCATAAACGATATTTGGGACCTTGATATCCTTTTCCCTGCAAATCAAGGTAAGAGAATAAATTCATCTATACCCATCGGAGATCGGATAATGATATGAAAATGGAGGAGATTACAGCGGAAACCAATGGAAAACATGAAAAGATGGTGGAAATTACTCTCAAAACCATTGGCCCTGCACGCCCTTCTGGCCTCCAAGTCGCTTCTTCCATCAAAGTACGTTTTTGTTCTATTAATTTACTATATTCCTCTCATGTTTTATTCTTTTTCCCATCTTGTTTTGGCTGTGATCGTATGTCTTTTTGTATATTCCGAAATTATACTATTAATTGTAGGGCATCATGGATACAATAAGGTTGAGGGAGTTAAATTTGATTCCAATTTGATTTTTAACTCTACTTTCTGTGCTTGAATAATTGAAGCCTTTGATGTCTGGTTATATCTTGAGGTTAAACAAGTTAAGCATTATTTACACTTCAGCTATCATACTGGAAAGAGAGTCTCCTAGGTGCTTGGCAAAAGGTAAATTTACCTGATGTCTGGGATGCAAATGCTTGTAGGATTTAACTGCAAGTTTTCAAACATCTTTTATGTATTATAAGTTATTGGGAATGTACCTTGATCGTTAAGGTCTGTAGAGCCAACACATTATCTGATTGTATTATTACTTACCCAAGTTTTATCTGCATTACCTGAGGGCATCTTAGCTTACATTTTTGTTTTTGGTAGTATAGCATGCGTGCATAGTGATGAGAAAACAAGCCAATATTTTGTAGTCCCATTACAAATCTTTTATCATCTGCTTATATTATTTTATCAAAATTAGGTTCTGGATTTGAGAAAACTGATAGCTGGAAAGAATTGTTTACCGGTAGAGAATTTGAAGCTTATCTTGCGAGGGAAGGTATTGCATGACCGTGAAGATGAGGATGACATTTACATTCAACTCAATGACGGTGGTATAGATCTTGGCCTTAGTAATATTTCTTTGATTCTGTTGTTTGTTATTACTGTTACTAGCATCATCAGTGGGTTAGAGGATGGAACTTGTCCCAACTCAAGTCTCCTCACTCATATAATTGAATACTGATGTTTTGTGAATTTCTTGGGAGTTTTTGATATTTTGGGAAGAAAGTAATTTCATTTAATGCCTATAGCAACTATCTCTCTCTTTCTGTTCTTAATATCCAGCATCTTCAAATATCTTTTCTTTGGTTCCGGTTGTTGTTTAGCTATTGATAGATAGGCTCTTTCTATTGATTTTCTAGACTCCCTCATTGTTGCTGTCAAACCAAAACCGCCAGTTGGACTTGATATTGATGATGACGACGAAGATCTGGTATGGCTGGATTAACATTATCAATATGCTGAGCTTGGAAGCCACCTTTATTAACTCTGAGTTTTAGTTGATACTTTTCTTTTTCTCAATTCTTGAACAGAAATTTCAGCTTCCACGGTCAACAAGCCGATGGCAGAAGAAGCTTTACTCCTTTTTACATAGAAGATTGAAGCTTCCTGGTGAGAATCTAAGTTAATGAGCTGTTGTTATTTTCCCAAATAACAGCTTACTGGTTGACCATCCCTTATCTGTCTTCTTGCAGATATTATTTTGATGGCAGTATTTTCTCTCTCTCTTAAGGCATGGATTCTTATCATTTTATGGTTTATACTGGCGCCTATTGCCCATAAATGGGATCTTGGACCCTTATATGTAAGTTGGCTTTTGTCCTTTTAGCACTACTAATGAATGTTGAATGGTGTCTACTATCTTGTTTGGACATAAGGCTGTAACATTTGCGAAATTATTGAATGGCATTCAACTGCAAAATTATTTTGATTATCTGGAACAATCGCATTACAAAAGATGGTCATATTTTCTTTTGCCTGTCGTTTTCTCAGATACTTGGTACTGGCTTTTCTATAATTTTCCTGAATCTTGGACAGCGGCAACCTGGTGATGCCAGGTATCCTCTTGACTCTTATCAACTATGGTAGAAAAAGCCTGTAATGAAAACATGCGGGAAAAAGAAAACCGCGAAATATTGATGTTCATATTTTCTTTCCAACGTTTACAGTGCATATTCCATCTTCAATGATGATTTTAGAGAGCTTCCTGGGACCCTCAATGCAGACGCTATAGATAGAGATATAAGGACGGGTCAGTTTTGAGCAATCACACGCTGTGTGATTATAAAACAGAAGACATTGTAGATATGTTTTTTTCCATCTTAAACAAAAAAGATGTAAAAACTTCTTTCAAGCATTCTTTGTTCCCTTAATAGAGAAAGAATATCTTCATCTCTGTGAATTGAAGGATCGATAAGTGACCACATGTCATAGCAGTACCATGGAATTATGGCATGTTTATAGTGTACTATTGGGCTAGTGGATTGGGTGTGCACGGTTATGAAATCTAGATCTGGCTAGAACATGAAATTGTTCTGCATGGAGTTTACCCAAAGAGATTTTTAGGTGCAAATAATACTAACTAGAAGACGATCCCGGCTTTCGCCCTGGTTTTTTTAAAATTTTTAAATATTACTATTAATTTTTTAATAAATTTTAAATTTTAATTTAAAAAATAAACTTCTTTTCCTTTTTTCTATATTAGCACATGAATAGGTGTAAATTTTTTTGAAATTACTTTTAATGTATGATATAGATGTATAAATTTTGATCTTATAGATTAACTTTTAAAATTGGAGAGAGAATAATTTTGGAATAAGGAAAAAAAAGATTTAAAAAATAAAAGTAATTTTACTCAATCTTTAAAATAACACATAAACATATGAGTACATTAATATTATAGAAAAATACTTTTAAAAAATATAGTCTATATATAACAAATATAATTAATATAATTAATAAAAATTTTATTTTAAATTGAACAAATGTGGAGGACTAATAAGAAATGATAAATAGTACTCCAAAATTCTTTTTAATTGATTTTTAAAAAGTATAAATATAAATATTAATTGATATTAGTTTTTAGAATTTTTAAAATTTTAAACATTTAACTCTTAATTGTTTTAGAAGAAGTTAAAAAAAAAAAGAAGACTAAAATGAGAATAACAAATGATACAATACTATTGAAGTAAAGGATTATTAAGGATTTTTTTAATGAATTTTGTAGGAATTTAGAAAAAAAAATTAAGACAAAATTTAAAGAAGAAGAATGATAGAATTCTTATAATTTTATCACAAATAAAGCTAAAAAAATTGGAAAGTCGTTATTTTTCAAAAGTCAAAATGACTTAAGATATAAATAAATAACTAAAATACAAATAAATTAGTAAAATACATAAAAGAGAAATGATTTTTTTCCCCTTTTGTATGAAAGGAGAAAGAAATTATTTTTTTTTTAAGAATTAAGATAAAATTTAAAGACGAATAAGTATGAAATTCTTGTGATTTTATCCCAAGTAAAATTGAAAGAATTTGAAAGACATTTCCTTTAAAAATATAGGTGGTTATATTTTTTTTGTCAATTCTTTTTCTTAAAAGGCATAATATTGTTGAAATTCTAAATATTGAAAAAATCAATTCTTTTTTTAAAAAAGAATTAAAAGGAATATTATTGAAATTCTAATAGTTATTACGTTAAAAAAGATAAATAAAAACACTGCCTTTTAAAATATAGGAATAACTATAGGAATAGTCTTAACAATTCACGTATAAGTATTCAAACTATTAAAAAAAGTTCAAAAAGAACATTAAACTTGTAACCACAATAATTAACATAGGATTCTTTATATAATTATGTTAGGTGTTGAAATTAATATATACTAGCATATATGTCCATACTAACGCTGTGAATTTTAGAAAAATTTATATTTTTTTTGAAGTCGTCGAACAATATTATAAAAATTTATATTAAATTATCTCTAATTATATATACATAGTCTAAATTGAAACAATAATTATCAATACTGACTATTTCTTTTTTCTAACATTGACTCATTTAATAAATTGACAAAGAGAGAAAAAAAACTAAAATGATATTCATCAATAACTTAAAAAACAACAGTTAAATAAAATTAACAATTAACAATTATAATATATGAGAAAATACATGAAAAAAATAAAAAGGACAAAAAAAAGAGATTCTTAATTAGTAATTGTCCAAAATTCACCTAATTCAGTATTAAAAACATCAATTGCTAAAGAGAAAAAATTAAAAGCATTCAACAAATAACCATAATGTCAAGTATTAAATGTACTATATATAGGGAAAATCTTATACAAACAAAGGATAATTACATAAATTTATATTGCCTAATCACATTTAATTCTTTATTACAAAATTACCATACAGACTGACAAGTAAAGCACCGTTTTTCAAATTAAAAGATCATAAAAAAGATTTGTTACGGAATAGAATTAATATATATATATATATTTATATAACTACCGATAATGGTATTCATACGGATACGATTCCAGACCAACGATTCAAAACTAAGCATAAAAATTTGCTTTCCCTGCAATGCAACTAATATAAATTCCTCTGATTGTATGCGGTGAACGAGAACTTAAAACTAAGTGGTAACAATCCAGCTAAAATTCATGGTAACCTCCTGTGGGGGCCTTGCGAGTATGTATATTGAAAAAAGGAGAAAACATGGAAGATGCAAAGCAAAAAATTGAATTAAGATGTCAACATAATATCTCTCTACTTTGCTTTGTCAGAGGCATGTGGATATAGAACCCACAAAAATATCCATGAGCACATAATCTTTGACTTGTGCCTTATCCAAGATTCTGGAATAAAGCATCCATGTGTTTGATTTTGTTGACAAATATGAATGTGAGAAATGATTATACGAAACCGATTTTATGAAGGTTATCATGAAGTGAAGTCAAGATGTGAAATTAAATTTAGTTATTAATTTTTAAAAGTTTAATTTTAAATAAAAATATTTAAAAATTTCATAATAAGTTTCAACATTTATGATATTTATTTATTATGGTAAAGTTTAATTTAAATATGTGATCACAATTGTATCATATCCTGTTTCCGTTATAATTTTCTTATAATAGATTCTATGTGATTATCAATTTATATATGGTTTGATATCCAATTTGATCTTTAAACTATACTAAAAAAATAAATCTGTCTTTGAAATTTTATTTGAGACAGATTGATTCCTAAACTTTTATTTTGAGACAAATAAACTGTGAATGAAAGAAAATTAAAGAAAACTCAGGGATCAATCTATCTCAAAATAAAAGTTTAAGAACTAATTTATCTTAATCCGTCAAGTTTTTGATCATTTAATGACTAATCTGTCTTAAATAAAAATTTAGGGTTAATTTATTTTAAATAAAAATTTAAAAACTAATTTATCTATTTTAATATAATACCAAATTAAATATTAATATGCGTACTCATGGACAACATGGAAGAAAGGCCAAGCGCTTCGGTTGGCCTGGCCTGGACCTGCCAATTGACTCTAGCATAGGGCAGAGGGCAGTTGCCGTCCAGTCAATTTTTTCTTCATTTGCATGATAATTGTGATGGATTTAGGTATCGCCCAACTTCTTCTGGCGGCCTTGAATGTTTAGATACATCAAGCTTAGAATCTTTTGGGACCAGAATCCAATTCCAAACGTTGATTTCTGGTTTTGGTTTTGCTAAAAATCATTCCGATCACAGTCAAATGGTCGGTTTTGATACAGTCGAGGGGGACAGTTTAAAATTCTACGATAGAAGTGTATGTATCCATTTCTCTCCGTTTTAATTAGATTCTTAGGATCTACTAATAAGTGCCCTTTTCGTCAGTTAATCTCAATCTGTTTTGAACTAGGGATTTTCACTGCATATAGTTCTTCTCAATGCTGATATTTCTTTAAGAAATTTTTCTCGATAAACGACTCACATCACGTGACCATTAGACATGTTTTGGACCGACCGAATGGGCTTTTTATGCCCAAAATCATATGAAGGTGTCCCAACTCCCAACTCCAAAAAGGATTTCATATTTCATTCTAGTATTAATTAAATTATCAAAATTGAAAAGAAAAGAAACCCATTGAAGCAAAATCTGTACAAACGAGGGAGGTTGCAAGTTCTCTCCTAATTCAACCAACAAAAATGTTTGGATGATTGGGGGGGAGGGGTGCGTTAGGTGGCGACCATGTGTTTGACAAAATCACAATTTTTCAAATTGTTTGAATTCAAATACCCAAAAAGAAGAAAACCAACTCGAGCATGCTTTTCTCTCTTTTTCTTTCTGTTTTTGTTTCGATGGGGTCAATGAGGTTACCGTTTGTACTTGAAGAACTAATGAATTTTGAGTAATTTATGGTCCAGTTTCTCTGTTTTCATCCTTTTCCAAAGACTAATTGTAAAAAACTCTATGTCAAAACCAAAACACGCTAGACAATTGACAATCGACGCAAACCGAACTGTTCATTTGTAAATTTTCTCAGCGTTGACAGAATCCACTCCTTCACAAATCTCTGGTTCGATTGATATTTTGCCTTGCAACTGAAGCAAAATTTGCCATCAAATTTGAATATGTAAACAAATAAAATATCCAATCAGGATGATCAATCTCTATATATAAATAAATAAGATTAATACTGGGTTTCTGTCTTCTTCTTCTTCTTTTTTTCTTTCCCAGTTTCCCTATTAGAAATTGAGTGCAACAGAGAAAACATCAATGAACCAAATTAAGAAAAAATATTTTATTAATTAGTGGTAAATGCACTCCCAATCCTCAACGGCACGTAATACAGAAACAAAAGTCAACGCCTGTTTTATTTTCTTTCTCGTAGGATGCAAATAGCCGATAGACCCCATCTCAGCTCCATCTTCTTCACCTACTTTCCCCTCTCCAATCCATCACTATAATTTCTCTATTCTTCTTCGGGTTAATGTTCTGTGTTTATTAATTATATATTATTTTATATTTTCTTTGCTTAAAACAGTAACCACTATTTAAAGAACAAAAAGTTCAAAGTGTCAGACTGATCTCAACAAGCACGAGTCAACTAGCAGTTAACCCAAAAGAAAACAAACAAATTGTCAATCTTCCCGATATAAAATTATATCACTCTGTCTTGAATATTCTTTCGGGGACGATGGAAGATTATTCAAACGCATTCTTCCACCATCAATTTGAAGATTTTTATATATATTTATTTACTTATATTACTATTATTGAACTAAATAATCTATTGAATTTTGATTTTTAATCACTGATTAGGTTAACGGGTCTTTCACGAATAAAAATCAAAATTGACATCTCCAGCAACCTTGATAGCCCAACCTTAGATTAAGCAGAAATGATTTTTCCTTGTTGTTAGGTCAAAATTTTATTGGTGGCTACCATACACGAGAGCGAGACTTCAAAGATAAAGCCAAATCATAAATCCAATTACTTGTCCAATTAACAAATTAAGAAAGCTAACTACTCCCTTTGGTTCTATTTTTTTCCTTTTTTTGAGAAAAATAAGTAACTTCATTTATTTAAATAAAATTACAAAGACACAAATAGTAATTACAATAAATATTAGAAAGCCTTTTTTAATTTGTAAACATTGCCCAAATAAAACTTTGGAACTTATTCCATATGCCAAGAAATCAGGACCTTGCTTTGTGTTAAAAAGCATTGAGAATTTTAAGCCTCAAATTTTTCATGAGTCTTTAGTACGTCTGTCATTATTTCACTCTTGCTTTTACTTGGTTCTCCAGACAAAAGACTTTTTTCAACAATAAAAAAAATGATTGATTCGTAAAACTCTTTGACAAGTCCATGAATCAAAAGGCAAATATTTTCCTTGACACTTAGATACAAGTGACAAGTCCATGAACCAAAAAGTACTTAACAAAGTTTCTTCGTCCATGTTAAGACTGACAATCTAATATCCTATAAAAGCAAACTATACTCAACAATAAACTTAAATTAAAAACTAATTTACCACAGATCTAAAGATCTGTGACTAAAAGACACACCCACAATATCAAAAGATTTGGAACTAAAATACACATATTCACAAGATCAAAAGATATGCTCCCTCTAGTTATATTTATATGTCCACTTTAACCAATTCACATATATTAAGAAAATTGGTTAAAGTTAATTGATAGTCTTAAATTGATAAAATGTTACACTAGCTTTCCAAAATTAGTCGTATTTAAATATCCATCGAAGTTCCATTAAATTCTCTCTATACTTTAATTATCTCTTTCTCTCTGTCTTAAAATAAAAAGTAAATTTGAAAAAAAAATATTTAATACTTCATAAATTCTCTTAAAGACATATAAAAAGGGACAATAAAAGCTTTTAGAAGTAGAGATATATAAGATTAGAGGGAGTACCTACTAAATGGTTCCTCCCTCAATTAATAAGATATCGGAAAATTACAAACTTAGAAAAATGGACATAGATTATGCTTGGAATACTTGAGTCAACCACTTAATATCTACATTAAATTAAGTTAAAGACCTTTTAATTTGAATATATAAAAAATAATATTGTAAAAATATAATAAGATAAACATTAAATTGCCTTCTAAGCATATGGGTAATATTATTGGCAAAAAAAATGGGTAATACATATGAGGTATAGATTAGAAATAAACTAACCCAATAAGAGAATTTGTTTTTAAACTGAGTTGATTAGAGGTTGAGGAATTTATACGAAAGATCTCGAATTCAAAACCTCTTATTTTTTAAGTAGATCTATTTTCCTACTTTCTATATACTTAAAAAAAAATACCACAATAAGTAATTGTTTTGGCCGTAGACTTATGTTGGAGGATATTTGTTGCTTTTTTCTTAATAATTTAGGAACTCTGATTTGTTAATGATTGAACTTTTTCAAGACTTTGTCCGCAAATTGCCATTATTTAAGTAATTAAGTGAACATTTAATTTGTTATGTTGTGTGATGGTCGTTGATTGAATAAAAGTTGTTATCTAGCAATTGAGTTTCAGGTATACTTTAAGGCCAACTGGACTGACAAAAAGTTATTAAGGAAATCGTTAACTATTGAAAGAAGAGAACAATTTCAAACCCAAAAAGAAACAAAGAAAAGAAAAGAACAATTTCCTCGAAAAAAAGAAAGAAAGAAAAGATCGAAAGAACAATTCACTTGAAGATAAGCTCTGTTACAAGTAATTTACCAAAAAAAAAAAGATAACCCTTTTTATTAATTAGTTTGATGTGACTTTATAATAATGATCCAATTAAAGAATTCTGATTGCTGCGAGGTGTATCATCAAAATCAAAATAAGGAGTCAGTGTAAAGTATGAACCAAATCAACATTAGTTAATGAATAGTGCGTATGCTTTTGTCATTACGGTTTTCACACGGTGATGCTTCATTGAATAGACTAGATACCGAGTTATAAATCTGACATTTAATTAGAATTAGAATGAAATGAACTCAGATTGAATATTAATCTTCAAAAAGAATCATTATTCAACTACAAAATACATTTTCAAAAGGGATTTATTTAGGATTCGGAATAATTAAAGTTTTGATACATGACTTTGATCATGTCTTTTATTCATCTCTTTTTGGAAACATCAATTTGATTTGTACTGAATATTTAGACGAATTCCTAAATTCGAACATCGAAAAGGTTTGGTTTTATGTTAAAATCTTGAAATTAATGGGATGCTGCAAGAGGGAAAAAAAAAATGGGTGCATGAATATATGATATGAAATTGAAATGTGGAGCTTAGAAAAAGGAGGGAGAAAAGGGAAATACATAATACTGCTGCCGGTGTCTACATCAGACGACTAAAAAATTTCAAATGCGAGAAAAAGACCACAACTTGCCAATTTTATTCCTCTTAAAAGACAAATTTTTGTTTGTCCAAAGGGAGCGCGCCAAGTCGCCAACGCCTCACCTTTTTTTCCACACTACTAATAATTCGACCAAATTAAATTAATAAATTAAATGCTACTACTAACAAGATTCTGGTAAATAGTATATTTTCTTTTCTCTTTGGAACATCTTATTTTTCTCACAAATAAGTTCAATAATAGAAAATGAACAATTTTTATCACTGGCCCAAAATTCAAAGCTAGATTTTCTCCTGGGTTTTCATTATATTCAATCATTGACCCATAATGAGCCTCCATTTTGAATTTTACTTTTTATAACTTAATAAAGATTATATATATAAATATATATATATATATATATTTAAAGTTGTAATATCAAAAAAAGGCATTACATTTAAGGTGTACTTTGTCTAAAACTAATTTGTCATTGTATGAGCTACTAATATAAATAAATTGTAAACGAAAATAAAAAAATAAAAAGGAAAATGTATAAGGATAGTAGATTACACCTAGTAATTTTAGACATGATACTGAGATGATGCAGAAATGATATGAAGTTAATCGTGATTAAAATATGTAAAATACGATTAATTACTCGGATTTATCTATTATACATTTATCTGTTTGTATAATACGTTAAATGCGATAAATTATTTATAAAATACTATTTTGATATTTAATATAATTAAAGATATATTTAAATTTGAATATTTTTTTATTTTGTTGAGATAATATAGTAATACTATTATATAATTATATTTCTAAATTAATTTTAAAGTTAATATCAAATCGTATAATTGTATCATATCATAATGTATTAATAGTATCGTATTGTATTATATACTAATTAAATAATTTTGTGTATATATTTTATATCATTGACATGATTAATTAATTATGTTATGTTTTTATTCAAATAAACGACTGTTAATAATATATGGATTTACTTAACCAGTGTCTACAGCCATCGGTGAAACTCAATTAATAAGATTGAAAAGTAGCTTTGAATTCTGAAATTGTAATAATTGTTATCAGAAAAAAATTATATGAAAAAAATACCTTTAGATATATAGTGAGAAGAAAAAATTTCTTATTTTGAGACTAAATTTTGACAAATTTGTTAATTTTTTTTTTAAAATCCTACAATAACATATTTTAAATATTAAAATTTACCCTTAAAACTAATTTTTTTATTTGGGGCTAAATTTTATAAATTGGAAACTAAATTTAATTAAGGATATTATTATCTATAAATAATAATAAAAATGTAAAATAAATAAATAGCATTTAAAATAATATAATTATTAAGCAATAATTACTTAAGGGACGTCTATAGACATTCATTGGCAATTTTCAAAATACTATATATTAAGTATTTACACAAACACAAAATCGACACATAAATACTACTACTACTGTAGTAATTGGCAACTCTATAACAGGTAAAAAGGCTGAAAAATGAAATCCGACAAGGATGACATCAGATCAAAGGTAGAGTCACTTGGGTGGACCCCACATATCGGGGGCTCTGTCTTTGGTCGTTGACCAACTGATTTTATCATGGACCCCAACCGCATTCCAGCCCCACCCCCCCCATTCCCTCCTCTCCTCCCCGAAATTCATTTCTCACCATCTACGTTCCGTTCGTTTCTAGACCTTCTTCTTTTTTTTTTTTGGGTGGAATCTAGACCTTCTTCTTTTACCCGTTGGCGTGTTATAGTAGATATTAGTATTATATCTATATGCACTACTTGAATTTCTATATATATGTTCTGAAATCTTAAGAAATGAATAAAGAAATTTGAAGGCCATTTCTTTCCCCTTTACATAAGTAGTAATCTTGACTTGTACTTTTCAAAGCATATATCTTTTTTGGTCATAAAATTGAAAGAGTTTTCTTTAAAGGATGGTATATCTTTTTCCCTTTTATTATAATATAAAAAGAAATGGGGATCTAATACTAATTCCAAATAATGCTAAGCTAATTAAATCAATAGTAGTGTTTATATAGGATTTTAAAATGTCACTCTAACCCAATTGCTCATAAATATTTTCTAGATAATTATACTATTATATTTATGTGCATTTTAAATTTTTAATTAAAAAAGAAATTTAACAAAAATGTTCTAAGAAAAAACGTAATATCTAACAAATAACAACAATCAACATCATTGACTACAGCTAGTATTTATTAATATCCATAATAATAATTATATATATATATATATGGATTTTAAAAAAGTATCTAAATCTTCACAATTACAAGACCATTGGAAGTCAAGTTACAACTTTTGGTAAGCTAACTTTGCAAATATTCGCCCCTCTGGTAGTGATACCTCTTTATCTAATTCTGCTCATCATGCTAATCGATATTCAATTTGACCCATTGTAAAGAATCAAAAGGAAATTACATAAAAAAAAAATGCAATTTGATTTAAAAAGAGAATATTTTTGGTACGTACCTAAATTAAAATCTTAAGTCCTTCGATTTATATAGAATTTATTAGTACTATTATAAATAATGTATAAAAATAAATATATAATAATAATTCGCGAGAGAAGAAGAATGTGGGCGGGCATTCACACGTATCATGTGACATTACATGCGCTTTGTCGTTTTGCTCCCATCAAATTCTCAAAACCAACAAACTCTTTGACTTGCAGCTTATAAACAATCGAAGAGAGAGAAAGCCAGATTTTCCCGCCCTCACATGCAAAATTCCCTTTCCCAGTCCCCTCTCTCTTGCTTTCTGTTTTTTTTTTTTTAAATTTAAATAAATAAATAAATATATATTTGCAAAAAAAATTATTTTTTATTAATTAAAGTTGTTTTTTTTAAAAAATTTTGACTAAGTGTGATAAGCTCACAGTGCGACTTCCAAAAACAAACGTTAAATTAAAATTTTAATTAATTAAAAATTTGGAATAAAATTATTTTTAATGCGAATAAATATATTAGTTTTGGTGTAAAAGTTTGGATTACGACAAACGAAGAGTGAAGAGGAATTCGTGCCGTTTGACTAATCAGACTGAGTCATGCAAAAGACAACGAAAGAATTTTCCCCTTTACCCTCAATCTCTCCTGTGGGATCAAAAGAATCAGGGCCGTCCAATGTTATCTTGATTAAGAGTTTGATCTTGTGATTCTTGTCCGGGTGACGTGGCCGAATACGATGGCATGAAACTTGAAAGGTGCCCGACCAGGATCCATCAGGGGTAGTCTTTTCTTTTGGGTTTGGGCCTTATTTCTAGGTCAAACCCTCCCCTTGTTTACTCCCAAGGATTTATGGCCCGTAATTTTATTTTGTTTCATGACGAAATTGCCCTTACTTATCTATGTTTTCTTATTTAAAGCGTATATATTGTTGCATATGTCAATTCAAACTTTTGTTGAAATAATTTTCATTGATTTTTCTAATATATATGAATATGAAAAACTGAAGAACAACTCACTTCTAATTGTGATCAAAGCCTCATCAAATCACTTTATTTATTTAGATAATCCTTACTTTTAAGTTTATTTGAAATACGATAAAAATAAATTAAACAATATCTCTGTATATTCAATAATTATGAAACTAAGAATCAACCTCATTGGATTTTATTAAATCTATCGATGCAAGATGTTAGATGCTAAACACAAAAGCATGAGTTACGTTTTACAGAAGTTTCATATTCAAAACTTAGAGAGGATCAAAATTTTATTTGAAACGTTTCGTGAATTTATTAAAAATACTTCAAACTCCATTTCAGATTTTAAATTGACAGATTTATGAAAATTGACAAATCTGATATGTGTTTTTTTGTCAAAATTCATTGACTAAATACAAAAAAGGAGTGCCAAACTGTTCTATTCTATAAAGATGAATTGCAAATGTTAAAAACCTCCAAAACAGTAGAATGAAGAGGGGAAAAACTACTAAAAAGAAAATAGGGCAAAACAGAGTCAAGGGCAAAATAGACAATTGACATCAAATAAATATATACATTAGTAAAAAAGAAAGAGGTGACTTGGGAGCTTGCGCTTGGGCGGTTGGGCCTTAGATTGGAGGGGTGGTCAGGTCACTGCCCTATTTGACCAAACAACGAAACGGACAAAAGCACCCTTAAAATGACAACCCTTCACTCCCAAAACGTCCCACATCGGTTTCCCGCATTTGACCCTACCACTTTCCCTAAAGCCATTTCCCTTATTGAGGACTCCCTCGTCATTTTGAATTTACCCTCCCCCAACCCCCAGAACCGGCAAACCGCCAAAAACAAAATAAAATTGAGAAGGGAAAAGGGCCCTTCCTCCATGGACCCCACTTGTCATAGCTGGCAATCCATGTCGACCCCCTAATTTTCCCATCTGGCATCAAATGTGGACCCCCTTCCCTTCATGCATTTGTCAATCGCCACGTGTAACCGTCAGCTTGGAGCCAACAAACAACTGCTCAGAATTAAAATACTTTAAAAAGAAAAGAAATTTCAAACTTCAAAAGAAAGGGTGAAGAAAAAAAAAAAAACCCAAAGTCCACTCAGCTAATTTAAAAAGGAAAATTAAGCAAAGAAAAGCCAAAAAGCAAAAATACAAAAACATTTTCTCTGTTTTGCTTTCTCTTTCTCTTTCTCTCTGCAGCAAGAGAAGAGTAGCAGCAAAGCAGCAGAAATAGCAGCAGCAGCAACAGAAGCTCTCTTCTGTTTATCATTTTTTTTGTATATATAAACTTCTAAATTTTCCTCTGCTGCTTTAAAAAATAAAAGTAATTTTCTTAAAAGGGTGGGGAGGGGAGTGAAATGAATCAAATGTGATGGGAAGTGGAGTTTCCACGCTCTGCCCTTGCTTCAACCCGGTGACAGACCGGTCAAACCGGCAGCCGGAAAATCACCCGGACCTGATCTTCGCCTCATCAGAGCCCTTGGATGAAACCCTAGGCCACTCCTTCTGTTACGTTCGATCTTCCAACCGTTTCCTCTCTCCGACTCCTTCCGATCGTTTCCTCTCTCCCTCGCACTCTCTACGTTTCTCTCCCTCGCACGACCCGAAAACGCGTACGGGACCCGAAACTTTGTTCAAAGCCATTTCCGGAGCCTCCGTGAGTGCCAATACGTCGACTCCCAGAACTGTCCTCCAACTTGACAATATTTACGACGATGCCACTGAGAATACCATCGGTTACGGCGTCAAGAGCAGTATTGTTAGCGGAAATGGCTTCGAGAGCACGTCGTCATTTAGCGCCTTGCCGCTGCAGCCGGTGCCACGTGGCGGAGCTCATGACCCGATGGAACGGGGCGGGTTCTTCATGTCCGGTCCGTTGGAGCGCGGGGCGATATCAGGTCCGCTGGAGGCCAACCCGGGTCCTGAAGGGAGAGTGCATTTCTCGGCACCGTTGGGCGGCATTTATGTAAAAAAGAAGAGGAAGAAGGGCATTTCGGGGATCTTGAGAAATTTCTCCGAGAAGAAACGACCGTGGGTGGTTCCGGTGTTGAATTTCGTCGGTAGAAGGGAGAATTCCGAGGAAGCGGAGGCGGCGGCCACGGCGGAGGGGAGGACCGAGGGGGATGTGCAGTGGGCGTTAGGAAAGGCCGGGGAGGACCGGGTCCATGTCGTTGTTTCGGAGGAGCAAGGGTGGTTGTTCGTTGGGATTTACGACGGTTTTAATGGGCCGGATGCACCCGAATTCTTGATGGGTAATCTCTATCGAGCTGTTTTCCATGAACTCCATGGTCTTTTCTGGGAACTTGAAGAGGAAACGGAAAATAAAACTGAAAATGAAGATGAAAATGAGGCTGAAAATAAAACTAACCCAACCGAAGTAGTAATAGCTACAGAAAACTTAAATAAAACCGATAGTGATACTTCGACTCAGAAGAAGTCTGTTGAGGAGGTTAAGAGTGCAGAGGCGAGTTTAATTGAGGAGAATGAATCGAGTGGAGTGGTACAAGAGAAGACGAGGAGGGTAACGTTTGAATCAGAAGGGACTGAGATTAGGAGGAGGAGGTTGTGGGAGTTTCTCGCCGAAGACGATCCCGAAGATGGATTGGATCTTTCGGGCTCTGATAGGTTTGCGTTTTCAGTGGATGATGCGATTAGTGTAAGTAAAGAGGGGTCTGCTGTGAGTAGGAGGTGGTTGTTGTTGTCGAAGTTGAAGCAGGGGTTGTCGAAGCATAGAGAGGGGTCTGGTAGTTTGTTGTTTCCTTGGAGGTTTGGTTTGGAAGAGAAGGAGAAGGTTGAGGAGGTAGATAATAGAGTGGAGGAGAGAGTTCAAAAGACTGGGAGGAGAAGGAAAGAAGGTCCTGTTGATCATGAATTGGTCTTGAGGGCACTGTCGAGGGCTCTGGAAGTGGCTGAGCTAGCATATTTGGATATGACAGATAAGGTGCTTGGAACAAATCCAGAGCTCGCATTGATGGGCTCCTGTTTGCTGGTTGTTTTGATGAGGGATGAGGATGTGTATGTGATGAATGTGGGAGATAGTAGGGCGATTGTTGCACAGTATGAACCGGAGGAAGTTGGTTCCAGTATGGAGGGAAGAAAGCGAGAGGAAAATGGGTCAAGCATGGAGGGTATAGTGGAGGAGACATTGGCTGCAGGCGAGAAGGCAATTAAGCCAGTAAATGAACCTCCTGCTCAGTCCATGAAATTGACTGCATTGCAGCTGTCAACTGATCATAGCACAAGCATTGAAGAAGTAAGTTCTTAATATTGAAATATTGTTTTTATTTCTTATCTTCTGCAGCCTTCAATAATATGAATTATGTGGCTTCAGAATTTTCATCTTCTGAGTTGTGTGTTTTGGGTTTTGTTTGACTTGCATTCTGCTTCAAGGCCAATTCCTATCTTGGCGCTTTAGGAAAATAGTGGTTTGACAACCTTTGGAACGATTCCTAGGTTACTTGTGGGATTTGACAGGAGTTTAATTTGTTGGAAAGTTGGATGTGAAACAGTTTAGGAAGGGCATTTAGTTTGTTGGAATTTGAAATCTGGTGCTTTTGCTCTGCTGAAGGTTATGATAATATTTGACGTTAACTCAGCATTTTGGTTAGAAGAAGGAAGTGCAAACTTCTATAGTTGGAGGATCTATGTCTAGGATCATAGGCAAAACTGATAGATAAACATTAAGTCTTTGGAACACCCAATCATGTGAATGACAGTTTTGCGTATGGGGAAGTATATTAGCCGCCAAAACACTTGATTTGAAGGAAACTTTATTTCAACATAATGGTAGTGGTAACTGGCACTAGATTTGCTCATATGGACTTGGCTAATCATGGAGGTCTCCATGCTTGAGGTGATGAGTCTGACCTTCAAGAACAGAAAGGGGCAGTGTTGTGATGTCCAATTACTTGGTGCACCTTTCGCGTACATATCAGGAAATTGGTTGCTATTTAAAAAATTGTTACTGGATTAAGTTGTGGTTGAACTCTGAGTTACTTCAAGTTAATTGAATATATAAGAATATTGTGATAAATTGGTATTGATCGGTTCAATTAATATTTTCCCTTGGTGAAATTCTCTATGTATCTTCAACGTTTTATCATTTGTTCTTTGTTTTTTAACAGGATAAACCAACTTGGTAAGTTTGGATTGCCAAGCTCAGAGCCCTTTACTTTTGTCATGCTGACATGGGTGCTTTGGGGTAAATGGACGTGTTTGTCTATTCTGTAGGTGCTACTTACTGAGACAGATATAATAGGCTCCTCAATACTTGGAAGTTAGAAAAAGATAATTATGCACCATCTGGGGTTATAAGTTTGCAGTTATTATGCAGCTAGAAGAATTTTGGGTTTCTGTTCTTTTTGTTTTGAACAGCTTTGGTCTTACCTTTGTTGTTAGTGGTGAGGAATATTAGGGTGATAGGGAATGCTCTAGCTTGGCAGCAGTAAATGTTGCACAATATGATGCATTTGCAATGACAGAAGCAGCAAGATCTCCTTGTGCAACCTAAATTGGTCTTGTGTAGATAATTATTTCATGGATAGTGAGGGACAATATTTAGCTCCTGTATATATCTCTTTCACTTTTCTCTCTTAAAAGTTGGATCCTTTAGGGCACTTAAAATTATATTTTTAGTTTGGGTTGATGAAGGTCTTCTTTTGTATTAAGCACATCTACTTTGGTAATATTGCCTTGGGCATCCTCACCTAATGAACTGTGCTAATTTTGCCTAATCAGTCCTCACCTAATTTACATAAATTTGGTGTTTAAACTGTGTATAGTTCTTCCAAATTATGTGTTCCATTTGCTGGATTTAACTGTTTTTATTTGTGCAGGAGGTCATAAGAATCAAGAATGAGCATCCAGATGACAGCCAGTGCATTGTCAATGATAGAGTGAAAGGTCGACTTAAAGTAACAAGAGCATTTGGTGCTGGATTTCTGAAAAAGGTTATTTCACATGCCTTTTCACTATCAAAATTTTAAATCCTACCTATGATAATTGTGTTTAATTAAGGCATTGCATGGATTGGCTTAACATGATGTCCCAATTTTGCAGCCCAAGTTGAATGATGCATTATTGGAGATGTTTCGAAATGAGTACATTGGCACTGCACCATATATATCCTGCTCACCTTCGCTTTGTCACCATAGACTTTGCCCCTGGGATCAATTTTTAATCCTCTCTTCCGATGGATTGTATCAGTATCT
Source organism: Microcos paniculata (assembly GCA_030664755.1). Taxonomy (NCBI): domain Eukaryota; kingdom Viridiplantae; phylum Streptophyta; class Magnoliopsida; order Malvales; family Malvaceae; genus Microcos; species Microcos paniculata. The sequence goes on from CP131460.1 coordinate 41,932,684, forward strand.
GAGCAACCAGGAAGTGGTTTCTCTTGTTGAGAGTTTTATGGAGAAGTATCCAGATGGAGATCCTGCACAACACCTGATAGAGGAGCTTCTTTATCGTGCAGCCAAGAAAGCTGGTAAATATTGTTTCTATAATTTCTACCTCTGTCTATACAGTGAATTCAATTCAAAGATTAAATGGAAACTAAGCCACAAAGTTGGTGGATTGCCACATGAGATGAAGATGAACTTTCCACTTAGATGAGATCCAAAACTAGGCTTTAACTCAGCTGTTTCCCTGCATAATGTGGTTACCTCTGGCATTTCCTTAAGTAGGTGAAAACTTATCTAGTTTTAAGTTCCTTCTTTGTTTAGGGAGTTTTCATGTGGAAGTGTTTCACTTTACATTTTGGTGTTAAATCTACGAGGTTTACATAACCTTCAATAGGATATTATTCTTTATCCCCTTTAGTCTACCATAACCCAAATTCATTTTGGCTTGGCTTGCATGTTTGCAGGCATGGATTTCCATGAACTACTGGACATTCCACAAGGAGATCGAAGAAAGTACCATGATGATGTTACTGTCATGGTAATATCACTAGAGGGAAGAATTTGGAAGTCGTCTGGAAAGTACCTATGAAACTGTTCATATGCTGGACTCACAAGGAGGAAATTTCCATACACTTAGAACTCGGAAGATAAAATTCTCGAAGTCTTCATGGTTCTTTGCAAAGATCTCGGGAAAGTGCGATGCTGGCCCATTTTTCATGGGTCTCAAATGGGGCTTTTTTGGGTCTTACCATAAGCTTACAGTTGATAGAAGGAATTCCAGATGATACTTAGCCAAGACTAATGTTACAGGTAGTCATCAGGAGTGGGGTAGATGCCTGAAATCTTGTTTCAGGATAGGACAAAAGTGGAAATCTCCAAGATGGGATCACCAGGAAATGCTCTTTAGGGACAGAAAAGAAAGATAAATCTTTTTTTTCTTACTCATTTTCTTTATTTTTCCTTTTAAAGACTTGCTTTCTTAGAGGATTTTGCATAGGCGGGAGGCCCGTTGAATTAAAGGTGCCTTCCTTTTTCTTTTGTTCTTTCTATTAGAACCAAACAAGGAAAAACTAAAAAGAAAATAGTCTGTAATTGGTGGGGGATACAAATATTAGATATAGTTACTGAACTTGAGCATTTCCTCGTCCAAAGTGAGCATCTGTAATTTTGAAGGTGGATTGCCACCCCAATGCGGTTCAAAATAGTTGGAATTTTTCCCGGATCTTTTGTAGGGTTTATCTTCTGCTCTTCCAAAATGCAAACAATTCTTCCAGCACGGTTATTCTCTCCATGTAAAGTTGATAGATGAAACTATACACCAATATCAACATAGAAGATCAGTGTTTGAAAATCAGCTTTACTTTCTTGAATCCTTTAATTTAAAGTACATTAGAAAACAATTTGCTGGTAATCAGCCATCCTTTAGCTTCCCTAATTTACTGAGATTAAACATTTATGCTGTAACAACAGGTGATGCAATCCTGGATTGCAACCACAGCACTAAATCCTCCCTTGTTGCCACAAAACAACCGGGTTGCTCTTCACTCTGCCTGAATGGTGCTGCAAGTTTCTTCAAATGCGATGCAAAGGCATTGGACAGTCCTTGAGAGAATTTATGAGTTCCAGCACCAGTTTGAGCTGAAAATAGCTCTGGCAATGCTTCTTCACGCTTAACAATTTTGGCCAGTGTCCCCATCCACTCTTCAAGGGCAGTCTGAGCTGCACCAACAGACAATGACCTAACATCCAGACTCCACTCATTCACAGTTTTATTGTGTAAACCTGGGTACAACCCATATAAGGTTCCCAGATAAAGCAGATCATGTGCTCTCTCATGGAGATTCTTACTTCGACAAATATCGATCAAGCAATTACAGAATGGTCTTCTAGCATCATCTTTAGTGTTAGTGATGATATCCTTGAACTCCTCTTTTACAGTGGCAAGACTAGTTTTCTCATTTTCAATCAATTTAACAAATGCAACTAACCGAGGATTAGCTTTTTGCAGGCAAGTAAGAACTTTATCCATATCCTCGCTGCTCTCACAAAGTGACACAATAGACAACAGGCATCCACAGAGCCTATCATCTGGTTTGATTCCTTGTTCAACTGAGACAGAAAATACCCTAACCACGTCATCTATTCTTCTGGCCTTCCCCAAACACTGAATCAAACAAGTGCTTCCCATTACATTGAGTTCAATACCCAACTCAGACATCTCCTCAAGCAACTCCATTGCCTTACCAACATTTCCTCCACTGCCGTATATATTCAGCATTGCAGTGTAGCTCCAACTATCTGGCCGACAATGCTCCGACTGCTTCATATCTATGAAAAGCTTCTCTGCCTCCTCAACTAAACCAATGTCTGCACACATATTCAACAAAGTATTATACAGAATAAAGTCCATTGGCCACTTTTTAGACTTCATTTCTTCCCATAATTGCAATGCATCTTTCGCCCACCTTGCTTTGCCATATATCTTGGCAAGGGCAGTTAAGGTCTTCTCATTTGGAGTTAAACCACACTCAAGCAATTCCTCAAAAAGGCTTCTAGCTAACCCAGGCTTCCCTGCCTTGCCCATAGCCTCTAACAAAGTATTGTAAACCACCAAATTAGGCTGCACACCCAGAGACTTCATTTCTTGCAAAACATACCTTATACCATCATAGTCTCCAGCCTCACCAAACATCTTTGCCAATACAGAGAATGCAATAGGGTCTGGTTTCCAACCACTAGATACCCCTCTCTCATACAAACTAAGTACTTCCTCAACCTTGCCCAATTTTGCATAAACATCTAAAATAGCAGAATAAGTGACTTCATCAGGCATCAAACCAGTTCTATACATTCGCTCAAACCACTCTACAGCCTTATCAAAAAGATTGCATCTTTTGGCACAGGTAATAATAGTTGAATATGTAATATTGTCAAGCGGAATCTCATTGCTTACCATTTCATTAGCAAGTTCCTCAATCAGCTCAAACTGCCTCCCAAACCTCAAAGACTTCATTGTGACATTGTAGAATATAGTTTCCATAGGAAACAAATTTTTCGACTTTATCCAATTGAAGAACAGGTGAGCCTTTTGCCATGGTTTCAAGCTGTTGAGTATCAAAAGTGCATTTTCTCTGGTGGGTCGCTCTGGGATTTCCTCAAGAACACTCAAGAAAGCACCTTCACTGTTTTCACAATCATTAAGCTTCTTTGCAAAGAGTTTTAGCTCTCTGACTTTCGGATTGTACGCATAAGGAGAACGCCTTTGCCTTTGCAGAGAAAGCACGGACCTCTTAGGCTTGCCGGGATTGACCCATGTGGACTTTGGCTTTGACAAAAGATGAGCTTGGTCGTTTTTGGGAAGCGTGGTTGTGGAAAGAGGCCGGAGTTGCTCAGATAAAGACGGGGTCTTCTTGGGTGATTCTCCAGGGTTTTGAGGAGGTTTTGAGGAAGACTCAGAAAAGTTACAATAAATGTTGAATTTCCTCCTGGGGTGTTGCTTTACTGTTTTGGTGAAGAAAATGGGTCTTTTATTGTCAGACTGAGGTATAGCAAAATGAACATCTAGAGCAGTGGAGAGAGTAGGAGCCATGACACTGTTTTGAATGAAGAAAAAATCTGGTCTGGTCTGTCTTACGCATTTATATGGCAGAGGATATTTTGGTCTACCTTATCTGAATTTCCCAAAAGGACACTCGAGCGTGGAGAGGATAGTCGCAACTCCCAAATAATTTTGATTAGGGAGAAAATATTAGCGGAGCTAAGAAGAGAGTATGTATGGTTATTATGATAAAACAATAAAACATGTTTATGGAAAATACCAAATATAAAGTTAAAATTTGGATTGTCAATAAAGGAGGAAAAAATTGGTTTAGAGATCCACCTGATAGGTGGGTAGCCTTAACCGGATGTGTTGGTAACAGGTAAGCCCGAAGGCTGTTCCCGTCCCTGTCAGGGGAGATGCCAACCATCTCTCCTTTCTATGAACACATGCAAGCGCCTCCCCCAAGCTCTTTTATATAGGTTAATTCTTTCCCTTTAACTTTCGATGTGGTATTCAAGTGTAGAACTTACAACAAACAACAACCAACAACCAACAAACAAAACGACAGCATGCCTCCTGCCTGTCAAGTTTGAACTTTCAAGGCCAGGGTTCGAACCTTACCCCAACAGAAGTTGCGGGGGAAAAACTAGAAACAAGAAAACAATACCTTTTCTCAACAACTATATAAGCAATTAAGTAGAAACGGTGATATATTGATAATACAAATTACAAACAGCCGTAAAGAACATGAAATGGTAATGCCTCAAAAATTCACTCATTCCTAAACAGAACAAAATTTATTTGAATTGAGAGGTATTATTTTCAAAAAAGACAATTAAAAACAATAATGATCACAATTACATACAAGGTTCATTTATGAGCCCCTTTTCTTGGGGTTTCTAGCAAATTTTTAACATAATCCTTCACTTGCTCTCGGACAAAAGCATATGGCAGTCTCTTAATAACTTCAGCACCGAATGACATGACGAGGGCTTTTCTAGCGGTCTCTGAGTCAATCCCTCGTGCTTGAAAGTAGAAGAGTTGGCTGTCTTCTAGGTCACTTATTGCAGCACCATGAGAGCATTTCACATCATCTGCAATAATTTGGAGATTGGGCTTAACATTTACCGTTGCACGAGGCTCAAGCAGTAGGCTCCTTGTTAGTTGCCCTGCATCTGTCTGTTGAGCATATCTGCAAACCATTAGAAGTAAATGAGATCATAGAGATATAAACATCCATTTTCATATGCTAATACTATGAATCAATCATAATTTATAACTAAATTGCAACTCTGTCTAGACACCATCCGGAAAACAAGGAGAAGCAATTTCCAAAGATACTAAGGGAATGAGGGGGGACAAGGGGAAGCAATTGCTATGATGAGGCAGCCTAGCTTCCTTCAACTCAAACCACCCTACATTCACCTTGTTCTCTCTTTAACTCTAGAACCAGACTCAATTCTGCCAGCAAACACTTCCCAAACTCCCCAAAGGACACCAAATTTTTTCCCCAAATTGATTAAACCCTTCCAAAAGAACTCACTCTAGCAATATTATAAATGGATAATAGCTCCTCATATGCATGTACAAAAATCTACAGTGAGAATTATAAACAATAAAACACAGGGTTACCTGTTGACTTTTACATTCCCATCAAAAACCGCTTGCCCTGATGAATTAGCCACGATACATTTGTGAAGTTGTTGAGAATAACCTCTTGGATGGTCCAAAACTATTCTACTATGTAGGTCTTGGGTTTGATCACCAACACACAAATGAAACGTTGTTAATTCAGTTCCTGTATCAGAGCCCAATTGTTGAACATGGACATTATGCCTGCTTAATTTTCCACCGGTGCTTACCTCCACTAGCTCATAGGTACTGGTTGATTCCTACACATGGCCGGTAAGTTTATGAGAATACTGAACTGACATTTAGGTGGCAGACCTTTTGAACGTTAAGCTAAACTCATTCCTGAAAACATTGGATTGTGGTTTTCTACTGTCTTTCTACATTTTCGGTTGTTCTCTTAAATAAAGTTTCATTATTTCTCCTAAAAAATGTACTTCCTAAAGATCAACCGACCACTATAATGGCATTTTCTAAGCTCATTCGCTGACCTCAATGAATTACACACTAACTTTACAAGCAAAGAATAAACCAATTTAGGAAGGCAAAACGCGAAACTTACCTGCCGGACTGAAGTCCACTTGATATGAGCGGCACTCAGAGACTGTTTTTGTACGTAAGAATGTCTAACTTTTCCTCCTTCTCCCACCACCACCTCCAAAACCGAATTGGTCCAATAACATTCACTCCCTTCTTTACCAACAAACTCCTCAACGATCCCAACCTCCCCTCCCTTCTCAACCAAGACAAATACTCTCGGGTTCGAAATTGGCATCTTGTTAGAACCCCCATTACCTCCCTCAACAGATATATACCTCAAATAAATAGGATCCTCAATTCTACACCCTTCAGGCACGTAAACAACCATCAAATCAGGTGCCCCCAATCCATTAACAGACCAGAATAAATCACCCCATTCAAAATCACCTAAAAATTCAGAAACCCTTTTAAGAATTCCCTCTGAAGATAACTTAGACAAGCTACCTACATAAACCCCGTCGGGCAAATTTGATGAATCAAATGAAGAATCGAGGAGAAACCCGTCAACAAAGTCAAGACTTTTAAACTGGGTATCCCTCGAAACATCCAGAAAAGCTAGGGATTCTGGTGGACGAGAAATGGGCTTTACGTTTAAATTCTTGATAAAAGAAGTGTCTGTAAACCGAAAAGACTCGTCTTTTCGAGAGGGCCATTGGGTTGAAAGAAGGGCTTCCGAGGAGTCATCTCTAAGCTTTTGAAGTGGCAAGGAGGAAGAAGAAGGGAGAGAGTCTTCTAATGAGTCCGCTAATTGGAGAACAAATTGGTCAGTAAAAGAAGCTTGCGGGGAAGCTGTAATTGTTTGGCTTGAGAGTTTGATTTTGGTCCTATTGGATTTGAGTTTGGGTTTTGAAGGCGTGAGTTTCGGAGTAAACTGAAGAAGATTTTGGTGAGTGAATGCTAAGGCAGCCATTGATGAGCGGCTGAGACCTGAGGCCTTCTGGACCATAAAGTTTGTATTTTTATTTAAACCGACAGAAAATCACAAAATTAGAGTTTCACCCCTTTGTCCTTATATAATTTCACAATTCGCACAATTAGTTTGACTGAAATTGCAATTCATTGGGAATTTCTCAACATCCAAGCCAAGTCCTTCGAGTGAAAATATTTTATAATTGAGTTAAAAAGTCATAGAAGAACTCTCAAACTCAAAGTACTATAACAAGGCAAACCAAATGAAGCAGGTTGAATTTTAAAATAGGATGTAGTAAATCATTACGCCAAGGTGATTTTTTAGAAACAGATTTTTCCTTAGATTTTTCTATCTGATGGATGACCTAAAAGTTGAATCCACTCAGTTTATTAGTGGTTGGGGTTGCAGCAGAAATCACGAGGCAGAAACATTTATGAACTTCTTCATACATGATGATTAGATATATATATATATATATATATATGTACTACTATAAATGAAAATGGCAGAACTGTTCATAAACTTCAAATCAAAATCCTTCCACCTGTGGATTGCATATAATTTAAAACTTCTTCTTGTCTGCTTAAACACAGTCATATTCCTATTCCGAATTTGACCAAAGAACCTTGCAGTTGCATACAGTATCATTTGTTGACTTAGGAGGTGAAACAAGAACACGAGAAGCACACTAAATTCTAAAGCAAAATCTTCTTACTTGCCCAATAGTTTTGTTTAATGTTGAAGTAGATATCCTGTCAGTTATTACCGCTCTCATGTTGGAACATGTCTGGTACATGAATCCTTACTGTGTCTTGTCTGTTTTGTTCCACAGAGTTCTACTGTATACTCCATAGTCATATCTCCTATCTCTTAACGTAATAATAATACTAGTAATGATGATTAAAGAAGACCTTTTTTTTAAATAATTTTGAGAGATTATGTTTTAATTTGGGAAGAGGATCGAAAGTTGACTCGTTTGTCTTATTTGCCTAATGAGGAATAGTGTTTGGAGCCTGCCTTTTCTAATAATTTTCTTTTCTTTTCTTTTCTTTTTTTCCAAATGACCTAATTATTGCGGACCCATATAGTAAAGGCCATCCTTCACTTTGATGACGAACTGAATCCACATCTCACCTTTCCATGGCTCACTCAATGAGTCCATAATTGGGTTGTTGCAGTGTTACTGTTAATTAACCTTGAACCTTTTTCCTTTTTTTTTTCCCACGACTCACATTTCCCACTAATCTCACCCCACTTATACGGAAACCAAGCATGTCACATCTCCCTTTCATTATGCAAGCTTGACTCATCATACATTAATCTTAACCTAGATCAATCCATTTAGGAAGACTTAATTAGACCCAAAAACGTTTGTGATTTGAAAGATTTTATGTTAGGCGAGGCCTTAATCCATTTCATGTGCTATAAGATAATTTTAAGCCGTCAATTACCATCATAATATATCTTTTAATTACATTGTATGTAAAAAACAAACAATCTTCGATTATTACAAAAAAAAAATGGTTAAATCTACATAAAAGGTTTGTATAATTCGAAAAGCAAGCATAGATATGGCCATGTTTAGAGCCTTTCTATATAGAGCCATATCTTGTCATATATATTTGACATCCCAATCATGGGAACCACACAATCGCACAATATAAATCAATGGAAGGCATGATGATTATTTATGAAATGACCACAACCTATATTTTGTATCTTATACGCTTTCGTTGCGCAAAAGTCGTCGAAACTCGTTTATTCGATGGGGGAACATACAAGAAGCAAATTATAGCTAGCTAGCAACATTTTTGACCACTCTCTTTCACTACTCTTAATTAGCTTTGGTTTGCTCAAAGACGAAGGCAATGTCTGAGGCAGCACACTCCATACAGAATAAATGAACCGTTGAATATTTGAGGAAGGGGCTAGCAATTTCGCCCAAGGGACAAAGGGGCCGAAAGCAGAAGACAAACAACGACAAGGATAAGGGCTGAGTCTTCTCATCACTTTCCAATTCCCTATTAAAAGAAAAACGATTTCGCTCCCTAATTATTTTTTCTTTTTAACCTTTTCATGTTTTTCTTATGGTTTTTCAGTTGTCATTCACCAGCTAGCTAGCAAGACGACCATGACCATATCTTTTCGTCTATCTTTTTCTTTGTTAATTCATTTCAGACTTGACCTGTTATTGTTGTGAGATTAACCCACCTCAGCAATTCAGACTTCAACAGTACTGTAATTATTCTTTTTTCTGGTCAAATTTGTAGCTTTTCTAGCTTACATGCCCACAATTTTGTTTGCTCATGGTTTTGCAATGAAGACTAGGGTTTTTTCCCCTTTCTCTTCTCTTTGGTCTACTTTTATTACGAAATTCCATAAATAGTATACCTTCCCTATATATCTCGTAACTAAAGCCTTAGAAAAGCTTTTTCATTCTTCGTTAAGTGAAAAGCAGTAAAACTACCTCGCCAAAATCTCCCTTTCTCTCTTGAAATTTGGTCATATATATAAATTTGAATGAATTAATGCAGAAAGAACAGTTTAATTAGTTCAAAATTGTATTAAAATATTTAAGAACAGAGTTAACATGCTCTACAAGCAAAACACAAATGGGTAACGACAAGTTCATGAAAGGAGAGAGTTCTTGAAGTGAATGTTGGAAGATTGTTGGAAAGGAGAAAAGTGTGTGTCATTCTTTTGTTTTGTTTTATTTTTTGTTTTATATTTTTTCCCAATTATTGCGAAATTGGAAAATAAATAGATATGTATTATTCTGTATTATCAAGTATATATATAAACTTTGGGGCCGCTCATCCACGTTTTCTATTCCTTTCCAAGATTTAATTATGTGATTATATAGCAACGATTATATTGTTAGAAATCAATCTGAATATTGAAGTATTATTCAATCATTGGATACTTCATTTATACATATAAACCCTTGATTTTGTTTGATATGGATCGTGCTGTAACTAATAATAATGTCAGTCACAAGATTAATTAGGATCATTCAATATCTTTGTATAATTAACATGATGATTCAGTTGACGAAGTGAATATTCTTAACTTACGACTCTACTCTTTGGGAGGTCTCCTTATTTCATGATTGCAAGTAACAAAGTAACCTTTTATTGCCCGCCAAACTACTGAATAAAGTAAAAGATTAACTTAATTGTTTGTCTTTTCCTTCTAAATTGCATACTTATATTTATGTTTTAGAAGGCACAAATGAAAATTAAAAAAAAAAATAGTTCAGTTTTGCAGCAGATCAGGTGTCTAATCATCAATAATTGCACAGAAATTTCAAGAAACATTTTGAATCCAATATGATTACCCAAAACTTCAACTAACCGGGAAAAGGTTAGCGTGAAAATTTTAACGTAGACAGAATTATTAATTTACAAATAGTAACTGATGTTTTTACAAGATTTGAAAGAAGATTAATTAAATTTTTAAAAGAATTAATGCTATTTACAAAAAAACAATTAATGCTAAATGTTCTATAATCCCATAAAGAATGGATCACAGTTATTGCTATAAGATTAGCCAAAAAAATCCTTCAATTGAAGGAAGTATATAAGGTATGAACTCAGCTTGGTCTCTTTTCACCCCTTGCATGCCCCGGTGTGAAAAGGCAAGAAGTCCCACTAATTAGTTCCAAAAATAAACTATACATAATCCACAATCTAGTAACTTATTAAGCCTTAAAGCAAGGCTTTAATATCCCTTTTCCCCTTTTGCCAATTTAGGAACAAGGAGTTCCTATCTACCACTTGCTTAGTATTCTTTGCCAAAACACTGAATTTGCAGGTCCCACTAAATGGCAATTTTATGTTAGTGCTCTAATTTATTACATCTCTGATCTCTTGAGTGAGGCTATTCAAAAGAAAGAACTGAGTTTCCACTAGGGGTGGGGTGTGTTTGGGACATATCAAAAAGTTGAAAAACTCATTGAGCACTTTTTGGGAGTCTTCATTTATTTCTTTAAGGAGTGGGCCATGTAGATGACATAAGCAACTCCATAAAAGAAAGAAAAAGTGCCTTGTCTGACTCAAGATGACATGGAAGGAGCTTAGACCATCAGGACATGACCAAGAAACCCAAATTCCCCTAATCAAATATCGCCTCCTTTCCTTTGACTACTGTACCTTGCTACTCGGCCGTAAGGCGTAAGCTTCCTCACAAATATTTTTTTCAATTCTAATGGCGGCATTCCCTCACTTCACTTACCAGTTACCACCTATAACATGCAAATATTACATACATAAAATCAAACTATTAGGCAAAAATTTCAAGCGATTAAACCCTTAAATCTCTATATTTTGAATTCTACACTATATTCCAAACATGACATATGCATAATTTGGTAGAATACTAGTACTATATTTTTTTCTTATTTTGCCTCATGGAACTAAATCATAGTGGAAGAGTGATTATAGTTAGGATTTTTCGTAAATGGTTAATATGAAAAATTGGTATCCAATCAAGCAGTCTAAGTGTAGAATCGACATAATGCTAGCTACAATAAAATTAAAAAGATTTTATGCCATTTGAGATCTTCTAAGATCATTTACCTTAAATGTATTAGTAAAATCAATCATGTTAATTTGACAATCGCGTGGATTATTCGCCATTAGAAATGATTTGATTCATACATTGTAACATACTTCCTCTATTCTAAAATTAGTGTAGTTTTTGAATTTTTTTTAATTTTATCCATATTCTTCATAATTAATTGCATTGAATGAAATTTGTTTATAAAAAAGAGGAAGTTGTGTTTTAATAAGAGTCAATAATCCCAATATAACGATAAATTTTACATAAAAAAAATTTATTTCTAAATTTTAAGATTTTTTAATCCATGTGTTAAGTTAAAAAATTACACTTATTTTGAAAGGAGGTAGTCTGAAATTAGTATTAGATGAGCATATAAACTTACTATGAAGCCACCATCTATAAGCATATTTTGTCATTGTACTCACAAAGGAGGACAGTATGAAGTAAAGGAAGAAGAAAGAAAAACTTTACTAACAAAAATGACATGGGCCAAGTTTGCAACGGTCATAAATTTAATTTGGCGGGAAGTAACTAGTTAGGTGTGAACTGAGTTCAAGTTCGTGGGGCCAGGGCTGTGGAATTTGGTGGTAAGCTTGAGACAAGCAATCTCTATGCACTTTCGGTGTGTTTTTTTTGGACTGGCTCCTTCTCTAAGCACTATATATTGGACATCCCACTTACCTCTGTTTTTACTCTACTCTAATTCTCCTCTCGCTAGCCTTAAAGCCTCTCTCCTCAACCACAGTAAAAGATAATTTTTGCTTTTAGTTGTACAATTCCCATTCAAAATCTCCAATTTTACAAGAGGTTTTGAATGGTTAGGTTCCAATTTTGGAAGTTCTAATTAGTTTTTAGACAAGTTAAGACTTAATAAGCTAATTGTAGAGTTAAATCGATTTTGGTTTCTCGGTATAGTTTATAATCAAAGTTCTTGTTTTATTCAAACTTTGTTCCTGGGACAAAATTTTTAAGGGGGTGGGGGTGCATTAGTTTCACTGGAAGAACAACTTCACATTTCAAAGACAATGATTCTGCCATACACCGGGTGCATTCTGTGGAAATTGTACTCGGTTCTTGACAAAAAATCCAGTGTTGATAAAAGCTTTTACTTTTGGATTTTCCAGATTTTTAATAGATACAGCTTTGGCACTTAGCGGCAAAAAGTCCTAACTTTCTTGGTTCTGCTAGCTTCTGGTCTGTTCTGTTCTAATTCTGTTTTTCCTTCTTGTTTCCGATTTGTTTTTGCCAATTTATTCTTTCATTTTCCTTGAACATTTTAAGCTGTAGTAGTTGAGAAGAGTTGAGGAAAACTTGGGACTGAGATAATGGGAGGGGCTTCACTTCCACCAGGTTTTCGGTTCCATCCAACGGATGAGGAATTGGTAGGATATTACCTGAAAAGGAAAACTGAAGGACTTGAAATTGAGCTGGAAGTTATTCCCGTGATCGATTTGTACAAGTTTGATCCTTGGGATTTGCCAGGTACTGTTTTCAACATTCTTTCTTACTTTTAAACTTTCGGAATTGAAGAAGTGCCGTAGTAAATACTTGATCTGTCAAAGATTATGAGATTCAACCAGATGATAGAATTAGTGTGAGCTCAGCAGGTGATAGAATGGAAGTTTGAGCCTTGAGGTTGAGGCGAACGTAGTAATGTGAACATGGGTTTCTCTTAATGCTGGAAAAGCACTTTTTTGTTTGTTTTTGTTTAGTTTGGTAGTCTTTCTTTTTGCAGTTCTTTATCTCAGAACTGTTCTTTATTCCCATGGGGTCTGTGACTTTTTTATTTCCCAACTTAAAGCACCTTCGATCTGATTTCTTTTTGTTTTCCAATGAAAAAAATGCAAATAAAAGCACTAACTAAAAACAATTGCATCGTTTAATTGGTCTTTTGTCGTTTTCACTGCTTTGATCGAAGATTTAAAAACGAAAATTTGCTTTGCACTTTGCAGAGAAATCATTCCTTCCGAAGCGAGATTTGGAATGGTTCTTTTTCTGTCCCAGGGATCGAAAGTACCCAAATGGCTCCAGAACAAACCGAGCCACCAAAGCTGGCTATTGGAAAGCTACAGGAAAAGACAGGAAAGTGGTGTGCCAATCTGCTGTGACGGGCTACCGCAAGACCCTGGTTTTCCACCGGGGTCGTGCCCCTTTAGGAGATCGAACAGATTGGGTGATGCATGAGTACCGGCTCTCGGATGAGCCTTCTCGAGGATCAACTAACCAGGTTGAAAAACATAAGCAAACAGGATTGTTTGTCTTTGGATTTTGAGTTTTGACTCGCCAAAACAATCAAACTAATTACTAATTTTTATTCTCGTCCAGGGTGCTTTTGCCTTGTGTCGTGTTGTGAAAAGGAACGAGCAGAAGGCGAGTGATGCGCAAGGAGAACCAAACGCCACGAGGGTCGCAAGCAGTTTAACGAATGTGGAGCTTGCCTCATCAACAATGATCTGCAATGAACCCTTGAGCACTTCTGGTGACATTTCGTGTCAAACAAGTTACCCTAACAACGAGAGTCGTTATTCAAGCCCTATCACTTCTCCTTATCCTTATGAAGTCACGCAAGTCCCATCATTTGAGCCTGTTTCTGTTGATACTGATCCTGCTAGCGTTTGGGTCTCACCTGACCTAATTCTTGATTCTTCAAAGGTATATATATAACTTGATCTGTAGAAGAGAAGATTTAATGATCTTCGGCTTCTTTAGGTTCTCTAACGATTCTCAATTGGCTTATCGCAGGATTATCCACAGATATGTGAAACAGCATCGCAGTACTTTCCGCAGTATGAGTTTCCAAGCTCAGCGAACTTATGGCAGCAATATGAACAGACCGATTTCTCCCCTAGTTCTTCTTACTCAAATTTTGGGGAAATCGAACATGTTGATGATCTCAGTCGCATTGGCCGCATGTCACCTTACTCAGGACATGCAAATTACATGGACTTCTATGGCAATGAAGGCTATGACCAGACTGGTTCATTCAACTATCTGAATCATTTCTGAGAAAAGAAAGGAAATTAAGATCATGGTAGCCCTTATTTTCTGAATGCAGGGCTTAAACTTTGGACCAAGCCAGCACAAATTTGCAGGTAAGCTATAGTGGAGATGCGAAATTTGGGAAATGTGAGTCTCTGGTTGCAAGAAGACAATTTGGTGATTGTGATGTAGGGGTTCCTTACCAATATGATAAATGAATGACAGTAGCTAGATTCTCTAAACCAGAAGGGGTCTCTAAGACGACGCCTTTTTATGTTAGTTCTTGGAGTAACAAAAAAATAAGTGCAACCCCTTCTCTGCTATTAGATTCTATTGAAGGTTGCTGTGTCTTTGTTGTGTTTTGTGTTCAGGCTGCAATGGCAGCAGCTAAGGCTATGTTTTAGTTTCTGGTTTATGTTTTTAGATACCAAAAAATGATCCCCTGGTAGTAATCACTTTTAACGATTGCATCCGGAGTTGGTTTAATGGCAACTTTACCTACATGGTCTTATTATGAGATAAACAAGTTTCTTTCATGGATGCTATTGAATAATGTGTGGAGTCCAAATTGTCCAAATTTCATATTTGTTCGGATAACATTTATGGCAATGGCTGCTCTAATTAAATAAATCTTCCATAAATGCAAAACGAACACCTAGAACAGAAAAATCAGATACAAACAAATAACAAATAACTTGGCGATAGGCGAAATTTTTTGAACTGGGGAGGCTTTACCTCCTTTTCAACTTTAATCATCAGCAAGCAAATTGTCAACTTCACTATAGCTGTCAAATTGCTTGAAGCTTTTGAAAATGTAATATTCGCCTGAGATTTAAAGGTTAGAATGATCGAATTTTAGTCATGTGTCATGCAGCCATTTCATCAAGAAGTTAAACTTTAGACAAACACTTTCAACCTTTGGGTCGGCATTCTATCATTTCAGTGGGGTACTTGACCTGGACTGAGATTGGTAACAGTTCAATCCGCATTATTCACATAATTTTGGAGGCGGGATTGGTACCTCTGTATTGAGACTTACTCCATCTATTGCCACTGCTATCAACATTTGTCGTTTTTTGCCGTTTTCTCCACATTTTGCTCTTCAGAGTTGGCTTGCCAGATTATGGAAGAAAGTCAAGTACAGTCACTATCGACTAAATTTCCTTTCAGATCCTATCACTCCAATTTTCCCAAGCCCCGTTTATATTTTAAGGATCATCTTCCTGTTTAACTAATTCAAGCAATAACATGAATTGAAGTAATAGTTGCTTAAAGAAGCAACTAATCTCTACTGATCGTGAAGGGCCATTTTGTGGGGGCTTATATGTTGTCGTTTGACCTTCAATTTTTTTCCCCCTTTTGAAGTTCTTCTGAACTCACCCTTACGATAATTTCACGGAATAAAACAAGAACAAGATAGCTTTTGCTTTTATAAGCCATGATAGTGATTGACATTAACATTCACATTTCCCGTCCGGTCTCAAGTTTTCCGTTTCAACAGCAGAAATGAAGTCAGGATTCATTTATTCTATAAGGCATCTAGTAAATACTAGCAAAGTACTTCTCAACATGAAATGAAATTTGTCAGGGAATCCTGAAAGCTGAAAGTAAAAAAACATTATCTTAAAAGATAAACTCAGATTAGGGAAGCCAATCTGAAGGCAAAGCAAACTAGACGAGGGCTAACAAAAGGTGTCATCCAGTAAGCTTCTAACACGTTTTTTCTTTCTTCACTTTGCTAAGGATATTGCTAAACAAAAGACAATAATATAGCTTTGAGAATGCTTTCTTAAAAGGCCTAATTAGATAATTCTTTTCATGGAACAGAAAGTAAATATTCTCCAAAATTAGATTCTCCCGCCCCCTATTGATTGCCCCTTGGCCCTTAGGTATGGAATAAGCGTGTGGGTGTGTCCTCTTTCCTCACCAAACAAACACTTGATTTTGTGGTTCATGAAAAATCACTTTTTAACAATATGCACCAACTCGTAAGATTTGAAAATGAAGTCCCAAAAAGGAAGTCGTCCACCACTCATTTAAGTGGTCATCAACTTTAAGAAAGTAACAATTTTTGTATCCTTGTCCTCCTCTTGGAGGTTTCCCTGATTTAAGATGCACGCCTTTAACCACTTATCAGACCCAGATGATCATCTATAATTGGAACGCTAAAAGATATATACTGCATTGAAAAGAACTTCCTTTGCAATAATTAGTTTATTTAAACTAGAATTTACAAGTTCCTACTGACCTTAATTAGTATAAGCTAGCAATTTGAGGACTGCAGAAAACTTGCACTTCCTGAAGGGTAGCCTTGGACTCGTCCCCGAAGAGGGACTCCTTGCCATCTTTCCTGTTAGCATATGACAAACCCAATCTAGACTTGGCCTGCCTCAAGTCTCCTATACCGGAATTCGTGTCAGGCCCTGCAAACCCTCCCATAACTGGCGCCAGGGGAGGTCCGATGAGCAACCCATCAGCCCCAAACTGGGGGCCTCCTCGAGCATAATCAAATAGTGCTGCACCACTTCCCCCTACTTTGGGCAGTATGATAGGATCAGTTTCTTCATCTCCTGTCCAGTAGAAGAGGAATGCATCAAATGTATCATAGTAGTCATCTGTGCTCCTATAGCCTTCAGGGTTAAATGCACCAAACTTAAACGACTTGTCTGTGTATCCAATTATCACACAGGGTCCCTTGAAATCACAGCAATCATGAAAATTCGTGGCGCTAAATCCATCAATAGTAGCCTTGTAGCAGCATTTTAGTTCCCTCCCTGCTCATAAGCACATCAAAACCCACATCTCAGGGTTCAGATTTAGTACTACTATGCGAGGAGAGAAGTTTAAAATCGAAATACTAACATAGTTCATATATCTCATTACATGCGTGTGCGTGAGAGAGTACCTCTTAAGAATGTTTTGTCAACCAGAGAAGGAGAGAAAGGAAGATCCACATCATGGTACTTAGGTTGTGGCTTAAGATCGGGATTTTTGTTCTTCCCTACGTTCCAACTGAATAAGCTGTAAGGGCTTCTTCTCCATCCCTGCTGGAACAGTGTGTTTGAGATGCAGCATGCCATTTTAATCTTTCATCCACTGACATCCTCACAAATTCCACAACAAGAAAGGATGTGTCTTATCTAATATCTTAATGACCTATCCATTCATCACTATCTGTCTCTTTCCCTTGTTGTTTAGTTTATTGGGGCAGGTGCAGCATGTCCATTAAAATTGAAAGCAAATTTTAGACAATGTTTCTCATAGATTTAAGATACATGGACATATCTTAACTGAAATTTCTTGTTCTCTTTTTTAACAAAAAATCATATTTGGGTACATTTTTCATAAGAAAAAGGAAGATTGAAAGCTATGGTAGATAAAATTTTGTTGAACTATTAAGCTTTTTTTGAGTTATGTTTTAATTTGGAGATCAAATAACCACAGGGTCCATAGCTCAGTGGTAGAGCATTTGACTGCAGATCAAGAGGTCACCGGTTCGAACCCGGTTGGGCCCTAAAATGTTTTTAGTCTTTTTTCCCCTGAAGTTTGAACTTCGGTGTTTTTGGTAACTGCAATTTTCTTTATTCTGGGTATATTGGTCAACGCAGCCCGCAGTCTGCCGTCTGCGATTGCGATTCCCCGAAATAAGTGGCTCAGAAAAGTTAGAAATTCTGTCACATCAAATCTCCAATAGTTCTTAAATCAGGCAAAGAAAAAAGCAAGAAAGGAAAATCTAATCCTGAATTTATTTTCTCAAATTTGATTTTTTTTGTCAGAATTTTTTCTCAAATTTGTTGCAACTTGGAACTTTTGTCTAAAGTCTAAGCCATTTATGTTTTGTTCTTCGATTCAAATGCAACTCAGCCATTTATAAAAGCAAAATCTAAATCTACTGAGAACAACAATCTTTTTGTTGTTGTGATTGCAGAGAAAGATCAAAACAATTTTATTGGAGCCAATCAGCCAACCGAATGAAAATTCACAGCCAAGAAGATCAATTGTTATATAATATTATAATTTGCTTCATCTCGTCTAAACTTCATCACTAATTAAAAATCAACCTACAAACACGATAATAATCGGTTCTGAAAAGTACTTGAACATGATAAGAAACCAGCCAACATCTTTAAGAATATCTGATCTCTTAAAAGGGCCTCTAGTCGATCTCCCCTTAATCTCATGCCGCATGGGATGGCAGGTGATTCTTGGTAACATCAACCGGAGGTTTCTCACATCTCACAATGATTTCTTCATCGGGATCGTACTCCTTGTAGCAACCAATCCTCCCCAACTCTTCTACTTCTCCAATCACATTATCAAGCCTTGCCACAATTTCCACTAGCAAAGATGCAAAAGCTGCAAAAGGAAGTGCTTCTGAGAACTCTAGGCTAGTGATTGCAATTTTGCTCAATTGGGATCTCAAGACCTTCCTTTCGTTCTCTTTAGTTTGTTCACTGGTCCTTTTGGTTTTCCATTCTAACAACGCAGACGAGTCTGTTTTTACACTTGATAATGAAACTCCATGGTCTTTTTCTTGCTTATTATTTTGGCGAGCAGCATGTGCAGCTGCTAATGCCAGCATGTCAGTGGCCTGGTTATTGTTGGAGCCTAGAAAAAGCCTTGGTTGGGATTTTAGGGCAGTGTTGAGGTCTTGCAAAGCTTCGTGGAGATGGTCGGAGAGTATCTCGGGGGAGCAATGGCGACGATTTCGGATGCTGTGAGCAAGTTCCATCAGTGCTTTGGATACTTCTCCCGCTAGTCGACTGCAGGGATCTTTGAAGAGGGCTCGGACAGATCGTGGGGTCTGAAAAGGAAGAATAAAAATCATATAAGCTGGAAAAAGTTTACATTGCACAATAATTCTGGGGCGAAATAAGGGAATATAATACTTTTGATACAATTCTCACTCTGTTTGTTTGTACTACTATATTATAAGAAATTATTGACGATCATCTCTTCATACTTGTCCATTAATTGGAATGGTACTTGTCCATTAATAGGAATGGTATTTATTAGAGGAGTTCCATAAAATGCCAATTATTGAGCTTGGAATTTATTTATTTCAATGGGTATCACGTGGAACAGTCTGCAAGAAAGCATTGCCCAAAACGTATATCTATGTTTATTTATTTAATAGTAATAATTAATATTTTGTTAACAAATGCAAGTTGTATTTGAAGATGACCTGAATTTCAGTTTGCAAGCATCCGTGCAGAGCTACCACAGTATATCCGAATTGGCGAAGGACGGCTCCCACTTTGACATATTGCTGCCATGGAAATCTGTAACAATGCCTTGAATGCCTTGGCTCCCAACTTGCATACAATGCCTGCTCAGAACAAAGTTTTTCTTTCATTAGCCGTAAACAAATTTGAAGGGCTAGTTTATATATAAAGATCATTAACGGAACAGGTAAAGAACTTACCAGAGTTTCATCAATAGATTTGGAATCTAGAACTGCCTTGTAACCCTTGTAGATGGGATCTTCCGATGATTTATCTTGGTTCTTTTTTACCTCGGAATCATCAAAGTACTCATTAACACAAGCTGCACCATTTCACAATAAAGTTATATTAGAGTTTATTAACACAATAAAGAATGGAAAATGTAGTTTCCAAGGCATTAATTTAGAGTTTTCACAAGTTTGTATACCTTCTATACTCCTAGCAAGCCCTTCAAGCTTGCCTACAGTGGAATTATGGAGGTCTTCGCCTGACCAAATGGGAAATACCAGAAGACTCATGAAAAGACAAATGGCACAGCCAATGGCAATGGTGTAGAAGCGATCATGTGCAATCTTCAGTACGTTTGAGACACGGTAACTTGACACAGTGATCAAATTGAAGGTCAAGAGGAATATCACAACGCCATAATCATAGTTTCTCTTTATATAGGGAAAGAACCTCATGTATGTGGCCGCAGTTCCTGTTGAAATGAAAAATGAATAAAAAGATGAGAAAATATAGAGAGAACATGCTTAAATGGTTGGAGAGGAAAAAAGAGAACTTCCATTTAAGTTAGAAATTTACCTATCAGAAAAACTGCAGCTCCTATGAAAACGGCTCGAAAAACCTGCCCAGATTCATTTGCAATGAACTCGATAAAAAAGGCTAATGATCCAGCCAAAAGTGTCCCTAATCCTCTATTCAGTCCTTTGCATAATGTTGCCCCTGTCCAAGTAGAAATAAAGATTAAATGCATTGTTTGTTCTTGTTCGTAAAGAAGGCTAATGCATGGTAATAGAATGAGAAAAGTAAGGTTAGGCCATCAGAAATTCAGCAAGAAAACACAAACCTGCAGTGAATTCCAGCACAACAACCACTGTCATGACAGCCCAAATGGCATCCTGTCCAATCCCTTTGAACAATGGCTCCATCAAATACAACAGCGAGACCAGTGTCAAAGACAAGCCGACCTTGAAAGCATGAATAACCCTTCTAGGGTCTTCTCGACCAACCTTCCAAATGGTTCGCCACAACCAACCCGGAAATCTCTTCACTTTCGCTGAAAAATCATGCATACGTTTCTTCCAGTTGTTGTTAGCCTTTTCAAGCTCAGCATTCCCACTCATTTCTGTCTCCATTCCTATATGAACTTTGGTAGCCATTTCTCTAGAAGCTATGAGGAGCTATATATATTCGATTTGGTGGCCAACACAATTTTATGCTTCTTAGTTAAGGGAGATGTATTTAGCTAAAGAATTGAGACTATCCAGACCAGAGAGGAGAGCACAGCATTAAAAATGCCGATATTTTGGTGGGTGGCCGGTGGGGAGTTTTTGGTGTGTTTGTGAGAACCCCAACTTTAATTCTTCTTGCAAGGCAATGTTACTTTATATGAAGAGGGATGGATTGGAGAGAAGCAATGTTGTTTCTGTATGTAGTCACATGCCTTCCACTATAAAGTGTACAAAGAAAATAAGTAATTGGAACCTGGTCACTTTCACGTTTCACCTAAAGTCAACAAAAATAGAAACGTACAATAAATCAGCTAAAAAGATCATTTTATACCATAAATTTTATATTTATTGTTTTTAATGAGGATGGTTAGAGTGTTTTTAATAATCTTAGCAGTTAGAGGAATCCCATTTAAATAATTATGGATGATGTGAATCTTTACTTATTATGGCTACGAGTCTAAGATATTAATCTTGAATTAATCATGCTAATATTTTGCCTTGTTTAGCAAGGAATAGTGGAGAACATCACAGATTTTGATAGCAGACAACAGAAGTTACCAGATTATAACAGAGCAATGCCGAAGACGCTTAATCATTTTTCTCTAACAAAATTAACCAATTAACTTTACCAAGTCTTGTTTCCGTACACCTTTTAATTAATCAACCCTTTTTAACACTCTTATTATGGAAAAAGTAATTAGCTGTGCAATTAGGTATATAAATACAAATAAAGGGTGACTGATAATTAAGAAAACTCCCATCATCAATTTTAAGTTAACCCTTGATTAAGAACATGATGGAGATTCCCAACTACAATATATACGAAAAAACTATAAATGATTCTTGAACACATGGTCAAAGTTTCAGTTGCAGCTGTCATTGTCCAAACTACAACTCCAAGCTGCATCTGTTCTTCTCATACATGGTCAAATTTATGTTCGATCAACAGAGAACCGGCGGTTGACCAAGCTGATTCAGGGTTTGCAACCACAAACTTGAGAGTCACTAGACTGAAGGGAAAGTCTCTTTCCCATAAAATGGAAACGCGACAGTCGGAGAGATACTTATGGGTCACGGACAATGTGCAGCATTGGGAGCATATAATGGCGTAGAAAGTTAACCTGGTAGAAAGAAAAGGGCGGGTTAGGAAGCAACGGCCTTTTGTTGTTAACCTAACATCAACATCGTCATCGTGTGACAATTTTCATATGTACTTGTGTTGCTCTCCCAACAGCTGTGTTTGATTTTTAACCAAAGCCAAAGTTCTCGTGCATTCTCAACTCCTCGATTTGCAGCTCACGTTTTGCCATATGGCTCCTTTGATCTTCTCACATTTGGCCATCTGCTACAGGTTGGTTTATGAATTTCCATTTTTTCTCACTATCTCCATACCGATTTTATCGTACACGGAATGTACTTCCAAAGCTACCGTCCGTGGACGTAATAATATCTCTTTTTCCTTCGTAACCGGAAACAAGAAGATTTTAAAGCCTAAAATAGAGGATTAATTTTGCCAATATAAACCACTAAAGGACAGACAGGTGGCTTTTTGTTTATTTTTATTTTGTTAAAGGAGTATTTATGGTACTAATTTAAAACATAAATTAATTAATACAAAATTTGAATTAAATTTTGATTAAGGAGTTCATTGATTTAACGTCCTATGATAATAAATAAATATCATAAGATGGTTATTATTAAATTAAAGTAACAGAAAGAAAATCCACATATTTGGGGTACTCTATGATATTGTTATGTTATGGCCAGAAAATATCAAGGATACCTTTTTTTCTGCTTCTGCGCTGTTTACAAGCCGAAACTATCTTGAAATATCTAGATTGGTAGACGGATACATGTGCTTAAAATGCATAAGAATGTTCCCTGGTTTTGAAGTTGTTGGTACTTCGAAATAGATGTCATTCACCCATTCTACGGCTGAATAAGAGAAGAATACTTCAAGATCTAGGGTATACTCATTTTGTTCTTGTTATGCAAATATCTAGCATAGACACTGTTAAGCCAAGAAAGGGTACATCTGCATTGAGAGCTATAGACAGTACCATGAACCAAACATAGGAACAGACCACTTGCTCAATTCAGGTTCTCAACCTGATGGCAACAGAAGACATATGAGTTCAACTTATTTCAAGGCTAAAAGCCTGCGCCTGAGAGAAGCTTGGTGTTTATTTACATACATATTCATCATGTTAAAAAGCACCCGCAGCATTTTTAGTTTAAGGCAAGTATCTGTAAAAGCCATCACGCTGTATGCTACGAAAAAGAAAAGTGCATAATACTTGAGTATGCCAAAAGAGTTTTTCCGCAGAATATATTCTCAAACAGAACTGCAGCTATGAACTAGCACCAAAAACACGAATTCTCTGTTCAATTGGTGTCCGGCAGCATGGACAAGTAGCTTTACCCTTCTTCCCATAACTGTCATTGCAATTGGCGCATAGAACCTGGTGTGCACAAGGCAGAAAAACAACAGAGACTTCATCTTTTGAACAAATTATGCATTCTCTATCACAGTTAACTTCTTTCTCAGAAGAATCCTCTAGTTTATCTAATTCATGAAGCAACTTAGCAATTGTTTCTCCCTGTGGCTTTGCCCCTTCTGACTTTCCAGTGAGTAAATTGTTCGATTGATGATTCAACTCGGTAGATTGCACAGACAGTTTCAGACGGGAAAGCTCCTGCTCAAGTCGTTGGTGATCATCCTTATGACGCTGGAAGTCTATTTCTATCTTCAGGCGCAAAGCCTCAAGCTTTCTTTTATTGCTTGCCTCAGTGGCTTCCTTGCCGCGTTGTTCCTCCTCCACTTGAGCTAAGGCTAGCTCTTTGGCCTTTAACTCCTGCCTCCATTTTGACTGTAGAAGAAGATTGCACAGAATAATTGGCACACTCTTGAAATTGGAAGACTTAGAATACCCAAACACATTAAAGATAATAACGAGATCCTAAGTCAGGACTCAGGAGTAGCACACTACTCCACTTGAGAAAAACACAGGGCACAAATTTTGAACATCGAAAGGCCACTCATGTTAGTTAATAAATAAAATCCAAATTAGAGACATAATTATTGGACACATAAATATATAATAGCCACTGGAATGAATGCACACTTGTAGACGATAAAAAGAAGGGAACCAGAGAAGGATTGGCTTTCATCCGGGTCAATTCACATCTGTAAATCTAGTATATTACAAAAGAAAAATGGGACATTGTACTGCATGGAGAAGAGATAGGAGTTACAAGTTCACAGCCCGATTTTTGGCAATTTCATTGTTCACAATCACAATATAGACAAATATCTTTGTCTATTAAGCTTGCCTTGGCTGCTATTCAGCCAAGGTGCCTTTCCTGTTTACATTCAAAATGATGAGTCTTGTTCTTTGCGAAGGATTAACATCACACCTTTAACTCATATACCACTTGAAATTTTCAAGCAAGCATCACAACAAGTGGAATGCTCCACCTAAAACTTAATGAATATGTCAATGAGATAGAACTCCACAAAGGAATCCCAGCTTCTAATAAGACTACATGCTTGGGGTTTTTTAATCTAAATTTTAAAATACAACCTTTAGATAAACTAAACAAGACAACTTATGCAAGGGGCTCGCTAAGTCAGTTAAATAACTTGTAAACAATGCAAAAAGAAGTGTGCCAGATAGACACGAATAATGCTCCATGAATCACCTATTACTAGTTTAGACCAAAATTACAAAATATGAAAAGCTAAGCCTAAAGAGATGGAGTAGATATCTTATGCATGCATCTATCAATAAGTAAACACGATGTACCTCTGTTTCTTTCTGGTCCTGCTCTATCTGAGTTAAGCACCGCTGCAGCTCTTTAATCTTCTCCTTTTCATTAGCAATCTCCTCCTGCAACTTAGTTTTCTGTTTCTCCCAAGCCAAAAGCTTCTTCAGGCACCTTTTCTCCCTTTTTGCAACCTCCAGACAAGTTTTGACAGATTCTGATGCACTTAGTTTAGAAGCCTCCATCTCAGCTCTGATTTCCGCATTCTCAGTCTCAAGCCGTCTCACAGCTGCATTTGCCCTGTCCACCTGCCCGCTAGCCTTCCTCAGAGCATTCTCCATATCTGACAGCCTCTTCATGGTTGAATCCTCTATAGTGTGTTTCCCCTTCTTCATCCGCTGTGTCTCCTCCCTCTCCATCCTCAGCATTTTCAGCTCTGTTAGGTCACTACAAAGCTTTCTTGCAGCTTGCACTGCCTTCTGCTGAGCCCACTCCTTCCTCTCTTTCACTTGCTTCTCAAGATCCTGAATCTGACGAAGCAAAGAACCTATCATCTCACCCTTTTGATCTTCCCCAACATGCTCTATATTCTCATCAATATTCAAATCACGAAATTTACTCAATACTGAATTAACCCCATCCTGGCTCTTCAAATTTTGTGACTCCTCAGATTTCTCAGCAGGAACTTCACCCCCAGCAACAACCAGAGGGGCATCCCCACTAGACAATGTGCCAAGACATGCTTGATTTTGTGTCTGCATTTGTTTTGTGTTAGCCCTAAAACTAGCAGCAAACATTGCAACATTCTTCTTCAACAAAGATTTCATTGAAGGTGAAAGATTAAACCTCTTGGGACATTCAATATCCCTCTGCAAAGTCATTTCTGTGCTATACGAAAAAAAACCATTCACTGCAAACTCTGCTCCTCCATTCCCAAACCCCCAACCACCATGAAACCTACACAGGGCCGGTGATGCAATACCAACCCCATTATTACCAACACTCTCTACGTTGTTCGACACGAGACTGCAGCCACTAGTTGGGGAAGGAAGCGTTGGAATCTCCAAAGTACTAGCCCTACCTACATGAAGATCACTCATAAGCAAACACCACATAGCATCACCTTTACTCAAATGCGGTCTAACCTGTTGTAACAAACAAACCATTCCAGCAAGGGAATACTCCTCCAATTGCCTCAAATCTGAGAAACCAGGCTCGGATTCCTCTGAATTACTCCCGTTACTACTACCACAACTACTATTCAAATAAGCCAATGAATTATGCAAAATATTAGTCAAGACATCCATTCCACCATAGCAATGTCCATTTCGCAATATGGCCTTTAATGCAACATCCTCATCATAACCTAACGCTACAAGCTTAGATATAGCTTCATTATATAAAAATTCCAAGTTTTTCAACAAAATTTCCTCTAATTGTTCCTCAGTGCAATACCCCCAACCATGATCATCGAAATTAGCATTGCTATTGTTGTCAGGGCTAGGATTAGGGGTTTGGGTTGAATCGTTCAGACCCAGATGGTGACTCAAGGGTTTGAGACCCGATTCAAGTATGGATTTAGGTATCGAAGCTCTATCAAGAAGACAGCAAGGGTCAAATTCGGGTTTCACCGATCGGGCCCTACGGGTCGACCGGATATACTTTTCCCTCACAGTGCAGCCCATGAGTGTGTGTTTATCTTTTGTCAATATATAAATTAGGTAAACAAAAGAGCGAGAGATTAATAAAAAGAAAATTCAAAACCTGCAAGAAAATATTACATGCAGATCAAATGAGAGCAGAAAGAAAATGAGATGAAATATTCAAGAAAATAAGAAAAATCAAAAGGGAACATCATAGAGACAGACAGAAAGAAAAGACTTACAGGGGATTTGGTGAAGATGGGCTTTGTTTTAGTGTTGAATGACTGGGGGAGGTGAGTGACAGGGGAAAAACCAAAACAATGGCCAAACGGGTAATAAGGAAGAATGGAAGATGCAATGCAAAGTTTTACACTAAGGGCCGTTTGGTTGAGGGCTATGTAAGATAACCCCGGTTATCTGGTCTTTGTTATCTTATATGTCTTTGTTTGGTTAGAAGTAATGAGATAACCAAGGTTATATCATATTACTGATACGTCAGCATATAACCTTAAAATGAGATTATGTGATAACCTCTAAATTCTTAGATAATGTAAGATAATCAGGTTATCTTAAAATTTTTCCTAGTTTGTCCTCAGTATTTTACCCTTTTGGACCCTAATAACCTTATGTAATTGATAAATTATAATGTTTTTTTAAGTATAATTTATTTTGATTAAGAAACATAATTAAACTTAACTTATATAATTACTAAATTAATAATTATATGTTAGTTCAATTAAACTAAAAGCATAATTTCTTTTTTGTTAAAAGCATAATTAAACTTAACTTATATAATCATTAAATTAATTATACAATATTTTACTAAGTTTATTACTTAAATAATTTTTATGTTAGTCATGTTTAATTATTAAACTTAAAAAAATTACAACAATTGTACAAAATATTGATCATATAAGAAATAAGCTTAAGTGTTGTATTGAGGGTATTATAGTAAACTATCCATTTTAACAGAACATATACCCTCCAACCAAACAGGTTAATCTTATATTTTGGGAATCTCAACCAAACAAAAATTATGCACATTCCGGGAATATACACTAGGTTATGTTATAACCTGGTAATCACATAACTCTGATAATCTAAGATACCTTGAACCAAACGCCCCCTAATTACTTCTTGGTTCTCAAAAAAAAAAAAAAGAGGGGGGGTGAAATTTGGGATTGTATTTATGTATGTATGAGTAACCATATTTTGATTTTTGGAGGGGTTTTTTGGCATTCAGTGGAAGTCAGGCAGATATGTGCTTTGCCGTTGCCAAGGTTTGGGCTTTGGCCTTTTGGGTCTGCCCAATAATGTGAGATTTGGATTCTTAATAGTACTACTTCTTTTTCCCTATACTTGGGCTTCACCCCATCAGAAGGGTTGAAGGCCCAAAAGCCCCACCCAATAAGCCCATTTATATTTTAGTTGTAAAAACTTCATACTTTGTTTTTTTTCCCTAGAAGTACACGACAGTAGTACTCTACTAGTCTCTACTATATTTTCAGTTTTCACACACACCCTATGTAAGGGGAAATGAGTTTTTTTATTATTATTATTACTACTTGGATAGTTTTCTCTTGGGAGGTATTTTTCTCTAATGGGTAGTTTAGCTTTCCTTTTGGTGATTTAAGAAAAAAAAAGAAAATTTATGAAATAATTAAAAATAATTTGTTAAGTCACTCATAACATTAAATTCAGGATCTAGTGTTATAGGATATATATATATATATATAAATTATAATATATATGTTGTTGTGAAAAGTATGTTAATTAAAATTGACTAAGCAAGAACAAGAAATAAGAATAGGAGAAATTGAGAATTAAAGGAACAAGAGAAAGAGAGAGAGAGAGAGATGGAAATGGAAATAAGATTGAAGGAATTGTGTGTATCATTAGGGAGAATGAATCCCAATTTATAGGCATCAAATGGTAGGCTATACAAGTTGGCAATTTGCACATATTAGCCCCATTATTATCATCACAATAATCATAATTTGGACAATTTGTACAACTTGCATTTGTTCACTTTCATAACCTAATTTGCATAATTTGCATTTGTCCACTTTCATAATAATTTGCACAACTTGCATTTGTCCACTTTCATAATACTCCCCCTTGGACAAATACTACTATTAAAATTGGACGTGTACTGCCTCGTTAAAAACCTTAAGTCGGAAAAACCCAGTGGGAACAAAAACCGAACATAAGGGAAAAAGAGTACAATACAATTAAGTCCGTCTAATATGTCTTCAGGACAATATGTGCTTGTCTTCAAGACAATATAAGTGGGCCTACTTCAGTATCCTGATTGGACGTGCTATTACTGCCTCATTAAAAACCTTAAGCCGGAAAAACCCAGTGGGACAAAAATCGGACAGAAGGAAAAAAGAGTACAGTGCACTTATGTCCATAATCGCTCCCCCTGAGATAAAATAAATTGCTACTTCTGGAGCATCTAAACATTTCCACTTCTGGGGAAATCAATCTTGCATTTTACTGACTCGCCGCATACCAATGCCATAAACTAATTTCTCAAATGTTGATGTTGGCAAAGATTTGGTAAATAAATCTGCAAGATTATCGACGGAGCGAATCTGTTTAACATCAACTTGTCGACTTTCCTGGAGTTCATGAGTATAGAAAAATTTCGGCGAGATGTGCTTGGTCCTATCACCTTTAATATATCCTCCCCTGACTTGTGCAACACAAGCAGCATTATCCTCATAAATTATAGTGGGAGAATCTATCACCGGTTTGAATCCACTAGTATTGTGAATATGTGATATCATAGATCTTAACCAAACACACTCTCTTCCGGCCTCATAGAGGGAAATAATTTCAGAGTGGTTGGAAGATGTAGCAACTAGTGTTTGCTTAGTGGAACGCCAAGAAATGGCTGTATCATTATAGCAAAATAGATAACCGGTTTGGGAGCGAGCTCTGTGCGGATCAGATTTATATCCTGCATCAGCATAACCTACTAAACCAGAGTTAGTAGTATTCTTAAAATAGAATAACCCCAAATCAATGGTTCCTCGGAGATAACGGAAGATATGTTTAATCCCATTCCAATGTCTCCGGGTTGGCTTAGAACTGAAACGTGCCAACAAATTTACCGCAAAAGCGATATCTGGTCTCGTGCACTGTGCCAAGTACATCAAAACCCCGATTGCATTGAGGTATGGTACTTCAGGACCAAGTATATCCTCACCAGATTCTTTAGGACGAAACGGGTCCTTTTGGGGGTCAAGAGACCTTACAACCATAGGGGTGCTCAATGGGTGAGCCTTGTCCATGTTAAAACGTCTAAGCAATCTTTCAGTGTATGCTGACTGATGGACAAGTATTCCATTCTTATTGTGCTCAAGCTCTAGACCAAGGCATAGTTTGGTTTTACCCAAATCTTTAACCTCAAACTCCTTTTTCAAATATTCAGCAGTTTCAGATAACTCTTCAGGAGTCCCAATTAAATTCATGTCATCGACATAAACTGCTATAATAGCAAATCCGGTTTCAGATCTTTTAATAAACACGCATGGGCAGATGGGATCATTTATGTACCCTTCCTTAGTCAGGTATTCACTTAAACGTTGGTACCACATGCGGCCGGATTGCTTTAACCCATATAAAGATCTTTGCAACTTTATTGAGAATAAGTTGCGGGGAGTGCATGCTTCAGGCATTTTGAAACCTTCGGGAATTTTCATATAGATATTGGAATCTAATGAACCATATAAGTATGCCGTCACAACGTCCATAAGACGCATTTCAAAATTTTCTTGGGCAACCCAACTTATAAGGAAACGAAAGGTAACTATATCCACTACTGGTGAATATGTTTCGTCATAATCTATCCCAGGCCTCTGCGAGAAACCTTGGGCTACGAGTCGGGCTTTATACCTCACGATCTCGTTTCTCTCATTTCGTTTCCGGACAAAGACCCATTTGTATCCAACAGGTTTTACATTGTCGGGGGTTTTAGTAATAGGCCCGAAAACATTACGTTTGGCAAGGGAAGTCAATTCAGCTTGGATTGCTTCCTCCCATTTAGGCCAATCTCGCCTATGACGGCATTCGGTTATGGACCGAGATTCATAATCATCATTCATAATCTCATGAGCAACTGAGAGAGCAAATGCATCATCGATGATTATCTCATTTCGATCCCATATCTCATTACAATAACTGATGGAAATTTCAGTATTCCCAAGATTGGTGATCTTTTCATGGGTTTGTACCACTTCAGGGGCAATATGCTCATGAACTTGTACCACTTCAGGGGCAATATGCTCTCTTTGAATATTATGTTGTGCCACTTCAGGAGCAATTTGGTTTCCTCGAGAAAGATTAATAAGCTCATCTGGAGCAGATTCTAAATTCCTCCCCCTTCTTTTTCGAGGAACAGTGTCTTTTGATCCCATCGGTCTACCACGCTTCAGGCGCGAGCCATTTAGATCCATTTCGGGTGGTTCTACAGGAACATCAATCCTAGCTGGAACATTCGCAGCTGGGATGTGAGACTTTGTAACTTTAGCAGTCTCATTAAATGCATCAGGCATTTGATTTGCAATAGCTTGTAAATGGATCAATCGTTGCACCTCATTTTCACATTCAGGTGTTCTTGGGTCAAAATGAGACAAACTTTTCTCATTCCATGAGAAAATCTCGACATTTTTCTGTTTTCCATTTGTGGAAGCTTTTGGTATCCCAAGTGATGGGAATACTGTCTCATCAAAATGACAATCCGCAAATCTAGCGGTAAATAAATCACCCGTCAATGGTTCAAGGAACCGAATAATGGACGGTGAATCAAACCCAACATAAATGCCCAAACGGCGCTGAGGACCCATTTTGGTCCTTTGCGGTGGTGCTACAGGCACTTGTACCGCGCAACCAAAGGTGCGAAGATATGAAATGTCTGGCTCCTGGCCCAAGACTAACTGAAGAGGGGAATATAAATGAGAAGTAGTGGGGCGCAATCTAATTAAAGATACAGCATGTAAAACAGCATGACCCCACGCTGAGGATGGGAGCTTTGTCCTCATCAATAAAGTTCGAGCAATAATCTGAATGCGCTTAATCATGGATTCTGCTAATCCATTTTGAGTATGAACATGTGGGACAGGATGTTCAACTTCAATTCCTAATGAAGCGCAATAAGCATCAAAACTCTTTGATGTGAACTCACCAGCATTATCCATTCTTATGCTTTTAATTTGATAATCTGGGAAATGAGCTCGAAGCTTTATTATCTGTCCAAGCAAACGTGCAAAGGCGATGTTGCGCGTTGATAATAGGCAAACATGGGACCATCTGCATGATGCATCCACTAGTACCATGAAATATCTAAATGGTCCACTTGCAGGCTGAATTGGCCCACAGATATCACCCTGGATTCTCTGCAAGAATGAAGGGGATTCATAATCAACCTTTGTCATGAAAGGTTTAGTAATGAGCTTTCCTTGTGAACAAGATTCACAAATGTAATCTTTGGATAACAACACCTTTGTATCTTTTAAAGGGTGTCCACGAGTATTTTTAAGGATTCTTCGCATCATTGTAGCTCCTGGATGACCAAGGCGATCATGCCAAAGTCCGAACACATCAGGGTTCACTAGTTTCCAGGGCATCGTAGCATATGATTCTATAGCTCGTATTGGGACATAATATAATCCCATACTAGAAGCTTCCAGCTTCTCATGGATGGTCTTCTGGCCCATCTTGTAGGAAGTGATGCAAAGAAATTCCTTATTTTGCTCATTAATTGTTTCTAGATGGTACCCATTACGGCGTACATCTTTGTAGCTAAGTAGATTTATTTTTGATCTACCGCTCAACAATGCATCTTCAAGATACAATGTTGTGCCATTTGGCAAAATAACTGTGGCAGTCCCATAGCCATCTATAATATTAACAGGACCAGATATTGTCTGAACATTTGCCTTGCGCAATGTCACATTTGAGAAAAAGTGTTTGCCACAAAGTATAGTATGCGTTGTAGCACTATCAAGCAAACATATATCTTCCTTTTTCTCAATGTGTCCCATTTGCATTTATCTTGACAACTTCAGGTGTCAAGTTCCATAAAATTTGACAAATTAATAATATGATGCAAAATATAAACCAACAAATATGGAATAAAACTCATGATTTTATTGACGACCATATTTATTTAATATCTTCCTTGGTAACATAATTATCCAAGGGTATGGCAAAACATAGATGAAAACCCTCAGGATCTATTTCTGGGGACTTGTTATTTTCATCAACATTATATAAAGAAATCAGAAACCTCAAAAGGTTTTTCATTGCCAAGAATATGACAATTTTCATTGACCAAAACCTTATTGATTTCAGCATCAGTCTCAGTTAGGTCAATGGCATGGGTCTCAACATGCTTGCTTTTCTCCTTCTGGGATGCTTGGTATAGATCAACCAAATGTTTGGCCGTACGACAGGTACGTGACCAATGACCAGTCATTCCACAACGATGATAGGTACTATCATCATGCTTCTTCATGGGCTTTTTACCTTTAGGGTTGTGTAGGGAGTTATTTATATTACGGTTAAATCTCCCACCACCCTTACGGAAAAAATTCTCATGCCTGCGCTCACGGCCTCTAGGACGGCCAACATTCTTACTTGAGCCGGCATTTGCTTCAGGAAATGCCTTAGAGCCAGCAGGTCTTAAATCATGATTTTTAAGCAGCAACTCATTTGTTTGTTCTGCAGTCAACAGGACTGAGATCAATTCAGAATATGTTTTAAACTGGCGCTGCCGGTATTGCTGTTGCAATACAATATTCGAAGCATGAAAGGTGGAGAATGTTTTCTCTAAAAGCTCAACCTCAGTAAGCTTAACACCACAAAGTTCAAGCCGTGACACAATATCATACAAAGCCGAATTATAATCAGACACGGACTTGAAATCCTGCAACCTCAAATGTTGCCAATCATAGTGTGCTTGAGGGAGGATGACAGTTTTGGTGTGATCATACTGCTCTTTCAATCTTGTCCACAAGATCAAGGGATCTCGGACAGATAGATATTGAACTTTTAGGCTATCACTTAGATGCCGACGGATAAAAATCAAAGCATTTGCCTTATCTTTATCATTAGCATTTCCATTTTCACCAATGGTAGCTGCAAGACCTTGGCCTTGGAGATGCAGTTCAATATCGAGACACCATGACAAGTAGTTATTGCCACTTACATTCAAAATTTGGAATTTGGGCTTTTCAATATTTGCCATAATTCTGAAAAGAATGGTCTCAATTAGTTTGACAACTTCTGGTGTCAAAAATGTTTAGAAGGAAATCTTTACACAATGAAAATTAAAATTATCTTGTGTATAGAAAATAAATTTTGTATGGAATCAAACCTTCAGGACTTACCAAACTTCAAACTTGCTTTACTTTAGAACACTCGTGCTGATAACGTGTTGTGAAAAGTATGTTAATTAAAATTGACTAAGCAAGAACAAGAAATAAGAATAGGAGAAATTGAGAATTAAAGGAACAAGAGAAAGAGAGAGAGAGAGATGGAAATAGAAATAAGATTGAAGAAATTGTGTGTATCATTAGGGAGAATGAATCTCAATTTATAGGCATCAAATGGTAGGCTATACAAGTTGACAATTTGCACATATTAGCCCCATTATCATCATCACAATAATCATAATTTGGACAATTTGTACAACTTGCATTTGTCCACTTTCATAACCTAATTTGCATAATTTGCATTTGTCCACTTTCATAATAATTTGCACAACTTGCATTTGTCCACTTTCATAATATATGTATATATTTCTATACAATATTGATAGTGGTATAGTTAGATAAGATTTATATAATAAGCAAACATGATGGCCTACTTTTTTTTTTTTTTGAAATAACATGCTGGTCTACTATTATTATTTCTCACAAGTGAAAATTTTATTAAATGAAAACAAAAGAAAAAAAATAAAAAACCAATAATTAATGTGATAAAATAATTTTATGAAAATAATTGAGAACTGCCAGCTCTTTTTGTCTATTATAAGTAACACAAGGGGAAACCTTTGTCTATAGATACTACAAAAACCTTTCCAAATTATCCTTTCTTGTCCAGACCAAAAATAAAGAAAAAAGAATAGAGAGAAACCACCGTAGCCATGGCTGTGATGTCAAAGCAAGATCCATCACCTGCCTTTTCAGAAACAGTACAAGAAATTATGAGACTTTACAGATCACTTCCGCCCAGGCCTTCCATTGAAGCAGTTGCAGCAGCGAAGTCTGTTCTCAGAACTGTAGATAATGAAGAAAAACTCAAGCTTGAGGAAATCTCAAATGAACAAGCCCCCGAAGATGTCCCTGCGGAACTCTTCTTTATCCTGCAACAGGCAAGGAAGACCATGGTTTTGTTTCAAAGCCACGAGCAGAAGAAAGAAGCCCTTTACTTGGTTGAAGCTGACAAGTTGTTCGAGACTTTCGATGAGTTGATTCAAAGGGCTTCTTTACTGGTTTCCGGAGATACCCAAGATGAAAAAGTGACTACCTTTAGGGAACAAGAAAGGAAATTTGAGAGAGAAAGTGTGATCACCGATGACAGCTTGGTGAAGAGGAAGGTAGATGGAGAATTGGATAAAGATGATGTGAAGGTTTTAGTTAGAAGTTCTTCTACGAAGGCCGCTTTCTTTTTAGGTAAAACACAAAATTTCTTCGATTTGTTGGGAATCTCGGTATTTTCTGACAATTTTTTTGTGCCGTAGAATTGTATATTCAATTTCGAGCATATAGTTTAAATACCAATTTAGTTTATTTTACCCCTTAAGTTCATGTATTGTTGCATGTTTTAAAATGATGAAATCGAAGAAGTTATTATTAGTAGTGATTTCAACCTTAGATCAGAAAGTCAAAGATGCTGTTGCTTGCTTTCATTTGCATCTGTAATTTCAGAATTGTTAATTGTTTTTCTTCTTATGCTGCTATTAACAGAGTGAGAACGAAATCTCGAAAAATAGATGAAACTTGAATTCTAATGAGAGATCATTTTTAAGTTTCTTTTTCAACTGGCAAGATATCCCTGGTACTGCCTTAGTCTTCTATTTTCTGGTTTTAGATGATCCTTTTCCCCTGAGACTGATATTGATATCAAGTCAGCAGGGCAAGTTGAGGTTTGTTGAGGGGGTATATTTTGATTTCCCTGAAAAGCCTGGACTTAGTTTTTAAAAGGAAAATTTCTGGTAATTTACATCATTTAAGCTGATGATTGTGATCCCAGCTTTACTATTTCCATTATCATACTAGAAATTTCTTTTTGTTTTATATCGATTGAGACCCTAACTATCCAAGATAGGTGCATGTAATTGACAGAAGGTCCAGCAAATTTTAGTCCTGAATAATTGCTTTTGGTGGATTTGCAGGTGAAGATAGCAAGGAAAAGTTAAGTCTAATGAAGACAGCAGCCCTTATTGAAGATACTGCTAGAAAGGGAGCCATAGTTCTTGATCTTAGGGGCAAGTTGATGGACCAGATTGAGTGGCTCCCAGTATCAATTGGGAAATTGAAGGATGTGAGTGAACTGGACTTATCTGAAAACAGTATTATGTCCCTGCCGCCCTCCATCGGTGGGCTTCGAGCTTTGACAAAGCTTGATCTTCACTCAAACCAACTTATTAACCTTCCTGATTCGGTTGGGGAACTTGTCAATCTCATAGAGCTCGATCTCCATGCAAACAGGCTCAAGTCATTGCCAGTTTCTTTTGGGAACTTGACAAACCTCATGAATCTAGATTTGAGTTCAAATGAGTTCACCCATTTGCCAGACACAATTGGAAATTTGACCTCTTTGAAGGGACTGAATGTGGAAACAAATGAACTTGAAGAACTCCCTTACACAATTGGAAATTGCTCCTCATTATTGGAGTTAAGATTAGATTTTAATCAGATAAAGGCTCTTCCTGAGGCAATTGGGAAGCTCAAATACTTGGAGATTCTTACAGTACACTATAACAGGCTTAAAGGGTTACCCACAACAATGGGTAACCTTCCCAATCTAAAGGAGCTTGATGTGAGCTTCAATGAGATCGAATCCATTCCGGAGAACCTGTGTTTTGCAGTAAGTCTCAAAAAGCTGAATGTAGGGAAGAACTTTGCAGATCTAAGATCCTTGCCAAGGTCAATTGGAAATCTTGAGATGCTTGAAGAGTTGGATATAAGTGACAACCAGATCAGAGTTCTACCAGATTCGTTAGGATTATTGTCAAACTTGAGAGTTTTTTGTGCCGATGAGACTCCACTGGAAGTTCCACCAAGAGAAGTAGTCAAATTGGGTGCTCAGGTATTGGTAGTTTGGTTAAAGATTTTGCTTGTTGGATCTTGCCTGTTTTAGTTAATATATGAGATTCTAACTTAATCAACCTCCTTGTTCATTAGGCTGTTGTCCGGTACATGGCCAATCTTGTTGCTAACAAAGATGGCGACTCTCCAGCAGCAAAGAAGAAGAAAGGTTTTTGGTCCAGAGTTTGCTCGATCTGTTGGCCATTCCGGAATGCAAATGCCAGTACCATGTAACCAGTGAATTTCCACCATAAATCTTTCATCTTTAGCCTCTTGCACATAGCTCGAAATATTTTGATTCCTTTTCAAGATTTGTTCAATATCAAGTCATATATTACATGTAAATTATTTGTGGGATTGCAGAGCTGCCTGCGGACGTTATAATTTCTTGGTTCAAATTCAAGTCAAATGAGAAATGATAAACATTGCTTCTGTAAATCTATCTGTTCAACTAATGCAACTGTTCCAGATATCGATGTCCTGGAAAGGAACCGTGGCATGGTGTAACATCTCTGAACATTATGAATGTTATTTATTCAGTAATTAAAAAGGAAGGAATGGTTTAAGAGCTTAATTGTTCACTTTCATTGCTGGATTTTTATACAACTTTCATGTTCGTTCCATTAGAATCTGATTAAAAAATCCCAGGACTGCAGGAAAAGCAGGTATTGTGCTCTTCAAGATAACTGTCATTACTAAATAAAATAGTGATATATATTGTGTCTTATGTGGCGTCTATGTTAGTGTAATTGCTGTCAAAAGTTGACCGGTACTTTAACAGCTTTCTTAAATGAAAATTGTTTTAAACGTAAAATTATCCAAATCGGTGAGCTTAATCAATCTGGTGTCAGCACTTAGCTGGTTTTCAAAGTTCTAGACCTTTTGAGCGGTTTGTTCCTCGGAATTTTCTGGATAAAATCCATATCTTTCTTCATCCATGATTTGTTACTTCGAACCCAAGACTGAAATCGTTGGGGTTCAAACTGTTACAAATAAGTCTAGAAAAATCAAAAGAAATCAATTAATAAAGGCAACTTTTGCTGATTTGCATGCAAAAGGCGTTGGGGCATGTCACATGTGATTGCCGAGTGGGTCCGAGCCCCATGTTTGAAGTTAAGTTGGTCACATGAGAACTTGGCTTCGCTTGGCTTTGGCTTTGTGTAGAAAAACTTGAATGGCCTTGGATGAAGCCATGCGTACAGGATGGAAGGGTCTCGGCAAAATAAAGGTTTTCACAGTCACGGTTTTCTTTGGTAATGTAAAAGGGATTGCCGCTTCGGTGTCCTCTTTGCTTAGTTTTCATGGTAGCCGGAGCTTAGCAAGAGGTTGATGAAGATGGAGACAAGCCTTTGGTTCAGCAATTAGGTCTCTTTCGGCTGTAGATTTTTTGTATATTAGTAGTTTCAAATCAGTTGTTGTAAAATGTGAATCCAAGTTTAAGATACTGATTTATTCAATAATAATAATTCAATGGAGACCCAAAGTTTTTTCAACATAGTTGGCCAATGTTGCCGTACATGATTTTGATTCCCCTTCACCAGTCCTTGATTTTGATTTCTTGCAGTCGTTTCCTTTTGCTTTTCTTTTTCTTTTGTAGTGGCTTAATCCGTACCGTACAGAGTTCTCGAGTTAAAAATTAAATGCCCCTTCCTTTCCTTGTTTATTCACTGGGTTTGGCTTTTAATGAGACACAGTTAAAAATTACACAAAACCATTAACCAATTTCCTTTTTTGTTGGTTACTACAACAACAACGTTAACCAACTTCTTTGGCACATTAATCTTTTTGGACTTTAGTCTTTTTCCTTTTTGTTTTTGAAAGTAGAAACTTTATGCTTATCACCGAAATTAATTTTGGGAATTAAAGTCAATTAAGATTAACTAATGAATGAAAAAGTTGACCTCATAAAATGAACTTAGCTGCAAATTCCACTGTGGAAATGTATCCAAAGCTTACCAATTCAACACAATGTATGCAGCCATCGTTTTTGTCCACTTTGTTAGTAGTGAGAATAATTAATAAAAATCAACACCATATTTTCTACAAGAACAAGCAGACTTTTCTATCATTGTTTTGAAATATTGAAATCCACCCAGTAATCATTAATCAAAATTAGGAATTAATTAATGTTGGCAATTAATCAGATTAATTACTAATTAGTATGAGTGTCAAATTAGGTAGCCTTAATTAGGGTGATAATTAATAATTTGGGTTTGGACTTTGGACTTTGGAGTAGCACTTTTTACCCTTGCTAATCAAGCAAAAACTTAAGTATCTTTTATTGGGCCATAGAACATTCAAAAAAGTATGTGTTGTAATGGGACATGTATACATGTTTTAGAAAATGAAAATGAAAATGAACTAAAAAATGAGATTAAAAAAAAATTGCTCTCAATTTTAGGTCCATTTTCATTTTCATTTTCTAAAATATATATACATTTTTATAAACTATATATATTTTATATGGTGATTTCTTTGTATTTTTAGATAATGAAAATAGAAAATATTTTTATATACCAAACATAGCCTAAGTATTTTTTATCGGGCCATAGAACATTCAAAGACAACATAAGAGGCACAATCTCTACCAACTTTAACAAAGCTACTCTTATGATTGGTCATAGGTTTGAAAACCACTATAAAGTTCATATTATTGTATGATTACATCTATGATCTATGTGAAATAATTAAATCCAAGAAACTACATTAAGTTTCATTATTTAAATGATTTTATTATTATTATATTATTTATCTATAAAATTAAAGAAACCTTCGGGTAAATAGGTGACATTTTAATTTAAGACAAATTTTTTGGGCCAAACGGCATGCATTATTTCCAGCTAAATATGGGCTACCGTCATTTTAAATTAATTGAGGGGAGCCCACTGGCCCAATCCGTCTTAACATCGCAAGTACATTAGCGGGCCGGAAACTACGGCGTTCTTAGTCCCTTTCCGGTTTTAACGCTGTGTTTTATTAAACCCTTTCTCTGTTTCTGATCTCTCGATTCTTAGAACTTAGAAGCTTTATGCGAACTCGGAACATATTTTCATAATAACTCTCAGCTTACTCACTCTGCTCCATCTCTACTATTGAACTCACTGACCCAGAAAGGTAAATATAAGCTCCTCTTAGATTCTTCTCAATTTTCCATTTGTGGGTCTGTTTTCTTATTTTAATTGTTATCAAATTTCTTGGCTTATTAATCTACGTTGACCGTTTCCTTCTGTTGCTGTAATGAACTAATGATCAATGAAAAAGAATAAAGATGTTTATGGAAATCAAGTTATCTTACAGTTAGGGAATCGATGTAGTTCACCTTATTCTATGAAGTTCTATGTTTATGGAATGACAAAACTTTGAATGCAATTTTATCAATTTTTTTTTTTTGAATACTAGATATGAATCAGATCACGAATGTATATATATGGGACATGGATGAGACCCTTATACTGTTAAAGTCTTTGTTGAATGGGACATATGCCGAGGCATTTTCCGGTTTAAAAGATGTTGAGAAAGGAGTTGAAATTGGAAAGATGTGGGAGAAACATATTCTTCAGATTTCTGATGACTTTTTCTTCTATGAGCAAGTATGTGGATTCCTCTGCTCATCTGCCCCTTTTCTATATTGCATTGTGCTCGGTTAGAAACCACTAAAATTATGGTCATATATCTCTCTTTTGAATGATACTTTGGTGATGCAGATTGAAAACTGCAATAAGCCTTTTCTCGAGTCCCTGAGCAAATATGATGATGGGCAGGATCTGTCTGATTATGATTTTAATCAAGATGGTTTTAGTCCTCCACATGATGATCTCAACAAAAGGAAACTAGCATACAGACACCGAGTCATAGCCAATAAGTATAAGCAGGT
Organism: Microcos paniculata; assembly: GCA_030664755.1. Taxonomy (NCBI): domain Eukaryota; kingdom Viridiplantae; phylum Streptophyta; class Magnoliopsida; order Malvales; family Malvaceae; genus Microcos; species Microcos paniculata. The sequence continues at coordinate 41,973,156 of CP131460.1, forward strand.
ATTGTAGCTGATGATGCCTATCAAGCCTGATCTAAATTGTGCATAACTTTTGAGGCATAAGTGGGTATTCTATCTTAGATGTAGAAACATAGGTTTTGAGAGAGTGCTCCTTTTTTCTATCATTCCAGGGCTTACACAATATTTTTGACCAAAAGATGATGGATCTCTTGGATGCATTGTACAATATGACTGATGAGTATACAGATAGGTGGCTTTCCTCTGGTATGTTCTCTAACCTAAATATGGTTGCTGAGCTATTCAGTTGTTTTCTTTGCCATCTTCCATTTCGTTTGATTGCTGAACTAGAGTAATTGACAGTTTCTAGTATGTCAGTGTTTTTAGCTTGTCCTTTAGAGAAACCTTTAAAATGAAAAGGGGAAAATAGGAGTAAACTAGATTTAATCATTAGTGAGACTTGAATACTGATTGAAGTCCCTTAGGTGTTTAGTTTTATGACATATTTAAGTTTTTCTGGTGCTCTAAGATGGGCTCAAAAGTCAAAATCAGTAAAGATGACATTACCTGTTAAGAGTCATGCAGGGCTGCGAGATGTCCTTCTCATTGGCCCAGCATTTGAACCTTAAGGTTCCAGTATAGCATAATGATTTGCTCACATCTTGAGCTAAAGTTCTTGTATTTCTTTTTCATTACTTGCTTTACTTAGTATTTATGTATTTATGTTTTCCAAGTATAGCACGAGCATTGTTGGAGCAGTGTGTTGCTGGGAATGAGGATCCTACTCTTTGTCAGACTGGTGGTGGTGGGATTGTTAACTCTAGTGATACAGGAATCCAGCACATCAATGTTTTGGTGACTTCTGGGTCATTGATACCTAGCCTTGTTAAGTGTTTGCTCTTTCGACTTGACAATTTTATATCATACGAAAATGGTGAGTAACCTGATTTGATCTTCCTTCTATTTGGTTAAATTGCAATGTTTTCATTGGTTTTATTACTATATTCTGCTTGCCTATGCATGCTTCTTGTAATACATCATAGCAAGTGGTTTCTCATGTTATGCTGCAGTTTATTAATATTGAAGTCATCGACTGGAGAATATAATGGGTAGTGTTGTTGACAGATAATTTTACTTATTTTTCAAAAAAAAAAGATAAAAATAAAAGGTCTTCTTATCCTAAACTGATCTCACATTGAAGATATCTCTTTTTAGCATGATTTAAGGAGTTTAATGTTGTATCTTATGTTAATATGGATTTGGAGTCTTGGGTCTACCATAATATCAGGAACTAGATAAATCAAGCATTCAGCCAGACCATCGTTCCTGTTCCTGTTCCTGTTACCTTTCTGTTGAAGAAAAGTTTTCAACTGGAAGAGGTAAATGACCTAAAATTGATTTCAAATAGAATACATCCTTCAAAGAAATTTTTTTTTACAATACCTGCTTTATGTTCTCATTGCTAGGACATTTCATATTGCTTATAGTTTCCGCAGTTGGAGTGTTCTTTTTTTAATTAGGTCAATAGATTTTCTTATAGAATGTGTTAACTCCATGTTGATCCAAAATCTAATTTTGTTTCATCAGCGCATAAGTTATTGAGAAATGAAAAAGAATCAAATGAAGAGGTATTAACAAATTAGTTTCTCCAGTTTACAGCTCATGGGATGTAGGGAAACTACAATGTTTCCAGTGGATCAAGGAGCGCTTTAACAATCGAAATGTCCGTTTTTGTGCAATTGGAGATGGATGGGAAGAGTGTGAGGCTGCACAAGCCATGAAGTGGCCTTTTATTAAGATAGACCTTCGACCCAGTAGTTCTCACCGGTTTCCGGGCCTCACACTTAGAACAGTGGGTTTCTATTTCTCCATTGTCTATGGAAATCTTGATTCAGAAAATGATGAAGAGTAAAAGCATACTTTTCTGAAGAGTCTTTTTCGCTTGATATCTATTTTTGCGCCATAGAAGTGGATATCTATTTGTACATATGCTCGGAGTTGAACCATGTTGAAGCCTCATATGTTAATGATGGTATTGTTTGTACTAGACCAGTCATTCAGCCACTTCTCTGGCCATGTCTTTTGATTGTATAATGAGCATTATCTGTAAAATTTTCTGTAGATGATGCCGTTATTCAGCTAGAATATCTTAAGTACGGCTTACAATGCATTTACTTGTACAGAGTACAGTGGAAGAGCCCGGCAACTTGTTTTCTTGATTATGGGGAATCTATGACATAATTTATAGATGGCGTTAAATGGGCTTTTACATTCATAGATGGCGGTAAATGGGCTTTTACATTCTTGCAATGTAATCCATTGATTGTGTATGCCGGAGATTTTCAATTTTTTTGGGGGACAGGGGGCAGCGTTCAGAAGTTTAATCATGTTTTTTTCTCCCGAGTGGAAAAGGTCCCACATTTAGAAAAAGGGGAAAGAAGAAGAAACAGGTCAAATGCATTTCCATCAAGTCTTATTAATAACAGCCTTTCTTTGTTCGAGTTCGGATTCAGATATGTCGGTGTCTGAAATTGGGCTTTTTCTTCGAAATATGTCCGATATTATCATCCATAAAATGTTACCCGGCCCCCTCCCTTCTGCTCTCTTCCAAATAAAACACAGATGTCTCTCCTTCCAGGCAAAAATCCTTAGAAATGGGGTCGAAAATCACATAGCTGAAATATCGGAACGGGGTTAGAGATTTACAGGCCAGGTCAGGCCAATGGAATTGAAATGTCGGCATCTGATGTTATGGGGCTCCTAATTTGGACAAAGGGGTTTAGATTTCTGTTTCTTCTCCAAAAAAATACACTTTTATCTTTTCTTTCTTTTTTCATGTAGGAAAGAAAACCTTATGTTGGCCAAAGTCTGTCATATTATATATGGTTATTTTCAATTAGAAAGGGGAAGAGAGACAGGGTGTCTAACAGGAAAGCATTTATGAAAGTATTTTTTGGCCAAGATTCATCAGAGTTGATGTGATCGAATTGTGTCAATTTTTTCGGTCACAGAGAGAGAGAGAGACAGAGAGAGTCTAACAAGAAAGCATTTATCAATTCAAAGTTGATGTGATGAATTGAGTCAATTCTTGTAAACCGTAGGGTGCGGATCGGCCTTATCTCATCTAATAGAAAGGCCTCTGTGGCCGGATTTCATCCCATAAATGCCACAAATTGGGATTATCCTTAATCTTTGGGATAGATTAAGATTAGACTTGGTTAGATGCTTTGGATTTTGTGTTTGCTGGAACATAGAAATGGGGTGGAGTGCTGCTGATTAATTAATTATTACAAAGTGAAAGGAAGGACTTTGATGATCAAGTGGATGTTGTTTTGCCCCTTTGATTAAGACCTTTTCTGTCCTCTTCTTATTAGAAAAATCAGGAGCGTGCCACCATGATCTTCTCAGATAAGATTGAACATACAAAACTTTAAATCGCAAACTCCAATTTGTTTGTCGTGGAAGTGACGCCTTGATGACGCTCAAAGAAGTTTCCATAAGGTAAATATAACAAGAAAATACATGAAAAATGTAAATATAGTAAAAGCTTGACTAAATGTCTAAATCTTTGTGGGACAACGAGATAAGCTGGTCAGAAGATTCAATCAAACCATTGAATGATATTGTCCGGAGGCATTGGGTTGAAACTAATTCAGACAGCAGTTTCTCACCAGGCTTGCGTGCTGATGCGTTGGCAGATGTTTTAGGTTCCACACGTTTCGATTTTGGTTCAAAGATTAGACTACGCACAGGAACAAAGGTGCTCATCATAACCTTGTCAACTCCATCTGATTTGAAATCCAAACCAATCATCTTTCAAGTTACAATGTTAGAACTTCTAACTGGCAACTGACTTGTTCAACTCAACTTCTTGTTAGAGCAATTCCTATGAAATAACAGCACCAGAAAATTCAACAACAAAAAAGGAAGAAGGTAGAAAAGTATCTTATGATCCACGGAAAATATATCACCTCTAATTCTTTTTTCTATAATAATACTATAATTGTTCAATTATAATCAAAAATTATGTGAAGGTTCACTCATAAGTATTTGAACTTTTATAATTCTTTTTGTTGTAATATTGTAATTATCTGATTACAATTAAAAATGTAGAGCTCACACCTTTTTTTTCAAGCCAGTGGTTTTAGCTCTCCGCAGTCCGCATATTGTTTTAGAAACTACTCAGTACTGACTGTCAAAACAAGCTACCCTCGTTGGGTACAGATGCCAGAAATCATCTGTACCGTATAAGCTAAACTTGTTCCCCTTTTAGAGCAAATGCCAACAATGTCGGCAGGACGACCGCCTACTGCACAACGCCCCCCACAGAAGTGTTTACTAGTACAACTAATAATGAAGTGAAATGTCTTCCATAATCCATGTTTAAATCATGGTCTAAAATTTACCTGTTATTACTCGTTGCAAACAAGTAAAAAACATTATAGAACTCTGTTTGAGCAGAAATAGTTTAGTTTTTAGCCGCAAGGGAGTTTCAAAGTTATGAGATAGGGCAAGGGGCTGGCGGGTTTGAGAGTTGAAATTATTGGTGGGGTTTTTCAAGATTAAAAAGAAAAATAAAGGCAAGAATATCCAGAGTTTAGAATGCGGAGAAAAGCCAACAAAAGTACAACAGAGCGGTCCCCTTGTTGTTGTTTGCAAGTTCATATATGGACCTTTTCTGTTATGGTTCACTGTAGATCATCAAGTTCTTGCAAAAACTCGTGCCCATGCTTCATGGACTCTTCTTCAGCATTAAGGCCTTTTTGTCCCTCCCTGACAGCTGACTCCCTTCTTCAACATTTTTTATTTGTATTTTTTCCCAGCCACATGAATACAGTACTACTTGTATTTATTATAATTTCCACTTTTCTAGTTCTTTTTTTCTTTCTCAATTCAATGATTGTTCGTGCATCATCCAAACAAGAATTGAACTTGGATCAAAATCAGCTCACCTCAAAGTGCTTATATTTTAAGCACAACAACCAAACCTATTTAGCAGCAAGGTTGTTGAAGAAAAGCTTGGGGTTCTATAAGATGGAGAAAATATGAGTCACTGAGTTGCTTGAGGTGGTTATAAGGTTAGGCAGGCATCTATAACATTCTAGTATAAGTGCCAGCAGTTTGTGTAATAAGTGACCATCTAGCAAAAACAGTTTGTGTAAGTATGCATAGCCTTTGACCTTGTTCAATTAGGTTTGACAGTAACGCATGCAATATGAACAGTGGACCCCAGATTGCTCTAATTTCCTGAACAGTGAACACCCAAAGCTGCATACATGACTCATGAATCCACTCATATCAGATTATCAGTATTGTAGCTTTCTGTTTCCATTACATATATCTGAAATGTTCTGTTAGAAAGTGTAAAAGACATGCTGCCTCATTTTCATGACTTGGCAATTTTTATAATCTTTTTTTTCTTTCTTTTTTCATTTCTGTTCTTTGATGATGATTTTAAGTTTAGGATATAGTATCTAACTAGGTTAACAAAAAGGAATCATGATTTTGAAACAGGATTTAGGCTTTGATTATATAAAGGTCCAGAAATAAGATGAGATCAGCCCAAAAGCAGCCAATATCTTGAAAGAGAATTAATTACATATTGTAGCAGAAGATGAAGATAGCAGATGCACACACCAAATCACACGGTTCTGTCACATTCACTCTCCAAAAACTCAACCATAATAATGCACAAAGGGAAACAGGACCACCTTGCCAAAAGGGTCTGGTTTTTGCAATTGCAATGAATAATAATATAGTTCCCCAGCCAGAATGATAGTAATTTGACAGACGGCCCTGATTGCTTGGTTAATGATACGTGGCTCACTACTGAGCCCTTCATATTGGTCATGAGAAAGGAGCGTGTGGCTGAATGCAACACTCACGTGCATGCAATGTTTTACACTAGAAAAAGCAGAGCACCCATTGACAGGGAGAGGGAGAGGATGCAGGGCCCAGAGTTTCTGCCCCAAAGTTGATCTTGATATACCACCAAAAGAAAATGGAAGTTAACCACCAATCAATGGACTAGTATATGTACAGATACGTGGGATTAACATCAGGAGTAAGAAAAGGAAAGTGAAAGTTGCCAACTTCACATTGCACTCGTATTTTTTACCAAAATGAACTGGTTGAGAAGGAAAACAATAAATATCTCCTTTACACTAACTTCTTAATTTAACCAAAAGGAGAAATGGAAAGATTTTTTTTTCTTCTCTCTTTTTTGATAGGGAGAAAATGAAAGATTCAGTTGACATTTACGCCCCCATAAGATGAACTGATAAGGAACATATTAATTTTATCCAAAAAAGAAAAAATGATAGGGAACATAGTAAAAAGATAATCTCTTTAACAACCATACTTTCTCTCTACCTTTGTCCATTCTAATTTCTAAGCTTAGTCCTCTCTATCTGTCTTTCTCTCTCTAACTCTCTCTCTCCCTCTCTCTCTGTCTCTGTCTCTCTCTCCTTCATCTGCAAACTAAACTGGTATGTGTTTGCCCCACTCCCTAATGCTTCAATTGAATTTCTTTGCCTATTAAGTGTCCTCAAGCTTCTGTTTTTTTTTGCATATATGTAATATCCATCTACACCATCTTGTATGGTTCTACCATTAAAAAATTTCCAAATTGGGAATTAAGTATCTTATTAGTCATGCAACTCTCGTACACTCTTTTCCCCATCATTTCCCTCCTCTCATAGTATATTTGTTCTGTTTATCTAAGTGTTGTTATTGTTTTCTTCTTTTTCCTCTTCTTCTTTTTCTTTTTTTGCTGTTGACATGGTAAGAATGGGAGAAACATTGGGGTGCTCTGTGTTTTTAAGGCAGTGAACTGTTAGGAGCCGGAAACGGAAAGTTAACCTGTGTCTGATTTTACAATGCCAGTTCCTCTTGCTCCATATCCGACACCTCCAGCGCCATACACTCCTCCTGCCAATGGTATCTTACTCTGTTCTGCAGCAGATTTATCTTAAAACAATGCGAATTCTATTGCCGTTTAGTTTCTGAGAAGGGCTTCTTAAGAAACTTTGACCAAGGGAAGTACCAATCAAATTGTGTATATATATATTTTTCATTATCCTTTCTATAATTTAGAAAAGTTATAATTATTGATAGTAACTACAGATGAGGAAAAGAGAAAAAAAGAAGGATCCAAGCTGTATAATACTTTTTAGATAAAATTAGGAATTCCGAATCTAAAACAGATAGAGTTTCTGATATATTAAGTAAGTAGGGAAGAATGTCTGCACTCTGCAGTTATTAAGTAGTTCATAGTTGTCTGCTTCATTTTTCTTTCCCCCCTCTTTTCCTTTTCTATTTCTAATGTCCGTTAGGACACAGCTGCTTACGGATGTAACTACCACCATTACAAGTATAACGTTAACCTCTAGGTTCGATTATAACAGGCCTGGCCTCATCAACAAACAGGATATAATATGAATCTATCTTTGTGCACTAACAAAAGTTACTCTGTTTCGTTGTTCTTTTATAAGTATTTTTCTTTCCATTTTTTGCTGATCTAGTGACCAAAATCTATGTCATCAGGTGCTCAGAGCCAGCTTGTGTGTTCGGGATGTCGAAATCTATTACTCTATCCAGTCGGAGCAACCTCTGTCTGCTGTGCTGTTTGCAATGCAGTAACAGCTGTGCCTCCTCCTGGTACATCATCTGCTATTTACTTTATAGTAATTTTTAAGCTTACGTGTCCCTGAAAGATTGACATTGATTAAATCGCCCTTCTGTTGTTAAGTCATTTCTATCTCTGTTAAATGAAAATACTGGGGAAAACCTATACCTGAGGTGTAAGACAAAACTCTGAACAGGTACAGAAATGGCCCAGTTGGTGTGTGGAGGGTGCCATACCTTATTAATGTATATCCGCGGAGCCACAAGTGTTCAATGTTCATGCTGTCACACAGTTAATCTGGCCTTAGAAGGTATGCACATTGTGGTTCCTTTTTTAACTTTCAACATGATTATGTTGCTTAATAACTTCATTAATGTTTTTCTTCAGTATTACTAAGATTAAAACTTTGTAAATTCAGTCACTATTTTTTGGTTTAAGCTTCAAATGTTCCTTCACTTTTGACAGCAAATCAGGTGGCACATGTAAATTGTGGGAACTGCAGGATGCTACTAATGTACCAGTATGGAGCAAGATCTGTAAAATGTGCAGTTTGCAATTTTGTGACATCAGTTGGGGTCAGTACACAATTTCTTCTTTCCCTTGCTACCTGTTTAATAACCTTAGGTTCACTAACTTCTCTGCAGCCCCCAGACTTCAAATTCAAATTCAAACAAGAAACATTAATGTCTAATCATGAAACTGGATTAGAGTTCAATTTTGTTCTTAGGATGATCACTGTGAAACAATAAGAAATTTTCTTGCAAATTTTTTTTGGGTCTAATGCCATAAATATGGTACACACTGAAGTCAAGGCAGCAGTAAATGAAGTACTAGAAACAAATCTGATAGCCCTTTATAAGATTAAGAAGTGTGCTGGTCTAATTTTTGTGTGTCCATCTTTTTCCTTCTCTACTAAATATCTATACTCTTGATTTTCTTCATGTAACTGTCTCAAGAAAAGTCATCCATATCTTGTTTTCTTGGCTGCCATAGTTTTTAGCTAAGTTAATAATCAGCGTATCAGTTGTCTTATGCACACTGCAGAAACTGTTTATTCATTGTTGCCTTATTTATGACTATTTCCTTCCTCTTAAAAGATGCTCTCATTATAATGAGAGATAGCCTAAAAGCCAACTTCTGCTTCGATATCATTTCTGTTTTCATCTGTTTCCTATGTCTTTAATGTTGTGCCATTGAATGATGCAGGCCTCAGCAAGTGCAACTGAACAGAAGTTCAACGGCTAAAATTATTATTATTATTATTAGAAACTTCAGAGACTTCGGTTTTGCACATTACAAAGAGGCTTCCTCCAGGGTTGCTTCTCTCAGCAAGTTAGAGGAAATTCCTTCCTCGCATTGTATAGAGTTATTTTTCCTTACGTGACCTTATTTATGAATAAGCAGTTTTGGCAGCTGGTTGATTGTGTGATAAGTATTTCCATCAGAAAGACTTTTTAGGATTGAAACAATCCGTTTATCTTCCGATAAGATAAACTTCATTTTCTTTTACTTTTGCTATGAGTATGAATGGCATTAAATACGCAGCATAAAGCTATTTCTGATACTTTTTCTGCCCTTTACTTGTCAATACTTAATAGTCTTAAATTCAAACAACTTATTTCTGTCATTCAGGATACCACATATGTATATTGACCCAAGAAGTTACATGGGGGACCAAATAGATTTTTCCTGGAAAATATTGAGGTGCAGCTTGCAGGGAATCTAGTTGATTACATGGTAGATGATGTTGTGATGACATCAAATAATAACCTCTTCAAACTATCAAGATCAGGAAGAATCTCTAGATGAAGACGATGTACTTTGGTTAATCTCTGGTAAAACTTTTCTCAAGGTTGGTTTCCTACACCAACATAAAACACAACTGATCTGTAGGGTCCTTTCTCTAGGTTGCCACCCATTGAATTAACATCAAATGATCATCACTAAATTATCTCAGCAAGTCAAGTTGGTCCTGGAGCTGGATTCTTTCAAGTTTCAACCATATTATTATATTATTAACATCAAACCAATACTAAGTGATCTCAAGATTCTCAACTACTTAATGTTTGGTCTTTCAAATTTCAACCACATTAACTCGGCATGGTCTAGGTTGTTACCCATCCGTGATCCGACAGTCTCAAGATCCAGGATTCAATTCCCCTCCACCCCTGGCATTGTTCACATTTAGCCATCCCACTACCAACCAAAATATCTTCTGAAAAAGGGAATGGCATGTTTCGTTAGTAACCAGGTGGACCTCTTCCATTTCCAATAAGATTATTCATGTCTTGGATAATAGTAACTGAAACTTCAATGATGTAGAAGAAACGGTTGAAACTTTCTAGATTCTGAACAAGGCCGGTGATGATAGCTAAATAAATATAATTTGCGCGCTAAGAGATGAAAGAATTCTTAGAGAAGCAAGGTCAGCCGAGATCAGTCTCTTTAATCTGTTCTTTACGGCCCTGTAATTAGGATGGTTGGTCAGCACAGCATTTGATCTACGCTTGCCTCGTTGATATCAAGCGCCGGTGAGCACAATATACAATCTACTGGACCCAAACATGAGACATCACTTTAATTCCTCAAATTGTCAGGTAATCTTGGTTTATTTCCGTAGACTTTGCTGATTCGTAACAATGTTTACTTCTAGTTAGATATTACATCTGAAAAAATTGGATAATTTAGTGATTTTTGCTGTTCTGAATGCCAATTTTACGGTTCTGATAAGTTTCTCCGTGTGTTGATCTGATGTCATTTTCAGATGTCATTCTTCAAACTATAATATCCAGGAGGCATATTCTCTGATCAATGGTAAAAGTTTAGACCACAACATCAGTGGCCAGAGCTTATGTTATCCGCAGGAGGCGAAGCACCCAAAGTTTGGGTCTACCAGACCAAAGCCAGTAGTGAGGTCTACATATATCTGTTTTTCACTTATGTGGGGCCTTAAACAAGGACTACAGAGGCCCAAGATTTGGTGTCACATGGTCCCTTCTGAGTTGTGACCCAGAGGCCCAACTTCAGTTGTATAATTATTTTTCTTAACTAGGCAAAGCAAAGAGGGAATTAGAACTTAGCACTTTCAGACCTCTACCTCTTGACCTGGTGGTTAAGAGGTTTGAGAGGTCACGAAGGCAGGGGTTTGACCCCTGCCATCCCCGGTTTTAGTACTCTGAAATGTACTAAAAAAAAAAAAAGAACTTAGCACTTTCATATTTTTATCAAGCGAAGCTGAAGACAGCTTGTAAAGCATTAAAGCTACCATTATTGGAAATTTTAAAGACAAGTTCATTTTCTTCCTTCTTTGAAGCAGATGATTGGATACCATAAAGCGATCTGTTTTCATTCGTGAAAAAAATTAATGGGTTGATTTGAAAGTGAAACAATGGTCATGGCTCGAGACAACTTGGGGGTGTGGACAGCTACTGAAGTCACTGTTTTTGTACTAACATTTATAGTCCGTTTCGGTAGTTCACTTCACTCACCATCCGGGTCTCTTTTCTTTTCTGTTACTAATTAAGGGATAGGGATAGCATTGTGAAAACAATATTTCTGTCCAAACTCACATCGTCCCCTTTCACTTGTGGCAACTGGCAAGCCGCAAGCCCTCTGATTCCTGTTGATTTCCAGCAGTAGCTGTTGCCGGTAAATGAAAATTTCCGGAGGTTATTTTGAAGATAAGGGTGAACACACAAAACAAACTTCTCTATCAGGTGGTCCTTAATTTATAGATACCCAATCTCCTAAGACATGGGACAAAATATATAAACAACAGGAAGCAGGACTAAAGCCAACACAGAAATTTAACTGTTTCTATGGCCTATCGAGTGTGCCAGTCTGCCAGATGAAATAAAGTCAGTTCCAGGCATAGAAGATGATTTCAAAACATTATACACTGCTAATTATCGAAATCTTTCCTGCAATAGATATGCCTTTTCTGATGAATTGTTAACAGCGATGAACCTTCCAAAAAGTGATAAGGATGGTATACTAATCTCGTTTTGTCTTAGATCTTAGTCCTCTGATCCTCTCACATGTTATGCGACACACTGATCCGAAATTCCGAATGAAGAAGTAAATAGCCATGCCAGTCTTAAAAGGTAGTGACAATCAAAGTTGCTAGCACAGCCAAAAAACAGGAACGTGGATAAGCATTCTTGCATAAACTGGGATAATTAATAAATCAATACATCAATACATGTCCACAAGACTTGTCAAGAAGTGTGGAAGTATTCCACCATAACATAACATGAATCATCAGCTCCAAATAAGAGGATGAGAGAGAAGGTATTCTGGTGAGCAAAAAGGCGTTTGTTGCTGCCTTAGATAGTTAGATGAGCCAGATCATGTCCTGCTAACCATATTCATTGCAAGACATCACTCCATTTTTATCCCGCAGGTTTGGGTTCGACGTGAGCAGTTGAAGCTTGAAAGTTGAAACCCTAACCCCAACATGATCTAAACACTTTATTCGGCCCATAACAAACCGAACCTATCCATCCATTGAAAATAACAAACTGCATGCTATTGGTCGGGTCTAATCTAAAAAGAACTATCAAATTCACGGAATCATTATGCGAAACACTAAAATTTGAGGGCCCAGAGGCCAGAGCCAGAATTGGATTCCGGCTTCCATCAAACAGGTCGAGGGTTTACCGAAGTCCGAAAAAGAGGTCTACGTCCATGTCGCTCCAGCCCAGAAAAGAAAACAAACGCAATAACTATTTCTCTCTCTTCTTTTTCGTTTTGTTTTGAATGAGAAAAGTAATGCCACTTAATAATTTCGTACCCTAAAGCCTCTTTAATTTCCCTCGGTACAAGATTGTTTTCTTCTGTTTATTGACGGTTACAGACTCGTAGTTGTAGAGAATATGAGCTCAGTGGGTGGAATCTGCTATTCAGATTTCAGGGACTATTATTCAGCATTTTACTGATTATTGAAGTTCGGAGAGAGAGCCGCTCAACATGCTGGATTTGCACTAGTATAGAGTTAATTTATGTAACTAAAAACAAGAAGTTGACAACATTCAATTCGCTAATCACTAACCGGGTGATAATCACGACTCTTTAGTTGGGGATAAAATTGAAACGGAGATATGAAATGGGAAAATACAGAACTCAATGCAGGCATTACATCACTAATTATCCTCACTTCTACTTAGAAAACCTAAGGAGCTTATTCATCACCCATGGCCAGCTCCAATGCATAGTCATCCCTTTCCTGCCAAGGTTCAAAACATACACTTTTAAGATGACTTCAAAGGCTTCACAATATACTTGTTCTTTACCATTATCTGTTGCGTATTACTATGACAATAGAACTTTTGTAGCTTAGAACTTACAACTGGTCCTCGCGCAAAATATCTTCCAAATTGAAGCCAATAGACCTGCACATGCCAGTAAATTCAGATTTGATTCATATAGCTAATTACAACTGCTTTTTAATTCTTGAAAATCTGATAAACGCCGATGGAGGCACATTCAAATTAATGCCCCAAACACATGAATTCAACTCCATACACTTGTTTGTAACAACTTCATTTATACTTTTAACATAAGCAGTAGCTATTATTCTCTTTAATGTATGGTTGGCATTTTGCATGTTACCTCATCTTCATCTTGTGTTTCCACCTCAAGGTCAGAAGATGGAAAGCCAACACAAAGAAGTGCATATCCCTGCATTTAAGTCCAAAAAGAAAGAAGAAAATAAATTTCCTTATGAAGCCCAACCACCAAGGTAAGGATCATGATTCATGAATGAAGTTTTACATGAGGTAGAAAAGTACAGTTACGAACACGCAGTCAATGTATGTTCATAGCATAGGTAAGTATATTTTCTTGATTTTTGGTAAATCTGCAACTATGATAGTTGTTTAAAAGGGAAACATGTCAGCCAGGGCAAGAAGTAACTTTTCTTGAAGACAAGCGAAAGTCCTCAACAGCTAACTAGGAAGATTAAAGCCTCAACTCAACATTTATTCGGAAAAATAAGCGAATGAATTCATGCCTTTGCTTTCAATTCAGCAGATATTCCAAGAGCTTCAGGCTGTCTTATTTGTCCAGACTTTACCCGCACGGCACAGCTAGTACAGCAACCTGCCATGGTTTCATCAGGAAACAATTTTATCCAGTGAGCAAAGATTACTATTCAAAAATATTAAGAGACTCATTACAGCTTTAAATGTCCAATTAGTGATCTCCACCGCAGTACCCTACGAATAATCAGCAATAACCATCAAATTTAAAGAACAATACCGTGCCTGCAAGCGAAAGGAAGCCTAATGTTTTGAGACTCAGCCGTATGTAAAATGTATTGGTCCTGCAATTTTAATCATATATAAGCCTTAATCAGTCGAATCAACCATTTAATAACTATTGCTAACTCATTAACGGTAAGCCTAACAAACTAAAATGTGAGTCCAGAATTTTCGTTTTTGAATTGACAGTTAATTGTTCTAACTAGAAAATAGCTAGGTCAATAATTTCTTCAACATTTTCTCGGGAAACAGACAAGAGTCGAAAGCTGTACCTCAGGAACCACAAATTCGTGAACTACACCTTGTTTTCTGTCGTGGACGGTGACTTTATGAGTGGGAATTGAAGGAGAGAGGTTACCGTTTTGACTGCTGACGCTCACCGGTGTCTGGAGTTCTGACGTCGTTTTCCGTCGGCATTTGAAGGAATTGAAGGGAAAACTGCTGCGTTTCGGGGAAGGGAGTTGGCGGTAGAGTGAAGCGCAGGAATTGCAGGGAACCACAAGCTCCATCGATACCGGCTTCGGAATCTAATCAGTTATTGGCCCTGAGGAGATAAACTAAAAAGCAAGAAGGTTTTATATCCTACATCCGTTTGTATGTAAATGTATTTGTGAAACTGAATTTCCACCGTTTAATTTCATCAATCTGTGTTTTTATCCTACGTTTATGACAACTCATCAAAAAGAGCTGGATTACGTACAGGTGGCTCGACAGATTGTGTCCTACGTGGCACCAAATCTAGGAGAATGAGCTTCTCTGCATGGACGACGCGTGGCTTTAAGCTTTAAACGTGGCAACTCTCCCTATTTTTGGCAATTAAACGATTTTGTTAAAAGAAAAAAATATACTGAATATAGCATGTAAGAATTAGTAAAGCTATATATATACATATATTAATAGGTTGATCGTGAATTGGTGATCAAGCGATCATTTTGTGTGAGGGTAATTGTCGGTGAAGGAAAAGAAGGAGAAATACAAACAACTCTCTTTGAATTTTGATTACAGGCTACAGATTAGATTACGGCTGGGAAAGATGCAGGCAGTAAAGGAGAAGATTAGCAACATGGCCAGTGGCGCCAAGGAGCATATGAACGTAAGCAAAGCTAAAGCCGAAGAAAAGGTAAATTGTTCTTTCTTTTCTCTCTTTTTGCTTCTGTTGACTGAATGTTTATATATTTCTGTCTTATCTGCAAAAAAAAAAAAAGGTATAAAAGAAAAGTTTTTGTTAAAAGTATGAGGTGAACGATGCAGTTGGAAAAAGCATCGGCTAGGACTGAAGAAGAGGAAAAGTTGGCTCATGAGCGCAGAAAAGCCAAGGAAGCTCGAGCAAAGATGGAGTTGCATCAGGATAAGGTAAGGCACAAAGAGGAGAGATTGAGGGCTAAACAACCAGAATATCTCCACGGCTATGGCTACGACCATGACCCCCAAGTGGCAGCTGATCATGGACACCATCCAGTCGGAACGGCAGCTCCTACGGCTGGAACCATTGCTCCTGTCTATCCTCTTTCAGGGCATCCCCCATATCACGGTCATCAGAAGCATTAATAAGGTTGACCATGGTCATGGATAAACATAGAAGGGTTTTGTCGTCTGTGTTTTTAGTCCCTAGTTTTGGTTGTACTCTTTGACGTCTATGTATAATAAATATGTTTCCTTTTCCTGTTTAGCCTGTTCGTTGTGCATACTGAAATAGTAATTCAACCAATTAAAGAACATCAAAGAAGCAATGAAGGCAAACATGAGAAAATCTATATATTAGATCATTCAACAAACCACTTACAAAGGACTTCATTGATGAACAGAACCAACTCTAAAAATCGAGTCTAAAACAAAATCCTCTTAAAAAACACGACAAAGAACCCCTTATTGTACATGATACTGATACAATGAAGTGCAGGCTACTACCATTAATACAGAAGTTAGAACAAACAAAGAAAAAAATCTATTCAAAAGAATTAAATTGGTGGCACTGTTTTGCTATCAGACCAAACAAATGAAATATACCATCATACCCACTGCAATCTTCCTTGGTACTCGACACACGGCTGGATTCTACCATCATGCGACATAACCTGGGTCTTCACCTTAGCTGGTTTGGTGCTGTACTTCACTTGGAACTTCGGGAATGGCTTCCGCTCATTTTCTGCACTAGCTGTGACTGATGTTTCTGGCAAGACTTCATCGAGGAACTCATCCGCTACATCTCCATCCTCATCTACTCTAAGACGCTTTGCATACCATTTCAGACCCTGAACAGAAAAATCAGATGCAAAAATGTTAGCTACTTGAAACATGCTTGATGAATGTACACGTTGTGGACTAAGCAGCCTAGCAGGTTGAGACAAAGACAGGAGGAGAAAAAATGATGATTGGTGAAAGTAATGCTGAGAACCAAGAACATGCCAATGAATGACACCAAAAGATGGCAATCACGGCCAAATCCAAAAGAGATATAAAGCATTTGCTTGTAGAGCTGAGCTCAATCAACAGGGATACAAAGTGTCCATGTCTACTTCAGAAAAGACACACACAACAACATGGCCACGCTTAGGCAAGATTCAGCCTACCAGCTGAATGCAACATGCATTTCCTTGCTGAAAAAGGACAGATCTGTTCATTTTCTAACATGATCAACCTGCTGCTTTTCATTTACAGTTCAAAACAATCAAGTACTCCTATTCCTATAGCATGCATATGCCCAGCAAATTCTGGTTTAAATGACTAAGGTCAAACAGCCAATTACCTTCCATTTTCCAAGCAGGTGGTGTTAGTTTTCTAACGGGTATTACTTATGATACATCTAGTTATCACAAAAATCAGAGCAGCCTCTGTTTTCTCCAATAAGAAGAAAACAATGGTTGGAACTAGAAACAAGAAAGTCCTTCAATCCCAAAATGGTACTAAAATACTAATAATCTGGCACCTCTTTCCATGAATCAAACAAGGGTTGGACTTAAAGTGTTCACATGTGCTTGGATGCTTTCAGACTTCACCATGCATAACACTACATCTTCCCAAAAAGAACAGATGTGAAGATCAGCCGCCCAAGTTTCATTCCCAAATAGATTCAATTAAACCTAACCTAAATTTAACATGCATTAGCATGCATCTTCCTGAAATGAGCATCAACTACATCTCGAACTGACATACTGTAGCATTCTTTTCCTCCTTGCATATTTTCCATGAAGATCATAAATAATAATGTGAAGAACATTACTCAGAATAGTCTCCTAGAATGTTGCCCCAAAAACAAAAGAATAGCCTCCTAGAAATACTATAACTCTCACCACCTAATTTATGTCAACGGTTAAAACTCAATTCCATCCTCATTGACAACAGCAACCATGCATGTCAAGTGCACATGGATATATGTCACTTTGAAGTCAGCACATTATTGTTATTGTACAGGAAGAATTCTGTTTTGCCTGATAATGCCTCTAAACATAGGTCCCATATTCAAAGACATCAAATATTCAGCACCATTCAAGTACCAAGGAAAGAGATTATAAGCAAATCTACAAAGCCCAGCTAACCTCAAGCTCTTTGCAACCACAATTAAATCATTCAAAATCATTTCTTCCTTGCATATGATTAATTGAATCATCCTTTCTTGACATAATTTGACATAATTCAAAATTATTAGTGCTTCAAGTTTGAAGATTGCTTTCTTCTTTAACCGTGTTCAAATGGATAGCAATAATTAATCTCTGAAATGAATAAAATTACATTAAAAGCTTCCCAATTGTATTACCCCGAAGTCAACTCATAACAAACAAGTAACTACATTTAGCATTATAACAATATATCGAAAATCCACGTATTAAATTTCGTAAACAAGAACAAAACAGCATTAAAAGAAAGCGAAAGAAATTGAGATGGACCTGGACGCCGCCGTCACCGGAAGTGCAGGGGAGGAGTAGAGGGCCAGGCTGGGGACGATCGACGCTGACCTGAACCGGAACGCTAAAGCCCCTTCGTGGAAGCCCCGTTTCTTGGTAGATGGGACGGCTGTTGGGTTGCTGATTATCGTTGTTATTATTGTTATGATGGTTATTTTCCTGGTCTGTCACGTCGTGACCATCGTCCTTGACAAACCCCAGAATACCCGCTATTCTTTTAAAGAATCGCATAATCAAAGATCAATCTTTATTCGATTGTCGATTCGACGAGTTAATAAGGTTAAGCAAATCGAGAATTTTTAGTTCTTAGGAAAATAAAAGCTAAAGCCTCGGAAGAGTCGGAAAGAAAGAGTGATGTTTGGTTTGGTTTGGCTTTGGCTTGTAGTTAAGAGCAAGCGCAGGCATCCGAGAAGAAAAGAAGATCAGAAGAAGCGCAGAAATTCCACCCAAAAAACAAAAATAAAAAGAAGCGGAGAAACGTTATTTATGTTTAAAGGATGACCTTTAAAAATGTTTTTTTAGACATTTAATAATAATATTTCGATATTTTATAGATTTTAAAAAGTATATCGAAATTATTTTATATTCATTTACACTAAATTAATTCTTATAATTTATAAACTTTTTTTTTATTTAAATTAAATCTTACAATAATAAATATAACATTGGTTGAAACTTAACCATAAAAAATAAAAAATTTTAATTTGAGCTAAACTTTGTTCTAAAAGATTATTTTTTCTGTTTTTAAAAAATTTATTTAGAATGATTATATATTTAAAATCTTAATATTTTTTAAAATTAATAAAATATCATTTAATTATTAAATACCTAAAAAATTAATTTTTAAAATTATCTTAATATAAGTTAAACTCTTATATTTAACAAGCGAAAAGTTGTATCTTAAAAGTCATTGTTATTATGAATTTGTAAATTTAAACAATAATAATTAATAGTATGGATTATCAAAAAATTCACATTGAAAAAAAAAATTGGCCACAGGAAAAATTTGTTATTGAATTTTATTTGTAGTAAAAGAAATAGCAATATGGGTTGGGTGGTTTGGATCCGTTTGAACTTTGAACCTATATATTTCTGTTAGGGCGTAAGATTAGTCCAACTCATAGAGCCCAGATGATGGCCCACAAGAGTTGGATCCTTAGATTAGCTATAATGTAATGTGTGTTTATATATTCCGTGCATGCATTAACCTTAGGAGTCTTAGGATTGTATATATAACGTAAAAGACCGATATGTCCCTTGACCATTTAAATTATCAAACTTTTCTTTCTGAAAATTTTCCCATTTTTCTTCAATATTACTTTTCTTCACCGATACTCTGATCACCAAGCCGGATTCGAACGCCAGCGCCCTCTATTTCTCCAGATCCGAGTTCCTCACCGGTTTTAACCACCGCCGATCCAATTATCTCCCCAATTGATTTCACTTCGCTTAACGTTGGACTCGATCCACTGGATCGAAGATGCCGGTGGCCGCTTCTGCCATCTACTTCTTGAATCTCCGCGGCGATGTCCTCATCAATCGTCTCTACCGTGACGATGTCGGGTAATACGCGCAGACTCTCTCTTTTTCCTGCTATTCGAGCTATAAGTTTTGTACATAAGATACGAGTAAATTTTTCTGAGTTTCGCGTGAATGCATCTAGGTTTCTCATAATATCTAATTTTCTGTATTCAATGGAACTCCGAGGTTTGAATGAGGTTTATGATCATTTCTGTAGCCTTTTAATGGTTTTTATATGTTTCGGTGTGTGTGTGTGTGTGTTTGTGTGTGTTTGATTCGTATGAGTTTTCATTTAGGGGAAACATGGTGGATGCCTTCCGGACGCACATAATGCAAACAAAAGAGCTCGGTACATGTCCTGTGCGACAGATTGGAGGTTGCTCATTCTTTTACATGAGAATCAGCAATGTATACATCGTAATTGTTGTCAGCAGCAATGCTAATGTAGCTTGCGCTTTCAAGTTTGTTGTCGAGGTAGTCAAAGATATCTTGTTGTTTTATATTTATATATAAATGATTTACCTCAGATTCCGCTAGGAGAATTTGCAATATATTTTTATTTTTCTGCTGTAGTTGAAGTGGTTATTTTTGCTCCTTTTGCAGGCTGTTACTTTGTTCAAATCTTATTTTGGTGGTGCTTTTGATGAAGATGCTATCCGTAATAATTTCGTTCTAATTTATGAATTGCTGGATGGTATGTTTTCAACTACAGTTGAATGTATCTCCTTCCACATACATTTACTTGCTTGCTTTACTGTATTTAGACACTTTTCCATTGGCTTGAGTAATGATGTTCTGTTACAATGGCATATTGTGCATTTGTAGTTACCGTTGAGTTTTTGGTGTTATGAACTGTGTTAGGAAGCTCAGACTGATGTAATTAGTGGTAGCAACTGAAATATTTGAATATTACTTGCAGGCTCATCTGCTCAATTAGCTGATAAGTACTGTAGTTTGTGTCTTTTATGTTGCATGGTACCTTCCATTACAAACATTTATCTTGAGGCATTGTTATGTCGATAGGACGAGTGAAGAGAACCATTTAGCCGACGGTTCAAATTGTCATCTATCTAAATGATTAAATGTTTGGTTTTTGGATGGATTTTGCAGAAATCATGGACTTTGGCTATCCACAGAATCTTTCTCCAGAAATTTTAAAGCTTTATATTACTCAGGAAGGAGTGCGGTCCCCATTTTCATCCAAGGTAAGTTGCATTTTATGTGTTTCTGGTTATTGGATTATGAGTTGATGCAAATACTCTTATGAAAGATGTAGATTTAGTCTGTGCTTTAATTTTTATATAAAGTTGCAATCACATTAATTTTTTTTCATTTACTGTGCGCAATAAACCAACAGCCCTCAGATAAGCCTGTTCCAAATGCAACATTACAAGTTACAGGTGCTGTTGGCTGGAGAAGAGAGGGACTTGTTTATAAAAAGAATGAGGTGATCTAGCTTGAATTCTTTTCATTCCCTTTCTTCATTGAATGTGGTGATTTCCAGTGGTTTTAACATTTGTTTGTTTCAGGTGTTTCTGGATATTGTGGAAAGTGTAAATCTGCTTATGTCTTCAAAAGGTTGGTATAGTTTGGAATTGTCTTTGTTTGTTGATGTCTGTTGGGTTGGATATAAACCATTTGATCATTGCAGGCAGTGTTCTTCGTTGTGATGTTACGGGGAAGATTCTTATGAAGTGCTTCCTCTCTGGAATGCCTGATTTGAAGTTGGGCTTGAATGATAAAATTGGGCTTGAAAAAGAATCACAACTAAAATCCCGTCCAACTAAAAGGTGGCTTCTAATTGACCCACATCTATCTTTGGATTGTTTGGTTTGTTTGGTTTGTCATATATCATCGTCTTCTATTCTTTCTTGTCAATGTTGCATGTCTTCTTTTCTAAATTTTTCTATTTTTTGTTCAATTTGTTTCTCCCATTTCCATGAAGTCAAAATTTTCTGATATTGGTTTCAAAGGATGGTAGTTGACTTTGTAATTTCTATCTTTTACAATTCTACATTTTGCAGTGGCAAGACTATTGAGCTCGATGATGTTACTTTTCATCAGTGTGTAAATCTTACTAGATTCAACTCAGAAAAGACTGTTAGTTTTGTGCCACCAGATGGTGAATTTGAATTGATGAAGTAAGCTCAAAAGTCTGCTCCTCCCATATTTTATGTTTTGGTTCTAGTGTATCTTACTGAATGCTTAATGGTGCAGGGGTCTATCTGTTCCTATTTCTATTGGCAGCAAATAATCTTAGTTTTCAATGTTGCACAAAACATACTTCTAATGTTGCTTTTGACTTGATGAATCGATAGGTACCGTATCACTGAGGGTGTTAATCTTCCTTTCCGAGTATTGCCAACAATCAAGGAACTTGGTCGAACACGGATGGAAGTAAATGTTAAGGTTTGTATCCATACATTTTGATATTGAGCATATTGGAAGTTCATGATACTGCTCTTGGCTTATTTATATTTATATTGCAGGTTAAAAGTGTCTTTGGAGCAAAAATGTTTGCACTTGGGGTTGTCATCAAAATTCCTGTCCCAAAACAAACAGCTAAAACAAGTTTCCAAGTCACATCAGGCCGGGCAAAGTACAATGCTGCCATTGATTGCCTGGTTTGGAAGTAAGTGTTTGAGCATGGTAAAATGCATAATTCTCCTTTTTCTTGCAATGTTTTCTTCTGTATTCCACTTCAATATGGAGAATCTGGTTGCCTGCTTTCTTCTTATCTTAAAAGTGGATTAGCGAAAAAAAACTGTGTGCTAATGCCCAAGCAGTCCACTAATCTTTCCGTCCACCCATTGATTTGCCAATGGCCCTAAAGTTTATTACTTTATTATCCTTTACTAGTAAGTTGTTTTCACTCTATCTATGATTTTAATTGAGTTTGGTATTTGCTTGATGTTATATTCATGTGATATTCTAGAATAAGAAAATTCCCTGGACAAACAGAGCCAACCTTAAGTGCGGAGGTTGAGTTAATATCCACAATGGCAGAAAAGAAGTCTTGGACAAGACCACCAATTCAGATGGAATTTCAGGTGCCTAAATCAATTATATCTTTTTACTGCTTGACCATGTTGGGATTCATTTTGCGTTTTAATGCAATATCTTTTCTTGGAAATATGGAAATACGGAATGTATTATATGTGCGTTTTTCTTCTCAGGTTCCAATGTTTACGGCCTCTGGTTTACGTGTCCGGTTTCTTAAGGTCAGCATTCCTACATATATTCTGAATGTGTCCTGATTCCTTTAGTTTGAAGGCTATATTGACTTCAATGTGACTTCAATGTTTTGCAGGTATGGGAGAAGAGTGGGTATAACACAGTTGAGTGGGTTCGCTATATTACGAAGGCTGGTTCATATGAGATAAGGTGCTAGAAACGTGGGATTACTACCGTGAGATTGTGTGAGAGAACGTGAGCTGTGATGAGAATATTTTCTTGCTAGCTAAGTAGGAAGTGATTCTTCATGTGTTTCACCTTGAGTTCAAGGTGAATGAGCCTCCATTACCCACAAAAGGATGCAGCTTGTGTTCTGGTTTACTGAATTATTAGGCATTTTTTTCCCTCATAGTGGAGTTTTGTTAATATTAATATGATTATTTCATGCGAGTCTTTGGTTTTTATTTTTCTTGTAAAGGCTAGCCCTTATTTAAAACAAAAAGGCCGGCGCACCATTGTTTCTCGATGCTGTATTACTTGTTGCATATTGTCACACACATTTTGTTGTATTGATACATTCAAAACCAACGAGTACGACTTGGATTAGGTGGAGCCTGGAAGTCTGTACTTCGGAATTGGTTTGGATTCATTCATCTGCATGTCAGTAATCATTGAAGTAGTGATTTCAGTGCTATACATTGCTCCTCCCTCCCAATTTTCTTGTGAAATTTCAAATATTCAAATGCGAGGTTTATGTTTCACACTTTCACCCTTGCAACTTTTCCATGCTTTAGCTTTTCTTTTACTTTCAAAAGTAGGAAAAGTTCCTTTTTTAAGGTGCTGTACAGGAGGG
This sequence comes from Microcos paniculata, assembly GCA_030664755.1. NCBI lineage: Eukaryota > Viridiplantae > Streptophyta > Magnoliopsida > Malvales > Malvaceae > Microcos > Microcos paniculata. The sequence continues at coordinate 41,996,448 of CP131460.1, forward strand.
AAGCGGTAACCAGCATACCATTTTAAGCATCATTTCCCGTCTTTTCCCGTCACATTCATCCATGGTTTTCGTCGGGCACATCAATTTCCATTTTAAGTTGTATACCTTTGGTTAAACGCCCCCTTCAGGCCTTCAGTATTAGAATTGAAGTTATAATTGCTGGTTTTTGGCCTTTTTCCAGTTCAGATAATGAGAAATGACCCTTCTAAGTTCGTAAACTTTGCAGTTTGCAGGACAGCTTCCAAAAGTCATCGAAATTTGCAGTATCTAATAAATAGATACCATGACATTATTACGGCAGTTACATCTGTATCTCCGCAAGCAAGCATCTATCAATTACTGTACATTGCCGGAGTCTTTTTTTTTGTCTGTCAAATATGACAACAAACCCCTATATCTCTACCACATGCCACAAGCCTACTAAAATTTGTTAGCAATAATTAAAATTCATTGGACCTTTTTTCATGTTGACTACAGACTGCTACCGTGCCTGAAAATGAACTCACGTTGGTAAATGTGCTTGGACCTTCCAATTTCTAAGCTAAAAAATCACCATTTATTCTCTATGATGTGTAGAGTGCTAATATTTCCAGTTGAAATTAAAATCTTAGGATCAAACTCTAGTGTATTAACTTGGCTTTCCTTTTTGTACAAAGGGAAAAAATTGCCAATCAGATTTCATTTTTTGCCCTATGCAATAAAAACTGGGTGTTTTAATTGCACTAATTTACTGAAAAATCTAAATCAAATTCAAGATTAATCATGTAACAGAGAGCATATCTGTTACAAAAAAAAAAAAACAGAGAGCATATCACTTTATGAAAGACACATAGATTTCATTTAGAGGACATGGATTGACATGTTCTGATCTTACTTTCCTCTGTACCCAAAAAAAAAAACAACCCTTTCATAATCTGCCACGTTACCCATTGAAATTACTCCCCAAGAAAATCTGTGGGCAAATAAAGTGCACCTGAAAGTAATTAAACCCCTAAAACAAAGGGGAAAAAAAGGGAAAACCCTACTTGGAGGAGTATAAGTAGTAATTTAATTATACCAGATGGTTGCCCTTTTTCCCTTATTTATTTATTTTTTCATTGTCCAGTTTTATAATCTCATTTGTACTCTTCCATTTTGAGTTCCATTTCCCCCAGGTACTCAAAGTAGATAACTCACACAACTCTTAACTTAAACTCTCTTTTCTCTCACACTTTCACAGTTTCACTCCAATTAGAACTTGCTTCACATTACACTTCTTTTTCTTTTTCTTTTTCTTTTTCCCATTTCTCATTTCCCATTTCCAAAGAAAGAATTTTGGTTGGAGAACAAAGAAAGAGAAGAAAAGAAGAAAGATGGAGCCGAGAGATGTACAAGGTCCGGCAGCAGCGGCAGGGGGGTTACAGGTACAACAACCGCAACAGATGGTAATGGGACCCACATCTTCCTCATACCCTTCCAACTCCGCCATGATCAGCCCTAATCCAACAGCTACCATCCCTCCTTCTTCCACTCCACGTTTCCCTTTCAACTCCTTAGCTTCGCCGCCTCCTCATCATCAGCATCATCAACACCATCAGCATCAGCAGCAACCGAAGCCGTTGGATTCGTTAAACTCCGTCGCCTTTGATGGATCGCCGCAGTTACGGTACAACACGGAGCCGGCTATGAAGAAGAAGCGTGGCAGGCCTAGAAAATATGCTCCCGATGGTAACATTGCTCTTTTACAATTGGCACCCACCACCCCTATTAGTTCTAACTCTGCGAATCATGGTGGTGGTGATTCTGTCGGTTTAGGAAGTAGTAGTGGCGGTATTGGCGGTGCTGCTGCGTCCGAACCGCCTGCAAAAAGGAACCGTGGGAGGCCACCGGGTTCTGGAAAAAGACAGATGGATGCATTAGGTAACTAAGAGTTGAGGAGTCAAAGACTTAAGTTAGTCTTTCCTTTTTCTTTTTTTTTAATCATATTTTGTTGTGTAATTTTGGTATGTTTGTTTCTGTGAGCAGGTGGAGTTGGAGGGGTGGGATTTACTCCTCATGTGATCACCGTGAAAGCTGGCGAGGTGAGTTTCCTTTTTAGGTAATATATAGAGTTTCAATGTTAAGTTGTTTAGATTTCAATGAGAAATATTGCCTTTCTTGAAAATCTGTGAGATTTTTTTGGCCTTAAGGCATTTCTATTTGGGGATGTTTAAAAGTTCTTAAATTGATTATTCAAATGTTTCAAGCTCGCTTTGGTGGTGAAAAAATCATCCATTTGTTTATTAGTAGCATGAAACCCTTTGCAATTATTCTAGAATTATGAACCTTTTGGATAACAATTGATCATGATCCTATAATTCCTAATTGGAGCACTATGATGTGGCTTAGCTCTATCTGGATGGATGTATGAACGCTCCAAATGTTGAGTTGGGGCAATTTAAATTGTCTAGATCTTGTGGGTTGTAGCTTGAGTTCTGAGATACATAACTCTTTCTTTTGTTGTCAAAGATACATTTATAGATATACTTCTTCAATTGATTGTTTAAGTGGATAAATTGCTTGGTGTTTCTGGTCAATAAATTTGAGGCAAAATGCATCATCTTACTCCATAGAGATAGATCTGCCATAATTGGTATTGCAGAACAACAAAACAGTGTTCTCTTTGAACATGTTCTGATTGCTTATGTTGTATTTCTCAGACCTTATTTAGAATGTCCCTTCTTGTATGGCTTTTTGGTTTGCAGGACATAGCGTCAAAGATAATGGCTTTTTCACAGCAAGGACCACGCACTGTCTGTATACTCTCTGCAAATGGTGCCATCTGTAACGTTACGCTCCGCCAACCTGCAACATCTGGTGGTACAGTGACATACGAGGTACTTTTGATATCAGTATAGGATCCACCTAACATACTAAGCTAGGCTTGAATGAAATGCATCTGCTCAGCACCTTGTCTTAGATAGGATTGCTTCTGTGTTTTCCCAGGGCTTCTGAAGTGTAAGCTTTTTGGACATTCCTTGACAAAAAGGGGTTACTGTTTTCTCCATGTATCATTGCATGTTTGCACGTTGCCCAGACATATCTGGTGGTGTCTTTCTCTCTTTCAGAGAATGATTTCTGTATCTTCTCGTGAGATTTTTATTCTTTTTAAAAAAAATTATTTTTAACCTTAGTTGTTTTCTTAAATACACTTATTAGGCTCAGAGCTAACATTTCATGTCAACAAACATATGTGTATAGTAGGTAGTCTCTGATATATGATGTATGCCCAACTAATTTAAAGAAAACTGAAAAGTGGAGCTCTAAGTACAAATGCGGTTATATGACTACTTTGTTTGTGATGAACAATGAGCCAAAGATTGTTTTGGATGATCCATGAAATTTGAGTCAGTTTTTGTTTGCAAGAATTTAGGTCAATTTTGATGCTTAAATGCCTCTCTGTTTTCTGTTTTGTGTTTTCCTTCATATATGCAACTATGATGACCAAAATGCTATTACCACCAATTTTACAGCGGAAGCAACAACAACAACAACAATAATAATAATAATAATACTCTTGCAAAAGAAAAAATGAAGCATAGCTGCAACCTTTCACAGGAAATGAACCATCAAAAACCTGCAATACATGCACATATCCATGTAGATTATATGTACCCAAAAATAGGGGACGGTATATATAGCTAACGGTTCCAAATCTGATCCTTACCTGGTTGCAAAGATACGAAACTTTCATTAAACCTAAAATGGGTTGTATGATTATAGCAATTAGCATTATTTTCCCCCCATTAATTATGCACATTTCATTGTGGAAAGATTTTTTGTTGCAGGGCCGATTTGAAATTATTTCTCTATCAGGTTCCTTCTTGCTTTCTGAAAATAACGGTGGTCGCAGCAGGACTGGCGGTTTAAGTGTCTCGTTGGCTGGTGCTGATGGTCGAGTGTTAGGTGGTGGAGTTGCTGGTATGCTACAGGCAGCATCACCAGTTCAGGTATTCCTCTGTTACTGTTTTGTGTTTGTAATTGCCATGTTCATCTGTAATTACTTATTCCATCACATTATGGTGAAATGGTTGCCTCATGCACATCTCAAAAGTAGTTTGGTGATGGGAGGCTTAGTTGAATTTAGTTATTTGCATCTCAGAAGCCATTACGTACTGTGTGTTACCATCTGTGGCAAGGAAGTTTCAGACTTGTCATGGCATGGCAGAGATGTCTATGTTTTTCTTTCTTGTTTCATGATGTGTTTTCTATCTCCTGTCAGGTCATTGTTGGCAGCTTTGTTGCAGATGGGAAAAAACAGAACACTGATATTTTAAAAAGTGGACCTTCCATGCTAGCACCAAATATGCTGAGTTTTGGAGGTCCAGGGACAGCAAGTAGCCCTCCTTCGCAAGGTGGCACAAGCGAGTCTTCTGATGAGAATGGCAGTAGCCCTCTTAATCGAGGGTCTGGGTTCTACAATAATTCGGCTCCGTCTATTCATAATAACAATATGCAAATGTACCCACTTTGGACTGGCCACACTCCGCAATGAAGCTGCTTCTGAATTAACAGTAGAGCACTTTGGCATTGACTTGGATGATTGTTCTTGCATAACAGTTAGAGGTCAAATCCCAAATGCTAACAGGCATTAAAGAATAGGAATGGTAGAGAATCATTTTTCTTCTAGGTCAAGTTTTTTGTGAGGTAGTTTTTAAGTTTTTCATTGAACATGATTGCTGTTGATAGCTGGGAAGGTTCCACCTATTTATCTGAGTCCCAAATTTACTTATTTTCTAGTGATTTTGTTTCTTTACTGGTTGATGTTGTTAGGTTTCAGATGTAAAACTCATGTTAAGAAATATGAATTTCATAGAGGTCCTCATAGTCTTGACTCTTGAGTAGGACCCGTTTTCATCATTGTCCTTCCAAGTTCTACTTCAGGCTTACGGGCAGACACACGATGGCTTGTACAGTTTGCCATGGTACAATTCAAGCAAGATTCGTATATCGTCTAAAGGTAAAACCCTGGATGTACATTTTGCAGGCCTAGTAGGACCTTTTAGGCTTTTACTTGAAAAACACACCATCACGCTTTTTTTTTTTTCCGAGCTACGACCACGTGACATCGTAACGTATTGTTGTGTAGAAACTAAGCTGCAGTTCTTGCCTAAGTCCCACAAACAATCACAGCTCGAACTAAAAGATAAATCCTCCTTTCAAGTTCTATAACTTACCCCTTCATGTAATTCCCACGTTTAAAAGATCGTGTGAATGGATGATTCTACGGTGAACGGTTAGATGTTTGAGGGGCGAGAATTGGGAGAGGTTCCAACTTCCCAGTCCCAACCGTCTACGAGTTTTAAGTTCATAACAAGATAGTGCTTGCATGTCAGGACAGTGCGTAGAAAGTTGTAATAGCTGTGGACATCTTCAAAAGCTTAGGTTTGATTCCACTCAATCTTGTTGTCGAATCCTCATTCCTCAGACAAAAAAGAAAAAATGAAGTACTTATTATGAGATCGAAAAGATTTCTGCCAGTTTCAATAATTAGGGATGGAAGTCATAATAAATCATTAATGAAGCAACCAGCCATGGCCACATAGCAAAAGCACAGCTTAGGAACCGCGTAAGGGAAAGTCTCATTCCCATGCCACCAAATAGTGCTGTTGGGCGGCTTCCAAAGTCCTAACGCACTCAAACAAGTTGCTGGGTGTATATGATTTTCGACCTTAATGATAAATTTTCATCCTAGTGATCAGACTCAGAGCCGATTATTCAATTGGTAAGGATTCGATTCGAATTTTTGACCGCTTGTAAATTGAATATAAATATCATCTCACCTAGAGCCAAAAAAAAAAAAGGTTTGCATAAATAGAAATTTACCTAAATTTTTGTTATTTTCGATTTTAGCCCTGAACGCTTATCAATGATGGTTGATGAACTACCGCATTTCCTTAATTACATAGTTTCGACCCATTTTGGTACATAGTTACATGAAGACATATACAGTAGAAATTTAAAGATTTTGCTTCCCAATTTGGTTTACCTCAGCTGCAAGTGAAGATGATGTTTAAGCTAAAACCTTAATTCGAAGGGATAGATGGAGAGACAACAAAATGATCTTTATCAATGACATTTAGGTTTTGACTTTGGCTTTATGGTAGATGGAGTCCCAAGGAAAATGGGAAAATTGGACAAAAAATAAAAAGTAAGTTTGATACGTGGCGGTTTGAAGCACCCGTGGAATGCATAAGATTCAACGCTCACATCGCAATCCAACTTCAAAGACAACGCCGCTGCAGGCGCTCTGCGCGGAGCCTACACGGATGTCGGTACTCGGTAACATACTCCCTCACGCGCCTCTCTACGCTTTTCGCTTTGCTTTGCTTTGCGTCTAAAGTCCAAACTCGGTGCCTACTGCCAAATAATTACTTGCACGAATTAATACCGTGGAATTTTGATATTTCGCTTCGCCTACTGCTACATAGAAATGCCATGCATAATATCCTGTCACAATTCATTGATACTGGTAAAAGTTGCGTTCAATGTAATTCAGCTCCTAAATTTTGATATTAAAAAGGGAAAAAAAAGAAGAAGCACTTAATTTGGAAGCAATCGCCCAAAGGATCCCAAAGTGGGTAAATTCTTACCATCCCTTGAGCGGTCAATATTGAGGGTTGATATGTGCACGCGCCGACGATTAAGTGTGGAGCTTGATGAATCCCGGCAGGTCTTATTCCAATTCCTACTACCAAAGAGATAATGCCTGGACGCACGCCAACGGCTATTTTCGCCAGCAAAATACCTTAACTCACAGCCAAACATTTACTACCAAAATCCCAATAAAATACAAACCAAACTACGTCCTACGGTTGAATCAATCTACCTGTTTTTCCTTTGCTTTGCTTACAAATACTCTTTCCCCTCTCTGGCCGTTGCTTGGCCTATTCAACCGGAACTTGTCAAACACTTACTAAATTCTTCCCTTTCACTCTCAAACTTAAAACAGACTACTATTTTCCATGCCCCCAAAAACCCCCCACTTCGCATTTATAAATAACTTCAACTTTGTTCATTTTCCTAGCCATAACACACAGACACACACATTGAGTCATTTACATACCACAGACTACTATTCAGCTTGTAGATAGTTAAGTTTCATGGATTGCTTGGTGTTGCCTGTCTCCTTATTGCGAAGGCGCAGCATGACATCAAAGCTAGGCTACCGGCCTCTAACCGAGGATGGATACGGCGAGTTGGAGCGACAAGTGACGGTGGTGGTGGGGAAGGAGAAGAGGGAGTTTCTGGTTGATTCTTTTGTGTTGGAGGAGAGTCCCTTCAGGGTTTTGATTGACACAATGAAGAAGGAATACGGAAGTGAAGTTGATGCAAGGTGGCGGAAGAAAAGGGCGATTTTCGTGGATGTGGATGCAATCTTGTTCGAGCACATGCTTTGGTTGATGAATAATGACTGTTCTTCTTTGTTTCAGCTTAATGTAAAGGAGATTATCGAGTTCTATGCTCAGGATAATTAATTAGACAAAATAGGTAGAGTTGATGTCACAGAGATCACAGAAAACAGTAAACAGTATAGATTCCCTCTCTCTTCTTGTGTATCCTCAGTCCTCTCTCCTCTCTGTTTTCTTATGCCAGGGGATCAAATTGACACTTTGTTTATGTTCATAAAAACATGGGATTCCAGGTTGTACCATGTAAATCCTAATTAACTCGAATACAGATTCTCAAATTCACCAGAATTTTGGGTTAAGAGCAGTTTATTCAGTTAAGTACATACTCTGCATGGCAAAGACAAAGGGCCTTTAAACCTGCTGGGTTCAAATTGGCAGGAACAGTACTTTAACTAAGAATCCCTGCATAATTTTCACTTTCTGAACCGTTCCAGTTGAGTTTGGCAATTTGCCGATGTTGACGTTGAAGGGGTCAAATTTACAAATGATGGGACACTGTTTTATTTTAGTTCTACCATGCGAGTTGTTGGAATTGATCACATCGGCGTCCGAAATAAAACTTCCTTACTACAGCTTTCTTGGAATATTTCTTCGGTATGATGTTGATTTTTTTTAGATTTTAAACTATACCTCTAATTCACCTAACATTAAAGTGCATTGCTTTCTATCTCTGTCGCTGAAATGAATATATAGGAGAAGTAAAAAAACTAAAAATTTCCACAAGTCGGAAACGATAGATGGAAAGAAGCATCCACAAGTCATAACCAAAAGAAAAGAAGGGTGTCATTCTCACGTGCTAATTAAGCAATCTTTATTGAGAAAAATTAAGATGACTTTAAGAATAGTAGGATATCGATGGACCATAGAATGCTGTAGTTATTTTCAGTTCTTTTATATATTACATGCCCAGGTCTTGGGCCGGTCCAAGCCCAAGATATTTATATTTATCTGTTGGAACTTCCAATTTGCAAATGTTCTAGGAGTTCCAAACACTACTAATTTAAAGCTTAAGCCTGGGTTTGGAGCTTTGGGCTTAGTGGAGAGGAGTTGGGTTGGGCCCCATGAAAGCTTCCCGTCACTGAAATTGTTGTTCTTCTACATGTGCATTCACGTGTTCCTGTTTCTGTGGATATAAATGTAAGAGCCTCAATTCAACGGTCAGTAATTAATGATTCAAAGATCTACGACCAAGTCAACTTTACTAATTTGATGAAGTTGACATAATCAGAATTCAAATCATCGTAAAACTTTGAACCCTTTTTATTTTAAAGTACTATATATCTTCCATAATAATTTTCTATATAGTGAGTAAACTAATTAAAACCTAAACCTAAACTAGTAAATTAATCTCGATCTGAATTAATGATCTTTTCTGCATTTTTTCTGTGAAATACGTACTGTATACGAAGAATTCTGCTTGTTCTTCTTCATCTTCATGAACAAAGAGGGCCAACACTAAAATTAAATGTTTGGACCCCCTTTGCTGAGGATCTATCAGCCCCTCATCATTAACCGATTCCGTGGTTTCCATCATGACTGATTGCTTTTTAGTCAATGGTAATCATGTTATCCTTTGGAACTTATAAGTACTGTTGATGAGCTATTATTAGGACAACATCATTTCTTAGTATTTCAATCTTAATCTTAAATTCATTTTCCTGTTTGGTAGTTTGATAGGTCGATCGAAGAACAATATATTATATATATTTAATTAAATGTTATAATCATGAGTTTGATTTTGTAATCACTATATTTATGCATTTGGAGCATCATTAATCAAGTCATTCAATAAAACAAAACCCGATTTTAAGGTCAAGAAAGGGGACTCCGTGGTACGTTGTCATCATCGTTGTCGTCTATTCTATTTCTATATCATCACTGTCGTTGGGTGCCAGAAAAACAAGCTCTGCGAGTTCTTGGAAATGAGGTTAGCCCTAATTATCAATGTTGTTTATTGGGTTTGAATGAGATAATTAAATTAAATTAAAAACGACCTCAAACAAGGTTTTCTTGTGGGAATTAAAAAATTGATCAACTGCTCTTGATGATTATCTCTCAAAAGGTGACAGCTATTAGAATCAAAATGTTAAGCGTAGGCATAATTAATTTGATATCATTATATTCTAATCCCCATATATATGACTCGGTCAGCTCTTGTAATCTTGTTTGCAAAACCAATTTTTCCTTATAATGTTTCCAACACAACATTTGCGGTATTTTTTTATTTATTTGGGTATATATTTAGCTAAGATCATCTTCATCTTTCTAACCACTGTTTGGCCAAGTTCTCGAGTCATTTCATCATCCTTTTGTTCTTTGCGCTCTCTACATCATCATCTCTATATTGTGAAGATCAACTTCATCACTATCATCGTTCAATACTTCAATGTAATTAGTAATCTCAAGTTAGATAGACTTACATTTTTGGCTCCTAATTAAGATCTACTCCCTCAATCTCAGAATATAAGTCACTTGCAACTGTTTTACCAAAAATCAAGAAAAACAGTTTTATTTGTTAAGTTTTATATATTTACATATTTTACCCCTATTTCACTTTTCTTATTTCTCTTACTTATGACTATGTCTGCCATTATTTCTCTCTCTTTTCTAAACACATCTTGTTTCAAATAATATTTTCCCTCTTTTGTCAAAGAGAGAGATAGAGAGGCAATTAATGGAGAGTTTTTTTTTTTTTTTTGGGGGGGGGGGGCACTTTGTATTTGGTTATGTCCGATAAAAGCTTTGTCTTTATCTAAACAAATTGTCAATGATTTTATCGATCACAAATTGGGTTAATTAGGTTGACTTGTATGATATATAACAATTTATATATGTTATGTATAATGTTATAGATACCAATCTTGTTGAGATGAATTTTGTTGTTTTCGCTTTCTTATCAGAAATGAAATTAGGAATTTACCTTCCATTTATTCTTGTCTCTGATTTTATCTATCATACTAATCTAAGAGATCATGGTATTATATATAAGATTCTCTTGTATGTGTCCATTTCTTGACCTACTGGATCCAGCATTAATAAATTAATTCGATTTTGTTAAAGTCCGAAAAGCCGGGGAAAATAGAATGGGGAACGAGAAGGATACAAAGGTCCTCTTTGATAGAGCGATTGGCACCAATGCAGTGTGATTGGAAGTCTAAACACATTGTCATTATTGTTCATCAAACATATATTTTTTCATTTGTACAGTAATTACTCTCATAACTTTCTCATTTTTATAATATTTTTTAAATTTATACAGTAATTTTCTCAGAATTTCAATCTCACCACGCTAATCTCACCGCTCTCCCAAAGGAGACTAAAGTCAGAAAGCAGCTGTTGATTAAGATGGGAATTCTATCATTAAATGCAAGTAATTAATTACATTGATCAAGGATTAGATTCTCTCAACTACTCCCTCAATCCCTATTTATCTGTCTCTTTTTAGGGTTTTTTTGTCTCTTTTTATCTGTCCCTAACTAACATTGATTATTAATTTCTAAACTTACCCTTTCAAACTCCTTCATCTCTCTCTTAAATGAATAGTTTCTTAAATATGAGTGAGAATCAAAGAGGGAGAGAGATAGGGATAAAATAGAAAAGCTAAGATAAATGTTTATGGAATTTTGTGTCTTAACTACTTTTCTTGCCTTATATGCAACGGTTAATGGGGATAGATAAATAGGGACAGAGGGAGTAATTAATGAACCTTTTCTTTGGTACCCGTCAAGAGAATGGGAGCAATTAATGCACTTTAAAGGGGTTTTAGTATTTTCTAATCTTTGATCAAAAACCAATAATGCAACAATAGGTTAGTCAATTACTAATACATGCAGACTTAATTAGATGATTCTTTTTTATAATTAATTATGTTTAATCATAAACATGAGCATGGATAAATTTACAAGTTTAGCAAATTTCAGCATTTCCATCCACTCCAAATAAGGTTAATTAGCATGATCTATAACAACCGAACCCGGAGAGAAGAAAAACTTACCTTTTTGCTTTCGATGCAACGGTGATTCATAAAGTTTCTTCGGGGTATAAATATATTCAACTTTCGAGGATTTCATTGATTCACCATAGTGTTAGTTTGAAACACAACATGTACAGACTGATCATCCAAACCAACAAAAATCCCTTGTAGGAATTACTTGCAACAAGAAGATCAAAGTTAATGCGGGCATATATATATTCCAGAAGTAAAGTTCCTTAGTATTAAATTTTAAAAGACTAAAATAAGTACAGCTGATCTCTCTGAAGATCATAAAGCACAATAATGAGAATAATCTGCTTCACCAATGCTGGTAATTGGCGCAAGGCAAGCATTTTCTTTACCCATAATGGAACCTAGCTTAGGTATACATATGGATTCAAAGCGGAGAGAATAGATTCAGTCATTGACAATATATTTAAAAATATTGTACTTAATTATATCTTTAATTAATTAGTCATCCACTATTGCTAGAATACCTAACTGATAATAAATAACAGATGTTAAGGGAAGATCGATCATGGCTTATGGTATTTCTTGATGAAGCTTTGAGACATTGATTTTGAAGAGGCCGTAATCGTAAGCAAGAAAGGAATCAGCATAAAAGATAGACAAAGAGGACCATTATTTGATCAAATTATGCAATGGATATAATTTATAAAGCTTTTAAGGCCTTCTTTAATTCTTTCTTATGCAGCATTTAAAATAAAAAATACAACTTGCTAAGTCATTGTATCTCTATCTTTATAAATGGAAACCCAATCTTCTGGTTGAGCCTTGTACTGTAAAATTGCTTCAATAATCAAAGGATAGATGAGTTTATGCGATCGAATTATGCCAAACCCATCGATAAGCTATAATATGTGGTTGCATCTGCAAATATATAACTCGAAATCTCGAATTGCATTCGAGGCAAAGAATATAAGTTGCAGGAATCAAGCAGTGCTGGGCAAGAAAAGCTCTAAAATCAAGTATTGAGTAGATGAAAAAGCCTAATTAATAAGTTAATATTATCCTTTCCCAAGTAATAGTAGTATTAATCATTTTTAAACCATTGCCAAACTGTATCGATTCATTAACAAACATCAACAGGAATATTTGAATATATAAAGAGACAGCAGCTTTAAGATAATTAACATACTACTTTTTTTTTTTTAAGTAAAAGACTGCCCCATGAGTTCAATCCGTATTGACATTTTTATTTATAATAATTCACTATACAACTCTTTTGTTTACAGACTTAATTACTAAAACAAGAACAATGTTTACAATAAGATAAAATATAATATAAGATTTTTTCTTTTCTTGTGAGGAAATTACTAAAAATTTGTCATCCATCCCATTGACAAGGAGAGAGAGAGATTATACTACTATATGGTTTTCTTTGGTTCTTTCTGCAACTGTATGTTATAAAGGCTGATCTTAAGGGAATTCTGAAGGAGACCCAGGTGTTGAAAGGCTTAAGGGCAACATTTCTATCCATTCTCATGGTACACACTCCCAAGAGTCCCAACCCAAATGGGTGTCTAAAATGATCAGAAACCATAGTACTGGAATCTGAGTAGATACCCACAAAACAATATTGCTGCAAAGGTGAATGTATATATACCATATATGGATGACTCTTTGCTCAGCTGGCTACATAAAAATTGGATCGCCCTACCTGGATATATATTCACCCAAGTGACCAGAAAATGCTTCTGTATATTTACCACCTTGTTCATAGAAGCTAGTTTCCAAAAAATATATGCTTGATTTCCAAAATGATTTGAGTGTTACTATATAGGAGCAGTTTAGTACTTGTAATGGAGAAGGTGCTTGGGTTTTTGGTTTAGTTCAAAGAGATTTAGAAGAGAGGAATGTCATCTGAATAGAAAAATACTATATAGAAGGAGCTTATTCCCTAGAGAAACTGGATATCCAAGAAAGTCACCTTGAACATCAATGCAAAAAACTCATGATGTTGGGGTCAGGCACCATCCGAACAAGAAGAATCCCCCCACTGATGATTGATGAAACCCTTGCTCTTAATTTATAGTATTTTATACTGTTTCATTTATTCTCTCCTGAAAACAATGCAAAAGAAAACACAATCCAACCATGTTACCAAAATCCTACAAGATTTTACTTTGTAGGCCTTTTTATAACACCCATATACCATGAGAGAAACTGTTGTAGCCAAGTGTCTTTATTTGGTCGACAACATAGGAGATGAAAGATTGATATGTTTAAAACTTAAAAGATTGAGAATTAAAGAGAAGAAAAGGCAAAAAGAAAACCCTAGTTGATCTGTTAGTAACACTGAAAATTCAGTGACTGATCATATTATCCAACAAAAGTTAATACATCATCAAACCATTTCTTATAGAGAAGAAGAAAAAGTTGTCCCACCATGAACAAGAAGGACTATTTCCAGAAATCATAGAGTCGAAAAATCCAAAGAGGAAAGAAGATAGAAAAAAAAAAGAAAGAAAAAACTAAAACGAAGATTAAAGGGAAAAAAGAAAACCTAAAATTAACATCAACATCAGAGAAGTGGAAGAAGAAGAAGAAGCATGATGATGATGATTGACGATAAGTAGTCCATGAATTTCCTGACCTTTATGATCCATTAGAATCTCGTTTTCCATCAATGCAAACTGCTTCTCTACAGAGCTTGAATTTCCCTAACCCGAAGATTGTAACATTCCACCCCAAATCTCTTAAAACGGAGGCCTGCCACCCGAGTTTCCTGGCCATCCTTCAACCGGTAACTGAACATTAGGCGGCATATTGAGTGGCAAATTGAAGAAAGGCAAACCCCCTGCGCCAGCTCCCGCTTCAGCATACATGTTATTTCCACCACCTCCACCTCCACCTCCACCGCTTCCACCGCCGCCGCTTTGCATCTGCAGCTGCTCATCCTCATCTAAGGGCAGCCTCTCGTAGGCCACATTTGTAAACGATGCAGCTATGACAATAACAGGTCCTGCCGCCATCAGTTCCCCAACCACACTTCCTCCTACAACCTGGCCTTGTCCACCAGCCAAAAAGATTGTCAAACTGGTGGCACCCGGAGGAGCTGGCGGTGGCAAAAACGAACCCGAAAGTGATAATATCTCAAATCTGCCATGAAGAGTGACTATAGCTCCAGCTGCAGCCGGTTGTCTAATGCTCACGTTGGTCACCGTACCACTTCCGCTCAGTATGCATATTCCTCTTTGTCTTCTCCGAGCGTAGTTGGCAACGCAGTCGAACACATCACAGCCGTTCCCAACTTCAAGAATGTGAGCTCGAAGCGTGTTTGCACTCTCCCTAGTGATGATAACGGGAGGCTTGGGTTTGTTCTTGGAACCTGGAGGACGACCCCTGGGCCTACGGGCTACAAGATCACCCGGACCAGAGTTGCCTGCGTTGACTAGGTCGAGGGCGTGATGCGAGCCATCGTCATGATCAGCAGAGCCATACTGAGCAGCTACTCCGCCAACAACACGGTTGTTAGAAGCCTCGTGATCCTCGGAGTCGGGTTGATGTTGGAGGTGAAGGTCGGGTCTGTGAAGCTGGTGAACATAGCGAGCAGTGCCTAAATCAAGACCGGCCATGCCAGCATCCAAAGGACAACAGAAAACAAGGAAAAACAAAAGGATTAAAAATAAAAAAATATATAATAAAATTATGTGTTTAAGATTAAAAACTGTTAAGATGGGGGGTGGGTTTTGTTTATTTTAAGGGAAGTGAGGGAAGAAAAATTATAAAAGAAGAGGAAAAAGAAAGGGAAAGGCAAAGGGGAGAGGGCTCTCCGGGACTCGAAGAAATAAAAGATTTGAATAGGGAGGGGAAAGGGTTTTTCTTTTTGTTAAGTATTTTAAAAGAAAACAAAGAAGGGCGGGGGGAGAGAGAGAGATCGAGTGCAGGGAAAGGAAAGGGAAGGGAAGGGAAGAGCAATGCCAAGCTAATGGGGAAGAAGAAGTGGACGGGAGGAGAGAAAGTCTCTCTTTGGAAAAACGCAGTCATTTCTCACCCCTCTAAAGTTTAAATATATACATTAAATAATAATTGGTTGAGAAAACTAAATATTTTTATATACCATATGCTTTTCCTTATATTGGAGAACGAAGAAGAAGCTGGTGGATGCCAAGCCTACTCTCATTTTTTGGAGCGTGGACTTTAAATCATTAAATTGATGGTATAATAATATATATACTTATATAGTACTTTATAACAAAAAACAAAAAAAAGGTATAATTAAAGTATTAAGTCATATATAGTCTAATAGATCAATAAATAAAGTTAGTTTATAAATAGAGAAATAAATATATTATATTAGTGAATTAATTAAAAGATTTCTTGAGCATAACTCATGTTACAATGCAAAATATTTTTTTTTTACAAAAATGATTAAACAATAAAACAAATGCATGCCTTAAAACTAATTTACTAGTACTACTTGTTTAACATGTTAAAAACTACCAAAGTTTCCATTCTAGGTTAAATATTAATACATTAAAAGACAAAATGAGTTTGGATAAGAGAATTTTATGGGAAGAAGATGAAGATATAAATTAATTAGTAACATATATATATATATATATATATAGACAACAAAATGGTTGATTTTTTTTTGGGGCTAAAAAAAAGGTTGATTTTTTGGGAATAAGGATATATGGTTGGGTTGGGTGTGTACACGCGGCAGAAAGAGGGCGTTGTTGTATGGTTTCGTATGTTGGTGGTGTGATCTAATGATAAAAACATTTGAGCAAAAGAACCCTAGAATTTAGAGTTAGAGCATTTATATTTATATATATAAGGAAGAAGGAAGAAAGTAGTACCTTTACCATCATATATTGTGTGGGTGGGATTAGATGATAGATACGTATTGTTGGTCGTGGGGGTTTGGACTTTTTATTTATGGCCCAACCAAACAAAATACACCCAAAATTATTAAAAAAAAAAAAAACCTTAACCGTGGTTAGCACTACACAAGTTGACCAAGTTTGGTTAAGAATAAGAAATATATATATATATATATATATATATATATTAAAAAAACAAAACAAAAACAAATACTAGTAAAATACTTGGCAGAAAACAATGGGAAAAAATGGGGAGGTGGGGGGCAGGTGGGCAATGGTGCTGCGGCGCGTGGGTCCCATATCTTGTCGTCTCCTCCCCCACCCTGGACGGCCCTCTTCTCTCGTCTCTTCTCCCTCCTTTCAGCCGCCGTCACTGCCCCTTTGTCTTTGCCCAATTGACGTTCAACGCCACCCTACAGTTCAATTTGAACCCTTCCTCCATTTGGATATTCCCAATATCTTAGCCTTGCAATTTCGTTCTGATTTTTTCTTTCTACGAAAATCAAATGCTATTTTATTAAGACTCTGTCCCTCCTTAAATGAACATTTCAGTTATGTTCTTTTTTGGATATCTATATATATATATATATATATACACGTATTTTTTTTTTTCATATTAGACATATAAATAGTAAAAATTATGAATATTATACTTATCTAATTAATTAAACCCTTTTCATGAATTTCAATTTCATATGTATAGGATGGACTGTGCCATAAGAGGACAAAAGTTGAGGAGTTAGAGTTTGATTTTAACAGCGGCCGGCCGGGGTGATCATCAATTAATTATATGGTAACCATGTCTCTTACCTTCGATTTTAAGCCATTTATAGGAAATTATAAAACTAATGACCAATGAAGTTAAAAAGATTGACCCCATATTCTGCTAGCACCCGCTTGATTTGGGCTTAGTATATTAATTCTTATGCTGATTATACATTAATCAATCAATTAATTACAATATATCATGGCCTTATTAAAAGTTAAATTTTGCTTTCCCTTCTGAGCAGTGATAGCCAGTAGGCACTGAAAGTGAAAGCTTAACCAATTGCCGTGGTGCCTTTAAAAATTGTAATGGTGCTCTTACCAGGCAGCAGTTAGTTATTTTCTAATATCAGATTATGGGAAGTTATCGGTTGATTCACTTATCCAATATTTCCAGAGACTTTTCTCCTTAATTTAGTAATGCCCATCTCCATTATTACTTTCCAAATCCCCTTTTATGTCATATATATATATATATATATATATATATATCATATTTTTCAAAGAATCAGAGATTATTAATTAATGACCCCTTTCCAATTCAAAGCCTATTTTATATAAGAGCCAAAGAACCATTTGCGAGGATTCACCTTGATGTCTTTGAATTCTTTCTTCTTTCTTTTTTTCTTTTAATTACTGTTTATATATAAAGTTAACAAAGTTTAACTATTATTTATTTAAATTTGGGGTTTACATTGGATACCTAACCACGTGTTTGTCGAGGATGCATATATATAATATAATCAACTACAAGTTAATTAAATGTTATACTTAAATAATGAAGCAATAGATAAGATCTTTAATTAATTCATACAAGTCGCTCAATCAATAAAGAATTGACGTCTATATATATAGAGATTTGCAATCTAAATACAACATAAGAAGACATGAGTTTATAAATTTGGTGTATCCTTTTCCTTTTATATATGGTTTTATATAATTTAAGTAATAGTACGCAAGAATTTTATTGTAGGACAGCATTTGTCGTTTATATTAATGCACAAATAGAAATTCAATTATTAGGAAACAAATAGTATTACTTAAATATATATATATATATTTATATATTTTTTATAGATCAAATAAATAGTATATATAAGTCAATGAACATTACTATATATACACATTCATAACTAATGGTTAACCACTCTCAATTATTTTCTATATTTTGGCTTTGCAACTTGTTTACTTGTTAATTTAAATATTATAATTTTTTTTCACCAAAGAAAAAAAGGAAAAAGGGAGAGAGAGATAGAAAAAAAGAGAAAGGACTTCGTTTTATTTTAGGAATTATGGTCCTATTTGACACTGACGGAGCTAGGGGGACGAAAGCGGGCCAGGACCCCCCCTAGCTTTTTTACATTTTAATATATATGGTATATAAAAATGATGATTTACGTTATAATATTTCAATTAAATTTTAAACATGATCCACCTTAACATTTATAAAAAATTTTAAACAGTCTCATTTAAGCCTCATTAAACCAATGGGCTTTTCATTTTTGCCTTTTTTAGTGGATGTTTATTGGTAATTATTACCCAATTTCATTAATACAACTTAATTTAAACCCAACTAAATCATCATAGTAATAAATTAATAACAACACTTTACAAGTTACAACTTTTTTTTTTAAACCTTTTTGGCTTCCCTCAAATTGCCCTCTTGGTTCTTTAACCTTCAATTTCTACTCATTAAATATCTAAGTCTAACCATCTAAATTTACTTCCACTATAAACCTAATTATTTTGGAGGATTAAGCAAAAAATTGATTATAATTATTGGAGAATAAAGATGAGAGGACTTTTTCATGTTAAGTGGTTTCAAAAAAAGAGAATTTTACATTTCTTTATTAAATGTAAGTATCATATAACTCATTTTTTAATTTATATCTATAATCGAAAGCATGTACGAATTGTATTGTTATGAGTATTATCTCTTATTTTGTTGGTATATATATAATTAATTTTTTTAAGTAAGATGGAATTTCATATTGTAGTGTTATCAATTTATTTAGTAAATTTAAATTTTAATTATTATAATATTTATAATTTATAATTAATAAGTCTAAGAGCGTATAATACAATTGCAATGAATTAATTAAATTCGTAATATAATATGTATGTACGGCCTAGTGTAACATCAAATATATCTTAATAATTGTTTGTATGCAATTTTATTCCCCAAAAAAATTTCTGGCTCCGTCCCTGATATTTGATATGATAACTATATATATATGAGTCAAATTATATTGATTCAAGTGACTTATAAACCGAATAAATTAAGTAATTAATTTCTTTTGAAATTCTTAATCTGTTTATAATGTGATCAACTATATATAATTAAACTGTTATATATATAATTGTAGAAACGAGATTTAGCTAATATATGCATTAGAGCGGTACTGTGTGCGTTTGATTAATCATATATTAGGTTAATTTAATAACGTTTTCTAATTAACTTTTGAAACGGAGAAATTGGGACACACGCTATGAAAAATTGTACTGATCAGGTCCATTGCGTAGTTCAACCATTTGGATAATTAGAAAAAGAAAAAGAAAGAGGCTTCTCTAATTTCAATGGGTAATTAAAATCTTGAATAAGCAAAATATGTATGCATTTAATTGGTTAGCATGGTCTCCGACAAATGAAGTTCAGTTCCTACACGAACAATCCTGTATAGATAGAGAGAGTGGGGACCGATTTATCTTTACCATTTTGCCTTTGGTCTCGAAGAAGAAGCGTCTTGTCGGCATTTTCAAGAGTGTAAAAGATAAAGTTTAAAGCATATAAGAAATTGGCAAAAAAAAAGTCTAAAAGAGAAAGCGAGCGATCCCCCAATGGAAGGATGTTATTTTTCTTGCATGAGCAACTGAATTGCACTTGGCTACACTTTACTACCTAACTCCATATGGGAAACATGTACAATACAAGTCAATCGAAGAAGAAAGAAAAGCAAGAGATTTTCTGATTTTTTGAAGCAAAGTACACATTTTTTATTAATTTAGTATTATATATCTTCTAAAATCAAAGAAAAAAAACAGTACAGTATTCAAACCCACGAGGTCATTTGGAGGTCTTGAAATTTACCAATGTAAAAATTTGACTATATGTCTAACTAATTCCCTTTCTTTGACAAACGTTTGTTTCTTCTTTAATTACATAAACGAGATAAACATTAATTAGCTGGCAATCTTTGCTTTCTTTTTACCAAGTATTCTACAATTAATAATGTTAAATGCCTCTATTGATAGATAGCTCCGCCTAATCTAGTGGCCAAGCACGAGGATTGTCACACGAATCGAACCCCTAACCAGTTAGAAATATATAATATGTAAATACCACCTTAACTAGAGCCAAAAAAAAAAAATCTCTATTGGTCATTTGTATATTTTGTCGATTAAACTTTACCTTCTCTTATCACTCGGTTCAATTAATTAAGTTCAAGTGGCATTAGTGTTAATTGTTGGGTTGTATCACAATTAACGACACATAATACAGACTAAAAATATTGTTCCGAATTTCCTTCTTCTTTTTCCCATTTTCAAATTGTTTGGTCGATTCATCAAATATCTCTGATATAGGCGCTTTTTGTATAATTTTATCATAAAAAAAATATCTGTCTATACAATTGGAAAAGAGTTGTGTCTTTTATATTATGTTGGGTTCGGGGAAGGAGGGGAGTGGGGAACTAGAGAAGAGGTAAGTGGGTTTAAGGTATATATCCGTACATTAAACCCATCATGAAGAGTTAATATTTTACTTACTATATATGATATATTTATTAATTGTCCAATATATATCTATATATATATATATATATATCAAAAATATTTTTTGACCTGCATACTCCATCCATCATTGTCCTACTTAATGTGATTTTCTTAATTATCACAAAGTTTAGTCCAACTTTTTATCAAGTTTAACTTCACTTTTAATAAGAGTGGTTATTTTTTTTAAAATTTGAAATTTGATAAGTTTGTTATAGTAGGGCTTTAAAAAGAAAATAAAGTGAGATTGGACAAATGAAAGTCACGTCAAGCGGGATATGATGGGGGATAAAAATAGACAGATCATATAGCATTATACATATGGTGTAATATTTTTTTTAGAATTTTTTTGAATAAAATGTATTTCCATTTCATTAATTTAATAAAGAGTTTTAATATAATTGAAGTACATCATAACAAGTAATACATACGGTAGAGTGAAAATAAATCTTTCTGATGAAGATTTTCAACCATCTGAAACTTGTTTCAATAGTCATAAAAACTGGATCTGACTTGTAGAGTAATGTTGTCAAAAAGTTTGACCTAGGATCTTTTTCATTTGTCCATACCATGCCTAGCTCTTTCGCTTTTACTATTTCCTTTGAAATAGAAGCTTTTACCAATGACAGAGAAGCAATCGATTTGTTGATCTCTGTGACAAGCATGTACCTTCAAGAGCAGGTAGTTTTTTGGCATTGAAAAGGAAGATGAGACAAAAAAAAAAGAAGACTCGTCACAAAAGAAATTATTTTAAACTCTACGTAAAAATAAAACAAATTAAACGAACTAAAATCCACAAATTTAAAGATATGGGACGAGCTGAAAGCCTGAAACCCATAAATCTAAAGATCTAGGGACTAAAATAGAAAAACTAATATCACATATCTAAAGATTTGAGACTACAAAACACCAAAATCTACAGATTTAAAGAGAAACTTTATTCCAATACTTGAAAACTAACTAAAAGCCTAAATTACCAAGAGTTCCCCTCCTCCTTAGCAACAAAGGCCAAAAAAGAAAAGAGTCTAGGTCTATAGAAAGAAAACCGTAGGGAAATTTTTTGACTAGAATATTTTATTATGTGAGCTGCAATTGTATACATGAAAACAATCATTGTGGATTTTCTCGGTCTTCAAAAGTTCTATTCTATAGCCTATATATAGTACTAAAATGATTTATATATCCCTACCGAAACATTTATATATCCTTTCAAACATACTTTAATTTGTTCGATGATGAATTGATTGTTTACCATTGTTGTTCTTGAAAAGCATAATTAAATAATCTATAAGTTAAGTAGCATTAGATCGATCAAAATATATAATATAAGTTATTTAACTTAAGAAATTGAAAAAAAAAAAGAATGCTTCTCCTACAATATTTATAAAGTTATTGGTCATGCACACTTCTAGGAGGGCCTAAAGTTGAAAGGCCAACAAATTGTTTTTTCTCATCACTATTACCTTGTTCACATTCCTTTCAAGGACAATGATGATTATAATCAACTACATATGAAAAGTTAATTAGTTAAACCCCTACTGTTTTTACAGTTGTTTACCTGTCTTGATCAACACCCAAAAGGGGGAGGTGAAACTATGTGAAAAATGATTTATATTTGCTCTGAAAATAATTGCATATATATGGGTTTTACATTTTATTATAGTAATTAAGAAAGGGATTGGGGATTATTAAGAAGAACCCTAATTAATTAGGGCGCGTTAAGAGCACGTTCTGATTAGTGGAGAGTAAAGTTTAGGGAAGGTTTCTTGCTCCTCACATTTGTCCCTGGCTACTTCAAAAGCACCCAAAGAAAGAAAAGAATGGAGGGATTTTTGGCACACGAATCACTAATGTCAAATACCATTTCTAGGATCCACGTAACCTCAACGCAGACTCAATATACCCTTGTCGTACGATTTTTATACTCTATATTTATACACTCTTTTTTGGCCCTTGGCCTTTAAAATGTTCTTGAAATGACTATTTATACGTATATTTTATGCACACTTGTATTTATATGCATATTTTAATTATTTATTAATTGTGGGGGGAACTTTCTAATCTTTGCCCTAACCTCTAATTCAAGAAAATCGAATGTAACGATGTGTCGGTATATAATGATCTTATCGGACAGTACAGTATTATAATTAATTATGTGAGGGGTTTAAATTTTAACAAGACAGTGAGACATCAAGATTGACCAAAAATGGAGTTCTTCTTTATTTATTCAAAGGCATAGTTCTAAAGTAGGTGAATTTGGGGCGGGGGTTTTTCCCAATTTTAAAAGTTAGCATTTGATATTTGACTTGTTTACAAAGATTGTAAAGCAAGTAGGAATGGCAAAATGTCAGGCTAAACTTTAACCAGCGGCCAACTAAGATGTGTGGTGTAGGAAGTCGTAGACTTTTTTGTACTTGTATTTCAATGGAAAGATTGTGTCATTTTGTTGGAAACCCATAAGCCGTGAGCACCTGCCAAAGCTGAAAAAGTTGGGGCTTTGATTATTGGTTCAACTTCATCACTCTATCTATCTTTTCTTCTCCCCTTTTTTTTTGGTTGAAATCTATCTTTTCGTCTTCAAAATATTACTTGACCGGAGTCGCTTTTGATATGGACAATTGAACATGCATGTAATGGATATTTTTCGAGTGTGTTTCTTTTCTAAATTAAGAGAACAATCCGGATTAATTAATTGCAAAAAAGAAATGCCCGGGCACAAATTTTCCTTTTTTTTTTTCCATTCGTGTAATAAAAAGGGACACTAAAAACAGTGGACAAGTACAGGCCACCGCCACAGAGTTCCTGGGACAATCTTAAATTGTGTTAAAAGAAATTATCGGATGCCGCTATTAATAGTGGAAAACAGTGGTACGAGGTTGTGAACTGGAGAATCAAACCATTCCCCCTCTCTAAATTATTCCAACCGATAGAATCCATCAGAGAAAAAGAAAGAAAGAAAGAAAGCAATAGTTACCAAATGTTTTTATTATTATAGTTAATTAAAAAAATAAAAAATCTATAAAGTCTTTGCAAAATTTAAAGGCTGGGGTTTCTCCATTTGGAATAAATTAGTACTAATCCTAGTGGTTGGAATTAATTACTTCCACGAAGACGACCTAGCAAGAACAACAATAATTAATTTTGATTCCTATAAAGTTTAGTTGGCCACATTTTCCATTCTATAAATAAAGTAATATATTAACATCGACCAATATTGATCCAGGAAAATGCTTTTTAATCCAATTATTTTATCTCATCTCTGTCCCTTTTTACGTGACTTTTCTAATTATCAAATCTTTAATCACCCTTTTAATAAGAATGATTATTAAGGGTAAATTTTATGGTAAGATTTAAAAAATAATAAAATGAAATCAGAGAAACAAAAGTCACGTCAAACGAGATAGAATGTGGAACAAAAAAGACAAGATCCGACTCCTCTCCTGTTTAGAGTTAATTGGAGATGTCCAATTTACGGTAAAATGAAATGCCACATCATTCAATATGAAATCCAAGGCTCTTTTTTTTTGGCCAAAAAATCCAAGGCTCTAAATATGCCACGTAATCTAATATAAATAATTAAAACTTTAACGCTGTTAACGTTTCTATCTTTGGTTTTACCTCTCGATTTTGTTCCATCTTTTGTTCAAGCAAAATTGTAAAAAAATTTGAAACGCAAAACCACCAAATACTGAAACTGTTTCGACAAAAAAAAATAATGAAACTACAAATTAGGATTTTCTTTCATCATCCATGTCTCTTTTAGCAGTGATGCATGTGAGTTGGTAAATTTATTTTATCTGAATTTTGAATTTTAATTTAGTTTAAAGACTCAGCACAAATCTTTAGGTAATGGAATAGACTTTGAGATCAAGAATTCAGGATGAATTAGTTTTCACTTAGGTTGTTCAAACTCCAAACCTTGCCTCTCATTACTTTTGTTTTGATAGGAGACAATCCTTTATATATGGGTATAAACTACAAACACATTTTGTTAAGTGCTTTTCCATAAATCTAGAACTTGAAAGAGTTCTTGTTCATAGATGGGTTCGAAGGGATATGAGGGCATTAAGGAGTAGAATCAACAATTTTTGGGTTTTGAGTTTTCAAGTTGCAGATTAAATTCCAGAAGAAGAAAACAAAATGAAAAATTAAAAAAAAATCTGGCCTAAAAAAAACTAAAGTGATGAGAAAAGTTAATTACTAGATATAAGAAAGGATGTGTATTTTGATTTTGATGAGGTGGCATCTAATCTATCCTTAAACTGGACTCTCTAATTGAAACAATCAACTGGAGATGAGCCAAATCCAAATAGACAATAGACAAATCATGTAGCATTATTGATTGATCTACTACTAATTAATGAAATCCAGTAATAACACATGATTAATTTGCAAATTGCATCACTCCAACCTCCAAGTCAAATTAGAAGTTTTATGTTTCACATTAGCATTAACCTAAATCATCGTCAAATTTTTTTGATTCAAGTGTGGCTATACATTTATTTATAAATAATTAATTAATGAATGAATAAAGAGCAATATACTAATACTAGTAAACAAGTAGAATATGGGTATAGGAGTATTTAAATGTTTGCAATAACCGATGAAGAGATTAGATGGACAGGCAAAGAGAGAGATTGAAAGACAGAATTTTCCAGGAGTGACTATGAGGGATTTGAGATCACATAGAGCAGCAGCCAGCGGTAGAAAAGCAATACTAATAATGCGAGGAGTGAGCAGAAAGGCAGAGACCAAGGAAGAAGAAAGGAGAAGGAAAGCAAAGAAAAGCTGGTTAAAAAGCTGGGGCTATAGGTATGACGAATCATGAGCCCTACGGCTGCTGCAGTCTGGGCTCTGGAGTCTGGACTGCAACTGAAGTCTGAGACCGTGGGTGTGAGTGAGTGTAAGGGAGATCACGTGCGGTGTCCCAAGTCAAAACGCAGGGGAAGGCCACCGTATAGCTGTCGCCCACGAGGCAGCTGTCACTTTCATCGGGAATTGCTCTTTTCTTACCCCCTCTCTCTCTCTCTCTCTTCTCTTCTCTTCTCTTCCCTTGAATTCCGGGGGAGACTGTGACTTGAGAAACCAATGCCAATCGTCCTGCTCCTGCCCGGCTGCCTGCCTGCAAATATTACCTGCCCCCACAAATTAGATCCCCTTGCTCTTACTGCTCTTTGCTCTCTAGCATTGTGTCACCCGCATTTATTTTTTTTTAAATATATTTTCGCCCTCAAAACCATTAGAAAATCAAAATCCATTCCACAATATCCCCACTTCAATACTACTTGCTAAAATACAGAGATGTATGAAATGATCCAATATTTCTCTTAGCTGGGGTTTCCAATCCATGGATACATACAAATAAAGATTCAAAACAAATTAAAACAACAAAAAACCATTTTAAGGGCTGATTATTAATTATATTGTCGACAATTAAATTTAACATGATTAAAATAGTCCTTTTTTAATTTTAAAAAATAGAATTAAAAGTTTAATAGTACTAGCTAGAATGATTGACTAAATTTCATTATTAGTCACTTAACTTTGATAAATTTCTTACTTTGATCACTAAAGTTTAATTTATCACAATTATGTTATTAAAGTTTGATAAGTATATCAAATTGGTCAATCTAACATTTTTCGTCCGACCGATTAACGAAAAAAATGATGTGGCAATTAAATTACCATGTAAGTTACTACGTCACTTAAAATTTACATCAACTTTTTTTTCCTTTTCTTAGCAATTTAATTCATTTTGCACTCATATTTTCTTTGTTAAATTAGGTGAGTAAAGTGAATGAGAAAAGAAAACTAATATGGATATTCTAGATTATATGGTAATTTACATATCAAATGACGTGATTGTCACATTACTTTTTCGTCAGTTGGTTGGATGAAAATTATTAGAGTGATCAGATTTGATATATTTATTAAATTTTAGTAATTTAATTGAGATAAATTAAATTTCAGTAATCAAAATAAAAAATCTATCAAAATTGAGTGATTAATAATGAAATTTACTCAATTTTTTTCTTTTTTTTTCATTTTAATACTAGTAGTATTATTTTGTAACGATTGATGGCACACGCAAGTAATGAATGCGCTCATATTTTATTTGTTAAATTAGATGAGTAAAGAGAATGAGAAAAAAAATTGATATGGATATTCTCGATAATATGATAATTTATCTATCAAATGACGTAATTGACTAATTATCGCTTTATTTTTTCTTTAATTGGTTGGATGAAAAATTTTAGAGTGATCAAATTTGTTATACTTTATTAAATTTTAGTGATTTAATTAAAATAAATTAAATATCAATAATCAAAATGAAAAATCAATCAAAATTAAATGATTAACAATGAAATTTACTCAGATTTTTTTTCTTTTTTTCTTTTTTCCTTTTAATACTAGTACGTAGTATGATTTTGTAACGATTGATGGCACACGCGAGTAATGAGTGCGTGGAGGAAATTAAGAGATGTTATGTCATCGACAAGTCTGATATTCCTGTCTTGAGCAGGTAGCAAGTAATATCTCAAAGTCTCTAACCTAGGTTGCTTTGGCAAGAAAGTTCAAAAGAAAAAGGCATAAGCAAGAACCTTGTCCTTCCTAATCCTAGAAAAATGCCCCCCGACTTCTAGGTCCCCAGAGACCATAGAGCTCCAGTTTTCTGAGTCTCTCGATCGTCTCAGTTCCAACCTCTCCAGTACTTCCCCCCCCTAGAATACAAACTCTCAGAGCTAGGGGTTTTGCGAGAGTGCGTGTAATATGACCTTTCTGGTCACAAAAGCCAAACCCACGAGAGGGACTCTTCAAAAACAAAAACCAACGTGGGGGGGAAGGTTTTTTACATGTGATGGAGACATTGGAGGATTTGGGGAAGCAGAGTTGGTGGATCTTTCAAGGACGGATCGGGTCTAATCTAATCAATGAACCAAGTCAAGCCCTTTTGGCCTTTTCTTCTCTCTTTCTCTCTCTTTATCAAAACAACGCAATTGAAATGAAGATTTGATGTGTCAATGAAATACCATTGGCTAGGCTCTGAAAGAAATACAATGGACATCTTCCCATATTTACGGGCTCTAGCCCGCAAGAAATGCCGTGAGCTTCTCTTGCGTTGCGTTGTTATTCCCCAGCTAGAATTCTTTCTTTGCATTATTCTACAATGTATATATATCCTTCTTGCAACTTGTAATTCCATCAAATAATTGGTTCTATTCTACTACATACAAGACTTCAGTTAGAATTTGAATATAAACGCATGGGTTTCTTATTCGTAGAACTGTAGCTGCCTAATTTTTCTTTTTTTTTACTTCAGCATGAATTTTTTTGGGGGGATAAGTTCATTTTTGGCTTCAATTCCTACTTGTCCATATCATGCTATGTAAGACATAGGTAAATGATGTGCAATATATTAAGAATTTATTGTTATCTAACTACAGCATTAAATGCAATTTTGTCAATTATATTGCTTCAAGTTTTTGAACGCCAACTGCATCCAAATTTTGGTCAATTGGGAGGACTAAAAATTTTCTTAGAAAGCTTAGCTAAGCCTAATAACAACTCGAAATGTCCTACGACGACAGGCTCTCTTCTTGTTTGAAAATATTTATGGCTTAAGGAATGTTGATTCTTTCCACTCAAGATGGTAAAAATTGAGGTGCGAAATGTGAGTAGCTAGGAAAGATCATGAGTCATAGTTATCTTCGTCGTCCCAATTGACCACCTCAAATAATTGAGACCACTAGGCTTCGTATGATTCTTCCAAGTTAGTGCTCGCATGGAGTCTAAGTTCATGCGCTAATTTGTCGTCTTCCCAAATAAAAAAATTAACAATATCTTTTCGGTAATCTCAATGTAAACATCGACATCAACCAATTAAACCGCGTCTTCGGACGTGAAACAAGTAATTAACTCCCCTAATCTATGCTTAAATCCGAGGCCCCACTCCACTATCGTCTCTTTTTTTTTTGGTGAGACTATAGTCTCTGTTTTTTAAATTAATCAACTTGATAAATTTAATAATCTTATGACCACACAACTTTGCCACCAAATATTGGCCTTAATGTACTATGTTCTAATTCACATGGAAAATTTTGTGGTTCTTCTTCTTGTTGTTGTTGTTAATAATTATGATAATAGTCCTCAACGGTCGACAGGTTTTTTTGGTCTCTATGGTTCATACAAAAAGCGACAAGACTTCTTTGATGGCAAAAAGCGTAATGAATCTTTTTAAATTTATTCACTGATTTCAAAATTTAACTACCTTCATTTAAAAAATTCAAGCATAAAGAAAGTGAACAATTTCAATAGGTGAAACTATCTATTTAGTCCTTATACTATAGAGTTTTCTTCATTCTAGTCCTTGTATTTCAATTTTGTATCGGTTTTTTTTATGCAATACATGTCCTCATATACTATCATTTTTCTTTTAAAGAAATCTTAGATTAATATTTTTAGAAAAATTAAATCCTAATAAATATTACTGTTAACTTTTCATCTAAACACATTATTATATATTATCATCTCAACGCTATTCCATCTAATTTAACAGAATATACAATAACTAGTGATTATCTTTAATTTCTTACTTTTAAAAAAAATATAAGGATTAAATTAAATAAAATTAGAGTAGAAAGACAAAAATAAATAAAATCGTATAGTACTTAAATTAATTGAGTAGTTTAACAGTTTCAATATGTTTATTTATTTTGCTTAAGCAAACGGAAAGATATAATGAAATGAAGACTGTTTTCTTAGGTATTGATTAGTGGTGGAGAGTTTCAAGGATTAAAAAATACTAATAATACTGGCTGCTAGCTTTCTTTTATATTTTTATGTGGGTTTTGGCTTTTATATTTTGATTGGGAAAGAGAGACTGGGATAATGAAAAAGCCTAATCCTCGGATAATTATTTTCCTGTCCAATCATATACGATGAGCACGTCCTTCCTTAAGTTTTGTAAACAGAGGAAGTGGTATATATAATATATGAAAGATGGAAAATCTGCAGACCTATTGGATCTTTCTACGACAAAGTAACATTCTCTTTTTCTTATTATAACTAATTAATTCAATAAATATAAATTACTACTTTAATTAATAATTATTCTCTCTTTCATGTCTAAAAAGAATATATATTATAAATTATATTATATGAAATAAATAAAGACCACCACCACACAAAGAACAGTCTCATTTTGTTTAATTTTGATTATTAATTATATTTATAACAATTTTTCAGGTCAAATATTAAACTATGTCATGGGTTTTACAAAAAGTTGGTTTTATATATACGAAATATTATCTTAGATATGAAAATGAAGGATGTGATGCTTATGATAATAATATATATAATAATTAATCAATTGAAATATTAATTTCGGCAAACTATGTTGGATCTCAGTAAATCTTTGCTAGATATTGTAAAATACTAAAGTTGTTTTTTTAATGATTTTAACTTTGATTTAGGGCATTAAAGAAGTTATTAAAAAAGAGGAAAGGAAAGATATCAATGAAAGAAAGTGTCTAAGACTCTAGAGTTCAATAACAAAAGATAAAAATAACTTGTTATAGTAATAAATCACTCGACTCTGATTTTACGCGATGATTTGAAGCCGCTGATTGATTTCCTTTTCCACGGCTTCCAGTGGCTTCGTGTGTGGTATGAAAAAAGAATGCCTTCTAATTACTAATTAGTAATTTGTATATCCATTTTTTTTGTTTTCGTTTTAATTTTAATTCCTTCTTCCTAATTTAATTTGTGGCTATATATAAGAAGGGATGGCATATGTTTCTACGGGAAAAATCTATTTGATTTGGAGTTTGGATAGAAAATTAATTAATTATGATAAATTGTGAGAGAGTCAAAATCAAAATATGGTTGAATACCCAAATCAATTCTTAAACTATACTAAAAAAGATAAATTGGTTTCTAAGTTTTTATTTGATATAACTTACCCATCAAATTGTTATTTTGGGAAAACTAATCTTTCAAATATTATTTTGGGATAATATAACACTTAGTTGAACGAAGTCCACCATTTGGACCAATCACTGCTCAATATAAAACCCATCAAAGGAGGAAGAAGGGAGTGCAACAGGTTTGAAATTTTTATCCATTAACAAATTCAAATTGGACAAGGTAAAGATGAGTCCCAGATTGCCACACATCATATTGAGACTCATAAAAGAAAGTCCAGTTAGAGCTAAATGAAGAGTTCCATTCAATTAAGGGTTGCATTATCTTAAAATAATAGTTTGAAAAATTAATTATCTTAAAATAATAGTTTTAAGTGGTTAATTGTCCAAAATGATAGTTTAAGAGGTTAATTATCCGAAAATAATAGTTTAAGGAGTAAATTATCCCAAATAAAAGTTCATAAGTTAATTTTACTTTTTTCGTATAATTTGAGGGTTGATTTGGATATTCGATCATTAAAAAAAATTAATTAGTCATGTGTGAATGTAGTCAATTTCCCCACTATTTCATAATATGGGGTGAGAG
Organism: Microcos paniculata; assembly: GCA_030664755.1. Classification (NCBI taxonomy): domain Eukaryota; kingdom Viridiplantae; phylum Streptophyta; class Magnoliopsida; order Malvales; family Malvaceae; genus Microcos; species Microcos paniculata. Next base: position 42,027,743 of record CP131460.1, read on the forward strand.
AATTTAAACTTGGATTTTAACTCTCTTTGCATCACTATTTTTTTTTTAAATAAACAACTTCATTTATTCAAATGAAATTATAAATACACGAATTGCAATTTCAATAAATATTAGAAAGCCTTCCTTAATTTGTAGATCTTACTCAAATAAAACTTGGAAACTTATTTCGTATGCTAAGAAATCTGAATCTTGCTTTCCAATAAGAGTGGTGAGAATTTTGAATCTCAAACTTTCTTTATGAGTCTCTAGTACACTTATCACCATTTCACTTTTGTTCTGCTTGTTTCTCCAAACAAAAAGCATTCTTCAAATAAAAAAAAAATGATTGATTCGTAAACCTCTTTCACAAGCCCATGAATCAAAAAGAAACCTTTTCCTTGACACCCAAATAAGTATCAACAAAGTTTCTTTACCTGTACTAAGACTGACGATCTAATATTATAAAAGTAAACTAAACTCAACAATAAATTCAAACAAAAAGTTAATTTACCACAGATCTAATAAGATTTGTGATTAAAAGACACACTAACAAGATCAAAATATCTAAGGAACTTATTTAAAAAAGAAAAGAAAATAAAACATTGTAAATATCTTCCTCCTCCTCCTTAATGGCGAAGGCCAAAGAGGAAGAGGAGTAAACGAAACGGATGAAAGAAACTAAGGAGATGAGGGAGAAGGGAGCGGGCAGCTAGGTTTTTTATTTTTATAAGTTATTTCAGGCATCATAATATGAAAACAACGACATTTGGAATGCTCTCTTGGAAGAGCCTTTAATTTTAATATCAATTCATGGGTTCCATCTCTTTTACAAAAACAGAGGGTGTTACAACTGACCACCATCATCATCTATTTAGCTAGCTTGCTATTTCATCAAACCACGACACCACTTTTGTCTCTGTTTGAAATGCTTAACCAGCAAGCAATTCATGTGGAAGACATTTTAGGATCGGATGGATGAACTGGATTATGATTTATATATCTATATACTAAACTAATTATGACATTCTTAACAACCATGCATGACTTTGAACTGATCTTATCAATATCTACTTTTGCACTTTATACAAACGACCCAGAAAAAGTATGCTATAACTTTACTTGAAATCCTTAAATTTTGATGGACTCATTTCACTTTGATTGAACTAATTAATTAAAGGGACCTATAGAAATGCCGGATCTCATTAGAAACCAGACTTTCGAACACGTTTTTTCCATTTAACCATTGTCAGACAACAAATAACTCAAAGAAACTTCAAGGCACTCTTTGGGTTCAATTAATTAGGAAGCATAGTATCCATGATTCTGTTTAATTTCTATCATTATACAATACTGAAATAGAATTTGCTTACTGTTCTCGAAACCCAGACATCTATTATACATTCAGAAGGCAAAACTGATAATGTTTTGGAACTTGGAGGCCACATGATAGCAATTGCAAGGCCAGCAAGGATCAAGCAAAAGGGAGGAAAATTAGGGGAGCTAGCCATAGCTTTAATCTGTCTGAGCAAACAATTAGTTCTCCATTCCGTTGTAATCATATTAGCTGTATTGCTTTTGAAAGACTTGAAAACTCATCGGCATCATTTTGACAAACGCACAAGAACACATCCAAACCATCTTTTTGAAAAATGCTTCAACAAAGCCAACTTGTAAAACAGCATATCTATTGTTTAATATTCCTTTGTAGCTTTCTTTCGACCCTACACTTAAAAAAACAAAGCCCTATTTGCCTAATAAACAAACCCATTAACCCCCAATAGATTCCAATGGTGTTTAAAAATCTTAATTAATTAATCAAAAAGGAAAAGTTAAAGAAAAAATAAATCATGGGTACAACACTATGATCATGAGGGAACCACGTGGATGATTAAGACTTTCATTGTCGTTTTATTATCATTTTGGGTGGACTGGGGAGGGCTCTATCTTCTCCAACTTGCATTATATATATAACAATTCTAATAAAACACGTACATTGGTTATTTATTCGTACAATTAAACTATCATGATTAAGGGGTTAGTATTTTTTTTAAGTTATGGTCAAGAAATCAAGGCAAATTTTTTAGCTATGGAATTAAGGAAATTATTAATAACTTATAATATATATCAACCTCTGTCTCCTCATCCAATTGCACAGCTAAAGCACATTCCTAAAACATGCTAGATAACAGAGAATTAAATAATTGGAATGCATCATAGAGAGTATCAGAAAGGAAAGGAAAAAAAAAACAGTTTAGGATCATTAAATGGTTAAAAAAAAGGGGGAAACCCTAATTTAATTTTGGGAAGCCTTTCCTTTCCTTTTTCCTATAAACTGCCTGTCGGCTTGTTAAGAAGACATACAAGGGTCCTAACTAAGGGACACGGTAAATGTGATGTTGCAGCTGAGGGGGTTAACTAGCGTAGAGAAATTATGAGTGCATGGCCTTTGGGCTTCACATGATCTTGATGTTATCTGTTCACCGATGCAGCAGCTTTTGTATCAAAGCAATGCTTACTTCAATGCATGTTTTCCCCAAGATATATTAATGCAGGATACATATGCATGCTATTAATTACTACTAGATAGGTCAGCTTTGCACAATAACCATATCTTAAAGTTTGTGCTTATCCAAAACAATACCATTAATTTCATTTTCTTTCCAGTTAGAAATTCAGCCAATGAAGTCTAATTCTAAAACTATAGTTTCATGCTACTACATGATAACCTTCTCAGCATATACTCGATCAAGTGTTTTATCATACTATATATCCAGCAAATCTCTTTAGGAATTTTGACCTCCCGCCACTTCCTATATTAATTATCAAAATCCTAGTAATTATTTGTTTAACATGTATATTTTGAGCAGCCTTAACATCAAGTAGAATAATAACCAAATTAACTCGATCAAGTATGTCCACAGCGACATTATATATATAATTGAATTAATCAATTGCAGGAAAAGTTTAGAGTGATCATTTGTTTTCCCAAATTTAAGTCTAGAATTGTAGACAAAGAACAACTTTTCTTGAATTATGTAGTTTCCCCTTCTTAAAATAGAAAAAGGAAATAAATGAAAATTTCCATCTCTAATTAATCAAAGTCATTCTCCTGTTGAGTGTGGATGGCGATTGCATATGACAAATCCTTTTTAGGATTATTCAACTTTTGTGCTTTTGATCAGTTTGGCACTTCATGGATTTATATTAAAAGAGGTTACACTTTGTTCTCTTTCCCTGGATTTCTTCCTTTAATTCCCTAGTAATAGGTGGATGCATGCTGTCGGAACTCGGAAGTGCCCTTCGATTTGACATAAAAACAATTAAATACTCCTTATTTCCTTACTTTAGCAACCCAAGGAAAAATAATAATCATAGTTTTATAAATAAAAACTGAATTCGAACCTCATTAGGTACATTGCGCTACCCATAAAACCCCCGATAACAGTTAAACCTTCACAAATTAAACAAGGAGATGAGATTAACATGCTTTAGGAGCTTTGAGCATGCATTAACATCTACGGTTAATTAGGGACCATACAGTGAATTTTGAGTGATTAAAAGTCTATAAGTCATCACTCAAAGTTTGCCACGTGAGCCTCTAGAGAGCACGTGTTATTGAACAAGGCCCAAACATCAAAGCGTTTCCCATGTGCGTTTTGGGTTTCGGGGAGGCTTATTCCGCCCACCACGCTCCCACGTGACACCATTTCAGATCTGCGACCAGGGTGAGAGTTAGGGTCCCCACTCGTTTTAAGCTTTTCTTGTTTAAACCCTAATTTACCAACTCGTTAGGACATTCGATGGCCTCTTTGTTTTGAATTTTTGAATAATGGGTTGGGTTCCTTGAACCTCTGGAAACTAGCCGAATAGCGATTATGAGACCGATGAGTTTGGCTAGGCCTTGGGGACTTGGGGCTTTGACATTATCAATCTCGTCTTCTTCTACCTTTGACCCTAAGTCTCGTCTCCTGATGAACTGATTGACAAAACCCAATTCATGCACCCATCTGTTTTTTCACGGGATTAATGGCATGCATCAGCAGTAACTATTTATAACAAGTAAGATATAGTTAGGTAGACAGAACAGAAGATTTCCTCTTGGTGAAGATAAAAGCATTCCTTTGTAGTACCTTAAACAAATCATGGAACCCATAATTAATCTCAATAAAACATGTCCTAATTCACTCCAAAAGGAAAATCAATGGAGAGAGACTGAGAGAGATTAGATGGAGGACGAATATTGTGCCACCGATAATGACGACACCATTTCTTTTAATTAGCTTTATTTACAGTTAAAGTTTTTTAATACGACCCTGACCTCAAATGAAGCTTAATTTATTCAATTGGGTTTCTTCCGAGAGATAATTAAGACTTTTGATGAATGGAACAGGAACCATTTCCCAATATTTTACTCAAAACAAAGACAACTAAAAGTCTTAACAAGAAAGATTATAGAATTTATTTATTAATAATCAAAAGAGTATATAATAATATTAGGGGAAATGGGAGATAAAGCAAAAGAAAGTATAGTTAATGGAGCCAAAAGAGTCCAAATAAGAGGCCTCCTTTTGAGGAGCGGAAAGCATATGAAAATGCAGTAGCTGGGGGTGTGGTGTGGTGTGGTGTGGTGTGGGGCGGGTAGATGGTGCCAAGAGTGGGTAGAGAGCGACAAGCCGCGAGAAGCGCTCCTTTGCTCACTGCATTGATTCTCCCCTTGATCTCTCATCAATATTGCTGGCCTGGCGCTGGCATTGGAGTCGGTGGGTGGCTTGCTAACACCCTTAGCCCCATAATTTGTGATGGACTCACTAGGCTAGCTAGGCGCATAATCTAGCTTACGGTCAACCGAGGCTGCTGACAATCTGCATGCAACTCGTGTGCCAACATACGCGGGGAAAGAAACAGAGAGAGAGAGAGAGAGAGTGGTCTGCCGCTAAGAAAGATTGACTTGCCAAGCTTGACAAGCTGAGGATTTAGCCTTGACAGATGAAAACAAATTAAATAGGAGATGAGCCGATAATTGAAGCACTAATTGGGAGGGGCCAGGGGTGAACTAATCAAATACGCATAAATAAAAATGATTAAGAAAAAAAAAAAGAAAAAAAGCAAGGCAGTATCATCTATGATTGTGAGACAATTACCCGGTTTATTTATCTATATTTTATCTATGAAACTGGATAAGCGGAACCATATTTGTTCATGAGTTCATCTGTGCTAAAATCAAGCGTTGCTGCTGGCTAACATTCCACTGAGTTTTAGTTTTGAACGGTGGGTGCCCTCGTTTCTTTAGTTTATAGTTTAAACTGAGCTAGAGGGCTTGGTCTGGTTGCTGATTTGGTCCACCGTTGATTACCAAAGAGTACAATAAAGAGGCCCAAAACACAGTAGAGATACAGGCTCGGCTCAAGCATATAATGGATCATCAAATCTAAGCACTCATGGGCCTGGAGCTCGCTGCTTTTTTAATCAATTTTGCCAGATTCATAGAGTTGTAGACATGGTCCCGAAATCCAGAGCGTTCCACAAGACCACGACACATTCTCACCGGTCTAAGCGATTCAATGTATTAAGAAAGATCTATTGGTAAGGAATGGATCACAAGACGATAATGGATAGGTCTGATTTTCTATATTTAAGCAGCGGATTTTGGGCCCATATAATATGGGCTCAAACCAATTACGTACTCATGTTTCTTAACATTTGGAAAAGGACAAGCAGGTATTTGTCTATTTGAGATATTGTTACCCATGGGCAATGGGCATGGGCCGCATGGCCCTGGGTGAGAGTAAGTAAGGGCCCGATCTCTTCCCAACGAGAAGACGATAACCAAACAGAAGTACGAAGCCACTAGCCAGTAATGAAAATCATGTTAGGAATTCGGAATTCCAATTACATTGCGGCAGTGGAGATGTCATGGGATTTTGATCCATCAATTCCAGTTTTTACTTACCCAAATATTAATATTTTATATAACACTTCTAACACTCATGATTTTTTGGTAGAAAATACTAATATTTATTTATATATATGTGACACTTATATACTACGTACTTTTACTCTTTCATATGGTTAGAAGTAAGTATATCTTCTTGATCTTAGGATTAATTTCGGACTTGATGGGCTTAATATCATAATTAATTTTGCTTCTTACTATATATCTATATTTGGTGGATATTTTGCTTCTGATCATATTATTCTATGCGATAACTTGAGAAATAAGAATAATTAATCAATGCAAATCATATAAATTGCTTCTCCAATCTTGCATATGAATTTATGTAAGAAATACCCAATTCTTACGTATGCAAAGAGATAAGAGTCCTGTCAATTGGATATATATATTATAAATAAATACTATAGTTATATTCCTCGATCAAATTCCTTGATCTGCAATATAATATTCCTTTAAAATATTCCTAATGTTTTTATTAGAATTTTGCAAAGCATCAATACTAAAACATCACTTCGTTTTGATAGATACAAGGGACAAATTAATTTTATATATATTATTACTAAATTATTATACAGTAGTATTATGTAGTAGGGTGGATTAATTATATTCACACAGCTAAGCCTACTTCGTTCAACTGACTACATTTTCTTCACCCTTTACTTAATTTCTTTTTATCGTTTCCCTTGTGACGACTGCTTATCTTTGTCTTAATTGAAAACATACGCATTAGAAATCAATGAAACAACTGGGAAATTTTTATAACTAATCATTCAGGAATATCCTTCCCAAACGGCAAGAACAAGATTAATCACGGTCATAGTCACAGATATCACACTAAAATTAGGTCCCGACCTGAGTAAACCTCTCGTTACTCACCAGAAAAGTGAAATAATATAATATAATTAATCAAATTGTACTTGAAAGAGAAATGGGGTTTAATTAATTAATTACTACTATTACGATTACTTTACACAGCTTAAAATTAGTCAATTAACTAACTTGTTTGATTAATTAATTAATATAATGAATTAGTATCTTCCCATTTGCAGTAGGATACGGCAACTGAGAGAGAGAGATCTAGAGAGAGAGAGTGAGGAGGGGAATTAATTAAGAGAGTAATATATACTATAGTATTAACAAAGCATGGGGACAGGAAAGGGAAAGTCTGTTATGAGTTATGACAAGAAAGAGTTTCCCCGCGAATGTATTTGATGGCAAAGAAACAAGACGATGCTAACAATGGAAGACAAATGTAAGATTAGTGTTTCTCTTTGTTTAAGTCGAAAGGCGAAAACTGCTATGTCTGAAAGGAGACCATATGATCATCTTATCTAAAAAAAAAATACTTATAATTAAGGAATTGTTTCTACTACTCCCATGAGCTTCCTGACATATACTTTAGTACATGATATTTGAGTATGTTAGATTTGTCTTTATGTTGGTCGTCATTCATTACTCTTAATTATTAGTAATTAATTAATCAAAAAGTTTTCCTTAGTAGCAAAGGGAGGGGTTAATTTAATGGTAATGCGCAACGAGAGGAAACAAACAAGAGAGAGAATTTAGAAGTCTGGTCTTTGGTATATTAATGTCTTGACAGTCCACATCCAAGTGGAGAGAGAGTGCGTTGGCCGTTCGGACAGCAGGTTAGGCACGTTTGATTTGGAAAAAAAATACTTTTGGTGATTCTAATTCCACTTTTATTTTTCTTAAAATTTCCGTACGATTCAAAGGGAGTTAATTAATACTAGTAATAGATTAAATGGGCGAGAGCGAAATAGACACATTATATGCTAAAGATTTTTAATGATTTCATCAACAGTTTGCTTTCTAATTAAGGTACAACTAATTACTTATAAGTAATTATGTAATGAATTAAAAGAAATATTGAGTTTAATTATGTAATGAATTATGAGAATTTTTTCTAGGATAATATAAAAAATTCTCGTTACATCAAATAAGTCTTTTACGCACAAAAACATCTATTAAGAAATTATCAGATAAATAAACTAAACTATTACAACTTAAGAAACAAACAAACTAAACCAATATTTAAATTTAACAAAACTTACACATAATTTACACATAGTGAAATTTGAACCCGAATCTCAAGAAAAGGTACTCTTATCACTCCAACTAGAATTCAAGGGTAAAAATATTGTCATGTTGAATTAAAGGAGAATTGAGTATTATTAAAATTTATTTCAATTAATGTTTATGGGTCTTGTGAATATATATAATATATAGTAGAAATCTAAAGGAAAAAAAATCTTTTGAAATTGCAGCGTACGTGACAAATTAGAAACTTGAAGATAAATAATGTATTTAATATTAAAAAAAAGGAGTTGGAATGTGTGGGGACAAAGAAATCACCTATCTGATCATCAAGGTTTGGGGCCGTGAGTGTTCGAAAAGTTTAATTTAGGTGGCAATGCCCGTCGTGCCCCCGTGCCCATTACGTACTAAATCCGGCCTTGCCCTTATTCTTCGACTCAATAGGGGAAAATCAATCTATTCACCAGAATTCAATCGATAAATGAGAATAAAAGGTTTTTGTCCAAATTATATTGTAGAATTTTGGAACTAAACGAAGCATAACATTAGAATGGAACAAGCCAATCAAATGGAGAAAAAAAGAAAGAAAGAAAGTTTAATTATAAATATAAGAGTAAATTATATAAATAGTCACTTAACTTTTATAAATTTTCTATTTTGGTTACTCAATTATAAAAACTTATAATTTAATCATTTATCTTTGTAAAATTTAATATTTTAATCATCAAACCTTAAAAAAAATTAATTTACTAACGTGACATTGTCACATCACCTAATATGCCATGTGATATTTTTAGATGATGTGGCGTGATCACGTCATCCAACATGCAAAGTGACATTTTGGATGATATAGCATGCCTCGTCATCATGTCATGTGGCATGTTAGATGACGTGGTCATACTATATCATCAAGCTATTTAAGAGGTGGGTGATCAAAATAATTAAATTTATATAGTTAAGTGACTAAATCGTAACTTTTTATAAATTAAAATGGAAAGTTTTTAAAAATTAAGTGACTAAAATTGTAATTTACCCTATATATAATATCCTATGCTTCTTCACACACTTCGGTTGTTTGGGCAAATAGAAGTAGATAGTCACATCACAAAGTATCATTGGGGAAAAAAAGACGACAATAGCATAGCATCGGAAATGCTAGAATCCAAAGGCAAGAAACTTCATTAGCATTACCAATCTCTAGTATATCGATCATCATGGCATGTCACAAGCTTCCAATATCATATTGTCGCAAGTAAATCACATTAATATTATTTTACATACTGCCCTTTAGTTTTCTCACTTTCTTCTTTTACTTTTACATCGACTCAAGTTAACTGGTTACTAACTAGAGAGATATGTACGGTCGATCCTCGTATAGCAAGTAACATGTATTGCCCTTTAAACAATTGGTTGTAGTATTTTGTTTCTTTATATGGGTAGTTAGTCTATATGTGATTCCATTTTGGGAGGGGGGGGGGGGGTTTAGTTCAAATAATTTGTTATTACCATTGGAAATAATATTAGCCTCTTAATGATTGGCAATAAAAAAAATAACTAGGAATTAATATATATTTTCAATTATCATAATGATCAATGTTATTTCAAAATATCTACGAAATAATTAATAACTGAAATAACACTCCAATAGTCATTTTTATCCAATAACAATATCATATTACCGATCTTAATTACCATGTCAAAACCAACCAATAGCCAATAACCAATATAGAATGACCATAATAACGCAATTATCACTCCAATGATCACAAAACAAATGCTCCCTTAGGGATAGCCTCTCTAGATTTAAGCAGTACTATGCCCAATATGCATGCACTTGTGTATGTATATTCAAGGCTTATATTATTATTACTAGTCAAGAATCGAGAGAAATTTCTAGCCCTTTAGAAAATTAATAAAAATTACTAGTTTTAGATTAAATTAAGTGATTGAAAGAGCGAAGAAAATGGGTGAGATATTTGAACCAATAATATAGAGATGGCGTTGCAGCCAAAGTATGAGATTTGTCCGTGTGGTAGCTAGCTAGTTGAGTGAGGGAAAGCTTATTATAATGTCAATGTTGCAAAAATCCAAATGCTTGCTACAAGATTTGGGTGATATGCCCGGTGTTAGGGTTTTAGTTTGTCTCTACCTTTCCTTCTTTTAGCCCATTCCCCCCCCCCCCCCCCCCCCCCCCCAACCCCCTATTTAACCCATTTTCCCCCATTTCATATTCCTCATCAACTCTCTATCACCTATCTTAAATGTTTCTAGTACCATGGCTGCTGAGCTTGGCCTTCTCTCATTGAACCAACTTCAAAAGTTAGCTCAGTCTCAACAAAACCATCAGAATCATCAACTGCCTAATTCTAGCTTAACGGCTGGGTCCTCCTGGATGTGGAACCCCAAGGCTCAACCTCAGGAAGACGATGATTCTTGGGAGGTTAGGGCCTTTGCCGAGGACACTGGCAACGTCATGGGCACTACTTGGCCGCCGAGGTCTTACACTTGCACTTTTTGCAGAAGGGAATTCCGGTCAGCTCAAGCCCTCGGGGGTCACATGAATGTGCACCGCCGGGACAGGGCTAGGCTCCACCAAACGCAGCCAGGCGTTGCAATCAATCCCACCTCCCCATCTTCGACTACTTCCTCATCTACTCTCTTAATCCCAACTCAAGAATTCGCCACTAATGGCGGCTTGTGCCTCCTCTACCAATTACCTAACCCTAGCGGGGTTTTCTCTTCTCCGCCAATGAATGCATGCTCCATTGAATCGCCTTCGACTCTCCTCTCTATCTCACCCTATCCCTCTAACAATTTGGTCGCAGCGCCGTCCGTAAATTTTCCGGTAACGCCTCCTCCGGGTTTGAATATTAATAATTCTTCATCTCTCTGTTACTCAAGCAAAGCTGAACCTTCATCGACGACATCGGCGGATAATATCAATAATATTGGCAACATCAGCAGCAGCTATGACAACAACAACAACTCCAAGGAAACATCCATTGAGGAGCTTGATCTAGAGCTTCGACTAGGGCATAGACCAACAACATCTTGATGAGATGCAAATGTACGAGCAGAGAAAAAATTCAAAAAGAGTGAGTGCTTGCAAATTTTCTTTATATTTTTTGCTAGTCTGAGGAAAGAGTGCTAATGGATGTATAAGATATAGTCTTAGTTTTGATTAACTTGGTGCGTGAGATTTTTTTTTTTCAAATTTCTTGATACTATAAATTTTTCATTTACTATTTTGTGTGAAGGTGCTACATGGAAAGAGCATGAGAAAAGCTAAGGAAAAAGAAAAGCACCCTGTAAAATGTAAATTGAAAGAAAAGAAAAGAAAAAAAAAAAGAGATTTATTTATTAAGAAGAATAAATAAAAACAAGATTAGGGTTTGAGTGATAGACTGGTAAAGTTGGCAGTGCAGTGTCATTTTCTTGGTTACAGGTTTTTCTGAGTAAGTCAGTGTCTCTGGGCATATATTTCCGTGGGGATTATTTCTATTAAGGCTACAAAGAATTCAAAGCCTCTTGTTCAAATAAAACTACAGTAATGCCATTTGTCTCTGCATTTCAGATTTGGAAATTAGTACTCTTAACAACATTATTTATAGATAACATACATCTGATCATCGGGGAAGACCGATAAGTGTCGTTAATTTAAGCAATTCATAGGAAAGGTTCATGTGTCCATGAACATGATTTAAATGCATTTACAAATTCTCTTTACCCCTGTTGTTTACAAGCCGCTGATCATAGACCCTCCTGATGCTCAGGTGTGTCTACCCACAAGAATATATATGCATGACTTCGTCATTATTCGCACCAATACTCTCTTCCATTTTGGGTTCTTTCCCTCGTGAGTCGTGCCAGCACCCAAAAGGGTAGGGACTAAGGAGGGCTTGGAGAATGTTAAAAGGCTTCAAAACCATTTGTTTGAATCCGGTACCAGGCAAGACTCTTTCTTAATCTAACAAACTTCAAGAAGAAAACAGGGTGTAATTAGGGAGGTTTTCATCGTCATTTCATCATCAATTCTGTATAGGGGAAAATCAGTGGAGATGATGATATATATAGGTTTTGCTTGATGATCAACTAGCCAGGTCGTTGCATGAGGTTATGAGTATTTTCTTCAAGAAAACGAAAGAAAAGGGTCAACGCATGCTGATTAATATGAAAGTGTTATATATATATATATATATATATATATATTTGGCATTAATTTATATTAAGGTTGAGAAAAATAAATGTGGGTATATAAAGTGGGGAAAAGACAATGAACGAGTGTGTTTAGAGTTTAGACCACAAAAAGGAAATCAAATACTACCATTGTTGCAGTCAAGAGTTAAGACAGTGCTTGGAAAATTCCATTCACACAGACTGACTCGTGCAACAAAGCCAAAACAATCAATTTATCTCTTTGGGATCTGTGAATTTTAGACGAATATATACTTGAAGACAGAAGGGAAAATGCATTACTTGGTGTTTTTTAGTTATCTTATTTGTAAAAGGAAATTGCTTGGGCAATTGGAATATGATCATATTTGGATGGACCATAATTTATCTCATCGTTCACCTTCTGGTTTGAACTCTATCCTTAGTTTTATTCTTTTTTCTTTTTTCTTTTTTCTTTTTGTAATTTTACCTTTTTCAAGAAAATGGGAAACAAAAAAGGATCAAATTTTACCATGCATATATATATGATCCTAGTGTATAGAAATCAAGTTTGAGCTTTACACTACAAGAAAAATAGTCTGCTCCCACAAAAAATTTCCTACAGAAAAAACCGTTGCGAAATTTCACATGTATATTCCCACCATTATCTACAAAAATAAAATACTGTATTAAAATTCGTTGGCAATCATAACCAATTTATCCAACAAAAAATTCATTGCAAATTCATAGTAATTTTTTTTGCTACATGGGGTGGACACAAATCGGTGCTAAATCGTAGCAAAATTCAAGGGAAACTAGCAGCGACAGAAATTTCCACAAAAATTGATAGCCGTGGGAATTTTCATCATTTTGATTTTCAAATCCTGATCGAATTTTCCAATATATTTTTTGACAATTTATGGACGTCGATAATTTTTGTCACGAATTTCTTAATCCGTGGAAAAATTTTTCTCACTATCTTATACCAGTTGAATTTTTTTCTGCTATAAAATAAGTTGAAAATAAATTTGGGCATGGATTTTTTATTATTTTCCATGGATTTATTCGTGATTATGGACAATTTTTCTTGGAGTGTTATATGATTGTTGGTTATTGTTTGAACAAGAAGTAATTTATGGCACACAAGGGTGAAAAGACAAAATAGAAATTAAGTTATGTTCTTTATTAGATTTTAATAGGCTCAATATCCAATTTGGTTCCTGAACTATACAAAAAATGACATATTAGTTTTTAAACTTTTTTTTTAAGACAGATGGGTCATGAATAAAAAAACACTAAATAAAACTCAGAGACCAATCTGTCTTAAAATAAAAGTTCAAGAACCAATATATCTCAATTCGTTAAATTTTTTATCATTCAGAGACCAATCTGTCCCAAAATAAAAATTGGACGACTAAGCTATCTCAATAAAAGTTTAGGTACCGATTTATCCTTTTTATATAATTCAGGGACTAAATTAAGTATGAAACCGATTTTAATACAAAAGTTAGTGAATAAATATCTCTTGGTGGGGTCAATTAAGTGTAAGTGTCAACCCATGGAGAGAATTAATGCTAAAAATGAACTAACTAGCTAGCTATATATATATATATATAGCCAGGTATGATCAATCTATATATGCACCGTTGTAGGTGCCAACTAATTATACTTATATATATATATATATATATATATAGACACTGCCAATTTCATGATTTTCAGTAGTCCAATAATAAAAATGAAGGTGGCTGGCCTTAATAATAATTAAGATTGATATATTTATATTTGTAATCACATTGTTAAGTCATTCGATTTAGCGGTAAGTATATACAAGCAAAATTTGAGAATTTTAGCCGAAAAATCAAATTGAAAAGTTTTGAAACAATCTTGAGAGAAAAAAAAAGAGAAAAAGAAGAAAGTTTTGAAACAAAAATGGTGCTCCCTCCAGTTTAAATAAGTGTCGTTTTTTTATTTGGCACATGAATTAAAAAATCCTAAAATTTTTTGTACTATAGGATAAAATAAAAAAGGACTACCAAAAATAGGAAAGAAAACCAACTAAATCAACCTAACATCAAGTTTTAATGTTGTACTAGTATATAATTAAGCATGGTGTTGGCACATGAGATATGTGTAGTTGGGAATTCAACATTCGTTTATGGATATTTTAACTGTATTAAAGGAAACAATTAATACTTTTCATCCATAACATTAAATTCCTTGTCTTCTGCCTTATATTAATCTATCCTTATTAATTCCCTGCTACTTCATGCAAAGCAAATTAATTAAACAACAAAGAGACTAATAAGGGTACATAATTGAAACCACTTTTGTTGATAAATGATTTATTGCTCGATTTTCCATCATGCTTTCAGTTTGCACTTTAACCATTATTTATTGCAATAATTTTTAAAAAATAGAATAATCCTTTTTAAAAATAGAATATAGTACATCTATTCATCAAATTTGGCCTTCAGTTTGATTGGTCGTATTTCTGCCAATTTCGTGTTCCAATTTATTTATTTAGTTAGTTGTAAATATAAATTTAATAAACCAGCGTCCCATTATTATGGCCACTCGGTACAGAATTAAATCCATACATATCATCTTCAACAAACTTTATTGTTATTTGAAATTCAAAACATATTAAAACTATTGTGTCGCATTATATAAGGCATCTGTTTTTTGGGCTACATATCTTAACCCTTTATAGCGATTCGCTAAGCTATTAATTTGTTCTCGCTTATATGTAGTTGTCGAAGTGAAACAATTTAATGCTTTCATGGGAGGTTTTCGAGATATTCATTTCCAAACTATAAAATAAAGAATCTTTCCAGATAAACTTACCAATTATATATTCAGGATATGAGCAACAAGAATTCTTGAAATGACAATTTTATAAATTTAAAATAATATTTATACATGGCAACCAAAAATACCCACTTGAAGATTTAATTAAACCCACATGGTTTTTTTTTTTTTTTCCAGTGGGCGCCATATTAATTATCGGGATGAAATTGTGATGCGGTTTGGCAAATGGAGGAACCGCAAATGAAGGAAGGGAAGTGGGGAGCATGGCTGGTTTTTGCTTTGTTTTTGTTTGTTTCGCTAATTTTTGCTCTTTGGGTGCTTATTAATCAGTAATTGTCGGCTTATGTCGTTTCCGTTGGATTGTTTTAGGCCTGCAAGGCAGCTAGGCAGCAGCTACCTTTTCCCCTACTTGCTACAAAGCTGCTGCAGCAGCAGCAGCTTCAGCCACACAGCCAGCCAGCTTTCCCCTTAATTGCCAAAATCAAAAGAAAAGTAACAAACATTCCCTAAAGTCAGATAAATAATGCAAAAGTTAAAAATCCCCATTTCTTCTTCTTTCATGTCATTTTCTTGTTTTCTCTCTGATCTTGTTCACCTCTTTGTCACCTCAAAACAACCTTACTTACTTACGTAACCTTAGTTATATTATTATCAGAGCGGAGCAGAGCAGAGAGAGGGAGAGAGGGAGAGAGGGGGGAGAGAGAGAGAGAGCCCTTTAACTATTATAATTGCATGCATGTGTATTTCTCTGTCAAGGCTGTACTGTTCTAAGTAAATGATCACGCATTTTTAACCATCTCTAAATGGGGGAGTAATTAATTCTTTTTTTTGTTGAAATTAATTCTTTATATATATATATATATATATATAATGTGTGGTCCATATTCCAATTTGAGAAAGGTGATGAAGATGAACAGTGACCCACCAAAACTCATGGCCTGAAATTGAATTTGGCTAAGCTAGCCATGTGAAGGCTTCATGACTTCATGTGTGTCATGTGCCACAGTTAAAGAAGGACACCATTTTCCCCACCTTGCTGAGGCAGGCGATTTTACTGTTAGTTTAGCTACTCCAATACTTTAAAGACAGAGCAGAGTGAGAGATGTTGATGAATTTTCCCCTCACGTTTTACTACCCACTCTCTCCTGGTGAATACTTGAACTCGAATCACGGCGCCCAACATGGAATAATATTCCATTCGGGAGATCGATGAATTCAAATATCCAACAATAAGCATGAATTAACCTGCTAAAACAGGGAAAGTACACAATTAACTCCACATCTCTTCTTAAAAGGTACGTTGATGAGAACATATACTTCAGTTTGTAAGCTGAGGATCGATTAGGCCAATGAATATAAATTCCATTCGGAGTGCATGTAATGCTCATATATAGTTGAGTTGTTCATAGTAATTCAAAATGTTTTTGCATGAAGAAATCTCTTTGCTCATATATGATGGGGGAGGGGGGGAATCAAAACCGCGGAACTTGTGAAGTCGAAAATGCTGAAAAGTGAGCGATGAGTATTTTTTGTTCTTTTTTTTTTTTTTTGTGGTAAGAGCAAAACGGGTGAGACTTTTTGCAGACACAATAAATTTAGTATATGTGTATGTACGATACTGATACTGAATTGGTTTGCAGAGTCAGTATAGTATAGTGTTGGACCACTTCACTTCCCTCCCAAATTGGCTGCATCGATGTTCGAGGAGCACTTTTTAATACAAATAAAAGATCCCCAATTCCCATGGTAATCTTAATCTCCCCTCATTTGAGTTAAAAATGTAATGTTGTATTGCTCCCCAGCAACACCACCTTGGTTTTGTCTCTCCTTGTTGTTTCATACTCACAATACTGCTAGCTGCAACAAATTTTCTCAAGTACACTTCTGTAGATCTTTTACACACCTTTCCTCTTGCCTTTTCCTTCAACCTTTTTACCGTAATTTATAAAATCATCACTTTTTTTAATTTATTTTCTCATTTTCATTAGCCCCTTTGCAAATATAAAGGCCAGCCAGAGCAGGAGAAGAGTTTTAGTGCTTCCAACTATAGATGTAAAAGTGCTCAATCGAGGCGTAAGAGCAAATTTTACAATTGCACTACAACATTTTTTTCTTAATTTGGATATGGTTAATTAGAACTCTATCTGATGATAAGTACTGATAAATCCTTCCTACCTAATAACTCTTTTTGTTGAGGAGGGGAATTGTAGCATATCATTTTGGTGTTAGGATAGGAGGCAAATTTAGATTTTTCCAAGAAATGCTCGTTCACAGAGGGAGGGAGACACCCATCACACACTGACGAAAGAAGAGTACCTTCTGCGAAGATACTGAATCTACGTTTGAGAGACCTTTGTTTCTTCAACTTCTTTATGAATGCTATCGTATTCGTACATAATCCTTTCAGCCTTTTGCATTGCCGCTGTCTTCGACCCTACCAAATTCGTAAGCCAGCTAAGATCCCCACATTAATTTATAGGCCAGAAGATGATTTTTTTTTTTTAAAACTGCTTGCTCTAGCCCACCCCCATATTGCCTGGTCCCCTCCTCGTGGGCCCTCTTTTCCTTTGTTAAATTTCATGATAAATATAATTGACCATCAATTCACCAGAAACACACACAGAAACACAAACATTAACCGCATCAAAGAGAGAAATCCATTAAAACCAATGTGAATTCATCAGTTGCCCGGCCCCCTAATTCATTTATAGCTTCTTTCTGCTGCAGCAGGGGCTTTGTTTCTTTCTTCCATTTCTTGTTTTGCAGAATAATAAGACCCATTTTGACTAAAGCCCTTTTAATGCCAAGAAATGCTGAAAACCCTCTTTTAAACCCCCCGATCGATGCTTAGAATTGCAATGGTACTTCACCTATATTATATATAATTTTTTTTCCAGCACCTGAGAGAAGGTAGCTCAGCAGGAAAGCCTAAAGAGAAGTAATATCCGACCAAGATTCTGATAGTTAGTAAAAGTTTCTACTATAATAACATGTACTACATGAATCATGAATGGTGGGGTCATTAGATTTGTGAGTGAAAAAAAAAAAAGTAGCTGGTAGAAAAAATATGCGAGAGTGGGGAGGTGGGTTATGATATGAATGAAAGAGGAATAGTCATGGTCAGTGCATGGGGCTCGTGTTCCCAGGTCACCCCTCCAACAAAAGCCAGTAATCATTGCCTTTCCCCTTATCTTCATCTGCATGGGAAGCTCCTGTCTCTTTTCTCTCTCTCTTTTTCTCCTTGACAATCTCTGTTACTACAGTGACACTTCTTCTATATAGGAACCCTTCAAACACAACGAAACTTGGGTAGAGTTGCTTGAGGTTGTGTTTTAATTTAGCAGCATCGATCGATATCCATGTGCAGATGTACGTCTTACTTCCCTAAAACTTGTTTTCTTTTAGCCGCTATAAATACTTTGGTTAAGTATTTACTACTTTCTGATTAATTAATTTCTCTCAACTTATTCTGTATATAAATAGTTATTGTGTTAGTTGCCTAATCCTAATAATTTTACTTGTTTATTTTATAGTATATATTATATTTCATCAATAATAATTCCCTTCTCCTTTTTCCCTAAGATAATAGAATAGTACTTTTTTGCTTTCACGTGTGCATCTTATCTTTTGGTGGTATTTTGCAAGCACAGAATATCACTTTTAGTACACTTTGTCCTTCCGTCCAACCCATTTTGTTCATTCTTTCTTCACTTACACAGAATTTCCATGTTCTCAACTTATTACATAAGTCAATATAGCTAGTGCGTATTTCTTTGTTTTCCCATTAACTCTCAAACTTCACGAGGGTCTGCATTCTGCAGAGAGATTGTCATCCAAATGTAACTTAATCCTTTCACAACTTTTTTTTTATTTTCCATCCGGTATCTAGAGCTTCACTCTGATTAATTCGCGTTTAATCCGCATCGCGCACCTAGATGTGGTGGGTGAGTCTCCCAACAAGGACAGCTGCATATGCAAGATCTCGAACCCAAATCTTACTTAAGCTGGAACAAACCGCTTACCACTCGATCCATCCCCACATTGGTTAATCCTTTCACTGTACTCTATTATATCTTTAATTTGTAATGAAAACCAGCGGCTTCCTTAATATGAGTTTTCACTTTTCAGATAATAATTTGTAATGTAAAAATAGTTATCAGTGTAGTTTTCACTTTTCTTCCTATAGAATAATTACATGCAAAAGCAGCCAGCATTCATAGAGTAAGAAATAGAAACCTGGGAACAGACCCAAACAGAAGAGCAAAGACAACATCCGACAAAAGGATTCTTTACATTGAATGAAAGCTGATGCTAGCTATGTCTATTAGCTTTTGTATTTTAGACAGCTGCAGGCAACCGATTTATGTTTGTTGTGTCCTCATCTCATCATCATTTTTTTCAAACAAAACACACCACTGAATATATATAAATATATATGCACACATAAAAAGGTGATGCATTCCCAAAAAAAAAAGAAGGGGGGGATTGGTGCAGTGTGTCCGTGTACGTAAGCAAATTTTTCATCAGAATTTTTGTAACCAAAAAGCTGTCATCAGAGTTCATCAGATATTGCTTCCGCTTCTTGGGAAAGTTAAGCACAGCAAAGATATGAAAGCGGTTAAACAGTTATGGCTCTCCTTTTACAGTTTTCTTCTTCGTACGTATACCTAACATTTCCTAAACAGACAACTTAATCCTACTACTAAGGCTTTTCTGTATGGCATTTTTTCCCCATTAAAGTATTCATTGGATTTACATAAAAAATTAAGTGCTAGTAATTGGATCATTATCAGGGAATTTGTTTGACATTTGTGGATTCATAAACAGTACGACAATCTCCCTTTTTGGGTGAAAAATGGTAAAATAATCTCGGATTCAGAAGTTTACATAAATTAAAATTTCTACCCTTTAAGTTGGACTAGCTGAAGCCCATTGCTTTTGGGTTGGAGCAAGCACCAAGCCGACCCAATTACTGTTCGATCTTTGGATTCTAATTTTAGACTTGGACCAAACCCTCAGCCCAACAGTACTTTGTCCCGTATCGCCTTTCCTAAGACGTTTTTTTGTTTTTTTTAGTGGGGTGGGGAGTAGTAGTATTTATACGTGGAAAATATACATATTGTCGTATATAAACAATTACTATCATTCTTGGAAAGAAAGAACAAATATTTTTACTATTATATTAGTGTATGTGTTACGTGCATAACACGTAATACAATGGATTATTAATAATTATAATATATTTTTTATGGCTCTCATTTAATTTATTTATTATTATATTTATTTTTTCAAATACATTTCATTACAATAATTTATATGAGAGTAATATTTAAATTAAATTATTTTATTTTTAAAATTGTAAAATAATATGTATAAGAATGATATTTAAATTAAATTATAATAGCTTATGATATTTTGTACTTTTTAATTATGTAAAACTCAATTTAACTAATGATATTTTTGAACGTTAATGAATAAAAACCTTTGAAAATCTTAATATTTAATTATTTATTTTTAAAATTCAATACAAAAGTATAATCCAAATCTTTTAAAAGTATAATATAAAAGATAAAGTCCAAATCTAATGACATTTTAAAAATATGTTAAAAAAAGGATATTTAATAAAAATAACCCTCTAGCTTACACTTTTTTTTTTGGTACATAAGAAGCCAAAAGATGGCTTGTAGCCTTAGTCGAGTTCGACCACTAGCATCAGCTTCAAGTAAGGGAAGCATGGCTGGAGGCGGATCTACTAACATCAACGTTCCAGTTGGACAAGTCTGAGCATAATTTATCAAAAAATCAGCACATTGATTACCTTCTCAATAAATATGACGTACTTCTTTCACCCAACCCTCACAAATAAGGGTTACAACATCTGTTATCATCAAGGAGCAAGAGTGGCAAGCATTAACCTCCTTCTACAGAAACCATACCCCTGTAGCTTACACTTTTATATATAGTATAGATATAGATATAAATATAGATTATAGATTATCAATTTATAAATACCAAAAAAATATGTATTATCGATTTTTTGGGACGAGGTGTATGGTGAAAGTTTAGTTTCAAAAAGGGGTTGCGTCTTGCGTAGTTGCGTGGAAGCTTATTCCTAATTTTGTTTAGAGCAAAGAAGAATCAAGAATAGACGCAAAAGGCAAATTCTTTCGTCTAATCGAGTAAATAGTAATTTCCCCTTAACAAGCTACTGCTAATAATGTTCACCGGTCACTGTTCAGTTCCGCGGATACTTTTTCTTCCTTTTTCGTGCATTAAGTTCAATAATTTACAAAAATCAACCCTCCAAATTTCACTTTACAGATAAAACCCCCCTAGGGGTTTAGAATTTGGATATTAGAATTGCAGAATTTTTTTTTAATATTTGAAAAAAGAAAAAAAAGGACAAAACTGATATAGTAGTAAGTATTTGTTTATGTATATAAATCTCTCTCTTTTACTGGTCCGATTCTGGTTCTAGAAGTATATAAGGGGCTGTTCTAAAACGCAAACTCTCCGCATTCCTTCGAGTCTCCAGATTCTCAATGGCAACTTCGAACGTGAAACAAACACTGGGCAGTCTAAACAAGGACTCGTTCCTTTCACTTCTAACCAAGGTGATAGGAGAATCCAAGTTCCTTCAGAACAACCCACCCGAGCTGATCCCAGAAGAAGACAGGGTGGTCAAGCATGTATTAGACTGTCTCCTCCCTTACAGTACAAAAACTGGAGGAGGACCTTTGGTCGTTAACCATGTTACTTATTTCCCTGGAAGAGGCAATCTCATTGTCGAGTATCCTGGGACCGAGCCTGGCAAGATCGTATCTTTTGTTGGGATGCATATGGATGTTGTCACCGCTAATCCCAATGATTGGGTATTGACTCTGTCCCTTTTATTTGGTTTTTCATTGGTTTTTGTTTGAAGTTTGAGTTTTTGTGATGCCGGTTAAAAGGGATGGTTGTTCTATTTTTTGAGATGATATGTCTGAATTTGTGGCCTTTTTTTTTCCTTTCTTTCTTTCTCATTTGGTATGAAGTAACAATTGAGGTGAGAAAGTTTTTTTTTCCCCTTTTTCTGGGGAGGGGTTTGGGTTTTGTTAAAATTATAGATATTGCCATATTAGCAGTGCGTAGAAGTCAATACCTTTTGAGGTTAATATAGTGTTATCATTTGTTTGATTTGGGATTTTGAGGCATCAAATTCTTAACCGTTTGGAATTAGTTCTTGCTACACTTTTGTTTTTCCTTGGGATGAATATAATATGGTTTGCTTTTCTCTTTTTATTTTTTTGTGCATGGATTTGATTTGATTTCGCTTCAATGTTGATTTGAGTTGCAGTGTTGTATTATGGAGAAAAAAGATAAGTACTTCTATAATCACTGTATTTGCATTGATCAATTGAGACTTTGTTATGTTGACTTTCTTGGGTGTACTCAGCTTCTACAAATGACATTCACTTATGTTGAAGCTCTACTTTCATTTATTAATGAATTTAGTTTTGCTTTCTACTTAGGACTACTGGTTTGAAGCTCTTTCTAAAATCAGATATGGTTTCTTCAGATTATATCGCCCCTCATTGTGTCCACGGTATTACTTATGATGAATGTTTATTTAGTAGCAATTCTTGAAACTCTTCCGGTTAAGATTAACCATTTCAGGTTACATACAGTTTGATATTAGGATTTTGGAATTTTTACTATGTTGATGAGTTTACATCCTATGATAACTGTATGTGCAGGAGTTTGATCCTTTCTCATTAAGCATTGATGGTGATAAACTTCGTGCTCGTGGAACTACTGATTGTTTGGGACATGTTGCCGTTGTAGCTGAACTCATGAGGAGACTTGGGGAGACAAAACCAAAACTAAAATCAACTGTTGTTGCTGTTTTTATAGCCAATGAAGAGAACTCAGCAATAACTGGAGTTGGTGTTGATGCGCTAGTGAAAGATGGGCTGCTTGATAAGCTGAAGGGAGGCCCCCTGTGAGTTCTTTCATTTCTCAAAGAAGAAATACTGAGTATTTGTATTGTGAAGCATGTTTCTTGGATGATGGTTACGTTAAGTTTATTTTAAACATTATCTTTCCTTTCTCAGGTTAAATAGAGGAATTAATTTAATTCATATGATTTCACAGATTCTGGATTGATACAGCTGATAAACAACCTTGCATTGGTACTGGTGGTATGATACCCTGGAAACTTCATGTGACAGGGAAGCTTTTTCACAGTGGTTTAGCACACAAGGTATACCATATTACCACTTTTGTTATGTAGCCTATGTAAGGAATCATTTCCCACAAACTATAAGCTATGGATTTTAAGCCTAATCCTGAAAGAAGAAATGATAAGGAACATCCTGATTGTTAATTTGGAGTTGTTCATTATCTGCAGGCTATAAATGCATTGGAGCTAGGCATGGAAGCACTGAAGGAAATCCAGCTACGGTTTTATAAAGACTTTCCCCCACATCCGAATGAGCAAATATATGGATTTGCTACACCATCAACAATGAAACCAACTCAATGGAGTTGTAAGTTTTAAACCTTAGATCAGCAAGTCATATTTCGAAAATAAAGTTTATTTTGTCAATGAGATTCTTTTTAACTGCAGATCCAGGTGGTGGAATCAATCAAATTCCTGGAGAGTGTACAATATCGGGAGATGTCAGGTTTATTCTTATTTCTGAGTGTTTAGGAAGCCTGTTGACGTGATATCTTATCTTGCTAACGCTCTTGTCTTTTGGTTTGCAGGTTAACCCCTTTCTACAAGTAAGCAACACTCCTATTTTCCGAAAAATCTCATCAGCCATGTTCTGAGTTTTATGTTCATTCTCTCAAAGTTAAATTTATTGGTGGATGTTTACTCCTTTTTCGCAACAACTTGGCCATCAATATTTTCTGCTTTGAAATATCATCATTCTTTATTGCAGTGTAAAAGATGTTATGGAGAAGTTGCAAGAATATGTTGATGACATAAATGAGAATATTGACAAGCTAGACACACGTGGTCCAGTTTCAACATATATCCTACATGATGAAAACCTCAGAGGAAGGTTTGCATGTCCTCTTTCCCTCTTTCTTTGTAAAACAAACTTGTTCCAGATGTAGTTCAGCTTTTCAGTGCCTATATCTGTCCAAGAATAATCATCTTACTTTTACTAATCTTTCTCATCCATATTCCTATACATTTTTTTGAGTTGTCACATGGTACTTTTTTCACAGCCTTACATTGACTTTTGATGAGGCAATGTCTGGAGTTGCTTGTGATCTTAATTCTCGCGGCTTTCATGTATTGTGCAAAGCAACTGAAGATGTAGTTGGGCATGTGAAGCCTTACTCAATTACAGGAAGTTTGCCACTCATTCGGGAGCTGCAAGTGAGATATATCTGTTTTAGTAGTTCTGGCCTTCTTGTAAACTGTCATTCAATTAGCTAATTTCTTTTCCTCATTTTCTGTCAGGATGAAGGTTTCGATGTTCAAACTGCTGGCTATGGTACGATAACATTATTGCATTTGTACATTTTCCATTTAAGTTTTCAAAATCTATTCTAGACACTGAGCAAGACCCTTTACAACTACATAATAAATTAAGATTTTAAATAATTTGTCACAAGACATGTACAGTAGTTACCAGCTAAAGGAGGGCCGGTCAACCAGATTGAGTTAAGAGCATTACAGCAATTTTGGAAATTTATATGCCTTTTACTGCTGCTGTTGAAATTCATAATCACATCTATGATCTATTCTTATTTTGTTCTTGTCTTGTTCTATTTGCTATCAGAATTAGCTGGATGCAACTGAATGGAATCATTAAAAATGTTGCTTCATACTTATCAATAGTGTTTTACCATTAGATGAATGCAAGAGATCATGAATATCTGATAATGATGTGCTTCATTTTGCAACATATACATGCAGGTTTGATGGCCACATACCATGCCATGAATGAGTACTGCCTTCTTTCTGATATGTTCCAAGGCTATGAAGTTTTCGTCAGCATCATCTCCCAGTTAGAGGATTGATGAGGAGCTTAGTCATTTTCCCATGAATGATGCCACACAATCATATGATATTTTAGCGCTTGATTTGAATAGTACCATATAAGTGCCCAGAGCACAAACATAACTGTTCTTTTTTTTCCTTGGTGTGAATTCTGTTTCTATATAAGCATCCGTTACTTCCAATGGTAAATCAATGACTTTATGGACGAGAATCGGGGTTAAGAAAATGGGCTCAGAAGTTAGTAAGTAATTGGGCAAGGAGGGAGGATCATTAGTGATGTCTCATTGCCGTGGCTGGAACGAATATTGAATAGCGGTCGCCATCTTTGATGTAACAAAAGATTTGTATGGAGACGTGTTTGGTCAATAGCAGCACAGGTCACTATCAAAAAATATCCATCAATGCAGTAACATACGAAAAGCTGCACGGATGCCTTACGCCTTTATTCACGGCTAGAATCGCTTCCCATTGCCAAGGAGTGAATGAAAGAACAAAAGAAACCCGAGTGCAAATAATTCGATTGTTTCTAGCATATAAATATGCGAAGACAAGACAAAAAAGCTAGCCTGCTGATGCCAACTTCGAGAGCCTTCTGTGTTTCTTTTCTTCATGTTCTCATAAATTTTTATTAATGCAAGAAAAAATGCTATATACTTGTGAAAAATCATTTATTGTTTGATACATTGAGGGTGCCCTTTCTTCAGCACGGTACTGTTAGTATACAACGTATATTTACATGATACAACAATCCTAATCCAGTAATATTTCTACTTTCCCTAGACTCCGGGTAATTTACAAAATTCCTCCATCCTCGGTAGTTACTCGTTGACAGCTCCTTATAGTTTGTTTGAATTCTTTCCTTCCGATTTAAGCCGTTGAATTCTCTGGTGTAGCCTTCGCCGGTGGTCGTGTATCTTCATAAGACCATGTCCCAATATAACAGCGGAGTATATACCATGTGTTATAATGGGTGCAAGAATGTTGTTCGTCTGTCAAAGTTGCATCAGAATATAAAGAATCCAAATAAATGGGTTAGTTGCTTTATTTTTATTTGATTCCTCAACTATAAAGTGAAAATGTTACCTCAATCCATTCGAATCCAAGGTAAAGGGCCAATATTCCTTCCAAAAGCGGAGAGTATATCTTTTTCATTTGTCTCCTCTCATACCAGGCTGCAGCATTTTTATCAAATAAAAAAGAAGAGAGATGAGTACTGTAGAAAATTAGGATGATCCCGATTTAGTTTACAAGTATGAAGAACTATTTATTCAAAGGTTCTTTGCCTGGTGGAACATCTCCAGATGTAAGAGTTATCGAAGATTTAATAACTCTTCGCTCAGGACCAAGAAGACGGATCAGGCTTTTAAAACCTTACAAGACAAAGATACCATTTAGCGAATGAAAATTTAGGGCAAAAGCAAGCACCTGTAAACAGCTTTTTCAGATCTTCACGAGCAGAACGAGATCGTTGAACAGGTGCAAATATATAAGTAGGATCTGGGGACAAAGAGAAGGCAACAAGTAAATAATCACTAGACTTTAAAATAATTATTAAAAAATCCCAAAAAGGGTAGCAATAGAATCTACCTTTTGGAGAGGCAGCCACATAATAAAGAGAGCCTGTAAGAACAGCTGTTATTACAGCTGCAAAAGCCTGAGCAAATGGGACAAAGGGAGGCAACACACCAGTCTACAATTTTGGAGAAACAGAACAGACAGAGACAGAGAGTTTAGTCACAAGAAAACTTCTATCACCACTTAATAGAAGGTATAATCAATAGAGTGGAATGTTACCAGAGATGCCATTCCTCGAGCATCAGAAACCAACTCGGTGCCTCTCAGAAATATATCAGCCAATGCTCCCTACATTTTTTCAAACAGAAGCAAGTCTTAACATTTAATTGTCATTAGTGGTACTAACGCATTGAGAGAAGAAGCTCACAATCCAGAAATCAAAGATAAGACAAGTTTAACCTAGAAATTCACTAAGTTTGTTATTGCTATCTTCTTAAGTAGATTATAGCAGAATTATTTTACAACTTTGATTATTAGATCATCCTGATGAAAATAATTTTAAGAATTTTCCCATAACTACTTCAACATTATATTTAACATCACATAATACAATAACAAGGACAATCTCAGGATGACAGACCTGAACAGCAGCCCTGTAGAAAAGCTCCTCTCCAACTGAGCTAGCAGCAACCATAAGTATGAACTGCAGTATTTGTGCAAGGTGAAATCAGTTTCTCATTACTTCACAAAAGATGAAGCGTGCAAAAGGGGATTCCATGCAGCAAATAAGTGTCAGAAGATTTACCTGCCAAGGTGACATTCCATAGAAGAAACTCCTTAATTCCTCATCCTCCACATCTCTTATAGCACGAGCATGTGGAGATAGTTTCACTACTTCATCCTGTAACCATGCAATAACATCACCATATTAGCACAAAACTCCAAATACACGCTTCTATACATGCAAGTAAACTGAAAATCCAAGTGAATTTTGAACTTAATAGCATCTTGAAAACCCAACCACAACTAATTTTAAAATTTCCTAGCATAGACCCAAATATAAGTCTTCCTCAGGATCTTAAGGACTTAAAACAAGAGTTCTGTTAACTGCTTTAATCCATAAAACTCCTAAACATCAAATGTTTGTTTACTGCCAAGTTCAATGAGCAATTTGATACAATCCCAATTATGATAAAACTAATAAGCAAATAGTGGACATACATCTAATATGAAAAGAAGGGCCATGATTGGAGGGACTGCATAGCCAAGTCCTTCAAGAATGGCATCTAATGAAGGATGGAAACCTCCCATGCTGTCAATTCCAGTAACTGAACATATAAACCGCCCGGCTAGAGCCATCGCTCCATATATCCCTAAACATAGCAAACAAAGAGAACATATTTAAATCACAAAGTAGCCTCATAAATCACAATATTCAATAATACTAACTGATAACGCTTTAAATCATTACGAATTTGAACTTCTTTTATCCAGTAAAGTCAAATTTACAGTAAAATAGAAAATTATGTAAAGAGAAAAGTTATAGATTTTTCATTGAAATTAGAAACACAAATCGTATCATTTCATTGGCTTCAAAGGGGGAAAAAAGGAGCTTTCAACCTTCACTTTCCGTCCCTTGACCATTTGCTTTAACAGAATTCTAATTGCCTTCTTTCCCGTTTCTTGCGCTTTTGAAACTAAAACTAAAAAGTCCAAATAGTCTTCCCTAAAACTTACTGCTCTCAGAATTTTCCATAAAAAAGGAAAATACTACAAAAGTTAAAAGGCTTTTAATCAATCTTTGCAATTCTGTCCATCAGAATTCACCATTTTGGAGCAAACAAAGTTGTTTACAATTTTTTATTTTTAAATCCATGAAATGGGAGCTAGGAAAAATTACCGATTCCGTAGCTGAGTCTAACAACAGCACCAATCTTATCCCAAACAGGGAAATCCGCAGCTTCACCAAAGCTTCGATCCAGTGTGGTGACTTGCATAGCAGTTCCAGAGAACCTCTCCCTCTCTTTCATCGCAGCTTCACCACTCCCTTCGGCGGACGCCTTTGCGCATCTTACCGACATTCTCCTCCTCCTCACCCCAAACTCACAAACCAACTTAACATTCGAAGACGAAGAAACACAACACGAACCCAAGTACGACGTCGCGTTTGATGTTAATGATAATATCGGAAACTCCATATAGAGATCCTTTCCTACCGCTTCTTTGTTCTTCCTTCTTTCTTCTTCTTCTTCTTCTTCCTCCTCGTCGTCGTCGTTGACGTCGTCGAAATAACACAGGCCGTATGTTAACTGTTTTGGATATTATTCGTTTAAGAGGGATTTCCAAGTTTTGGAAGTGTTGTTAAGGGACGTACGATCATGATCGTACGGTGGGGAAGACGAAATCAGGGTCGGGCCACTATATTGATATACTAGTATATTATTATTTGTGTGATTGATTGGGATTAGTTTTGTTCGTGGGGTTTTGGGTGGGGAAATCCGAGGAGACCTATGCCTTAATGACACGTGGAGATAACTCTAGCCACACTGTGGGCTCCGACGTTTTTCATTTTTCACCGTTAACGGATTTTGAAAGTTAAAACAGTGAAGTTTGGCAGGGAAACCAAACGTAACTTTCAAAAGGTGTTTGGACATGGCCGGGACTAATTTGGACACGCAAAACCCCCTATCACAATGCCCAAAAATAGGCCCAACGGGCACGGAATTGAGGCTCATATTCGATGAATTTGACAGTGGCGCTTGCGGCTTGTAGGCTACGAGACAAATTAACTACTGTCTCTGTCCTTTAATATTCGTCTCTTATTCATTTTTATAAAGTTTAAAAAAGATAACTGATTTATATTGAGTTATTTTATTATTTTTAATGTTTGTAAGTATTTTTAAAATTTGTATAATAATGTGATAATAATATAAGAAAATTAAGAATAAATTTTAGAATTAAAATTTATTAGTTGCTTACTTATAATAAGAGTAAGAGACAAATAAATTAAATTTTTTTAAAAAAAATAAACAGATAAAATGAGACGAAATGAATAATTGATAATTTTTTATTTTGATTAACCAATTGCCAATTTGCCATAGCCAAGCCGTCTCTATATATGACACAACAATCGATCCTGACATTCCATAATATAATTTGAATCTCTCTGTCACTGGCACATTCGCAGTTTTGTGTACTTTCTCTAAAGTCGAGGAAGCCTATGGTTGTGGTTGTGCCTCCCGATTTTATTCTTGCTCGCTCCATCGTTCTTGTCCCTTTCATCTGCCTGCAACTTGCGTGCTTTTTGCTTTACATTTGCCGAGTCGAAAACCGTTCAATTTCGTTATGATTTTCTTTTATTCTGCCTACGGGCCTACGCATTCTTTGGATTTCTGGCTAGTATACTAATTAAGACCTGTTATGAAATCAATTAGGTGAAATACTTATGAAAAATTGCAGGGTATTAAAAAACTCAATAAATCAATCTTTATTAAGGTGGTCTGTTGATGAAATGCTAAACATGAAAAATATGACTCAAAATTTATAGAAAATTACATTAGTTAAAAGCTTATTATAGCAACTTAGACTTTGTTTAACGGAGAAATGAGTTGTACTTTATATAGGCAGAAATGATCTGTTATTCAATTCAATTCAATCTAATTAAACGTCCAAGATTCCTTTCAAACCAAACTAATTAAAAAACATAAACTAGGAATTTATCTAAAGGGACAATAAAACATATATATTTTGTCAGTAAATGCTACTCAAATAGGAGTACATTACAAGACAAAGCAAAATTCTATTAATTCAATCAATAAAAGGCAAAAGAAATCTCTAAATCAAAACTCAAACGACAAATTTTCTCTTGTCAGTTGTAACCAAACAAAAAGAGGACAAAATTTCTCCCACCAAATTTTCCAATATTTATATAGTTTTTTTTTTTTTGGTAAACTATACACTTTTTTCATTACCATTATAAATTATGAATAAATTTGGTGAACCATTACCATAAAGACAACTAGACAAGAAAGTTATTAAATAAACAAAAACTAGACAAGAAAAGGAGAGCAGGGTTGACTTGACCAGATTTGAACTCATTACTCATTTTCCCGTACAATGTGGAAAACTTGTTTAGAGAATAAAATAGGTCTGTTTCATCATATTATTTATAGGATTGACGAATAAAATCTTGTTAATTAAAATAATTGTTAAGATTTAGTGTCTAATTTAGTAACAAGTTTAGTCATAGTTTTTCGAAGTGGGATTTACAGGATAAGTTCTGAAATTAAGGATATTAATGCAGTAAGATTTTAGTAATTGTAGATAAATTTTTGAGTTGATAAAATTTTATTAGTTGATCCCATAACTAACATAGTAAAACAGACCTATATAATAATTTCTCATCTGAAATTCTTCCATGTAATTATAGGTCTTTTTATATCACTGCTAGTATTATTTTAATGAGACCCGTTAATAAACTCCAAATTAGCATGACTTTGATCCCAATATACACACGATAATTAGCTGAGATTGTTATTTTCACAAGCCACATGTATAGAGTTGGTCTTAGGTCATGGTTTCTTGGATATTAGTAATAATATATATAAATATAGTATAATATAACAATAATAAAAAAAGCAGACCGAAATCTCGTGCTTACATAATTAGTAGGCCCTTTGTCCCCATTAAAATTATTCTTCTCTCATTAAATTCTTCACTTTTATTGTTTTCTCATGTTTTTTCTTCAAAATGATATCGCATTCAATGATGCAAGATTGTAGACTTTTGGAGATACTATAAACTTTCTCAACATTTAGTATAACTTTTTAATTAATTAATATTATTAATTTTGAATCAAAACAATAACGGGGCATTTGGTTGGGGATATCTTACATGTTCTATAGAAATGTGCACCATGTCAAGTTACATGTCTTCGTTTGGTTTCTCTGACAATAGTGTCAGAGGTCATATGATTATCACAGAGGTTGTAATATGGGTGAGAATGTGAATGCCACCCCCCTCTTAGATTATGTTATATGTCCTACCCTTTTGACTGTAATTTTCCTATTTTACCCTCACTTATTTCTCATTATACCAATAAACAATGGTATTCTTTTTGAGTTTAACAATATTTATATTTAAACAAAAAACCATTGGTAATTTTAATTGAAGGAATTTTATATTATTTGTATCCTTATATATTTTTCAATTATAAATCTTATTTATCAAATTATTATTTTTATTGTTAATTTCTTGATTTTTTGATTTTGTTAATGTTTACTTTTTATTATTGAATTTGCTTAACAGTTTCAAATGTGTTAATTTAGTTAGAATATAAGTTTAGAAAGTTTTTTATATAAGTGAGGATAAACTAGTAAAATAGTTATTCATGTATGTCATATTCCCACACTAACCAAACATGATAATCTTAGATGTCTATCTCTCTAACCAAACACAAAATACACACATTCTAGGATATTACATTATTAGGTAATGTGGTGGTAATCTTAATCTTATGTCCACGGGTAATGTTAACATCACCCCAACCAAACGTACCCTAAGAAAAAAGAGTTAAAAAATAAAATAAACTTTATTATTAATTACTAGTACTATAATTTTATTTGTAGTGAAACTTCACGAGTAAGAATAAGTGAATTAATTAAATCCAAGTAATAGGCAGCGCATAGATCCTTGTCATACACACAGTCTCCACCATTTACTTTTACTTTTGCGTCTAAAACTACATACATATGTTAAACATTCTCTAATTACTTTCTTCTTAAGAATTCATAAACTAATTTTTTATGCTTTTCATTTCTATTACTAGCAAGTTACTATAAGATCAGACAATAACCGTATATGTACATATAATATAATATATATATATATATATCTAGTCGATATTAAATCTCATAATATTTCATCCTCATCAACTAACATTTGTTCGATTTTGATGAGAAATAATACCATATCATTATTATTAATAGTGTTTTTTTTGGCCAATTATTAATAGTGGTATTTGAAAAATTAAATTAAATAGTGATTACATAATCTATAATATATATATATATATATATAAGTACGAATATTGTAAAACTTTTGAATGGTCTAAAATACCATTTTCTTTCTATATATTTCAGAAATGCTATTAATATTATTGAGTCAAATTAAAACTCTTCATTTATTTTTTACTAAATATATTTTATATATTTATTAAATGATGATAGTAATTAACAATTTTATTTTCATCATAATTAACTTATTTATATATTATATTGAAGAAAATAATTTAATTATCATCCAATTTTATATAGTTTAATTTAAAGTTTATTTTATAATTTAATTATCATCAATTTTAATAGAGTTTATTTTTCTAAATTTTTTATTTTTTGTTGTCATTTATAATACTTTGTATCCCGTGTAACGCACGTGACAGGAAACTAGTCAAACAAAATATGCGTTGAGGGATAAAGCTCTTTATGGGCATGAGCTGTAAAGATTGGAATTATACTTAAGCTTAAGAAGCAAGTAAAACGAATCTCTTAAGTGAAATATAGAACACGCCATAGATTAATCTCGCCAATAATATTTATACTTTGGGTTAAGCCGTTTGATTTGTTAAATATTACCTGTCCATTATGATATTTATTGGATACCAACTCTTCGTTTAATATCAAAATATGTGTATATTATATACATGACAGCAATATTATGCAAAATTTCCAACTGATTTCCAAAAGTCTACAATTTGTGACTAATTAACATCTTTGGTAGGTTCTCCCTCCCTCTCAAAATCTCCATCTCCAGTTATAACAGGTGATTATGAATTTAATACCTATTTATTAACAATGTATCTTCATATCCTTGTTTTTTTTTTTTTTTCCTTTTCTTTTTTCAATTTGTCTCTCTATCAATATATAATTAGTTGGTTCCTTTCATGGGTTTAGCTTAATATCCCCTTTACCATCGAAGTATGGAGTTCAATGGCCATAGAGAAAACATCATCTTCTTGAAAATTGGACCATCGCGGGCAGGATCATCACAATCTTCACCTAAAAATTTCCCCATTTGGACAAACAATAATCGTCTCCTTGAGAACCCTGCCTCCCCAACAACTGCTATCTTTGAAACAAAGCCACGTATATAAAAATACCCATGCTTCTTTAATTTCCGAATTTTCTTTGAATAGCATGGCCAAAAAATTATGACATTATTACGATTATACAGCCCCTTCACATCACAAACCCAACCATTCAATTTCTTTTCATCATCTCATGGTACTATAGTTATTAGATTTTTTTTTTTAAATTTTTGGACAACTGGGAAAAAGAAAAGACATTCCTTGCAGTAATAAGCATATTATTATTATTATAAATCCCACCGCCCTTTGAGACTCCCACCACGCAAAACTTTTTTCCAGGATTATAAACAGGTCCAAGTGGGGTGCGGGGTGTTGCTGTATCATCTACAGATTCTAGCTTAACCCCACGTTTAACACGTGTCGCTCTCCCATTGCCCCATCCCTTAATAATATCCTACTACCACACGCACCCCGGCGTACGTTAGCATCCTCTTCGGCCCCATGCGTGACGTCCCCGACTGCCCGTTTAACCCAGCTGCAATTTCATGCGGGCAGTGTTCAACTCTCTCCCCAATCGTGTCTCACCACGTGGTTTGAACCTTACAAGTGACGCCACGTGCAACTGCCCAGAAGCGTTTTGGCGTCTAGAAGATTCTCTCATTAGTTGAAAATCAACGGCCAAGATTACGTAAGAGCGGGTACGGCCTGGTAACACATTACACACACCGGCATCGCTACAAAATAGTATAAATTTTCACTTGAAAAAAAAAAAAAAAAAACTAGCTTCTCCTTGTTTGAAAGGTAACCCAATAAAGAAAATTAAATTTGTATAACACTTTTTCTATTTTTTCCTTTCAAAGAGACTGGAGAAGAGAGCAAAGGAAACGTTGGAAATAAAGGGTGGATAGCTATAAAAGGAAGGCAAGAAGAGGAAATTAAGTCCATTTGGAGATTGGAGTTAATTACTTAAATTTGGTTCTCCGTGTTCTTCTAAATTCTGCTTCTTTGTCTTCCAATTTCATCTCCTCGAGTGTTTTCCTTTGTCGAGTTAAGGTTGTCTGGTCTGGGCTGAGTTTTCCACTTGTGTCTGTTTTTGTTGTTTTCCTTAATTTTTGTTTGGGATATGAGAAAAGTGAAGTTTAAGAATGTGAAGGAAGTTTATGAGGGTGAAACAGAGTTTTTAAAGCCAAAGGCATGGAATTTTTTTTTGCTTGTTCTGTTGCTTGTGAGTTCAATTGATTGTTGGTCCTTGAACTGGTGATCATGGCTACTTATTAAAAATTTTTAGGCTTTTTTAGATTCAGATTATTGGCATCGGGCTGTTTGTTTGGATAATTTAGTTTTTTGGATTTTTTTTTCCTCCCTTGATTTGTTGTACATGTTTGCTTGACGATTTCCAATAGCCGAACTAAGGTGTTCTCTTTTTCCCTTGTTTATCGCTTTAATTCCTTATTTGTTATTCAGTGTACAGAATGTTGGTCAAGCTCCAGTGATCGTATTTCTTCTTCAGGTTGAATAAAAAGATTCAGAATATCATTAGTATAATTGTTAGATGTTTTTGTAATGGAAAAATAAAAGATTGTCTGTTTTAATCCACTCAATTGAAAATGATCTGGGAATACTTTTTTCTTTGTTGTTTCTTTTCGGTTTTATCTCGATCATTCTCATTAGTCAATTAAAAGCGTGTCAATTGTGATTGTATTTGTTGTGTTTTGATCTTGCATGAGTTTGTTAAAAATGTATACTTAGCTGTATAAAGGGAGAACTTTTGTTGTAATGTGTTAACTTTGTGGCTTGAGCATTCCGATCTTACTAAGTTACTGAAGTTCTTTGACATCTGTGCAGGTGACGTCGGTGTTGAAAGAAAGTTTCTGTTCAGAAGGGGTTGCTGATGAAGATTACTCTGCGGTTCCATTAAAAATGGTGAGATATTTTGTTGTGGCGTAGTGAGTATATTATTTTAATTCATATCTAGTTTTTGCCTAATTATGCTTCAAGGAACAAAAGTCCCATGCCAATTAACTGCATTGGTGATCTCTTAAGCTTCAGTGTTTTTAGTTCTTTTCAGGGTTTGGAATATAGATAACGAGTCATTTAATTGTGCGATGCTTTCCTTTCATGAATTAGTAATTTTTGTTAGCTTTGTTTCAGTTGAATTCTTCTCTGTTGCAGTAAAAGAAATAGAATCAAGCGAACAACAAAGAGATCATACTTTTCTTTTTGTGATTTTTGTCATTTTAGTTGTGGCCTAAGAAGGAACATAAACATAGTAATTTTGATACTGGATTGATGTTTGAGTGCATGTAGATTTAAGTTTCTCTTTCCTGAGGTTCATTTTTTATGCACTATCTATTTAAAACTTAATGAATCATCTATTTTCCACATTCTGAATGGAGTTGCAGTTGGTTTTATCATGATATTTAATTTATCAACGTTTTCTTTCTTGGTTGTGATGCTTTATTTCCTTTTGGGGATTGGTTAATGCTGAAAATAGATTTGGCGGTGGCCATTTCTCAAGCAGTAAATTGGGTTCAGAAGAAAGTATCTATGGCATGCAATATGTGTGCCATGCCATGCTCATCATGTGTGCATTTTGAACAGGTGGCATCAATGGCAACGAAAAACAGTGGTGTTCCAGGTGAAGCCTGTAAAAATAAGGGTAGTAACCGTTGCTCTTTTAATGATGCTGATTTGTCATCACCTCCTGGGGTGAATAGCACCTGCAATGATAGACATCACACAAGTAGTGAGACAAGTCACCCTCTCAGTGCATGTTTGAGTCGTGAATCCTTCTCTGAAAATGCAGAGAATGAAGAAACATTGAGGGATTGTAACACCACTGAGGGCATTAAGATGATTATAGAACCAAACCTGTGTCACACTTTTGCCTGTAATTGTGATTCATTGAAAGCGCCAATCTTCCATGACAAGGCTGTCTCAAATCAACTTGAGAAGCAAAAGGAAACGGAGTACCTTGGAGATAATATAGCTTTTATTTGTGGATCAGACTATGTGAAGACAAGGATTGGTGGTGATGCAGACAGGGCAAATATGTCTTCTATCTCGGTTTCAGTCGATAGTTCCTCTGAAATTGATAAGGCAGTCAAGGCTCAACCCGCTTCTTCTTGCTTAGTTTGTAGTCCTTGTAACAATGTAAATGATAATCATTCTAGGAGGTCAAATGCATCTGCGAATGACTCTTTGCACGAGATTTTATGTTGTTCAAACAAATCAGACTTATCAGAAATTTCATCCTTACGAGATTCCTGTGCAGGTGCTAGCTCAGCAAAGGTGTTCTACATTCTTCAAACTCTTTTATCTCTTTTTACGCAGTGAATCCTTTTTTTCCCCCTTGTAATTGCTTAGAATTGAAACTGAATTTTGATAATTTCCAGGGAGCACGTTCTGAGTGCTCTGAGGAACAAGTCCAATCCTCTTTCGCAAGAGCAGATGCCTTACGGATGGGCTGTCAGATTGGTGATGAACATAACTCTGCTGAATCTATGCAAGCTGATGCTGGAGTTAGTGAAAGAGAGCAAACAGCTGAAGTAAAGTCTACTACAGTGGTGAAGGAAGTTAATGTGGAAGAAACTCTAATTGCATCAAGCGCTGCTGCTTGTAGTGATGGGTCCGACTGCATAGAATATGAAGTATGTATTGTGTTATTTCTGTTACATGCTGTTGTTAGTCATATTTGCACTAGGTCTTGACAAGACTAAAACTAGACTAATTGAACTTCTAGGTGGGTAGAAACAGGTGCTGTGGAGTAGAAAGCTTTTAATATTGGAAACAAATTTATTTTGGCTAGACAAAGCATAAAATATAATCAACTATAATTTGCCTCTCTGATTCCTTATTCTCATTCAAAGAATCGAGTACCTGCTTGAGGAAAATTTTAATAAGTTCCTAATTATGGATGAATTGCAATTATGGTATATCTTCAACATCTTGCTTCTCATATCTTGGTGTGTCCAATTGATATCTGATGAAGACGATGCCATTGCACAGTAACTTTTACTTTCTCTCTGCTCAACAGACTAGGCCCTCACAGATATTAATTGTTGTCTCTGTAAGCAGGTAAAAGTTTGTGATATATGTGGTGACATAGGACGAGAGGAGTTGCTTGCTGTTTGTAGCAATTGCAACGATGGGGCAGAACACATGTAGGTCTCACGTTCTCTCTCTCTCTCTCTCTCTCTCTCACTCATGCATGCATGTGCAACCTTTCCTTCTTATTTTTGCACTTCAATCATTATATTGCTTGTGTGTCATAGCATCTTCCATTTTCTTCTCGGATAATGAAATGTTGACATTCCATTTCCATGGACCAGTTATTGCATGCGTGTAAAGATGGACAATGTTCCCAAAGGTGATTGGATGTGTGAGGAATGCGTGCTCAGTAAAGAAACTATGAAGCAAAAGCAAGACAAAATAGAGGGAGGAGCTAGGATGTATGAAAAATCGAATACTATAGAACCAAAAACCAAAAGTCTGGATCTTGAGGAAAGCAAAGTATACAAAGTTAGCTCCACTGGTCTATTCTCTTCAAAGAGACCTGCTGGTAGTTTACAAGCAATGGGAAAAGGGCCTTTTGAAGCAGTTTTGAAATCACCTAGCACATCAAGTTCCAGCAGCAAAACTTCAAAGCATCTATCTCGAGGCCACTCTTCGAGCACTCCTCTGAAGACTCTGCGTGTTCCTACGGAATTAATTAGTAAATTGCCTAAATTGTCATCACAATCTCACGTGTCAAGGGGTATGATTCTCATACACTTAATGGCAGAAGCTGTGCTTTATTAGGTAGAATTTAAGCATATATTTATCATTCAATAGCTGAATTCAAGTTTTTATTCTGTCATTGCAGGATCACTTTTTAAGTCGAAATCATTCTCTGTTAGGAGTTTAAAAGAGGATGTCCAACTGTTCAAGGAAGGTAGTTGCCGCGTGCAAAGATTTGGTAAAGAAAGTGCTGCAAGTGACTGTAAGGGGGAAGTTCCAATGTCTAAATCTATGTCATTGCAGAATATTAGGTCACATGGCGATGGTGTGAATAATTGTAATAGTAATCCTGATATTAAATTGGTTCCGAATTTTTCTCGTGCTGAGGATTTGAAGAGATCAAGGCATGCAAATGGACAGTATCCAACCAAAGAACAAAAGAAATTGAGATTAGCCAACAGTGATTCATTAGCTGATAAAAGAGTTACATCTCCAGGTGAAAACAGTCTGCAGAACTTTTCTGATTCCTTGTGTCATGATCAAATGGCTGTCAAGGGTCCTGAAATATCTGATAATTCGTTAAAAATCTCTGGTCAATCTGCACAAGGAGGTTGTGTGAACAACGAGAAAGGGGAAGTTGTCAATATGAGACAGCCTGTTGAGTACTCTGCAGAGTTAGTGCCTGCTACCAGTACATATCATTCAAATTCCAATGTACCTCGTGATGGACTGCCTAGCGTGAGAGATTCATCCATGTTTGCTTCTTCAGTGCATACGCCTTCGTGGATTTCTACTGTTCCACAGCTTGGTTATATATGGCAGTATGGCTTCTTGTTCATTTCTTGTTGTTTGTTTTGAAGTTTGTCAATTATTCTTCTTCTTACTGCTTCACTGCTCAGCTTTTTGGTGCCTTATGCTATACCTGTTGACTTGTTTTACAGAGGCAAGTTTGAAATTCAAAGGAGTGGAGGACTAACATTTAGAAGTGATGGAATTCAGGCACACTCATCAACTTACGCCTCACATAAGGTTGCTGAAGTAGTGCAGAAACTGCCTTCAAGACTGTTGTTGGAGGAAGTACCTCGATTGAGCACGTGGCCGACTCAATTTATGAAAAGCCATGCCTCAGAAGAAAATATTGCTCTCTACTTTTTTGCGAAAGACCTTGATAGGTATGTAAAAATATTTCTATGTGGAGAAGAGCTATTTTTTTTTCAGATAACTCTTAAGTTTTTTCCATGCTTCTGGTGCAGTTATGAGAAAAGCTATGAGAACTTATTGGATAGGATGATTAAGAATGATTTCAGCCTCAAAGGGAACTTTGGAGGGGTTGATCTGTTAATATTCTCCTCTAACTTACTTCCAGAGAAGTCTCAGCGTAAGAATTTAAGCTTAACATTTAACATGTATATCCAGAAAAGCAAAATGAAATCTGCATTTGCATTTTTTGCCCAAATCTTAAAAAGTTTCAACAATGCAGGTTGGAATAACTTGCTGTTTTTATGGGGTGTATTTAGAGGAAAGAGTGTTCATTGCCCAGGTCAGATTCCAGCCATGTCTCCTGAGAACTTGCTTGCTCCTGGAAAGTCAATTGAAATTATATCTGCATCCTTGATATCTTGTAATACTCAAGAAACATTGAACTCCATCATTTTGCTTGACTCACAAGCAGGTACTTCTGGGAGAATGGTTGAAGCTTGCGAAACTGAAGCGTCTTCTTTGGAACAGAAACTTCCAGATTTGCAAACAGGTTTTAGTCCACAAGTGGGCAGAGTTGACGATCA
The DNA here is from genome assembly GCA_030664755.1 of Microcos paniculata. Lineage (NCBI taxonomy): Eukaryota > Viridiplantae > Streptophyta > Magnoliopsida > Malvales > Malvaceae > Microcos > Microcos paniculata. Next base: position 42,067,792 of record CP131460.1, read on the forward strand.
AATGAAAAACGAGCAGTTCTCCAGAGATGACCCGTCTCAGGTAAATTGTTAGCTTCCACTTGTTTGCGGGACATCTGGCCATTAAAAGGGGGATTGGGTAAGAGAGGAATAAAGATGACAGAGCTGCTTGTCGCCTTGAATTTGTTCCCCTGGTCTGAAACTGGTTGAGTCAAGTCTTTTTGTTTTCAGAAGTTTATGTCACTTTTTTTTCTGAGCATTGACTGGCCTTCATCAATAAAGCAGGGAGTAATTATCTTTGCAGAATATACTGAATAGTGTCCACATTCTGGCAATGTGTAGATTTTGCTCGTTTTGGTTGCTGAAATACTTTAAATTTTTCCGTTAAAATTTCTTGGATACCCATTATGTTACTTTTATTTTTGGTTTGTTGTTATGACTAGAGTGCAACAGCTGATAATTTAGCGTGTCGTGCAGATAGAAGAAAGAGAGTCGAAGAGAAGACCTGAAATTGATCTCAACCGTTCTCTTCAAGAAAGTGAAGACTATATTGCAGATGATATGGACATAGGTAATAATAGTGTTGAGGATATAAATGACTGCAAGACATTGAAGAGTTGTCTTACTGGAATGGACATAGAGAATAATAGTGTTAAGGACAGAAATGAGAGACGTTCTATTGCTGTAAACAGAGAAGGCCCTAGCTTTTTTAGTGAGTTTAAGCGTGATGGGGCATATGATATGTCAATAGGTTCTCATGAATTAGACGCAATAGGTAATGAGAATAGGTGTGAGGCCTTGCAGCAGCATGTTCTCCCAAGTGACAGTGGGAACAGACTGGATTCAAGTGTTTCAAGTCTTGAGCTTCAGCTTGGGATTGAAAGGAGTTCTGCAAATCAAGGAAGTATGCCGCCGTATTTCACGCTGATGGGCAGTGAGGTATTAGGAGACGAGAACTCCAAAAGAGCAACAGATGTTGAGGCGAATCCTTCACTCACACTTTCCCTTGCATTGCCTTATCCCAAGACGGGCAGAGAACCGAAGCTTGATCTCGAAATGAAGTTACCCAACCACCCGGAGGTGAACACTACGCTGTCTCTTTTTGGTGTTTCTTCAGACTCTTAAGTATAGAATGAATAATGGTTTGTAAATATAGCTGAGACAGTGATTTCGTCACTGATAATGACATATACGATGATACTTTCAAAACTATAATATGAAATCATACACACAAAGTTATCTCACCAGTTGAAGAATAATTGATTAATGGTTAGCTTCGGCCATCTTCATTTACGTGTATATAGTTATTGTGCAATTATTTGTAGAATTAGTTGAAAGATTGGGCTCTTTGGAAGCTGGTAGCTTATAATATGGGAATAAAACTGAGAAAGAGAGATAATTGTGTCAAATTTGGAACAAAAGTTCCATAATAGGAACTTCATTTTCTGTAATTATAATTAGTTAATGTTTACATCTCCCAACTGGACCGCCCCGTTCTCCGAAGGAGAAAATTTGCCCAAACTGTCAACCAAGGGTGGATCTACGACCCGGGACATAACTTTGAAGTCAACGTCGCTCAGATCGTACCAAGTCTTGGAATATCGAGCATTTGTAAAGTACGAGGCTTTAAGATCATGGTTAGGTGGAAAGAAGCCATTTCCCCAGGGAGGACTGGCTCCCACTGCAGGAGACTTCGTCACCCCCACCAAATTGAACCCTAAGAGCCCCGGCCTTTAACATGTTAAAACAACTCTCTTGGCCAATATCCCACTGCTCTGTCTCCGTCACTTATCAACCACCAATTTCTAGTCTTCTTGTCCTGTATTCAGACAAGAAAAAAGCTGTTTTCAATTTGTATCAGAGAGAGTGCGTTCATGACTGAATGATTGCAAGGTCTGCAACCTGGAAGCCCCCGTTAATTCTATAAGCTTTACCAGGGGATATGGAACGATCTACTTGCACAAAACCAGGACACAATACATTGTAACAACCAGTTGATTGGAAATTATCTGCTTGTTTATACACAATCAAATTCAATTAGATATACTACTGGCAGGAAAATGCCAAAATGGAAAACAAAACATAGAATCAACCTGGGTTTGATTTTTCTCAGTGTCCAACATGTTGTCCGTCGGGTTTTATAATCACCATACGAGGTTGGATGAACCTGTTATTAGCATCAATATTAGTGATTTTAAGTGCAAAGAGAAAGAAAAGAAAATTGGATATGACGGACTGACCGCCCAGCCAACTTCGATACCGTTTAAATCAGAATGAAAGCCAAGTTGCAAACTTGCAATCAGTTTTCCATTTCCTTTTGTGAAGGAATGAAGGAAAATGGATATACCCTGATTGGTGCATTTTCAATCAACTCTACAAACTGGACTTTGAAGCTCATTCAATGGTCCAAGCCCCGGAAAAAATCAAATGCGTCTATCTTTCAGGCCCAAAGTTACCTAGATCCAGATTTTACCCATTTACCCAAATTTCATATGGGTAAAAATTTACAATGTTAGCCGGAATTGGAGTCAAATTAGGCAAAGTCAAAGTTGTAAAGGTTTCATGCCAAGAAGATTCAAGAAGAGTGCCGAGAAAAAGGTGAATGGCTAACGAGAGACGAAGAGTGCTGCTCGGAAAGCGCGATACATTCCATCAAGTTCTGAAGAAGATTGGTTGACATAATTCAGAACTCGGAAGAAAATTGGAAGAGAGATGAAGGCAAACAATTTGGGGTCATTCATTATTGTTTTTGACCTGGGGTCTTCCGAACTTACTGCGGCTAGCTTCTAGTTTTCAATGGATAATCATATGCAAAAAACTCAATCAAGGAATATCAAAATGGTAATGAAGAATTCGTATAACAAAGGAAGAATTATATCAGATTCATTGAATTGACAAATAATCTTTGTTGCTGTCAAGCTTCAATTATACAAGAGAAATTAATGAAAAAAGACACTTCCAAGCTTTTAGAGCACCACCGAGCAAGCATTTTCCATGTAAACAACATTGGCGAATTGCTTCCTTCGCATCAAACTTTTGATTACGCCATTTTATCCTGCAGAAAGTGTGAATCCTCCTTAACATAACAGGTCATTGGCAGCCCTCCACATTCCAGGCATAAAATGCAGGTGCTGCCTTTACTTCCATCACAACAACGTGACCAACCATCTTGAATCAGGGTTGGCTTTGTGGGATTTTGCAGTTTCTTCCTTCGAAATACTGGCAACTCCTGCCCATGCTCGAGATATGGTTCGCTATCAAATGGATGGCTTCGGGGAATTCTTTTTGCAAACTTGAATTCATCACTCTCCCACCAAGAGATGATCCCATAAACAACCACGGCAAGCAATGCAGTGAAGAGAAAGACGTAGTAAATAAAACTTAGATACCATGGCAGAATTTGATCCAGAAAAACTCTGTTCTGCCCAAAAACTGAATTAATCATGAGTGCGTGCAAAAACATTTTTGTTTCGTCTAAACGATGAAGGAGAAACGGGAATTGCTAATCAAATGTATGTTACCTCTGCTTTCTCATAGATCCCTTTTAATACTATTGTTCACTTTCTATGTTTAGACACGTTCCGCAATTTGAAAATTTCAGTTCTCAAAGTGGTTTCCACTTTCCATAACAAGTAATGCATTAGTTAAATAATTACGATTACAAATAAGTTAAAATTGAATAATGTCCATTTTCTCATCTAACATTCCATAATTAGGCGAAAACAACATCTTCTCCTCCGTATACATAAAGGTAACTTTAAACAGAAAACTATATGTAGAACAAATGGCATCTCTGATCTTAGTCTAAGTGTGGGTTTATATACATAAAGTTTTGGCATGAAACCAAAATTCGTTTATGCATCGTATAACAATTATGGACTTATGGTGAAGATTTAGTATCTACCAAATTATAGTTGAAAAGGGAGTTAAGTTTGTCATTTAGCAGTTATCTCCAAATCTCCTTGTGTAAAAAGATCCAGTGTCCATAAAATCAGAACAAATCGACATGAGTGCAGTAATTAGCAGCACAGTCACATTTTTATACATGTAGGCAGGTTGCTTTGATGATTCGCCTATGTAATTCAAAGATATTTAATATGGCACTACCAATGTTCATACTTCATTGAGAATCCAAGGTCAGAGAGAAAAAAAAATCCAAGGAAAGAAAATGGAAGAGAGTTAATAATTAACGAGATCATATGTCCGCACTAACGTTACAGATTATCATGTAAATTGGGAGGTAAAATTAATTTTTATTTTCTATATTTTCCTTTAACCAAGTATCAATTTCACTTAATTTTCTCTCTCCCTCCAGCAATACAATAAACAATCCATACAAAGTATTTAACGCACTTAAAAACATAATAAAAACTATTTTTAAATTTCCTGTGATTATTTTTCTCTCTCCTCTTATTCTATATAGTATTCATTTTCTTTAATGGGATTTTTTTTCTTAATTTTATTTTCAAGGTGTAATTGTTGGGGAAATGAATAAGAGCTTAATTAATATTAATAATAGGAGCTTTGATTGGGAGTACATCTAATCTAATAAAGCTAATAAAGCAGAAGTACGCTTGCATACTAAATGCTCACCATTATTAGAAGAGAATCCTTCTGGCTGTTTCATATAAACCTCATCCTCTAGATTTCCATTGAGGAACGCCGTTTTCACATCCATTTGTTGCAATTCTAAATCAAAGTGTGCAACTAACGCCAAAATGATACGAAGAGAATCTTTCTTAGATACAGGAGAAAATGTCTCCGTGTAATCAATTCCTTCTTGTTGAGTGAATCCTTTAGCAACAAGTCTAGCTTTATATCTTTCAATGTTGCCTTTTGAGTCTCTTTTGTCTTAAAGACCCACTTACATCCGATAGCTTTTGCACCATCAGGCAACTTGACAAGATCCCAGACTCTATTAGATGCCATAGAATTCATCTCATCTATCATAGCATTATGCCACAAATCAGATTCTTTGCAACTCATGGCTTGTGAAAATGTTTCAGGATTATTTTCGGCTCCAACATTATAGTCAGCCTCTTGTAGATACACAACATAATCACTAGGGATTGCTGATTTCCTTTCTCTAGTTGATCTTCTTAATGTTGTATCATCTTCCTGCTGAGGTGCAGGTTGTACAACTGGTTGTTCAACAATTTCAGGTATTTGTTGAACAATTGGATCAACTGGATTATCAACAGTTTGTGGATTTTCAATGGTTGGTTGTTCAACACCCAATTGAACTTGAGGGGTATTATGAACGATAACCAACTTGTCACTTGAAATGGAAGTTTGTGCATCACAATAATCCTTCTAAAAAATGAAGTTTTGAGATTGATTACTCCCACTAATCAAGTCATTTTCAAGAAATTTTGCATTTCTTGATTCCACAATCCTAGTGTTGTGAGATGGACAATAAAATCTGTAACCTTTGGATTTTTCAGCATATCCAATGAAATGCCCACTTATAGTCCTTGGGTCCAGTTTCTTTTCTTGTGGGTTATAAACTCTCACTTCAGACGGGCATCCCCAAACGATTATATGCCGCAAACTCGGTTTCCAACCTTTCCATAATTCAAAAGGAGTTTTTGGCACAGCCTTAGTTGGAACCCAGTTTAATATATACACAGCCGTTTTAAGAGCTTCAGTCCACAAGGATTTGGGAAGCTTAGAACTACTAAGCATACTCCGCACCATGTCCATTAATGTTCTATTTCTTCTTTCGGCTACACCATTTTGGTCTGGAGACCCAGGCATGGTGTATTGGGCAACTATCCCATGCTCTTGAAGAAATTTCGCAAATGGACCAAGCGCTTGTCCATCCTCAGTGTATCTACCATAGTATTCTCCACCTCTATCTGATCTCACGATCTTAATCTGCTTTCCGCATTGTTTCTCCACTTCTACTTTGAACACTTTAAAAGCATCCAATGCTTCATTTTTATTATGAAGCAAGTAGAGATACATGAATCGTGAATAATCATCTATAAAGGAGATGAAGTATTTCTGACCATACGAGTCCATATCTGGACTACAAATGTCTGTATGTATGATTTCTAATATGTCTAAACTCCTCTTGGCACCTTTCTTTGACTTGTTAGTCTGCTTTCCCTTTATGCAGTCTACACAAGTGTCAAAATCAGTGTAGTCTAGAGTACTAAGTACTCCATCATTCACCAATCTTTTAATCCTTTCAATGGATATATGGCATAATCTACGGTGCCACAACATAGAGGATTCCTCATTCATAACACATCTTTTAACACCACTATGAACATGCAACACATTTTGAAAAACATCATTTTGCAATTTAATTTGATAAAGCCCATCAACAATTGTACCAGTTCCAATAAGTTCAGATTTAAAATATAATTTTAAAGAAATATCCATACTAAACGAATAACCCAAAGGTGTAAGTCTTGCAACTGAAATCAAATTCCTAAAAAAACTTGGTACATAAAATGTTCTTTCCAAATTTAAAGCAAAACCAGAACTTAAAATTAATTGGCATGTTCCCACTGCTTCCACAAGTGATGACATCTTGTTCCTTGAATAGATGTACTGCTCACTTCCCACCGGCTTCCTTTTGTTTAGAAAGCCCTGCAAGGTGTTTGCAACATGGATTGTAGAACAAGAATCAATCCACCAAGTGTTATGACAAACATCAACCAAATTAGATTCATAACAAACAAATGAGATTGGGGTACCTTTCTTCTCAAGCCAAGCTTTATATTTGACACAATCCTTCTTCATATGCCCTTTCTTTTTACAGAAAAAGCATTTGAATTCCTTTTTTATGTCAATCTGAGCAGGTATCTTACCTTTTCCATTTTGTTTGGCTTGCCACTTGTTCTTTCCTTGTGTTACCATATGTGCACTTTCTCCCATTTCCATAGTCAACCTTCCTTCCTCTTGTACACACATGGTCAGAAGTTCATTAATTGACCACTTATCCTTATGTGTGTTGTAAGAGATTTTAAAAGGTCCATACTGAGGTGGAAGAGAATTCAGTATGAAATGCACAAGGAAAGAATCAGACATCTCAACCTCAAGAGACTTTAATTGAGCCGCAATGTCCCTCATCTGCATGATGTGCTCACGCACACCTCTTACATTGGTGAGCTTCATTGACGATAACTTGGCCATTAGGGTGTTGGCAAGGGCCTTATCTGAAGACTCAAATTGTTCATCAATAGCCTTCAGTAAATCTTTGACATTGTTACACTCCTTAATTGAACCACGGATGCTAGCATTAATTTTTGTCTTTATAAACATCATGCTGAGGCGATTAGATCGCTCCCAATGTTCATGAAGAGCAATTTCAGCCGAAGTGCTAGCATCAGTAAGAGCAGGCGGTTCATTTTTCCGTATAGCATAATCAATGTCCATGCACCCCAAATGAAGAAGAATTCTTTCTTTCTATATCTTATAGTTATCGCCATTCAAATCAGGAATATGACATTTTATCTCAGAGATACTCACAGGTTGTATAACTGCATAAAATAATAAAACATGCTTATTTCACAAAATTGAGGCAAATAAACAAACCATGCTTTACCAATGTAAAAACATGCATAAATATTTCAAATTTATGAACCATGTAACAAATAAAAACTGCCTGTGGGCTAAGTTAATATTTAAATATTCATAAGTATTCTTTATGAAGAAACTAACAAATTATATTCCTTTCTTAATTCCTGTGGGTAAATTAAGAAAATAACTTGTCATTTCATCTCTAATTAATCATAAAAATATAATAAAAATTTCTGTGGGATAAGATTTACTATATTTAATATGAATAATCACAATGAATGTCATTTTTCTATATATGTGGTCAAAAACACTTTTCACAACATAATGTGTAATTTAATATAATTAAAGATGCTGTGGCTAATCTTTAACTAATTAAATTTACACTAACCACATGACATTTCTTTCATATTAGTATTGCAAGAATGTCTTTAGTCTACTGGATATTACAAAATAGGTAACATAATAGACAGATTCATGTAACAAAAAGAAAAACAGATTCCGATAACATTGTACTCCATAAAAAAAAATTCTTTCTGTCAATTTTGATTTTGGCCACACTTGCAAAAGTTACATGAAACCTTAACTCTATCTCGTACAGACGAGAAGAAAACCAAATTCACAGTCAGTTCTTTCCTTTATACAAGTTAAAGAAACCAAATTTTAACTCGATTAAAACTGACAAAAATTATAATTTTAAAATCCCATTTTTTTTATCTTATTAATAGAGAAAAAACAAGAAAGAAAAACCAATCAAGACAGAGGATAAATTGCTCTGATACCAACTGTTAGACTTTCTTTAAATTGTATGAACAAATTCACACAGAAAAATCTAACATCTTTATTTAGAAAAACTTGATGCGAAAAATTAAGAATTGAAGATCATACCTCCAGCCATTGAAAAACAGCTTTCCTTTTGCTTGGATACTTCTAGTCTCTCACAAAAACTTTAGAAAATTTTTAGATGGTGTCAAAAAAATTTTTACATCTGTTGAGACTAGGGACCCAAGTGGCTATTTATAGTAGTCCTGCCATCAAGGACTCTTTTTCAAAACCAAAAACTGACGTGACGTGATGAGATCATAGGAAAATATATGGGCCATTTATCAGATAATGGATGGGTAACTACTTATTCTATAAGTTCTTGAATAAAACTACTTATAGAATAAGTAGTTTATTTTATTCAAGATTCCAAATTGAATAAAACTCTACAGTTTCCACTTTCCATAACAAGCAATATTGCATTAAAGCTGCATTGGTTAAATAAGTATGATTACGTATAAGTTGAATAATCTCCATTTTCTCATCCAACATTCCATAATTAGGTGAAAACAAGTCTTCTATTACGTATATAAAGATAAGTTTAAACAGGTAACTATATATATGTATATATAGGACAAATGGCATCTCTGATCTTAGTGTAAGTGTGAGTTTATATACATAACAATAAAGTGTGGGCATGAAACAATTAGGGACTTATGGTGAAGATTTAGTATCTACCAAATTTTATGGTTGAAAAGGGAGTTCAGTTCGACATTTAGCTCCAAATTTTATTGTGTAAAAAGATCCAGGATCCATTAAAATCTTGTCAACAAAATTTGTGAGAAAGTAAACAAAATTTTTATTCGTGTAGGTAGGTTGCTTCAGTAATATTTATTTATTAGGTATTTAGGCTGCTTTAAGACCAAAACAGTAGGAATAAACAAAACGTATGAAATAAAAATTGCTTCTCACGATGGGCTGCAGCTGGCCCACTTGATTGGTCGAAAGGCCAATTCCTAGTACTAAGTAGCAACTCTACCATCATAGATAATAATACTGACAAGCCAGCCATAATCGACCAAGACAATGGCAGCCATTGTCCATGGGCTTCAGATCAGAGTCATCGCCCTATATTTGGGAGAAAGTGAAATGAAAATGAAGAACCCTTCTCTCTTTTTCTTGTGCATGCCTATGTGAGTGTGTATATATTAAAAATGGGTACACGAGTCTGAATCACCAAACACTCAAAATTGTATGGTGGGAGCAAAAAACAAAGACGCAACTGAGAAATTTTCTTAGCCTCTGCTTGTGAACCTGCAAGTGTGTGTCCACATCTCAAAACCTGAAGAAACAAACAATTCCATCACAACCACAATCTCTCTCTCTGTTTCTATCTCTGTTTCTTTGTGTGAAATCCACTCTCTACCAGAGTTGTTGGTCATTCATTTGTCTTTAAAAGTGCCCAACCCAACCACTTCCTTGTGGCTCTCAAATCCTACCCAACGATTCATTTCACGTTTTTCTTTTATTCCCCATATAGATTCTCTTCATCACTCTCGCATACCAATTAGAAACCCATTAGAAAAGGTCTCACCAAACACACCCCTCGAAGAACAGAAAGAGAAAATACTTTTGGGGGCTTTTGTTGGGAATGTTGTGCACTTTCTGGTGATACTTTGCTCTCCATCTCTTTTTTGATTCATTGATGAACTCTACAGATGCATTTTTCGATCTGATGATTGGATTTTCTGCTTTTCTTTCATCAGATTTGATCACTTCACTTGGGACTTAACTCTCTCTCGAATTCAGTTTCCTTTCATTGTGTTCCGTTTTTAAGGTAAGATTTCTAGTTCTTGTCGGATTTGTGGAATCTTAATGTAACAGGCATTTGGTTTTCTGGGACCTTCATATGTTGCTTACAGTCAAGTTCTGCTTTTATAAGTCTATTGTGTCTGAATTGCATCTATTTGTCCTAATCTTTCTTCCTTTTTCAGTTCCCATTTTTAGGGAACTGTCCCTTGTTTGTATCTTTGATTGAATTGTGTTATTTCATCGTTTAGTATACACACCACTGCACCACATCAGTCCTAAAATGGTGTAAAAGCTTAAGCTTTGCACCTGTAGCAGAAGCCTTTGAGATCCAAAGTTACTATATTTATGGTTTCTTTGGTTACTCTGCTTCAAAGGATGTACTTTGCGAGGATGTATTACTTGATTCGATCAGAACTTTGATGAAGACGAAACCAATAGCTTATAACTTGCTCTGTTGACTTTTGTTTTACCCATAAATGTGGCTTGTGCATAGTTTTCTTGCATAAGCTTCCTTTCATGTTTTCATTGGTTTCTAAATGTGACAAGATAAGTTTTTTTCCTCTTAAATTATCGTTTTTGCATGTAAGAGTTTGAGATATTTCAATGCTTTGTTTATGTTTATAACTAAACAGTTTGGAATTGGATAGGATATTGGTTTTAAGAATTTGATGGTTGAGACTTGAGAGTTCTTAGTTATTGGTTTCTTGACTCCTGCTTACTATACCAGAGCTTCGTTACAACTTTTATTATTTTATAATATCTGCATTCAAAATTGGCTTCTACCTTGTACCATATTCTTTCTCATGTTAAAAGCTTATGACATTTTGAGGTTTAATCATTTGCTTGTGGTTAATCACGCTGCCTTCGTTTTCTTCTGGCAGTTTGCATGTGTAATCTTGGTTGCTTATGAGTAGCTATTGTCAAATCTTTAGCTTAAATGAGTCAATTCCTCTGTTACACAGGCCAAAGCAATTTTTGCATCAAGTTTAAAGGACATATACTCATTTTGAAGATGGAAAATGAGTTTGATTAGGTGCATTCTCCCCCCTATAGACATAAAAGATTTTGGTATTAGAGATATCTTGGTGGATCTAGCTCTTGTATTACTTAGAATGATGCTCTGCCAGAGCTGATCCAGTTCTACTCGTTCTCTAGGACAAAAAGGTGTGGGGAGTAGTGGAAGGATGGGTTGGTGAGTGAATATTCTATCGATATATGTCAGACATGGTGTCCTTTGTTTCAAAAAGCCTGCATATGGTCCTTAGGATAAGCTATTTTAATTACAGATAATGTTCCATTTACGACTCTATACCCCCTTAATTATTCCTCCAAAGCCCATCTTGTCAAAATGTATAATTCTAGGGGTGATTATAGAAGGCAACCCTCCTTGTTTGGTAATATTATAAATGAAGCATTTCAGCAAAGATAAATCAATAACAAAAACAGTTTTATTGAAAATTATCACTCTTGATGTCTTGTGTGGCAAATTTGAAGTTCATCTTGAGTTTCTTTTCCGTGGGGTTTAATTCAACAATCAGGGGAAATCCACCTTAGGTAACTCACCATTCAGTGTATTTGATGGTACTTCAGTAAATTAATTGTTTTACTGCATGTTTCATTTCTGCAGATGGCAGATGTAGCTAAGGATCTAACATCTGGAACTGTTGGAGGAGCAGCACAGTTGATAGTTGGACACCCTTTCGATACCATCAAGGTTAAGCTTCAAAGCCAGCCTGCACCACTCCCTGGGCAACCACCCAAGTATGCTGGTGCTATGGATGCTGTCAAGCAAACTATTGCTGCTGAAGGTCCAGGGGGTTTGTATAAGGGCATGGGGGCTCCGCTTGCCACTGTGGCCGCCTTCAATGCCGTCCTCTTTACAGTGAGAGGGCAAATGGAGGCATTAGTGAGATCAGAACCTGGTGCTCCCCTCACGGTTAGCCAACAGGTTGTTTGTGGGGCTGGCGCTGGAGTTGCTGTTTCATTCTTGGCTTGTCCCACTGAGTTGATCAAATGCAGGTCGGCATTGTGGTTTTTCCCATCCTATTTTCCTCCCGGTTTATAGTTATAATATCTTATGGTACTTTTTTATATTACATTTTCAAGTATATTTCTTCTTTATCAAGTCTTCACAACCTGGATTTATGGAGTGCTGATGAGTTTTTCTAATTATTTTTCAACTTGTCATTTAAATGAGTAAATAAAACCTTCAAACCTCCTATTTACTTCTTCGGTATTCTGGCTAAAGCAGATTGCAAGCCCAAAGTGCATTGGCAGATTCTGGCTCAGCTGCTGTGGCAGTGAAGTATGGAGGGCCAATGGACGTAGCCAGGCATGTTCTCAGGTCAGAGGGTGGTGTAAGGGGTCTCTTCAAGGGCTTGGTTCCCACATTGGCACGCGAAGTTCCCGGAAATGCTGCTATGTTTGGTGTCTATGAAGCAGTGAAACAGTACATGGCGGGAGGTCCAGACACTTCTAAATTAGGAAGAGGGTCCCTGATCGTGGCTGGAGGCCTTGCTGGCGCTTCCTTCTGGGGCTCTGTCTACCCAACCGATGTTGTCAAGAGTGTGATCCAAGTGGATGATTACAAAAATCCCAAATACACTGGCACCATGAATGCCTTTAGGAGGATCTTAGCTTCAGAAGGGGTGAAAGGCCTGTACAAAGGTTTCGGCCCTGCCATGGCCCGAAGTGTCCCTGCAAATGCGGCATGCTTCTTGGCATATGAAGTGACAAGGTCTAGTTTGGGCTGAATCAATTCCTGTTTGCACCCAGATTCCCTGAATATGGTCAAAACTCAAAAGTTGGTCATCCTTATCATATTGCTTTAATCGAAGTCATTTTCTTTGTCATTGAATTAAGCTGTTCGAACGAAGGTTAGGCAATATGATTACAGAGTACCCATTTCTTCAAGAATCAAGATTGCTGTAACTTCCATTCCATTGACTGGAAGAAACATTCTTTGATCGAATTGCCGACTTTTTCAATTTACATTATTTTCTGGAGGAGATTTTGCAGATAATTTCCTCGCATAAATGTATAACTGGGCCCGGAGCCCAAACAAGGGCGCTATTAAATAAAACTCTCAATACACTAAGCCCAAAGCAAGAAGTTGGACCGAGTTTCATTTTGGGCACAGAGGAATCCACCGAAATAAGCTCACGGAGCATTCATTCTCCATTGATCTTCTGCCACGTAATAATAACGAACTAGCGCATGACTAGCGAGGCAGGCTCAATAGGCTGACAAGAAAGGAGGGAATATGTAACCGTTTCCGAACTCGATAGCGCTACATTACAACTTACATTAAAAACACCAACAACACTTTAATTCAATGATCTCAACTCTGATCTGAACCCAAAAACCCCAAACTAAAAGAAATGGAGAATGGAAGGAGACCTCACTCCTCAATGCCTCTTGTTTCCAGGTTGGATCATTTGGATTTCATTGTGAGTTTCTCCCTCTGATCCCTCTACCACAGCATACAAAAGTTAATTGGTTGGCTTTGAAAAATTTATGCTTTGGGTTTCTCTCTTTTTGCTTTCTTTTTTTCACACAGATGAAGTACTTAGAAGGAAAGCGAAGCTTGCAGAAAGGAATGGAAAAAGAATGCATGCCATTAGATTTGGCAATGAGGGAAGCTTACTTCAAAGGCTCCTTATTGGATAGGGTGACTTCTCTTGAACATAGACTTTTCCAGGTAAAAAAAAAAAAAAGTTGTAGTATAATGGTTTTCTCTATTTCGTGAAAATATACCAAAAGGAGACTATAAAAGTGTTGCGGGCTAAAATAACTTGATAAATATTCGATGTCGTTTCTAGCTTTCAAAGATGATTTTCGTCATGCATGTCATAGCGCTTGGTAAGTCATTCTAAAATTGCGGCTTAATCTTCATATGGATTTGGTTTTGGTTTTTCATAGAGTTTGGATAATTTGGATACCCTTTTTATATGATGCAATATAGATTTTGTTTACGAATCAATGATCAACATGAGCTAAGCTTGACCCCACTCAATACCTTAAGAAGGCTCCCGTTGGCTCCTGAAAGCAACTTAAGGTCAAGTTAATTAATTTGTAAGAAAGATTCATTCAAGTCAATCCAGGTCCTCACTGAGCCTGCCTTTAACTGTTCTCTTCATATCATAGTTAAAATAGTCACTCATCAATCATCATATATTTACTTAAACACCGTGGCAACATCTCAATCTCCAATCGACGCAAATTGCAGCATTCTGAACTATTATTCTCTTTCCATGAACATGTACCAAATTTCGACTCCTTAGAATAAACTAGGTATCTGAAGGCAATGTTATGATTATTTTTTTCCTTTATTGACTGCAATGAATAATTACAGCCACTAAGATGACAATATTGGTTATTTATTCTTCTTGCTTTAGCTATGCTTGGAGTTAGAATCAAGTAGCACAGCGAGCACTTCAACATCAACATCTGGTTGTGCATCTTCCAGCCTAGGATCCAGAGGTCAACCCATAACTCGCTCATTGCCAACTTTCAGCAACTCAAATCAAGCTCACAAACAGGCAGTGGCATCTCACCAAGTCCTGTTTACCAGGTCTGAAATTCAGGTAATTTAGTATCCTGAATATTCCTCCTCGCACCGACAAAGACCAAAATAAAACTATTCTTTACTAATCATTGTTGAGCAACCTCATTTGTTTCACCTCACTTAATTATTTTCAGTGAATTTCTCTCATCTTCCTTATTCCATCGACTAAGAAATTTCACGAAAATACAATTTTTTTATGTGCATTATTATCTTTAACTACTCTGTATCGTGGTAAACTAGGTAGTAATGATGCCAATTGCGATTTGACTCACATTTGATTTGTGTCAACATATTTGGATTAATACAACCATGAACTTGTATAAAAAATTATCATTTTGGCCCTTCAATTTTTATTTTGGAATTTTTTGCCTTTAAACTTTTATTTTGTGCACAATATAGCCTTAGTGCTGACGTGGAGTAATAAGAAAATTTCACATGTCATATGAAAATTTCACGTGTCAATATACGATTAGGTCACATTAGCATCAAGGGTTATATTGTACACAAAATAAAAGGTTGAAGCCAAAAATTCTAAAATAAAAGTTAGAGCACCAAAACGACAGTTTTGTACAAATTCGAGTATATTTTGTGTATTAAACCCTTCTTGGATGTATTAACTTTGTTTGGCCAAAAAACAAACTTTTGTTTAATTTGGCCAAAGTGAGCTATCTTCAAATAATCTAAATCAGGTATCTCCACAAGGAGTTTGGCATATCCAAACAGATCTCAGATCATCTGATGATTTGAGAACCCTTTTGTTTAGGTTAAGTGGACAGTCTGGACCTAATAATTGGAACAAAAGATAATGCATCTATATGTACAATCAACCATTAATAAATTCTTGTATTTGACTTCTTTATTTCATTTTAATGTTGATGGGACTTACTGCATGCGTTGTTGATTTTTGGTATGCCATGATCTGCTTTATTCGTGAAGTGGCAATTCTTTGTGAACAGGAAGAATCTGAAGCAATGCTACTGAAGAAGAAAGATTCAAATCCTCTCAAGTCGCAAGCCGGGAACAAAAGGAGCAGCAAGAAAGAAAAAACAAGCAAAAGTGGGAAGAGGGTATCTTCCAAGTGGTCACATTGGAAAATATTGGGTTGCTAATTTTAACCCGCTGCCTAAGCCTTTTCCTCCAACTTAAGTTTAATTTAATTTAGCACTTCTTCGAACTGAGTTTTTCTTTGTAATGACAGATTTGGAAATGCCAATTTCAATTCTCCAATTAAGTGGTTCTGTCACTTGTTAAGATCTTGTAGGTATAGTTCTCTTTCGGCTGCCGGTAATAAACACATAGTAAGAGGCCGAACTCGTAATTATCTTGAAATGGGTTTTCATTGAAGTCTAAGGCAAGGCTTCAGTCATGGGAAATTGGACCTTCCCTGTTTTAGAAGTCAAATGGCAACATACATCACCAGCAGACAGCTACTTCAATCTCAAGATTCAACGAGTCGAAGTTTCTGATAAACAATTGAAATTATTGATTCCCATCCACCAATATTCAATAGAGAAATCATCTAGGCGAGGCAACTGGCTTGATCGTTAATAAACTTAAGTCCAAGCCTCAAAGCCTACCCACTGTTTATTTTATTTTATCTTTTAGGGGGATGATCGAGGCGAAATGGAGTCAACTAATTAATTGTTAGAACTTGACCTGAGAATTGAGATGAGGATAAAACCAAACCAAAATAGGAAGGCCTAAATTATTCGTTGTTTTTTTTTTTTGACCAAAAAAATTATTCCTTGATTTTTTTTCAACTTAGGATATCTCAAGTCTTTAAGTTAAGATTAATCACTTTTGAATCATATTAATCTATTATGAAAGTAAAACTTTTTTAATAATAATTTTTTTATTTATAAGACTTAAATTTAAAATTTTATTTTAAAAAATAAATATCAAATCACTTAAACCAAACAATTATTAACTTAAATTATTCATTATTGCTTAGCTACTTTTTGGGGGAAATATAAAGATAAACAATTGGAAGGATGGAATGAGAATAGCAATGAGGCAGAATTTAGACAGAAATGGGAAATTGAACATCATGTCTCGTCAATGAGACTATTTAAGGCCATAATAACCACTTGCGCAATTTGCACCAATCTCTGGCAAATTCATTTTACGTGGTCCTTGGAAAGTTATGGCCAAGAATATTGGGCAAGTGGTTTGGCTCAAGTGATTTGATACTTATTTTTTTTAAATAAGATTTTTTAGTTTAAGTCTTGTGAATGAAAAAAATCATTGTTGGACAAATTTTATTCATATAATAGATCAATCCTACTAGAAAGGAATTAATCTTGAACCAAAAATTTAGAAATAACCTTAGTTAAACAAAAAAAAAATATTGGACAACTCTTTTCATAAAACAAAATAATTAAGGGGGAAGGGAATAAGAAGTCATGGAAGAAAAGGCTTGTTCCAGCTTAAGCAGGTCTCGGGTTCGAGACCTTGTATACGGAGCTACCCTCGTTGGGAGACTCACCTACTATATCCAGGTACGCGACGCGGGTCAAATCCGGATTAATCAGAATGAAGCTCTGGATACTATGTGGGAAATTGAAAAAAAAAATGGAAGAAAAGGCTGGCGGGATGCTTCATGTCCCTATGCAACGAAAATTTTTATATACTTAGTACTAATTATATTAATTAATTGAAATTATCGTTTTGTTGAGGAAGTTTTGCTATTATTGTAATGGAGTCGATGGAGAGGATGAATTAGAATATTTGGAATATGATTTGGGATTTGGGGAACAGCTCAACTAATTGAGTTCTGGGTTTAAGTTGAGTTATAATGGATATTTCCATATTACAAAAGGAATTGTTGTTTTCTTAGAGCTTGCTTAGCTGGATTAGCCGTCGAATGATGTGGACGCCCCTTTTCTCTTTTCTATACATCACTTATTCTCTTTTTCGTTAATCTCTCTCTCTTATTCTAATTATTGCAACTAATAGTGTTTATTACCAGATACATAGGATGGTACACAAATTATATACAAGTACTCCTTATATCATTTCAAAACCAAACCAAAACCCACCAATTAAAAATGATTTTGGAATCATGATCATCTCTGTAATTCCCTGGAAATTCCAATATACAGCATTAGATTAACGTGAATAGGCGGAAGTTCGGGAGAGAAGATTTTGGTGTGTCGTTAAATTTGTTAGATTAATACAAATAACTCAAATTAACCAGAATTAATGGATACTACTAATAACAATTTTTTTTTTTTGGTTTGTCTTCCCTGTCTCTGTGGAAATTGGAAATGAGAATGATCAGAGAAACCGCCCGGACTTAAATTCATCGAAAGGCGATTTTGTTTATGTCATTTGAAGTGAGTTTGGAACGAAAATTAAAGGATACCATTTGTAGAAACAGCCAACATGAAATGAAAAATTTGTCCCTTTTTCTTAAAAATATTAGCAGTAAAATTAACAACAGTGGATATCTGTCATGTAGTCCATGGCGGCTGGCTTTCCCTCCCATTCGAATCGGCCATTCCCATTCCCATTCCCCATGTTAGTGTGCTCTTACCTTTGCTGTTGGTGCAATGCGGTTTCTCCTCACTCCTCATCATCTCATCCTTTTTTTTTTTTTGGTCAGAATCATCTCATCCTTTTCATCATCAAAGTCTCTATCTACATAACGCACACACCCATTTAAACCAATTTATTTATTACTAATACTACAAAATTTTAAAATACGAACTTTGTTTGAGTAAAAGAAAAAGATGGGAGTGCCTTCAATTTCATACCTTCGCCTTCATTGAAACTTGAAATGGTTGACTTTTAAATAACGCAGTTGAAAATCTTAAATATGGAGTATTTATTTAAGGAAATTAACAGTAAATTTAAAGTTAAGTGCACTGTGCATTCCTTATAACAGTAAATTATAAGGAATAAATTTAATTTATTTGCAATTATTCGTAATTCTCATTTTTGTTACTTGAATATTGATTAACTTCCTTTATTTAAAAAGAATAATAATAATGGAAAAAAAAAAAAAGGTGAAAACCACATGGACTCTGAGCTCTAGTTTTGCAAAGTGTTAAAAGGTCTGGTTGATCTGTCGAGCAACCAACATCAAATCCTCTGAGCCCAAACGCACCTGTCAACTTTCACCTGCTTGCCACACCATTCAACTCTTCAACCCCCTCATTTTTCCCTTTTTAAATATAAAATTTTATTTACAAAATATTAACTTCTCATTTCCCATTCTACCCTCCACCATTCCCCATAATCCCTCTCCCTTATAAGCCCCCAATAAACCCCTTCCCTTATCCTCCTTCCTCTTCTCCTTTTCGCCTCCTCCATGGCAGACCCAAACCCCGGGCCTTCCTCCTCAATGCCCGACCCACCACCCGACTCAGAACCCACCGCCCACCATCTCACCATCCCCACCGGATTGACCCACGACGAGTTCTACGAGTTAATCTCTTCCATCACTCAGTTCCACACCTACTCAGTGGGTCCGGGCCAGTGTTCTTCCTTATTAGCCCAACGTATCAACGCCCCACAGGATGTCGTTTGGTCCGTTGTCCGTCGCTTCGACAAGCCCCAGACTTACAAACACTTCATCAAGAGCTGCGCCGTGCAAGAAGGTTTCGAAATGGTCGTGGGCTGCACGCGTGACGTCAACGTGATCTCCGGCTTACCGGCTGCCACCAGCACCGAAAGACTCGATATCTTAGACGATGAACGAAAGGTCACCGGTTTTAGTATTATTGGCGGGGAGCATCGGTTAAGCAATTACCGGTCGGTGACCACAGTGCATGGTTTCGAGCGCGAGGGCAGGATCTGGACCATCGTTTTGGAATCTTACGTTGTTGATGCTCCCGAAGGGAATACGGAGGAAGACACGCGGCTCTTTGCTGATACTGTCGTCAAGTTGAACTTGCAGAAGCTGGCGTCCGTCACCGAAGGCTTAGCGCGTGATGGTGACGGTAATAAGTCACAGGTGATGTGAAAAGAAAAGGAAAAAACAAAAAAAAAAAAGAAGAGGGAGAAATTTATCGAGAAGGAAAAAATGTCACTTCTGTAGTTTCTCTCCATTTCTTTTCTTTCCTTTGTTCGGTTATGTGATTGTGTTTTATTTACTTATTTTTTCTAATTTTCATGTTTTTGGGTCTATTTTTCCACTTTTGGGTTAACTCTGTGAAATTACCAGAATATCTTCTCTGTCAATAGATTTGACTGGGATGTGGTTGTGGATTGTGGATACATATGGTAAGGGCGTTTGAGTCAATGCATTTGTACAGAAATGTTTTGAGTTTGAACAATACTAATGCATTCTGTTTTTTCAATTTTTTTGAAATATAATTAGCATTAAATGTAGCGTAAAGTGGGATTAAAGAAGGCAATTGCCGATTGATTGGCTATCTCTGCTTTGAGGAGCAAATTTTTTTTCCTTCCTTTTTTTTTTAAAAACTTTTGTTAGTAATACTAATTCAATAATATTCCATGAATTAAGACAAAGCCTGTCTTGTTATATGCGTCAGCTCCCTCCATGCTCCATCCAATATTATTTTCGTCGAATATGTGCCTTTGACTTTTCCCATCCCAAATCTCAAGCATCTAATTTTGGTGATCGTATCTATGTACTGTCCTAAACATAAATATGATAGATACGGTAAGTCGATAATGTCTAAAATGCTAGATCGTATCTTTTTCGTTTTTTTTCTCTCTGATAATGAAGAAGTTGGTGCGCTGTTTAAACCTATAAGTGTCTAAAATCTGTGCAAGTTCTGTTAGCAGAAAGCTATATGTTTTCTTTCCATTCGTTCTTGTCCATTTTACTCCTTGGCTTGGCTAAGTAAGAAAATGTGGTGAGATTGAGATGAGAGCCTCCCATACTATTTTCATATAAACAGGGCAGAAGCGATCAGATACTCTACCCTTGATCAATCCAACAAAGGGCAATTGAGGGGTAATAGCCTATCTCGTCCAATGGACATTGGCCATTGGCGATGGTCCCCCGTCTTGGAAGAGGGGAGCAATGAACCGCCAGTCGCGTCAGGTGGGACTGCGTTTTTCCACATCAAGAATCTACAGAGAAAGTGAAAGAGTAGTACAACAGTTAGGTTCGGTAAAGTATGGTGGAATTTTTTGGGAGCCTTAAAAAATTCGGGGAAAAGGGTCGTTTCTGGTAAGTTCATGCAGCCCCATATGGCCCTATTCTATTTTAAGCTAAGGTTAAAAAAAAGAAAAAAAGAGTGTGTTTATAGTTTTGTTTTTGCCAAAGGCCAAAAGGTCTTCAGTCTTGAGTCATCACTACTTCTACTCCCCCTTTTATTTTCTACCATCATTGACGCAACAATTATTTCTGCAAATGATATGGGCCGTCCGATCAGAAGCAATCACAGTCCATTATTAACAAGAGCCACTATCAATGCCATGATTTTGATGTCTCATTGTCATTGGGTGGGGTTTCTCCTGGCATACGTATAAATATCTCTCTCTCTCTCTCTCTCTCTCATATGCTTATGGTATAGTTTAATTTTTAGTTTATGCGGCCGGCTACCTCTTACATTATTGGATTGTAGCTTAAAAGATCATCGTTTTATTATACTATTGTTTGGGCCATGACCATTTAAGCAAAAACTGTCATGGTCTCCATTTGCTTGCTGAGTTTTCGGACTCAGAGATTGGATGGGATTTATCATTAAGAAAACATGTTAGGTACAATATTGGAATACTAGCGAATTATAGAAATATATGGGAGGATGGGATTCAGCCACGTTGGTATTCTCGATGCAGATATCAGATGGTTGATCAACATCAATGCATTCAAGACCAGAGCTCGATATGAATGGAATACAAGCGAGATCGATCAGGTAGTAGCTACTTAGGTTGACTCTGATCTGAACATTAATGGAGTTTGAGTTTAACTGACAGAGGTGCACACATGGCTAGCCATATATGTCTGAAACGAGTGTTTGTCTTTCCTAATGGCGGCACCTAAAATTAACCTAATCTTGTTCAACAAGGAAGCAATGTGTGTGTATGACCTTATGTTTACTAGTTTGCCTTTCCCTTTTAATAAGCTCTCTGATGACTTTAAAGGTTGTGTCTCTATCGGTGGGTCATGATGGGCGATAAATAAGGGTTTGTTATTAACTTAATATAAATGCCCACATTAATTTTGTTTGTTTAGTTAATTAGTTCAAATATACTTGGAATTAACACGCCGATGTCAATGATTTCTGGTTTACATGTTCTTGTTTTCTTTCTGCGTATTGGTGGGGTAAATAAGTGCTTTAATTTTCTCTGGACTTGAGGGATTTGAGTTGAAAACAAGCCTGCAGGCTGCAGCTGCTACATTTCAACAATGCTGTGAATTAATTTATCTTATTGTAAGACCACAAAAATCAACACCAATCGTATTCCAGTTATTTGGAGATTCTTAGAGTGCCTATGAGATTAATGTGCCTATAGCTATCTGATTAGTAAATAGTAATAAAAATGGAATCACAAAAAGAGAGAAAGAAAAAGAAAAAGAAAACCCTAAAATTTAAATATTAGTAAAAGAATGCAGTGTCTTTATCCTTGGGCGGATTGGATAAAATCAGAACTAGTGGGGCCGAGAGGGTGCGGTCGGTGTGCTTGAATAGTACTGATCGACGATTATTTTCCCAAATGGATCGAGGAAGAAAAACATTTGGAGGCCAAGAAAACAGTTGAAATCATATGGAATAATATTGTGAAAGGTCAAAACCCCTTCTTTGTATATGGTTCTGAATATCCAATTTTCATGGGAGGAATGTGATTGATCTAACAAAACGAATGAAATGGTATGTTTCGTTGATGGTCTCTTAGAACTTTTAGATAATGATGATCACAAAACTTGGTGGAAACTTGTTTTGATAATAATCTGATACTAAAAACCACGTGAAAGGAGCAATATCGATCGGTCCCTGCCATAAAATCCTATTCCACCTCCCCCAATTTGACAAACAAAGTCCATAGGAAAGCGACTTGCCTCTTTTTGGTAGGCGAAAGGCCAATTTACTGAGTGATGCAAGTGGCCAACTTGTTCGCTAACTATTAATATTATATATATATATATATATTAATTAAAGAAAGCAAGATTTTGTGTTTTACAATGAAAGAGAGAGAAAAAGAGAGAATAGAAGCTCTACACTAAAAGTAAAAGGGCAGGGCAGCCTTGGAGAGAGAAACAAGGAAAGAAAATGTTTGGTGGTTTTTCAAAGAATCTTTGCCCTCGTTTTTGAGCTATTTGATTCATGTATTTTTTCTCTTTGGCTAATAATAATTGGTTCTTTTCTTTCGTGAGAACAAGTGATGGCCACAACTTTCAAGTAAAGGCCTTTAGGTCCAATGAAGAAAAGAGAGAGGAGAGAGGGCGTGTGCAGATTTTACTTAAACATTATAGGCCGCAAAGATTCTAACACCTTGCCCCCCACCTTCATGGATTTTTTGATTTGATGGCTGCCACATTTTCAGCCCTCACTTGGATCTCCCTTAATTAAACTCAATTTTTCACTTAATCCGTTTTTTTCTTAATTAATACTTTTTTTGTCTCTATTTGATTGTCTTTTTGCTTATCGAAATTTTAATCATTATTTATAATAAAATTATAAAGTTGTAAATATTTTGAAGATAAAATTTGAAAAGTATAAATCTCAAACTTTTCAAAATATAATTTTTAAAAAATTAATCATATATTTTTTTATAATTAATAGTCAAATTTATAATAAGTTGACTAAAAATAGATAATTAAATAGAGATAGAGAAAATACTAATTAATAATGTATTAATACAAATTTAATCTGTACTCAAAAGCTTATTGCTCAAAGAAAAGGAATCTCTATTCTTCCCAGATGACAAAATTAATTAATTTTTGTCATATCATTGCCGGCGTTTACTTACCTCTAAATTTCATAAAAGGGCATAATTGTAAATCAATTTCTCTATCATTCTGTTTTTCTTTGTTTTTTCTGCTGTTGAAGAGCGAAAAAATGAACATTTTATTATTGGTAGAAAAGTGGGCAAAGATCCCATCATTTTATTTTTGTTATTCGTATTTCTTTAACCCGATTGGTCTTCTTCTTTTGTTTTTCTCTTTTCGGTAAGTGGACTGCTCAATATTTTTGTTTCTTTTTTCCGTATGGGACCCGATGGTTCCAACTATACCTTAATTAAAGACTATAGTATTTACATAAATAAATATTAAATACTTATTATTTTCTTTTCAAAATTATATTTATATTAATATTCTTGTTACTAATAAATAAATTATAAAGTCAAGAAATATTTCCTCCCTTCTTCCAGAATATCTATTTTCAATGGTTCTATTTTTTTTTTTTTTGGGTCCTCTTGGGTCCGAGTTTAAGTGCATTGGATCATTGGCTGTATGCCCTCGGCCTTGACCCCACTGTCGGAGGTTCGGATCGATTCCTCAAATCACTTAAAGCCCAATTGTCACTATGGGCTTGAATCATTTTGCTTCGTTGTGCAGTCGGGAAGAGTACAATTTATATAGCATTCCCCTGCAATTGCTTTCTAAACTCTTACCCTCCATTTTTCAATTTGAAATATTGTTGTTCTTCAAATTTTATCAAATAATTGGAATTGCCACATATGGTAGAGGAAAAGGAAAAATGTTTTAACTGGATCTGTATTGGGTTTTTAGAATTCAGAGTCGTTTGTTGAATGAAGAATATATTCCTTCAATTCTAAAATAAGTATCGTTTTTTAAGATTTTTTTTGCTCTACAATAAATCTCGTTTTAAAAATCTTATACTTCATTAATTGTTTTTTTCTAATTTTAACCATATTATTTCAACTAACTGCATTGAATGAAATTTATTTATAAGAGAGAGAGAAAGAGAAAGAGAAAATATGCTTTAATATGAGTCAATAATTTCAATATAAGAGTAAATTTGATATAAAAAGAAATTTATTTATAGATTTTAGAATTTCTTAATCTATGTGTAAAGTTAAAAAACGACACTTATTTTAAACCTCTCCCCCCCCCCCCCCCAATTTTACATGTAATGAGGTAATCCAATTGTCCTTCAGGAAAGTTTTCATAATTTCAATGCAGATTTTGTAAACAGTTTTATATTAATATTCAAGCTCTAGGTGAAACTTGCAGCAGCTGAGCTGAAAGGAAGAAAATGAAATGCAAATGCGGCAATTCTATCCTCTATGCTTCCCTTGTTAACAAGGAAAAAGAAACAGTTGACCTCCACAACTGACGGGTGAAAGTAGGAACCTGCTTCATTAATGGTAACTAATGGAAGTCCATTCCCTTTCCCCCACAGGGCAAGTTGGAAAACATCTAACAAATCTTTTTCGGTCTGAAAACAATCTACTCAGTCTCTGACTTGTACTAGTACTTAAATGAAGTGAGGACTAAGGACCAAAGATTTCTGGCTTTTTATGAAACCTGAATCACTTTGCTTTGGACTCAAAAGATTAATTAAAAGCTAGCAGTAGTTTGTTTCCATCCATTCTCTCACCACAGTTAAGCTCTAATACTTCGGAGGCGTTTGGTTCAGGATTATCTTACATAACCTCAGTAATGTGTACATTGAAATGTAGCATTACTTTGTTTGGTTTGTGGTAATCACCTTACTGAGGTAATGTAAGATTACTGACACGTCAGCTTTTGATGCACATTACCAGGAATCTCATAACCTCCAAATTCTTAGGTAATGTGAGATTACCAGGTTATGTTAAAATTTTTTCCTACTTTACCCTTGTATTTTGCCCTTTTGGATCCTAATAACCTTATGTAATTGATAAATTATAATTTTTTAAACATAATTTATTTTGATTAAGAAACATAATTAAACTTAGCTTATATAATTACTAAATTAATAATTATATGTTAGTTCGATTAAACTAAAAGCATAATTTCATTTTTGTTAAAAGCATAATTAAACTTAACTTATATAATCATTAACTTAATTATATAATATTTTACTAAGTTTATTACTTAAATAATTTTTATATTAGTCATGTTTAATTATCAAACTTAACAAAATTACAACAATTGTACAAAATATTGAACAAATAAAAAATAAGCTTAAGTATTGTATTGAGGGCATTATAGTAAACTATCCATTTTAACAGAACATATACCCTCCAACCAAACAGATTAATCTTATATTCCGGGAATCTCGACCAAACAAAAATTGTGCACATTCCGGGAATATGTACTAGATTATGTTATAACCTGGTAATCACATAACTCTGGTAATCTAAGATACCTTGAACCAAACGTCCCCTTTAGGCTTTGCAGACAGATAACCTTTTCAATATATCTCTAACAATCCAATCATGGCCAAACATCTAAGATTCTCTTTGGTAGAGCGGTGAGATTAGTGTCAGTGAGATTAAAATAGTGAAATTAGTTCTTATAGTGATGAGATTAAAATCAATTGTGAAAAAATATGTATTTGATAGAATAATGGCGCCGGTGAGATTAAAACGGAAAATGACCAAAATGATATCAATTAATAAAAAAATTGCCTTTTAAACAAAAAAAAAACAATTGAAGGTTTTTGGGGGAAAATCACCAGCGGTGGCTCAATTGGTGGTCTAAGCACCAATGAGATTTTCATGCCCCCAGCACGTTTGGAATCTGCCATGTAGGCAAACTCCAACGTGCTGGCCAACTACTTAAGCCTCCAGGGGAGGCATTTCAGTGCATTCGGCCCTCAATCACACTGAAACGCCCTCCCAAAGGGAACCTAAGCAAGTTCTAGAAAGTTATTCTTCAAATCAAACAGAATTGCTTTTCTCCATCGGCAACATATGTACATATCCGACAAATTTTAGGTCTTAATCAAAACTGTACCATTCAAGCAACTTGTATGCCGTTAAACCTCTATCTGAATACCTACAAACTACAAAGCGCATTTTCACTGGGTATTTTGGTTGACCGTTGACGTTAAAATAGTGCCTCAAAATCGATAGATTCTCTCTCTTTTGGTTTGTATATTTCTTCTTTGAACGTCTGAACGTTTACCTTTGACTAGTATTTTTCAACTTAAAAAGATGCACACGTACCAAGGAGCAAGGACATTAAATTGTTTCAAGGATTTATGCAATGGGAAAACTCTACAAATTCAAATTATAATATCAGAAAAGAGAAGGAATTTTTTTTTATTAAAAAGGAGCTTTAATTAAAGCTAAAGGATACTCGGAGGAAAATAGAGAGTTATGCCTGATTATTACACCACATGTTTTCCATGAATATCATCAATTTCTCAAATTCCATGGTCTACAACTCACTCGTTCTCCGTTTCATCATTTTAATATTCTGTGCATTCAACGTAATATTGTGGTGAGACCAAAAAAAAAAAAAAGGTAATATTGTGGAGTTCATCTATGAATGCCAATATAGAAGTGTAAATTGCTTCATTTTGGATACGTGAAAAAGTAAATAACAAAGAATTGCTTAAATACTAACATAGGTTGGATCAAGTGATAAATTATCCCCGTTAAAAGACTCATCTACCACATCCAGATGCGCGACGCGGATCAAATCCGAATTATTCAGAGATCCGAATTATTCAGAGCGAAGCTCTAGATACTAAGTGAAAACAAAAAAAAAAAGAATTGCTTGAATAGTATTTTATTTCCACGTGCTACCCAATTGAAGAAGAATTAAACTAAAACTAATTAGGATTTGATCCACAACATGACAATTACACAAGAATTTTTCAACTAGATTCCCTACCTATAAAATTTTTATGCCTGTAGTCCTACCTCCTTACAAGTTACAGCTCTTTCATGTTACATGGCCTGTAAAGATGTCCAACTAAGTTGTCAGATCCCGCTAATTCCTAAGTAAAAACTTGTCCAAGAAAACAAAAAGCATTGCAGGTGTTACAAATCCTATTCCCAAACAACTTGTGAAATGGGTATCAACATGACAAAAGACAAAAGAAAATGGAACTTATGAAGACCCTTACACCAGTGTACATTATATTTTCACAATTGAAACTTTCATCGGAAGGAGATGACCCTGCATGAAGAATGTCCCACTTCGTCAACAACCAAGGAACCGATGAGAAGATCAATGTAATATCTTGGACTATTGATCCCTCCATCTTGGGCTTGGGAAGGCAAAAAACCCAGAAGGTGACAATGGATACATAAGACCGGGGGAAGGTGGAGGCTGAGGCCCTGGACCTAGAATCCCCGACTGACCCATGGGCGAAAACGCAAAATTTGGTGTCATCGGAGGAAATTGAACCCCCGGTGAAAGTAAGGGGTAAGGCGAGTGGGGCGACAACAAATTCATGTAACCAGTAGGTGATGGCAAAAGAAACTGTGAAGTTGGAGATGGTAGAAGGGCAGGGCCATTCATCCGCGGTGATGGAAGATTCGGCATTGGTGGAACAGGACCATTTATCCGTGGAGGGGGGAGATTAGGCATCAGTGGTACAGGACCATTTACTCCTCTTGGGGAAGGGAGAGCTGGCAATGGTGGATTAGGAAGTAAACCAGAAGATGGTGGCGGAGCCTGAGGTTGACCCGGTACCGGCGGGTGAAGTTGAGGTTGCACTTGGTTTCCAACTGGACTTGGATCTATAAGAGAAGTCTGAAGGTACCGCATATAGGCTGAGATGGGAGATTCAGCTGTATTTGCCCAAACAGCATCTCCAGGTACCATAGGTTGCAGCATTGTAGGTGATGGTTGTCCATATTGACCAGGTCTAACCAAATTATTATTATAAGGAGCTGGAGGGGGAACTGGAGACGGTGCATGAGCAAGGGCCGGGCCTGCTACCGGCATCGGGACTGGAGGTGGAATATGGGGCCGATTGATTGGTGTTAATGGTGGAGGCCTAATTTTCTGCAACCTCATACTTTGGGGTTTGGGTGGATTCTGCGGGGGTCTGGGCGATGGATCTTGGGAAGGTGAACCAGTGAGCTGCTGAACAATGTTCCTGAAATCATTCTTGCTTATATTGTAAACCTGTGGCTGAGGCTGCTGCCTAGCTGCATTATTAGCAAAATTAGGTTGATGCATCGGGCTCTTCTTTATGTTCTTCCCAATCTTGTTAACACCTAGATGATCATTAAGCCGGTTCTTTGAATTATCCATGTCAAAAAACTAAACTGCGAAGTTGAATCACAACAAACTAAACCCAATTTTTCCAAACACCCACAAGGTCAAACCATTCAGAACCTTAAACAGAATATCCCCAACTTCAAACTCCAAGCCCAAGCAGCAGCTAGCAATCTTTCACAAAATCAATCTAAAACTTCATATCAGCTGAAAAGAACCTTATCTCGAACCGTGTTGATTCTCTATAGATATATTCACAAAGGTGCAGTAATTCAAAAGCCTCCAGCTTTGCAACTCCCAAGTTCAAACAATTACGATTCTTCACCAAATATTCGCAACAGAACTCAATCTCCACGGAAAACAACAAAACCAAACCCTATACCCGGTATTCAACAAGAAAAAGAGAAACTTTCTCTTCCAACAGAAAAACCCTAAAATCTAAATTCTTCGAATTTGTTACTCAGAATTGCCTCAAAAACCAAACTTTAGCTTCCTGCATCATGAAGGCCAAAAACACAAAAAATTTCCACTCAAAAAGCAAATCCTAGATAAAGGAGACCTCAATAAAGATCAAACATTTATAAAATGGTTAGCTTCAATTTCCAAAGAAAATACCAACAAAACAAAAATAGTTTTTTTTTTTAAGTAAAAAAATTAAGGAAAGAGATGATGAAAAGATTACCAGGTCAGACTCTGAGTACCCTTGAAGATCTTCTTCCTCTTTCTAGAATGAGAGAGAAAAATAAATCAAATTGGAAATCAAAGGAAAAAGGGAAGGGAAAGTAAACCCTAGCGCTAGCGGAGGAGGTGCTGGAGACTAACGTGCGCGGTGGGTCAATGTGGAAATGAAACCATTCATCTTCATTTTTTGACAAATTTTTTTCTCCTTTGATTTTTTGGAGTGGGGTGGGGAGTGGGTCCAAATATTAGCGACGATGAAGTGACGTGTAAAATAAATAAATGGAAGAATAATTAAATTGGCGTTCCGTTGGAGGCTTGGTAGAGGTGAGTATTTGGTTGGTTCGGTCGAAAAGATCGAAAAACTGAATAAATCGAATTTATTATAAAAATCGACCGAAAACTGATCAATTAATTATATAAATCGAAAAATCGAAAATCTAACTTGATCAGTCGGTTTTTTCAGTTTTAAGATAATTTTATATTTTTCAATATTTTCCCAAAAAAAACATCATATTTAACTTGAAAAATCTATTGTTATTTAATAACAATGATAACAATAAACAAAATATATTATAAATATATACAAATTAAAATATTATCTAATATCATTTAATTTTATAAACAAAATATTATTATCATTTAACATTATTATTTAAAATTATTATAAATAATATTCTTATAAAATATTATTTAATATCATCTTTCCAATGCAATATTTGAAAAATCTAAACATATAAAAATAATAATAAGAATAAGTAAGATTTAAAAAATAATAAAAGAATTATTATTTTTTTAATATTGTAATATATTATTGGTTTTTCGGTCGGTTTGATTCTATATTTTTATAAACCGAAAACCGACCGATTAAACCGAACTAACTGACTTTTTCAACCGACTAAAACAGAAAACCAAATAAACCAAACCGTTCAAACCAAATTCAATCAATTCTGTCGGTCGGTCTAATTGGAGCTTAGAGGGAGTTGAAATTCTCTTGATAATTGATTGATAATTGATATCAATATCAAATAATCACATTTGGTTATCTTTATTTAGGAAATTTTATATTACTTTGATAATTTTATATTATTACATGAATATGAAAATTAGTTATCGAAGTAAGAATTCAATTATCAAATATTTCTTGGATATTTTAAATTATAAAAGTCATTTGACTTTTCTATCCTTAATGTCCTCACCAAATCAAATTTTTGAACAATAATATTCATTTATCTTTGTATTATTTATAAAATTCTATATAATAGATAAAAGTTTAAGCATATTTTCATCCCTTTGTAGTTGTATTACATAAAAAAATATATTATTTAGGAATAATTAATTTTTTTAATTTTTAATTTTTTAATTTATTTTAATGGAAATTATTTTGTGTTAATATCGATAAATGTATTAAATTATAATAAAATACTGGAATCCAAACCCGAGCTTCACCTCAGGTTTCTGGAAATTTTTAATATTAACAATTATTAATTTTAAAATATTAAATATTAAATATTATTTTGAATTTAAGAAAGGGGAAATTTTAAATGATATTTTAAAATTCTTTATAATTAATTTTTAGGAAGTGTAACTATAAATATTAATTAATATTAATTTTTAAAAGAGTAGGCGATTTTAATATTAAATTTTTTAGAATTTTTAAGATTATAAACATTTAACATTTGTTTTATAAAAACGTTTTTTTTAAAAAAAAAAAAATGATCAAAATGAGAATAACAAATAGAAAAATATTCTTGAAGTAAATTATAAAAATTTTAATCATTAGTATATGTAGTCAAATCTTATTAATCATTGATATCTTATTTTATATAATTAATTATCAATTCAAAGTAAAAATATATTACTTAATTTTTTATGAGATATGAAAATATATTATTCAATTAAATAGTAAGTTTTGTGTTTTTTTAATGCTAAAATGAAATCTTTGTTATTAATATTTTATATTTGAAGGGTGAATAATGTAGACAAATTAAAATTTTTCACAAAATAAATAAAGGAGGAATGATTTTTTTTTCTTTTTCCTTTTTCTATAAAAAATAATAAAGTATGAAGGATTTGTTGTTTATTTTTTTATTGTCTATAAGAGTTTTTTTTTGAAGTAATTTGTAATTTTTTTTATTTAAGGTCCTTAATTTTTTTCTTTGGTCACGTCTTAATTTTTTTAAATAAATATTTTGAAATTTTTAAAATAATTATTTGGAAAGACAAATAAGATAAAGGAGGAAGTTTTTTTTTTCTATAAAAAATAATAAAGTATGAAGGAATTGTTGTTTTTTTTTTTGTCTATAGGAGTTTTGTTTTTTTTTAAATAATGTATAAGTTTTTAAAAAATTTAAAGGTCCTTAATTTTTTTGGGTCAAGTCTTAATTTTTTAAATAAATATTTTGGTAATTTTTAAAATCATTAATTAAAAAGACAAATAAATACAATTACCTTCAAAATAAGAGAATAACTATAAGGTTATTTAAAAAATTTTACATATAAGCATTTAACTGAACATCAAAAGGCAAAAAGAGACATTAAACTTAAAACTGCTTGAATTGGGGTAGATTTATACATGTAATTTTATAAGGGATTTAGTTTAATATATATTAGATGAATTGCCCTCACAAACGCTACGAGTTTAAAAATTTGTAGATATATAAAAAAAATCAGTAAATAATATTAAAAATATATATATATATATATTTATATATTATTTTTGTTCTTTTTGTAACAAATGAAAGAACATATTTGACAAAGTCTTTTCATTTTTTACAAAAAGAAATCCCTTAAGCTTCTCTTATTTAATGAATGCTAGAGGTTACACATTCTAAATTTAATGATTTTTCATCTAACATTTACTATTTTATCTAACAAAATTAGAATACTTTTTTTAAAAATAAAAATAATAAATCAAATCCCACGTGGGACAATATATGAAGCCATTTGGAGATAATTGTTATAGATAGTTATAGATTATAGATATAGATATTTATATATATATATATATATAAACTATCATATAATCAAAACTAAAAAAATAGTAATTTAATAAAAAACCTCACTTTAAAATGTCTTATCTCTTTAAATCAAATAAAATCATTTAAAATTTTCATGTAACAACTAAATAGAAAATATATTAATAATCGATCATTTTATATTATCAATAATTAAGATGATAATAAAAAATTTTAAATAAAAATAAATTGGAGTATTTGTTTCTGGTAGTAGCCAGTACCGGGACGGGACTCGGGATAGTCAAAGTAAACGGAATTAGCGCCGATGTTTCTATTATCTTTCACTTTTTTTTTTTTTTTGAAGAACTTATCGTTACTTTTTAGTTACAGAAGACTACGGTTGCAGTGCTGTGGGTCCACTATTCACTGTACAATGATCTTTGCCACCTCAGCACTTTGACTCTTCTTCTCCTCATTATTTGTCATTTCGACCTTTTTATAGCCTCTTTATTTAATGATTTCACATGTGCATACATACATATATAAATTGATCATTTCATTAGTAGCAAAAAAAAAATGAATTGATCAATTCCATGAATAGGATTTTTTTTTTCCTAGAAGGTATGGATTTTTCCATAAAAAAACCCTAAAATTAAGAAATTTCGAGAGAAGTATAGACAATGATATTTATCCAAAATTATTTTGGGTTATAATTTATCCAACATTTTGATTTTATGGTTAAACTTAAACATGCAAGTTTAGGGTTCGTTTGACATTATTATTGTTTTTTGTTATCATTTTCATGTGTTAAAAATAAAATAGATAAAATCACATTTGACAGTAAGTTTATGTTTTTAAAAATTTTGAAAACAGACCCCTTGTTTTAAAAAAAATGAAAGCATAAATTTTTTGTTTTCATATATTTTTAAAACACTTTAATAACACAACTGAAATAATCACTTTTTAATGTCATAATCAACTCCTAAATAACATATGTTTAGGTTGTTTTTTTAAATTATTTTCATGAGAAAACAAACAAAAAAATTATATATCCAAATATGTTTTTATTTTTAAAAAATTGACATCACAATAAAAATAAAACAAAAATAAAATAAAAAAAATAAAAAACAGAAACGATACCAAACGATTCCTTAATTATTGGAATACCCGTGAAATTAGCAATTGATTGATTTTTCCCTTTTCTTCATTTCCTTTTCCTCAAATGTTGATGACACTCCATGTAAAGGCAGATGGCAGTAAACCTAGCCCTAGAGCAAAAGTTAGGCAAATGGCAAGATAAAATATAGCGTTTCCAACCTAAATAAGCAGCCTTCGCCCAAAACAAAAAAACTACATAAGCTGCCATCTTGTAGGGGCGAGAGGCTAAACATTAAAAACTACTACTACTACTTTCCAATTAATATATAGGAAACAGTTATAATAATAATCAGTTGGATAATTCAGGATATATATTAATTAATTGGAATAATATATGATGAATAGTCATTAAATTAAATTCGACAAAAATGATGCAAGTGGGTGGCTTAAGGCATCTATCTGATTAATATGGGTCTCGAGCATTAACGAGGCACACCACTTCTGAAAAAGTACTTCAGGATTATGTCAATTTTTAATATTGGTATTTTGCACTAACCACGAGCAAAAGAATATTCAAAATGCCTTTTCTATCCATTAATTTAGTATTTTATACTAGTATTTTTCTTTTATGTTCATGGATATAAGGATATTAACGGGCAGGCATTGTGTGGAGAGTGCATTCCTTGTCTCTAACCCCGTCCCTGCATTAGGGAAGAAATTTTTCCCATCCTCGACTTCCGTGGGGAATCTTCGCTCATTGAATTATTATAAATATTATATTTTTAGAAAATAGTATTTCATTAAATTATTAGATAAAAATTTAATAAATACAAAGATTACACCAAAATATACGTAACAAAATCAAGAATAATTTCTAAAAATTAACCAAATAAAATCCATAAAAATTTCTTAAGTCATAATTAAAATGACCAAACATAACATATATTATATTATATATATAACTAAATTATAGGAATATTATTTTACAAAAAATTATGAATAAACATAATATATATATATACACACAATTACATGATTTTCAGTCAATTTTTTTTTAAATTCTATAAATAAACACAATATAATATATATAATATTAATAGTATATATTTCAGGGATTTCTTTTGGATCAGTTCTGAAGTTCTAGAAGGTCAATTTAATGTGTATTTTATAAGCTTCGAGGTTTTTTCCTTTTTCCATCTTTTTCTTTTTTAAATCTGGAAAATGTTTTTCAATGTAATATGCTACTATTATACTCCTACATATACACGAGTATTAAAAGTCAAATTTTGCTTGGAATTTTCAGGGAGGAAAGTCAATGTACGTAAAGCGGCGTGATCATCATCTCATTGGTTGGAAACTTAAGCATGTAGTTTACGTATATAATATTACTACATATAACTAGAGGTGTCCATGGGTCGGGTTCGGGTCGAATTTGAGTAAAAAATTGTAAAAAATTTACTTTTTCAAGTCCGGCCATAAAATATTTATAAAAGCCCGAGACCCGTCTAAAAGTTCGTTTTTAATTTTTTTCATACATTAATTTTAAAAATTAAATTATATTAATTTATATTATAAATAAAAGTAAATCAATACATTTAAGAAATTATTATCTAAGACAATTTTTACAAAGTTAACAGAGTCTAAATACTAATAAGATTTGAAAATATCAATATCATATTAAAAAAAAAGAAAAACAACACATTAACAAATAAAATAAATATATAAAATATATTTATATTAAATCAATGGTAAAATGGGCCGGGCCGGGCCGGGCTCGGACTTTTAATCCTATGACTAAGCCCGGCCCATTTTCTAAACGGGCCTAAGAATTTTGTCCAAATCCGGCCCTTAAATTTAAAATTATTGTCCAAACCCTCTCAAATATCGAGTGGGCTTACGGGTTAGGGCGGGTAGCCCGGCCCTTGGACAGCTTTACACATAACTGAAAAAAAAATTAATCCACTTTATTAATTAAGTACTAGTAATATTTATGCATCGATTCACATCCAAACCAGAATATTTGATAAAATATCCAAAGTTTGTTGCACCATGTATATTAGTACTCCATTCCCTTTTTAATTATCACCTCCTAAAATTTTTATTTGTCTCTTCTTATCTGTTCATGTCTTAATATTAATTAGGTTTAAACCCTCATTGCAGGTCGGAATCGTTACAATTTAAGGGTAAAATTTCAAACAAATTAACAAAAGAAGTAACGAAATAACTACTATCAGATTTTATAATGCTTATGCAAAAATTAGATGATATAAGAATAAAACATGATATTGAAAGGAAAAAAAATAAATTGTCATTAAAATCTTTTAGAATAAACAAAAGTCTTTTAAGATATTATCATAATTTTTTTGTTTGTTATTCCTTCGGGTAATTATCTAAAGATATTAATTGTAAAAAAAATTTCTAAAATCATTTAATTCAACAAAATATTTTAAAAAAATCAAAATTGTCATTTGGAACTCTCTGAAGCCAGATTTTATAACCACTTTAAATGTATGTAAGATTATTAGTTTACAAAATTATTCTTCCAAATTCCTCTCTCTCTTGAATGAATATTTTTCTTAAATGCAATCAGAGTCCTCTACTTCTTGTTGGAATTAAAGCAGTAGAGAAAGTCAATAAAAGTCTCAGAGGAGGAGAGAGATAGTGATAAAAAGGGAGGAAGGGAGTATTGATTTATTATCAGTAGAAGTAATTAATAATACTAATAAAGAAAATCTTTGTGGGTATAATTTTCAGTTTATTAGAAGTTAAACAAAGGTGTTAACTAGCTACTTGTCGAGAAATTATTAGATAGGCCGGGTGTACCACGTCATCCATAGGCTCGACCAATTAAATTGTGACAATTTAAGGATTTTGATACATTTACTAAAATTCTATCACAATTATAGCCTAAATTTAAGGACTTACCCTTTAAATTCTCCTTCTTTGTAACGTGGGGCTAAACTTTTGTCAAATTAGTACCTTAATTTTAAGAAACTTTTTGAGTTGGTACAAATTTATTGATCGAATCTATGGATGATGTGATACACCCGACCCACCTAATAATTTCTCTTACTTGTCATTAATTTGAAGTGCATGAGAATTTTGATGACGGGTGATGGTGTTAAATGATAGAATTAGAAGAATACTTGGACTAAAAAAGTCGAAATATGGAGTAGATGAAGATCGATGGACTTAGGAATTTTGTGAGGTGACATATCTATAACCCCTATGCGTCAATATACATTTTTGACGGGGCATTCTATATTCTAAATTTTCTTAACATTTATTTTTTAACTACACCAAAAAAGTCAAACAGGGAAGAGAAGCCAAAAGAGCTTTGCCTAACTTATGGGAAACTCCAGATCACGTAAGTTTCTATTAATTAATTAATCTTTTCAATTCTCTATCACCCTTTCGCCCATTGTAATGGACTAATGGTAAAGCTTCTTTCCTGTTTTTGTGATTTTTTTTTTATGTGAGAAACAAGAAAAACTTATATTAAATAGAATAAGTCTGGGGCTAAACACCCTTACAATGATATCTGCAAGTAACAACAAACTAAGACCAGGAGAAGAATTTTCAAAAACAACAAAATTCTACTTAGAGAGTACAACCAATATTAGCAGTGATTTTCTTTATATTTTCAAAAGCTTATTAACAAAACTAATGGGCTGAGGTGGAACGTGGTCTAAAACCAAGTTTTCAAGGCTATTTTATACTTTGGGCCTGCTTTCTCCGGTTTCCAATTAAAAGGCTTAGGTTTGCTGCCGGAGAGCCCCAAAACAAAATATAATTTATAAGGGAAAAAAAAATGGGGTGAGAGAGGCTCGAACTCTCGACCTCAGGATAACTCAGCGAAGCTATGAGACCTACGCGCTAGCCAACTGCGCCACCACCCCTCTGACGATTTCGTCATAAACATAAATACTCCTCTACGCGCGACAGAGCAGACTCTGACGAAAAGCCATTTGGTTAATTTGGGTTATCAAATGTTTGACTGTGATTTCTCGTTAACATCGGCATCCTAAAATTGCTCTAAAAAGGCACCACTCTCTCCTTCCTTGGTTTTTCTTCTTCCTCTTTCTTCCCTAATCCGACAACCTCCCGCTTTCTTAGTTCTCCTCTGTCTGTCTTCCTCTCAAATTAATTCGCCGAAAAGACAAACAAGCAAAACAAAACAAAATCTGCATTCTAAAGGTACATATCTAATGCTTTATATTTTGTCTGTCTCTTTTATTTATCAGTCTTTTAATTGTTCATGTTTTGATGATAATGCTTCTCTCTTTTCTTATTGTAAAGGTCTTTCTTTTATGACCAAGAGATTGGTACTTTTAGATTCTGAGACACCCTCAAACAACGTTGAAGATTTTTGTTTAATCTTAAATGTTTGTAATGGGTTTGGCTTTTTTGCTTGTTTTGATTAGTGGGGTTAATGATTTCTGGTTCCTTTTAGACAGGCTTGATGTGAATTTACTTTAAAGTTTTCTTCTTCAAACAGTATTGATTAATCATTCATCAATTAATGCTTTTGACAAAGTGGTGATGTTACTCAAACATTAATGCCTTAATATATGATATCATTATGATATACTGTATTATCAATTAAATTGTGTAATTGAAACAAGACTCAAGCTTGGACGTTGTAGAAGTCAGATGGGGATTAAAAGAATCTGATCACTGTAGTATGATTTCCGTGGATTAATGTCCAGACTCTATATTGTTTTATGAGCTTTGACTAGCTGGTTCATCTCACAATTCGATTTCATTGCCTGAAGAAATCTTGGGTAGATTCTACATTTCATTGATAGCAACCTGTAAATTTAATTACATAAAACTTAAATTATGAGTTATGATACTAGGGGTACAGGTATACTCCCTTTGATTCTTGGACTTTGTTAGCTTCATTAGAGGGTTGTTAGCTCAGCTGGTAATGCAAAAAGTGATATGAATCAGGTTAACGGTTACAATATCCTAAAAGGTAGTTTCCTTTTTAATGTAGATAATGGAGAACGAGACAGATCAGGTTCTAAATGTTTTTAGGTGAAGCAAACTGTTTCATTTCGAGACAAAATTCAAGTATATTTGTTGTAGACATGCAAAGAAGTAAAAGCATTTGACACATGTTCTGCAAATTTTTATGAGAATCAAATCTGATTGGGAAGCAGTTGTAGAAATGATGTTCAGTTTTCAACTTTATGGAAAATAGTTGGTAGAATATAAATTGTTGCAGTTGCCTGCTTACTTTCTATAAATGTCCCTGGCACATTTGCCCAGAGAGATAGTAAGCAGAAGGCAGATATATATTTATATGACCCAGAGACATTGTTCTCATGGATGAATGTCCCCTTCATAAATATTGAGATTGAGTTTCAATATATGGGACATCATGGTTGTCTTCCCTTCCTTTTTCATGTCTTCACACCTATTTACCTGGAACTGCAAGTGTAAGTTTTGGCTAGAAGGTGATCGGAAGAAGGCAATCTCCAATATACCTTGTTTCCTGGGATCTCCGTTTCTAGTATTGTTGGAGCTTATGATGGACTCTACATGTTATAGAAGTGAAACTTACTAGGATTTTTGGCAATCTTTTTGTATCCTTTTTCCTCCTATCTCATTCATGATGTGCTTTGTTTTGTATGCAGCTTCCAGTATGATGGCTGTGAACTTAATTGACATAATGGTAGTTGGTACCTGAGTTAATATTGCCTGCAGCAGAAAATCTTCAATGGTAAGAAGTCTAAAAGAGTTTCCATCAGACAGAAACTTTATATGTATAATTTAAAACATCATCAACTAGTTTTTACTCCTGCAGATGTAACAATCGTGTGAAATGGAAGACAGCCTAAATATGAATCCAAGTGGAGCACAAGGTAGTTTTATAACTAATTCAAATGCTAAAATTTATAATGACATTATGACTCGCCGCCTAAAGAACAGAGAACGGCAGCGTAGATATAGGGCTCGGAAGCGACTTGAAGCAGATATGCAGAAGTCTAATGTTGTCCTAAACCAACCAACTATACCACAAGTGGAGTCGCAATTAAATGGGATCCTTAACAATGGGATGGCACGTGTTCATTGTAAACGGGATTGGAAAAAGGATGCAAGAAGGGCTCACATATGCAAGGGTCAAGAAGATGCACTTATAGCTTCTGCTCAGTCTACTCTCGTCAAAACTACCGAAAGTCAAACACCCGGCTTCCACTCTGGGATTAGAGCAGAGGGATCAGTGGGAAGAGAGAGCCATTCCGAAAATTCTCATCATCCGGGGAACTCTGAAACAAGTAAATCTAAGCTTGGTCGAAGAGACTGGAAAGCAGATGCAAGAAATAAGAAGAGTTAAGATGGTTGGAACCAAGCTGTAACAGGTACAAAATTGAATGCCGGACCGCACATGTCTGTGATTGTTGAAGATCCAGAACTTTTAATGACTGCAATAACTTATGGAATGGCAAGTCGGTTTGTTGCTGCATTTAGGAAGAGCTTTTATTGCCAGGTTTTATGAACTTTTACAACTTTTTCAATTTCAGGTGGCAGAATAGAGTATATATCCAGCATAAAGAACTATTTTGTTAACAAACTTTAATTTTGTGAATAGGAATGCTTTACAGAAGTGGAAGACCGTTGCAGACTACAGTAGGACTAGAGTTGTAACTTGTAATGGTCAAGAAGGATTGTAAGATGTGGTGAACATTAGATTTTTGCTCTCTTCCTGTATGATTTTGATAATAGGGAGTCCTTGCCTGCACCCTGGACAGCAAGTGCTAATATTAATGGATTCCTTGTTGGAAATTCTGTTTAATACACCTTTCTTTAGCCCTCTAAGCTTAGATCTTGGAAACTCAAAAAATTCATTCAACTAAAAGAAGTGGGCATTTAAATACTGGCCGTTTTCCAGTATAGCTTGGAATCATATTTAGTACACGTGAAAGACAAAGCAAAAAAATTTGTGAGAATGAAATTCATGGCGTAACTTTAAAATCAATCTTCCGTTGAATTTCAAATGAAGGCGATCACTTTCCCCGATCATCCGTGAGCCACATTTCGAGCTACATTTCTAACTCTTCTGATCATAAGCGGTCGAGGCCCATATCTCTGGACAGTCGTCCCATGGGCTTGAATTCGTTAACGGCAATGTCTCTATTAAGTATCCCTACTCATCAAATTTCAAACTTTACCCATTGTAGATAGGATGGTAATTAATCAGCTAGATTAATCAGAAAACTATATTATAGTAACTCTTATTAAACCTCATCAGAGGGGAAGAAGATCAAAATGCAGAATAATAGTCATTAGTGGGTCAAGAACTCAAGATACGATGATGTTTGGTCATCAATGAGTTGTAGCTTGACTCAAAAACATTATAGAAAACCAAATTTAGAGTTGGTTTACCTGTCTTTGCGGTAATCATTAAATCCTAATCTAGAAAAACAAAAAAAGGAAAACAATGATCCTAAATTAATACAAAAAGCTGTTTTAATTAACCACTTAAATCTTATCTGTATATTCCGATCTGTTATCTCTCTTTTCCTTTTTTCTTTCTTCTTTCATAACCTCCCAAAGCCATTAAAGCCCTCAATGGGAAACATCTCCTTTCAATCCCTGCTCCATTTCCTTTCCATTGTCTAGATATTCTCTGCTTGAGATCAAAGCAGCAAAGTTCAATTGTTTAAGCCATGAGTCTCAACTGCTTGACTTGCCAGGTCCTGCAAAGAACGGATTCAGACAATGAGAGGGGCTATGATAGAGAAAAAGAGCGCGACAAATTTTGTTGTGTAAAGGTTGATAGAAGCTGGTCAGGGAATTTGAACCCCGGCACTTATGAGCAAATCAGGAATGGTCCATCAAGGCCGGTTTCTACTGCAAATAAGATGTTAAAGAAGGGTCATCGCCGGCTTAACACGATTGATACAACCTTCAGAGCCGCCGTGGCGTTTGAAGCCGACGACGGTGAACCTAAGTTGGTCAGGAGCTGCGGAATGAGAAGGGATTGGAGCTTTGAGGATTTGAGAGGAACGAGGGACGGAAAGATGAGCAAAGAGATCAGAGTACGTTGATTAATTAATACGAAATACAGAAGACAATAAGAAGAAGCAAGGAGACCATGCATGGCTACAACTTCTTTTTTATTTTTTATTTTTTGGGGTTCTCTTTAATTAAGACAGTATTCTTTCATTCTTTGTTGATTGTTATGTATAGTTCTTCATAATTAAACCTCCCTCCCCCCATTTTTCTTTTCTTTATGTGAATTGGTTTTGCTCTAATTCAGTAATTTGTGGAAGAGGATGGATTCGTTTTTTGCAAGTTAATGTTAATTTGGTTTGATTTGCACATTTCATGTTCACAATCCCACTTTTCAATGGGGCATTTTCTTTACAAGTTTGAGACTACTCATCTCATTTTAAGTTAATAATTAACTTTAAATCTTATATCGTTTTCTATTAAGTTCCATTGACGATGGATACTAATAACTAAATTAAAAAGAAAATTTTTTTCTGCGTTCCATTTAAGCAATGTATTTATGTGCATACTTTTTTGTTTCGATTTCTTGGAGTGAAAGTAAAAAAAGAAAGAAGAAAAAGCTAATATTCAAATTCATCATGTCGGAATTCAAAACCAAGAATATCTGAACAAACCACAGGAATTCACTTTATATAATGTGTTTCATGTAGCCGAATGCCTAGAATATTCTTACAATGCTTATTTCGAATAGTATCTAAATCTACCGATAAACATTGGAATCCCATTTATTTTTATTCCAAAAGCAACAAAAAGAGAGCTCGTCCTCATACAAAGCATATCTGGCTTTTACTATGGGATCGGTTCTCTCTAAATTCAATTCTGTAAAGATATTCCATAAGGTTTCTCTGGATTTGAAGGACCAGAGATGGATAATAATCTTTCTACCACTGATCCTATATCAAAAGTAGTGATCGAACATTCGAACTTGAAAGCCTAATATATATTTTAGGGGTCTATATCAAATGTCAAATTATATTCATCTAATTTTCCTTCTCTCTCCATGTGTTCTTCCACCTGCAGTTAAGGCTGTTCAAGAGAACCGAAAAAACCTATAACCGAACCGAATCGACAATTATATTAAAGTTTTAGATTGTTTCATATGAAAACCGAATGAACCGAATGGAACCTAAATGAACCGAATGAGCTAAAATTTAAAAAAATATTTGATTTTATTGGCCTAAAATTAAAAGATCCAAAATTTTTATAATTTTATTTGGACTTTTGTAAAAAAAAAATTCAAAAATTAAATGAATTTCAACTACCTGAAAACCTGCAAAAATATCTGAATCAAACAGAACTGAAACGTTAGGATATTAAAATCTTAATATCTGAACCAAATCGAACTGAACCGTTTACATCCTTACGTACAGTAATAAAAATCCCTAACACTAACAAAACGCCGAGGAAAACTCGTAGCGGCTTGTATTTATTTATTTATTTACTATAAATTGAAAAGTATAACGTACGGAAGTGTGAAAGGTGATCCTTTAACTTAGGAACCAAATCAGGGGGATTGCTTAGCTTTGAAAATGCTTAAATCATAAATAAATTATTATTGCTCTGCCTTACTTCGCTTAGGGCTTCTTCCATTGCCAAGCCATGTGTTTTCATTTGTTTTTTCTTTTTCTTTTTTTTTTCTTGTTTTTTGGCCACAATGTGTTTTCATTTGTTGAGGTTCAGGATTTCCACTACAAACAGACAGACGATACTAATATACAAGGAGCCGACCAAACCAAATTTAATTAAATCATTTTATTTGATAGCACATGGCTTGATAATTCTTTCCTCTCTTTTCTTTCCTTCTCATTTTTGTCTTGTTTTTAAGTACTGTTACTATTTACTATTTATGAAATAAGAAAAATGGGGAGGAAGGGTTTTAAATTTGTTTGATTAAAATCAAATGAAGCACAAAATAAAAAGGAAAAACGTTTATATGAAATCACAAGCTGTTTGTCAGTATAAGTGTGAAAACAAAATTGTCAAATAAACACGAAGTTTGAACCAAATACTTGCACAAGCACAACTCATTTGTTTGGAATTTTTTTCCCTTTTTGTTTTGATCCATTATAAAACGTTACTACTATTTATTAATGTTAAAAATATTTGATTTTTTTAATATTTATGTTATAGTGTCATTTATTTTAAATTATATGTTGATTCTTCACAAATCATTCGACAATTGCGTTTCAAAATGCTACTTGAAATCAGAAATTTTGGTATCCTCTTTTTCTCATGTTTTCATGGCTATTATACCCTACCTGCACGGCTGCACCCAACCATGTGTTAAACATTCTTTGCGTACTACAGTATATTTGTAAAAATCACATCAACGTTTTTGTGACGGGAAAATATGAAAAAACCACCGGCCATTAATTTAGTGGTACAAATAACTAGCAAAGAAGTATAATCCCAACAAGTTTATCAAAAAAAAAAAAAGTATAACAAGTATAATGCCCCGTGCGTGAATTCT
The DNA here is from genome assembly GCA_030664755.1 of Microcos paniculata. NCBI lineage: Eukaryota > Viridiplantae > Streptophyta > Magnoliopsida > Malvales > Malvaceae > Microcos > Microcos paniculata. The sequence continues at coordinate 42,111,696 of CP131460.1, forward strand.
GGCAGCTTAGGGAGATTTTCTGAGCCTCTACTGGCTACTAGGGACAATACCTTGTAATCATTGATTGATTAGTAATAATAATTCCTCTTGATTTGGCACAAAAAAGGAAAAGTTTATCAAAGGCCCACACCATATCCGTATGGTGATGTGAAGCATAAACTTTCAATCTAATTGACCATTTTAGTAATTTTTATCCTGATTATTATACTTATTTCTGTGTAAAATTAACCTTAAAAAAATTTTAATTGTAACCTGATTATATTTCAATTCAGGTGTCCTGAATTGAAAATAATTTAATTGGCTATCAATTTGATGTCAGATGAAAATAAGTGACAACCAAACCAAGCCCCCTGAACCTGAATTATTATAAACCAACTGATGCCTCAGTTTTCGGTAGCTGAAAAACTACAGCTCCCAAATATTTTGGTTTGGGTTTGATGTATTTTTCAATTCAAGCTCCAACCTCCATAAAAATGTTATAAACTACCGCACCAAAAACAGCGAAAATGGAGTCATGAAGTAGATTCCATTCTCATTGTCTCCCAATTCAATGCCAAATTTTGGGCAAATCAGTAGGCAAATTAATTCCTCGTGCACGGCTGACTGCTACCTTAAATTCAGTGGGAAACTTAACAAGTTCAATACCAACTGTTTAAGCTGGAAAGCTGACGGATGTGGTTTCAGAAGAAATCACGCAACTTCTATTCTACTACCCAATCTTGATTCGGACGGAAATTGAGCCCTAGCCCTACACTTTATAAACTTGTATTCCATCTCATTTCCCTTTCCATCTATATTGGTTTTGCTTTCCTCTTTCTGCCAAGCTGACAGGCAGGCAGGCAGGCAGGCAACTACTAGTAGGTTGTAGTAATAAGTTATTGCGTGGAGAGAGAAAGAGAGAGCCTTTGAAAATGTCTGCATTTTTGTTCAGGAGTAAGTGAATGCGAACGTTAATGCATTCTGCTTGCTAATGCTTTGTTTGAATTAAGATTGCAGTTACTTCGAATCTAGAGTCCGCAGTCCACTCTGCCTACCTGGCCTTGGTCATGACGGCACTAAGAAAAATAAAATAAAATAAATCCATCTGGCTTCGGATATGGTCTCTGTATTTCTCAAGAACCCACTCCCACCCAATTGTATTTAATGAAAGAAAAAGGCAACCGATTACTAATTAACTTCGAGCCAAACCCTTTAAGCGCAGAAAGAAAGAAAAATGAAGGATCATTTATTTTCGTTTTTGGGTGGTAGAAAGAAGGATCATTATTCTGGCATCAGCTGTAGATTGTCACATGCATTCCTCAGAGGTAAAGTCGTGTACGATCTTTTCTGATCACGAAATGTCGGTGCATTTTGGGCATGAAGAAACTTGGTACAATCTGGTCAAAACGATAACTATTATCCAGAAATTGAAGTGAAAAATGTAGTAAGTAAAAAGTTTCAACATCCAAAAAGCTCTTACACCAAAAGGGTAGGAGGCTCGTCAACTCCCCAAGGAAAAGCAAGGAACATCACCACCAGAAACATCATAAGCATGTGGAAGGAAAAAACAGAAGAATGAAGTAAATCCCAAGCAAGAGTTCCAAATGTCACTTTGCTAAACACTACCTCAAAAGCTAATGTTAATGTCCGAAAATTTGCCTCAATGAAAAAGTGTAGCGCGTATGATTTATGTCCCAGCAAACCTTGCTAGTTGCTCCTCAAAGGATACTAATGTTTTACTTAACAAAGCTAGGCATACAGTCTACACAAAGGCAAGGAAACATAGTAACAAACCCAGAACTCCATTCAGGTTCAAATTTATAATAACAAACTATATACATTGAAGATACTACAAGATTTAACACAAAAAGGCTATTTTCAGTTGACTAGGAGCTCAACAATGTTAATCAGTCTAAAAATTTCATGGAAAATCAACAGAACCTGCCAACCAGTCAAGCTCCTCCTCCAGTTCTAGATCAACTCTTAAACTATTAATTAATACTAAACACTACCGAGAACAAAATAGAAGAATAATTTTACAGAGCTTGTGCCACCGGGAGCCTTAAAATAAATGTCCCAGAGCCCTGCAGCCATTTTAACAATGAAATCTGCGGTCCTATTTATCTCCGATCAAGCTCTATCCCAATTGCTTATACAGATCAAGCTCTGCTCAATGCTGTCTATCTTGCATCTCCAACTTTGGATATTAGGGCTATCCTGAGCTGGTCCTGCGTGTAAAACCGGCTCCCCATCTTTACAGTGGCTTGCTGGATCATCAGGTCATTCACTACCGACACACTGGCGTGATGCACATCAAGATCTAACTCCTTCAAGGCAGCCATTAACCTTGCCGCTGGATGGTTCTTTCTGTTGCATTGGATTCGAATCATTGCATCCCATCCAATGATCTTCACGTCAATTTCCAACTCTATCAATTTATCGCCAAGGTGGTTCGACATCTTGAGGTCTTGATCAGGTGGTGGTGGTGCAGAACGAGAATCTTTGTTTGCCAATTCTTTCTTCATCGCCTCTACTTGTTTCTGCATCTCTTCTTTCTGTGAATCTGCATTCTGTAGCTTTGTTCTAAGCTCGTTAATATATGAAATAGCATCACCGAGGAGTGATGCTTTATCCATCTTCGATACGTTAGGAACCACAGCACGCAGAGCGTAAAACCTCTGGTTGAGCTTCTCTCTTCTTTGACGCTCTGCTTCCACATGATTCAGAGGCTCTTCCCTTCCATTAGCCGGCTTTCTCCCTCGCTTCCGCGGCCTCTTTTCAGGTTCAACAACTCTGCTACTATCAGCATCCTTAACAACAGAAGCTTCAAGATCGGAGTGATCCGAGTCCCCAGCACCACCACTTGATTTCACTACCCCAGAAGAAGGCAAGATTACACCAGAAGTAAACGAAAGCATCCCCTCTTCATTACTGCCTCTGGAAGTAGGCGACCTCTTCTTCTTGTTTTCCTCCACCACAAACTGAGAATTTCCTGAAAACAAATTGCCGTTCGCACTCCTCTTACTCTCACCAAAATTCAATATTTCTCCGGATTCAGGCTTTAACAAATGAGAGGAAGAATTGCCGTTTCTAACACTGCTACTACCATCAAAACCATATTCAGAGAAATTCAAGCAAAAACTCTGCGCCGGCTGATGATTCTGCTGCGACTGATGACTCCCGACGTGAATCGAACTCGGAGCCTCAGTTAAACTACTGGAACTCGGATTGTCACAGTACGGGATTGACTTCTGAGTCTGCTGGCTCTGATTGCTAGTATTATTGTTGTTGCTGTTGTGATTGCTTTCCTTAAGTTCAATTCCATTATTGGGATCACTAATCCAAAGCGAGGAAGGGTCGTTTTCCCCTTGATCAGCAGTATTATTACTCATAGACCAAGAACCAGCTTCAATTCCATTATTGAAATTAAACAAAACCCGAACCTTATTCATCAGATCCGAGCTTTGCGTGATAAGTTCCGTTGACCCCAATTCAACAACGCCATTCGCCGACGGTATACAAACCATGGTTTGCAAGCCGAAAACCTGCCCTTGCTTCGCACGCTCGCACATCGAACTGGCCAACCGGTCCAGGCCAGCAACCCAAACCGGGCTCGAATTGAAAAAAGCCTGCCCTGGAAGGCCGCTGCCGTTGACGAAAGACTGCGTCATGGACACCAAAAAGAACCACTCTGTGTCGGTGACTTCTTCATCGACGGCATCGTCGGTGGTGGCAGTGGAGCCGGAAATCAAAGAGTTAAGCTCTCTGAGCACTTTTTTACGGTGCTCTTGTTCGGCAGCTGCAGACGCAGAAGCTTTCAACTTTCCTTTCCCTTTGTCTTCTTCGCCTTTGTAATACCCATCGCCCCAGCCGAGCACGGCCGTACCCGAATAATCGTAGGAAGACTGCCAAAAGATGGCGTAAGTCCAGCCCTCGCGGGCGCCTTCGATGAGGGCTTGGAGACGCTGCTGGAGAGTTTCTTGATTGAGGAGAGAAGCAGAGGGCTGAGATTGGGCGAGGGAGGGCCTAGAAGGGTCGGGTCCGGCAGCAGCTGCAGGCGTGGAAGTGGATGCAGAGGATTGCGGCGGTGGCCATAAAGCAGAAAGATCAGAGGTCATAAAAGCTTCCATAACCGATGCGTTATCGTCCGTCCAAAGATTCATCGTCGGCGTTAACCGATAATCCGTCATTCCATAAGATTTCGCCAGATTTTGTTATCTTTTTTATTTCCCCTAAAGAAATCGCTTTCTTTTTTTTTTAATTCCTTTTTGTGGTTTGGACGGAGGAAGAAGAGAGCGTGGGAAATGAGAATGGTGTGGCCGTGTGGGGGATTATTTGGGGTGCATTTAGGTGTGGTTTGGGATTTATTTGGAGTGAATTTGAGCTGATTTTTATCTTTAAAGAAAAGAGTTGGGTGGGGAAATAGAAGCATTAGAGAGTGGACAAAAAAGGAAAACGAAAGATGGCGGTTTCTATGAAGGGGCGGGGCCGCGGGGCGAAGCCGATTAAATCGGTTAAAAGCCGGCGTATGGAGCAGCTAATACGGTTTAGGTTAGCTACCCGAGGCAGCTTGTAGCCAATAGGGTTAAATTAGAGCACGTTGCAGCCTTCGGTTTGGTTTCCTTGGGATAGGAATAGAACTGAACTGGCTTGACTGTAGTTTGATGGTTGGAACTGGGAAGTGGGAAGTGGGCCAAGTGGCAAATGGCAATTTTGTGCAGCTAGTGGACTCGGGGTACTGTGTGACTCTACTACAGGACAACTTCAAATTTGTCAAAAATTCACGACTAATTCCTTCATTTTATTTATATTTATTCTTTTTTGCAACCACATTAATACACAAAGCTTAGCTTCCTCGACGCCGGTGATGAGTCACGCGTGTTCGTTGGTCATTTCGATAATAATTGGATTTCGGATCCCACATCGATAACAAATATGTATGTATTTTAAATTATATAAGATTTTACGTCTTAATAAAATTATCATAATTTTATTAAAAAGTTTGTTCTTTTCCCTTACTAAAATCATGTCATACATGCGTGTATTTGCTTTCCAAGTTATCTTAACTAAGTACTTTTTCTATTCTTCTAATTTTGCATTAAAATTAATTGCTCATTACTCATGCAATAATATCATTAATTAATTCATTTCTCTTCAAGTAAAACTAATAATAAAATTAAAAATTATATTTGGTTGTGGGTGAATTAATTTTCTCTCTGTTTATGGATCATTATTTGGTTTATTAAGAGAACGGATATTGCAGTGTATTTAGTAATGAAAGCTTAATTAGTTATGCTTTTGGGTGATTAAGATAGAAATCCCATATGAACCATTCTTTAGGGAGAGGATTTAAAAGATTGGGTTCCATAAGACAGAGAATTTACTTGTTTTGGCGAGTTTATTGGCTAGGATATTGGGAGTAAACAATATGTCACGATTTTTGATGGGTTTCCTTATTTGTAAAAACTATCTATTTAAATACTGAGAATGATATTGTGGAAGAATTTGTCAAAAAGCTTCAATTTTGCCCGGCTGAAATCAAATCTGTTGAGTTTTGACATCTTATTTCCGACAATTAAAACGCAAAAATAAAAGGAATTAATATTACATTACACACCTTATCATACAAATACATACACTATCCCCTTAAATTTGGTCAATCGACTTATGACTTGATTTGAGTGGCTGCTTCTAATTAACATCTAAATAGGCTTGAGTGTTTAGCCCAAATTCTTAACAGATTTAGTCGATCAGGATACATGGTTCAGTTTTCGGGAAAAAAAAATACAAGGTTCAATGCATGGGGAGAGATTCTATCCCAATGGCTCTAGATTTTGTGCTTCTATATTTTTTATAAAAAGATTGTACTTTTTTTTTTGAAAAGCGCTTCTTAAACTTTCAATACTTAACATTCTTGACAATTTTTATGATTTATTTTTTTTATTTATCAAGTTTTTATGAATATCATAAAAATTTAGCCTCTCATTTAATAAGGTTTAACCTCACATTAAAAAGTTATTATATTTATAGGGTATATTTTCTCTTATTGACAAATATAATGGTACTGTTTTAGAAAGAAAATTAAATAGGACATGTCAAGTCAGAAGGGTTATTGGAGGGATGGCTTTAGAATGATTATATAGCAAAACTCTTTTTTTTAATTAATACATGTTGGATTGAGTGAAATGAGTTCAATTTCTCTTAAATAAAATCTCATGTTTAAGTCTTATGAATACAAAAAATAGGCCCGAAAGAATTTTTCTCCTTTTTAGGATCTGACACAGTTCGAATATGATTAGTTGTAAATCGTTAAAATAGATATAGATATAAGTGGTTGTAACAAAAGATTGTTCTTTTAAAACCAATGATGTCAGCTTGTCACTTAGTCTTTAAAAAACCATTGCTAGTCTATATATGTATTTTAATTTTGCATATATTGATGTAATTACAACCAATTATGTAAAAATATATTGATTACTCAGTTTTTTTTTTGGTACATATATTGATTACTTTAGTAAAATTGATATGATCACATTACTATATTATAGTGGTGGCCATAATTTTCTTTCTAGAAGATTAACTTCTATATACTTATATATATTTTTGTTCCAGAGTAAATCCGTTTTCCTATTTATCTAATCTGGCATAAGATAGTTTACTTGGTTAGTTAGATGGTAATTTCCTTTTCCTTAAAAGGAAATTAATGTTGGGTAGAAATGACATTTTTGTTATCTCAATTGATAATTGGTAGTTTAAGTTATTGATTACTCCCTCTATTTTAAAATGAATGTCGTTTTTAACTTAGTATATAGATTAAGAAATCATAAAATTTAAAAATAAATTTTTTTTTATATAAAATTTAACCTTGTATTGAAATTATTGACTCTCATTTGAATACAACTTCATCACTTTTATAAACAAATTTCATTTAACATAATTATTAAAACTGACCCGAACAATTGGAGGAGAGCTCGTATCGATATAAAACTTTTAATTTTATACATGATGTAAAATGATCTAATCATCTTTAATTTTTATTTATTTTGCTTTGCATAAACATTCATAAAAGACGACAGGAATCAGCCACCTGTGTGGTCCAATCAAATTGAGGCGTTATTGTGAATATTCTAACAGCCTGTGATGCCCTCAAACTTTCTACGAACGCTTTAAGACCTGATTGATTTCATTTCATCGTATAATAATATTTGGCTTCTTCCACGAAAGAGCCGCCGATGTTCAAACCCCAAAATATCGGCGGCACTCTCCCAATTAATCGCTACTCGCCACTCCCAATATTTTGACTGCACTTCTTTTTCTCTAGTTTTCTTTTAAATTCGGATATTATCTACTACTACGTGATAATTGACGATAAGGACAAAAGAAATAAATACTCAAATAAAAAAAATGAAAATACCAATAAAGCAAGGGACGCGTTGGAGTCGAGAGAACAAATCGTGGCCCTTGATTGGGTCTTGCTTTGTTCTTTCTATTTTTTTTAAAAATAAAATAAAATATTCTGTTGATTCCCATTATCTCCGTATTTTTTAATTTATTATAAAGAAAAAAAAGATTAATTATCGAGGCACGTTTTGCTTGATGCTTTATGGTGAAATTAGCTTTTATAAATATTTTATGTTGGGTCACGTTTGGGAACCACTCTCGCATGTGAAAATGCCACAATCATCAGCCTAATATATTATTTTATTTCGTTGAAGCTTCTTTTGTGACGAATTTTCTTTGTTTGCCATTTTAACACTGCTTCTTTGATTAATTAAAAGTTTAACCCCACTTTATAGTGTTCTTTCCCCCTAAGCACAGATTTTCAACTATTAACAATTACATCCCAAATCTACAAAGATACTTCAACAATATTATTTCAAATGTTCAACCCAAAAAAATCAGCATAATCAGGTTATTCAATATGTAAAACGAATCTTTGTAGGGGATAGAAGTATGAAAAAAGACAAAAAGATTTAAAGCAAATACAAAAGAAAACGAGGGTAATTTTGTAAAATACTGAAATAAGGTGGGGAGAAAATAAATAATAAGTAAGTAAAGGGGGGAAAATTGCAGAATAAGTTGCAGTGAATTGTGATGAAAATTGAAAAGTCAAAGCCAATCATTCATGCCACTATACCTTCTGAAATGATGAAATTTGACAATAGCACTACAACTTCCAATGCTTTAAGCACCTTTTTCATGCCCTTACAATTACATGGCCCCTCAGCCCTCAATCCTCACTCAGTCCGTCAGTCGGGTTTACAGTGGCTGTTCAAGAAAATTGTAAGAATCGATAATCAAATCCAATTTATAATTTGATTACGATTCAAATTGTTCATATTAAAATTAAATTATTTAAATAAATTAAAATTAAAGAAAAAATTTGATTTTATTGATTTAAAATTAAATAATATAAAATTTTTATAATCTTATTTAGACTTTTATAAAAGATTAAAAATGTAAAATTGATTATTAACCCAAAATTGAATGATACAAGTTTTTATAATCTTATTTAGATTTTTGTAAATGAATAAAAATTTAAAATTGAATAAACTCTAACTACCCAACAATCCGTAAAAATATTCAATTCAAATCGAGTCGAAAGTGTTCGATTATTAAAACCTTATTATCTGAACCGAAATATTCGGATATTAAAATCTTATTATTCGAACCGAATCAAACCGTTTACACCCCAAATCTACATATTCTCAACACTCCCAAATTAACACTTGACCTCAATTCAAACCATTTAGTTTTACACGCTAATGACCTCTTATTAACTACCTTAATCAGTTAATTTGACTGTCAATAATTTTCTGTTACATGATTAACTCTTTTTTCCTTAGAACGATTTGCTATATATCAATATCAATAACAAAACAAGAAAGATTATAGTATACATCGTTTTCCTTTGGTCCACCTTTCTTGATTTATTTTCTATGAACCCTAAACCAAAATATTTGGCTAACTCTACGGTGGGCACATATATTGTTGTCTTTAGTTATTAAAAAATGTTGCCTTGTGGAAGACTACTACTAGAATCTTGTCCTCTGTCTTTGATGCCATTTTTCCTTGGTTGTGAATATATATTATAATGAATAAAATTGGATAATTATCAAGTGTTTGTCCTTTGAACCTCTCACCATAACATGCCCCATTATTATTTCTTTTTTTTTAATAAATATTCATGGTATAAGCATTAACTACAAAATGTGCAGCAAAGAAAATGTCAAAGGAATTTGTCTTGGAATGAAAAATGAACAACTTGAATATTATATAGATTATTAAATTACATTTTCTTTCATTTTTTTTTTGTAGTCAATGCTTTTTAAATGACAAAATGTACACTCTAAGGGGCCGTTTGGTTGGGGGTTATCTTAGATAACCCCGGTTATCTGGTCTTAGTTATTTTATATGCCCTTATTTAGTTTGAGATAAAGAGATAACCAAGGTTATCAGGTTATCTGATAACCTTCAAGTTCTTAGGTATTCTAAGATAACTTTGTTATCTTAAATTTTTTTCCTAGTTTACCCTCACTATTTTATTCCTTTTGACCACAATAACCCAATGTAATTGGTGAATTACAACATTCTTTTTAAGTATTTTTTTTAAGAAGCATATTATTAAACTTAACTTATATAATTATTAAACTATTTAAATATATTTTAACTAAAAAAACTATTTAAATATATGTTAGTTCACTTAAACTAGAAACATAATTTTTTTGTTATAAATAAATATAATTAAACTTAACTCATATAATCATTAAAATATTATTAATTATATAATTTGTGCATATGACTTACCCAATTAATTTTTTCACAAGACTCAAGTATAAAACATATATTTTTTTCCTTATGTAAATTAGGCATAATTTAATTTAATGAAACAAATAAATATTATTTTGTTAAGTTCAATGAATATAAACTTGTTTTGTTAGTCATATATAATTGTTGAAATAAAAAGACTTGAAAAATATAGGATACATAGTATAAAAAAGAAATAAGCTACAAGTTTTTAAGTAAAGACATAATAGTAAAATATCAATTTTGACAAAAAAACATAACCCCCAACCAAACAGATTAATCTAACATTGACAAATGTTGAACCAAACATAATTTGGTAATCTTTCAGGTCATATGTATAGATTATCTTCGATGGAGCTAATCACATAACTAAGGTTATCTCAAATTACCTGAACCAAACGCCCCCTAAAGGTATTAATGTTGGTCCCATCAATATTTTAACCCTTCTCAATTCCGCACCTCCAATATTTGGTTATTCATATTCATGCCCTCCGGATTGAATCTTGTTTTGGAGGTTTTTTTTTTTTTTTCTTTTTTCAATTTTCCTTTTTCTCCCTTTAACTTCAAAAAAGTAAGGATGGAGCCTACAGGTTGGTGAAAGGTTTCTTACCATTCGCCCACTTGCACACAGTAACCCCACACATCACAAAGGAAAACAAAACAACAAGGAAAGAGAAAGGAAAACATTTATAAGCAACATGAATATTATATACCATATCCGATTAAATATACAAAAAAGGAGTGTATATATATATATATATGTATGTATAGAGAAGGGAACTACTTACATCTAGTATAAGACTTTTAGTGTTATACTCTTTTTATAACTTGACGTATAATTAATATTTTAACAATTTGATCGTTGAATGAAAAGATATATTCGAATATATTATGTACATAAAATTTTAAGTCAATATAATTTTTTATGATATCTATCTAGACTTTAATATTTTTGGATATTTTTGAAATATATTCAACGATGAAAAATTGTATCGCATTCTAACATATATTAGACATTTTAGGTTAATTTGAAATTTTACGTGCACGATGTATATAAACAGAGTATGAAATTCAACGGTTAGATTAACTAGATATTAATTGTATATTAAGTTATAAAAGAGTGTAAAACTCTTAATTTTACACAGGTATAAAATGATTCCTCCTCCCATATATATATATATATATATATATATATATAGAGAGAGAGAGAGAGAGAGAGAGAGAGAGAGAGAGAGAGAGAGAGAGAGAGAGAGAGAGAGAGAGAGAGAGAGAGAGAGAGAGAGAGAGAGAGAGAGAGAGAGGGGGAGGGATTGCAGAAGTGGATTCAAATCGTGGAGGGAAGAAAGGGAGAAATTACAGAAAAATATCGTTAAGAGAGGTGGGAGAAAGGCGGACAAAACCCTAGTAACAAACCTTGGACTTGGCGAGAAGAAAGAAAGGAAATGGTTATTAATGATTACACTTATGAAATATCACCAGTAGAAGTGTTCGTAGCATAATATATCGCTCAATTAGTCCTCACTCCTCACATTGCCAACCAGAAAAAAAGAGAGACAATGAGAAAAGAAAATAGGATGTTCAAGTTTTTACCATGGAGGATAATAATGAATGTTATAAAACGGAAACAAGGGGAAAAAACACTTATAGATCTCGATTGTCAAGGCGGCTATGGAGCTAGCCATCAACTCCCACAAGCAAATGCAAATTGTAATAATTTATATAATTAATCTCGCATTTCATTGTGGGCTCTTTGACTGATGAAAATTCTCGTTCTAGCTTGACAAATTAATTAATAATTCTTACAAGTTTCACATGTGAGATTTCTGAATATACTAATATAGTTTTACTCTTGTGAGTATTGATAGATAGGTCGAAAACTATTAAGATTTTATTTAAAAAAGAGAGAGAGATCAGATTAGTGGATTGTAAGGTAATCAATTCAAGTCATCTTTGTTTGTCCTCAATTCATCGCTCAACAAAAATTTTATTCGAAACTTCTTCTAATGTATCAGGTTCCTTTGAAATCTCCATCTACGGATCTAAACTTCCACATAAATCAAATTATTATAGAGTCAAGTCCTTGTTATTGCGTTTCTTTTATGGTAATTAAATTGAAAGTCGCGTGAAAATAAAATTGGAGACGAGTTCTTATTGGGGTTGGACTCCTCCATTATTTTTCGACCTTAATACATTTTTAACATGATATATATATATATATAAAGTAGCAAAAATATATAAATGATAATGAGGGCTATGCTCATAAAGGACTAAATTAAAAGATTAAATTCCACCAAAAAATAATATACTAAACAAAGAGTAGTCTTCACCCAAAAAGAAAAAGGAGTCCAATCTTAACTTTAGTTTTTTTTTTTTGGCCAAACCTTAACTTTAGGTTAGATTATGTCATTAGTAATTAGGTCGTGGTTTAAGTAGGCATAATTAAACAAGAAAATGACTTATATTTAATAAAATGTCATTAAAAATGACATGGCATATAATTTGTAATGACGTAGTATTAATAGTTGATTGAGACAAGTAGTGGGCTTGATTCAACTAATGCATATGAAAACACGAGATAGTACAAAGAACATGGACTGTTTTTGAACAGGTAATGAGAGAGAACTGAGAAAAGAATCTTAGTGAAAAGTTGCCATATTTTGCAATGTGAAGTTGTGAACTACTACCCTACATATTTTTGCATCAAAGGCATTCTAGATTTTTGTACCCAAAAAAAAAAGGCATTATTGATTTTAATTTTTGACGGTTAAAAGTTCCTAAAATTTAAATTTCTTAAATACAATCTCTTTCCACCAATATGTTCTTTTATTTCATTTTAAGTATATGTATGGAAAAACATTGATAAGGTTTACATTTTCAATCAAATCAACAAATTAGATCAGTTACATTGTGATGTATATGTATGGTAAATGAATGAAAAGTCGGGTGACATTAAATTTTCTCTTGATTGATGTGTTTTAAGATTATAAATAGTCATATTTTACATCAAAGTAGCACATCTATTATTATTTTAAATAAAAAGAGGAAAAAAAAAACCCAAAAGGGGCAACGGGTGCCACAAAGACAATAAAGGAAAAAGGAGGGACCTAAGAGAAAAACGGCCATATTTATTTTCTTACGAATACCAAAAGCAGTGACTTCTTATTATGTTAGGAGGTCATGAGGAAAATAAATGAAAAATAGGGTCGACGGCAGCTGCACGTGATTCATATTGGAGAGAAGAAAAAACCGTGTCCACGCGTCCCGTGGGGACGTGTCAGCAGCAAGCTTTAAGCCGCCGTGTGTGTCATTTTGTGACTGTTACTGGGATCTTCCTCCATCTTCTTCCACTTCGGCGGCACTCCCATCTGCTTACAAAAACAATTTTTTTCGAAAACGTGCTCTACTGTTATTGGATAGTTTCCTATGTCCTTCCATTTGGCCTTTCCTTCTCCTTCCATTTCGTTCGTTTTTCGAGGCCAACAACAAGGACGAAAATATTTATTTTATTAAATCGGTCCAAATCATCTTTGAATCGACCCAAAAATAATTTTATTTGACATTTGATTTACCCAGAAGCTATGCTCGCCCTATAGCAAGCTATTGTGGTAAATTAAATTTACTCAAAATATAAAACAATACCTAATTAGAACTAATTTAATTTATTAGTGAAAATCCGAGTATATAGGCACCAAAATTAGGATCAACTTAATTGAATCTATCAATAGAATGCCAATTTGTGGATCTGGAGAAATTATTAGGTAAACTGGATCCACCACGTCATTCGTAGACCCAACCAATAAAATTGTGACAACTCAAAAAGTTTCTTAAAATTAAGGCACTAATTTGATAAAGGTTTAGTCCCACTTTACAAATAATGAGGATTTAAAGGGTAAGTCCTTAAATTTAGGCTATAATTGTGGTAGGATTTTAGTAATTATATCATAATTTTTGAGTTATCACAATTTTATTAGTCGGATCTACGAATGACGTGATAGACCCGGCCTACCTAATAATTTCTCTCGTGGATCTGATTTTGAGATTCCTCAACCTCTCATTAATTTACGGCGTACGACAAAGATTGATTAGCTTCTAATTTAATTTTCCAGGACAAGGGTGGGGATGAAAAAATCTGCTCTATTTGTGGCTCTGGGTTTTTAATTAATTCTGTCATGTGCTAAGATTGGCAAAAAGAATTGGCATGTGCTTGTTATGAAATTATCATACAAAATTCCCCAGATATAGTGCCTTCCTTTTCATTAGACAGAAAGGCTATCATTCATGTCTTTAATTATTATCTCACCTTCACTTTGCCAACATGAGATCGGAAGTTTTTAAGCCACTTGCTCTTTCCTTTCTCTGTGACGTCGCTATACAGTACATATGGCTGCATTCGTTTTGCGATAAGGAATCACCATATAACATGCCTGGGGTGGTCCAATCTCTTGGAAAGAATTAATCCTACTCATGTGTGGAACACAAAATTTTTCAAAATTTGAGTTTAATTATCTGAACCAAAAAGTTAATCGTGGAGGAATTAATTAGGAATTTATATGTACATATAAATACGCACAAATTTAGAAGTACCTGGCACTGGCAATATCAAAGTCGGTAAAAATGACGTAATTACAATGAAATGTTAATGATTAATTAGATATTTCAAGGTCTAATTAAGGGTTTTGTTCAAGTGCACTCTAATCTAACTATCACTGACAAGGCGGCTTTGGGATATAGTACAACTACCAACTACCGTACCATATTATGGTTGTTTTCTTATTAAATAAAACATGGACACAGTTGGCAAAGTTTGCTTCTTAAGCATAAAGCAAACCATAAGGGGGAGAATGATAACTTACCTACGCTGAATTATGTCTATAGTAAAGGTTCATTGTATAAAGCCTATCTGAAACCAAGTACCCCTATCCTATATAGCTACTTCTCTTTTTGAAGGTCATCAAAGTCAGGAAAAACAATGAGATTATAGTTAATTACACTAATGTAAAATTGTCAAAAATGTTTCATAGTAATGATTTAATATTGGGAATTGGAGAGGAACTTTTTTTGACCCAATGCAATGATATGGTGAAGGAAGAAAGACGGTAGGGGAAAAATATAAAATAAAATATAGTAGTACCAAAATGAAAGAGATCCAGAAATGGTAGTCGTTAACGGGCACAAGTAGCACGTGAAGGATTACACAGAGAGCACGTCAAAGGCTCAGAAAAACCAAAGTCCAAATACAGGAAGACCGCTTTGCACAAAAAAAGGGTAGGGGCCCAACGGCCAACGCGTGAGCAAAAGTTGCTACTACTGGACAGTGTCCCTCCCCATCGCTCTCCATGCACTTCCAATTTCCAAACAATTAGAAACAAACAACAAGGTTTTTGTTTTTGGGTTCCATTCCATAGAGAGAGAGTGACAACATTGGCAAAATTAGAGCAACAAGTTAGCGTGAAAGCAAAGTGTGTGAAGCATCTACCATATTGCTAATGTTACCACTACTATTAGTTTACTTTTCATACATATAAAATTATATATATATATATATATAAATAAATATAAATATCTGGGAAATACAAAACGCACGTGATTCACGCTGACACCCTCCCTCCCTCCACCTCTTATTGTGTATCCCTATCTTCTCTGTCTCCTGATCATCTTCACCAGCAAATAATGTTGACACCAATGCCTGCAGCTACCTCAGCTCGGCCGCTATTCCTCTGCATTAAGACAGGCACACGGTTCAAGCTTTTCTACTCATTGTCATGACTCATGAGCTCCACTAATGTCTAACAATTGTGGATGCTGGATGAGATGAAACTCATCGATATGTGCTTTGTCTTTCTCATAATTTTGGGGTTTTATTATATTATTATAGACATAATATATTCTCATCTTTGGGTAAATTGGAGCTTCTTGTTTTCTAAATTTCCACACGTAAATGGCATCTATGACGATAATGATGCAGGTCACTGCTATTTTTCAGTCATGCCGGACTAATATAAAATCTATAATATAATAAGTAAATATGGAGTAATACTAAAACTTTTTCATTTATAAACCTTGTGGGTGGAACCAAAAAAAAAAAAAAAAACCAAGCTTACATATTCCCTGCATCTTTTAGGAGAAGGGTCAGCGTCTTTTTCATCTGTTCATGATCACTAACACAAAAGCCGAAGGAGGATGGATAATTATATTTTTGCTTCTTTCACCCGACACCTCTCAAAACCTATACTGATTCTGACAGATCCTTTCCAATTCATGATTATTATTATTTTTTTTAAAAGGCTTCCGATTCATGAACATTATTATGTTCTTTGCATTTTAAAAACGTGCAGAGCCTGGAAGCTGCTATATATGTAAGTTATTTTCTTCTTGCTGTCCCATTTTGTTTAATTTGTGTATATATATAGCCATTAATGTTTTATGGAGTCATGCACTGCAGTCAATATTTAGAAAACTAAATTATATATATGTCTTCTTCACAGACAAAAAAAAAAAAGACGAGATTATGTCATTTGGACGCTTCTCAAGGGTGCTTTGCGAGTTGTTACCCTCACAAAAACTTCTCTTAATTTTCAATTAAGGCCACGCCGTGGAGTTTTAACTTTTAACCGCAGCAATAATTGTTTTTCAGAACTCAGAATAACAAAGATTTGCCGGAAAGAAGAAAGCTATCTATATACGAAGTATGAAGAAAATTAATCTCTAATCTGATTCTCCGCTTTTTACCAATGTGATTTGGTTTAGGTGTGGCTTTAACTTTAATTAATTCATTAATCCTTATCCTAATCTGTGACGTAGTATTGCGTATCTAGCTAATACCTTTTCTTTTCCCTTGTTTGTTTTATATTACAAGTGATGTTAACCCAAATCCCCTGTTTGTTTTATTTGGCGTATACCTACCATTTAAGCTATCTATATATTAATAGGTATAAAACACACATAAAAAAAATTTATACTCTGATATAGTTTGGAAGGAAAGATCAACTCTATTTATTTCAACGATGATGAAAATTATTTTCTTGCTGATCTGCATAATTTATGATATTAGAGCGAGATCGACGGATAGTCACAATAATTTTTATACACCGAGGTCGGGGTAGACACAATTATTAGCCATGAACATGGCTTTTCTTCTTGGGGTCAAAAACCATGAAGAAGCGGTTAAATAGTAGAAGTAAAACGTTTTGTTCACGGGGAAAACCTGTAATTAATAGTACTAATAAATTTCATGGCAGGATATCAGCTGATTTCTGCAATATTCTCAAATGGCATAACACGAAACTTTCTGGGATTTCGGTAGGCTGCAGGTCCCCCAGGCACAGTTAATTTGTGGCTTTTTTAGGGGGGATTAATCAAGTCAGATATATATATGTACACTAATCCCCACTTTAATTTGTACTTATAGAATGATCTTTATTAAGTTACCAAATTTCTTTTGGGGAAAAAACAAAAATTATTATGGTCATTAGTTATATGCTACACTTTAATTTTGTCTTCCCCTTTTGTGTTGGCTGGACGAGAAATGCTTTGCCAGCTGATATATATTTTTATACCCTTTTTTTATTAAAAAGTGTATTGTGTATGTGAAGGGAATATATTTTATATTTATATTTATGTAAAACAGCCATTCGCAACTGGAGAATAAAAAACTTTCTCAGCTGAAATATTGGCAATTTGTTGATTCTCTGTTTATAGCTAAAAGGGAAGAATCAGCTGAGAGGAAGAAGCGAAGAAAATCGAGTATTCATGTTCTCGTTTGACCTCATGATCTGTAAGTTAATCATTTTGCAGACGATAGAACTGTTACGAATTGGGTTAACTTAGCTGACGTTCTTAATTTGAATTAATAAAGAAAGCAGAATTAAATGCACGCATTTACTCATAATTTCAGAATCGGTGGACGTTTTCTGTCAAAATGCATGAAATATAATTATTCCACAGTTTGAAACTTTATTTTTTAAGGATCTAATGATTTACTTAAAGTGTCTCAAATCCTAACTAACGTTCTAAATGTTACACCTAACTTATAACTCATTCAGTTTCTTTTTATATATTTCTTTATAGAATTTTTATTTGTTCATTTTTATATGTTCCTATCCCAATATTAATTATTAATTTTTTAAAATTATTTTTTTAAACTCTCATCTCTCTCAAATAAATCATTTTTTTAAATGCAGTTAGAGAGAATAAAAAGGGAGGGGATATAGATAAAATAAAAAAGTTAAGATAAATATGTATAAAATTTTACATTATAACCATTTTTCTTATTCTATATGAAATAATTAATAGAGACAAATGAAAAAGGAGAGAGGAGCTAGTATTTCCCACATTTATTGTTTTGAATTTTTCTACTTTTAGTATAAAATTTATGGATTTACATAACCTATCTCATTGTCGTTTTACTTTGTTTTACTTAGCACTTCTCGTCATTAGATTCATTGTATCTAATGCTTCCTTAATTATCGCTTTAAGCTTCCGGTTTGATCTCCATCTCCATCTCCCACTCTCATTCTTAATAGCAGCTAATCATGATTATTTCAGATAAAAGATGATTAGATTTAAACAAAGGTCCACCTAAATTTTTTAAAAGATTGTTTTCTTATCATCTCCCACACAAGAATACAAACTTCTAGTTCATTAAAGTCTAAAGCCTCCAAAACTGCCAATTATTCATATGTTTATGCTTTTACCTTTTATATAAGAGCACGTGTTGGATAGTATATTCCCAGTAAAGGAAAATAAGTGGCCAGCTCATCAGATTTTTGTCGTAATCAGTTGTTGAGAAAGTGTCGATGATTGATTTTTTTTTCTTTTTTCTTTTTTCTTTTTTGTTATCATTAAAGAAAAAGTATGTAAGTGTAAATCAAAAAGCTTCCGCCATACAAAGGGGAGGAAAAGCAATTTTATTTTATCAGAAACTTTATTTTAAACTTTTAATTAATCCACACAAGAAAAAAAATGTAATTTTACATAAAATAAAATTTCAAGTTTGTAACCAGGTAGTTGGGTTTAGCGGCCCATAGTCCTCCTTTCTCTCATGGATGGCAAATGGCAACCAAACAACAATAATCCAAAGAGTGAGAACAAACCCAATGCAGTTCAAGGGAGTCCCATGGGCCATTGATTGCCTTTTCCCCAGCCCAAAAGGCAGTAGTCTGGACAAGCCAGATCAATCTTTAACAATCCAATTCGTCCAGCGATGGCCACAAGCCCAATAATATATTTGAATAATGGGCTCCATCTAGAATCTAAGTTGTAAAAATTGGGCTTTTCAAAGCAAAGAGGCTCAGTCCGTTCTTTTTATTGCGCTAAACAATAATATGCCTGAATCATATTCATTCATATTATAAAGTTTCAATAAATCAATGCATTATTTTTCTTAATAATGCAAACAAATTCGAGGTTGACCAAAAGTAGTTAGTTAGTTAAGCTTTTAACATCCAAAGACCAACATGCGAATTGACGGTTGGCAAATAACCGCCACATGGACCTGCGTACCAACACACACCCACCAAACTCCACGGAGGAGGCCTCCCCCTCCTTCCCGCCGAACCACCCCAGGCCCAACAAGCCTTGCTCTCTCCATTCAAGGGCATTTACGTCATTACATAAACCCAACTAAAGAAAGACCACAATCGTCATTTCACAACCGAATTATCCCCTCATAAAAAGATGCTCCTCCTCCTCCTCCCCCTGGGGAGATTTTAAATTCTTTTATTTTTAAATTCGCAGAAAAGCCAAATCTCATTTCATCTTCCTCATAACTTGTATCTCCCATTCCAACCCTGAGGAGGTGTTTGATATCGATTCCACACCTCTTCAGAATTTTCCTTTTTCGTTCTTCCAAAAAACCAAATCCCAAACAAAACAAAATTTGTTTCTAAAATTCAAAAAAGAAAAATAAAAAAGGAAAAACTAAAAAGCATCGATGGCGTCCTCCGATAGCCTGACCGACAAGAACGCTGTTTTCAGGAAGCTGAGAGCAAAATCAGAGAACAAGGTTTGTTTTTTGTTTTTTATTTTTCTTATTTTAATATTATTAATTGTGATTTTAGATCTGATTCAGATCTGGAAATTCGGTTTCTGGATCTTTGGTTTGGCTTATTGTTAATTCTCCTTTTATTTTGTAGATGTGTTTTGATTGTAATGCGAAGAATCCGACATGGGCTTCTGTGACATATGGGATCTTTCTCTGCATCGATTGCTCGGCCGTTCATCGGAGTCTCGGTGTCCACATCAGCTTTGTCAGGTATTATTCAATTTTAGTACATTTCTGTTTTATCTTGTCTTGTTTCACACATATCGATACGTTTTAACTTTGTGCATCTCAATTAGCACGAAAGAAATTTGAAATTTGTAGATTGTATTTAGAGAAAAAAAAAGCTTTATTTATCATTTCGATTTATCTTTTCAGAAGGATATAATTGTGGATAAAATTGAAATATCTGTCCTGAGTATTTCAAATTTTAATACGGATAGGTTTGATTGAGCTAGTTATGTAGAGTTGTTGGTCTCCTGATTCTCGACTAAAGAAATGAACGACTGAGAAAGTGGGCTTCCTTATTTTCATTTTTCGAGGGCTTGAGTAATTTTTTTTCCTATTTTCTTTCGAATATGTCAACCCTTTTTTGTGAATTCAAAG
Source organism: Microcos paniculata (assembly GCA_030664755.1). Lineage (NCBI taxonomy): Eukaryota > Viridiplantae > Streptophyta > Magnoliopsida > Malvales > Malvaceae > Microcos > Microcos paniculata. The sequence continues at coordinate 42,132,127 of CP131460.1, forward strand.
ATGCCTCCCCACACTTTTTCCCAGTGTTTGAGAGGATTGATTGATATGGTAGTGATTTATTGCATTGAAGTGGAATCTCAATATTTAATATCCTATTTCAGTATTTCTTTGTTATGCATGAGGTTAAACGTGATCTCTCATGTATTATGCAAATGAGATGAAATAGACTGCTTCTATGTTAGTTTTGTTCTTACTTTGATACAATATTTGGAACTACTTATAACCGATCCTTTTTTATAATATTAAAGGGGAAACCCTTTTTTTCTTTTTAGGCCAGCCTGCAGTCATGCTTACCATGTCTGTAATGTTTTGTGGGTAAACAATGTAGCATGCACATTGCTTCAATATGCTCTTATCTTCCCATTATAACATGTCTAAAGAACTCACATTGCTTCAATATGCTCTTATCTTCTGATTATAATGTTTGTCTAAAGAACTCACATTGCTTCAATATGCTCATGTCTTGCCAAATTTGTAGCTACAGAATCACTTGGCCATTTTCTCTTTAATGTCCTCCTCCCTGGCCAACAAAGCAAGAGTCTTATAGATATTTGATATTAATAATATGAAACTTGCTCATTAGTTAGGACTTTAGCAAGAATCGTATGATGTCAATATTGTCATACCATGTCCATGATTGAAAAGGATAATTTAGCAACACTGATGATATTTTTGAGTCTTAGACTCTCTTCTTGTTCTGAAAGCAAGACATAAATTTTATGCAGGTCTACAAATTTAGACTCATGGTCTCCTGAACAATTGAGAATGATGGTATATGGAGGAAACAACCGTGCTCAGGTTTTCTTTAAACAGCATGGGTGGACTGATGGTGGCAAAATTGAGGCCAAATATACCTCAAGAGCTGCTGATTTGTATAGGCAAATACTATCAAAAGAAGTGGCTAAGAGTATGGCAGAAGAGGCGGGCTTGCCTTCAACCCCTGTTACTTCTCAGTCCTCACAAGTATCTAATGGACTTCTTGATGTCAAGACTGATGAAGCTTCTAATGAGAGTTCTTTGGGCAGGCAAGAAACACCTGAAGTTTCTGCTGCACCAAAAGTTTCTCATACAGTTGTTACCAGCACTGTCAAGAAGCCTCTTGGTGCAAAGAAAACTGGGAAAACTGGGGGGCTTGGTGCCCGGAAGCTTACTACAAAGGTATTTATTGCAGACCCTTCTGAATAATGGATTACAGTAGAGTGATCTTAATAGTTCTAATTATTACTTAAGTGTGGGTGTTAATTTAAATGCCTTTCCTTTTGACGATATAACTTAAATTGCAGCCTAGTGAAAATCTCTATGACCAGAAGCCTGAAGAACCAGTTGTCCCTGCTGCTTCCACAACTATTAATGCTGCACCTGTTGGCTCATCTTTTCCATCCCGTTTTGAGTACGTAGAAAATATTCAATCTACCGAGTTGAGTTCTGGTGGCCCACAAGTGCTTAGTCATGTTGCTCCACCAAAGTCATCAAGCTTCTTTGCAGAATTTGGAATGGACAGTGGTTATCAGAAAAAATCAAGTTCAAATTCCTCAAAAGTGCAAGTAAGTAATATGACCCGGTTGAACTGTTGATGACTAAGAACTTGCTTATAATGTGTATAATTGGCTTATTGGAGTTATCTCCTTGAGCTTGTTGTTTGTCAAATCCTGTACCACTAGAGACTTTGTCAACTTCATAACGAGGATGTCTGGCATCAGGGGATTGAACTCACAATTGTTCTTTCTAAGCTTTTTGCCTCAAGCGAAGTCACAAATTTTCACTGAAACCAAATTTGATGTCATAGGATTTAAATTTGCAAGCTGCAATTATGGACTCTTTACTTTATTCTGACATCACAGTATGAGATACCTTGAATCTACTTGGATGTGATGTGACACTTTAACTCTCCAAATTGATGACAACTTCAAACAAAATGGTTCAATATTGGAAATGTCCTTGTGAAAATTTGATGGGAAGGTAGTTTTGTATAATTATCTTTTTAACTTTTGTGATTGTCCCCCTGCAAGTGGTTAGTTATTATTTCTGCTCGTATCTGCTTCTGCCTTCTTATTGCTTTATTTTAATCTCAGATTCAGGAAACCGATGAAGCTAGGAAAAAGTTCTCAAATGCAAAATCTATCTCATCAGCTCAATATTTTGGTGATCAGACTCGAGGAGCAGACACTGAGGCTCAAGTTTCCTTGCAGAAATTCTCAGTATGTGCTATAGCTATTTTTTTTTCTTGAAAGATATCATCTCTTTTAAGTGCTCAAATGCATCTATAAGCAATTTTCAGTATCATCTTTTACTCTCCTTTTCCTTTCTTACATCTGTAAACAGATTAGTTTTGTGACCAATAGCCATCTTGTTTTGAACAGGGTTCAACAGCCATTTCCAGTGCTGATTTATTTGGTCAGAATGCAGATACTTCTCTTGACCTTGCTGCTAGTGACCTCATCAACCGACTCTCGTTCCAGGTCTGCTTTGTAGATTGCATCTTTTATGCCTCACCTGAAATTTTTGTAGTGCATACTATACAAGTAATTTAATTTATTCTGTTATGTCCTCATTTTCTTTATCTTCCTAAGTTGATTTGTGTCCTTTTCTGTTCTTTGAAAATACCAATTTCAGGCACAACAAGATATTTCTAACCTTAAGAGCATGGCAGGAGAGACGGGAAAGAAACTCAGCTCCTTGGCATCTACTCTTATGACCGATCTCCAGGACAGAATCCTCTAAAAGAGTTCTGGCGTTAAAAATTATGTATGAGTTTGTTACATTACCAGCCAATATTTTGTGTAGTGAATGTAAAGCAATACCATCATAAAATTCTTTCACAAGACAAATAATACTTTTAAAAACCTCCAGGTTTATGGCAGGCTGGTTTTCTTTGTAGCACAGGTGCTGTTTTGGGATTTGATTATATGTACTATTAGTCCTCTCTTTTTCATTTGGTAATCACATCTGTATGACGTGCAAACCAAGCGAGCATCATGCTGTGTATTAAGAGAGCTCTAGGAGTTATGAAATTGTGAACTACATTGCTGTCTAAATTCTGTCATTATGGAACTATAATTCAGAGATTTTGATAACCTGCGTCTTGGCTCCTTTGCTGTTTGCTTGGTTAAGTTACTCTGGTAATTTGATGATTAGAACTGAAACTCTGTCCGTCACGTCCTTTTACGTTTTGAGAATACATTTGCAATCGCCCATCACGGTTTCGGTACCAAGTTCAGATTCTTGGGTCTCTCGGCTTTTAATTGTAGAATTGAAGCCTTGATGTTTTCTAGATTCTCCAATTTCATTTCTGTTGAACAGTAGTTAAGACTAAAGAGTGATGAATGGAAGCTCATAACTTCATAATAATCACCATACACTATGAAGGGTGGGAAACGAAAATAAAAAACCAAAGGGCACCGGAAAAAGATCATTACATGCTGACCGATAAGCAGTAAATATAATCCCTAAATTAGGTTTCCGCAGACCTTTATAGACTATACATAAATAAATTATACCCTCTTTACTTCAAAATGTCTTCACCTCAAAAAAAAAAAAAAAAGGTAGCAATACAAGGTCATGACGTAAAAGGGAAAAACCAAAATTTGTCATGGAGATATAGTGATATACTCACATGGCCAACACAAAAACCACCACCATTTTAATGTCAAGAAGCTACCTTGTTATGTTAGGATAGCATACACGACAGTTGTATCTACCGTCTCCGCTTACGCTTCAATTTCTCCGAAGGAAATTGTAGAGGGACAGGAAGGGTAGCAAATGTCAAGTTGTTCTCACGTATGAGTTTGCACCCCAAATTTTCAAAATGAGGTCTCAAACCTACTGAACTCATTCTTAGATCCTTAGCTATATCTGATGGATCAGTTCGAAATTCATCGGCATGTAAAGTGAGCACCAAGACATAACTGATCAGAAGGTTAATTTGGTCAAGGGACAGTCTTTTTGAATCTGGATCAGTAAACATGGTAGAGAACCTCTGGCGCATAATCTTTGGGATCTTATGGTTCTTTGCAGAAGCGAAATGATCCATGGAGAACTGATCATTGAACTTCACGAGATGAGAGATAAATGAAAAAACACATGCGAGTCTCCACTTTTCTGTTTCATCCTGCAATTACAAGCATCATGATCAATGAAAAGAGGTTTCAAAAGCCTGTCTTTTTTTATTTTTTTCCAACAAGTATAGCATTCCTTCAAAGTACAGAAACTTTTCAGGGAAAAACATTGTAAAGTCTTGTCAGACAACCTTACCTTAATGACTTCCAATTTATGAATTCTATTGCAAACAAAAGTTGGATAAGCATTGCTCTGTACTTCTCCTCCCTCCTGCCAATGCCTATAAATATCTCCAAGGAATTCCCAGTCTCCCTTGAGAATAATTTTGTCCACCGGATAAGCTTCTTGGGGTGTATCTGCAGAGGAGTCGTGCGGAGGGATATTACGAGCAATAAGGGCAGTAGTATTTCCCAGTGCCTCCTTATCAAAGGCAACTTGCTCAATCTTCTTGTCTAAAGATTTTTGTGATTCAGGATCAACTTCCTTCTTCAAGTCAAGAAAATCCTTCCTCTGCATATTATACAAAATTTAAATGTTATATGTAAGCTATTGAAACCTGGGGCTAATTGTACTAAATATAAACCAACAAAAGAAAATGTCAGTACCCTTGAGCAGATATGCAAAATAAGCCACTCAAACACCTATGGATCCATAATTCCAGGGAAAACTATAAATTCTACCTAATATTTCAGGGAAGAGACAGGACAAACCTTCTTTCTATCCTTCTTTGTGCCATAAAGGGCCGTAAGCTCTCCAATTTTGTCCTCCTTTTTCTCTGTAGTGAGTTCACTCCTTGCTGAACTTGAAGCATCCTTATTACCAGTGTCCGAGCTTCTTACTCTTGGTTCCAATCTAAATATCTACAAATAAATCATGAAAGGCAATAGATTAACAAAAACCACAGTGAACATCTCATTCAATACCAAAACCAAAACGATATCCATTATTTCCCACGCATCCTTCTTGTGCTCTCAACATTAATACGATGGATAAATAACTAGCTCAGCCAAAAAGGACCTACATTATATAACTAAACACCCCAATTTTATAGGTACAAATACGATACTAGGGGAAATTTAAGGTCGCTGCTTATATGTAAACCATAAACAATCAAAAGTTGAGCAAGTAAATCAACTCAAGTCTCCATTTTTATTCATTATCAAACAAAACATATATCAACAAAAAGTTAAAAAGAAGAACAACATAAAGCATAACATCAGCAACAGCTGTAGAAACAAATTAGTTCAAGCAAGTAACAATTCGGCATGGCTTTTCAAATTGAGGACCTTTACTTTTTACAACAATAAACATAAAAACGATAATTGTGACACTCTTTATATAACAAAAAGGAAGGTTACTTCACTTCGATGCATACAAAGCTGTTACCTTATTAGAAGCAATAGGAATGATCTTGAGAGTCCCGGTCTCCTTATCAAGCACCCCAAGTGAGTACCTGCAAACTTGGGCAGCCGCTGCCTCACCAGTATAACTGGATCCAACAAAATCCACATTGGACCCAGTGGGGCTAACCACAACCTGCAGCCTATTATTCTTTCTTTGAGCCATGTTTCTATAAACCTTGACCCTTGGTTGGTTGCTTTTGTTCCCGAGTCCTTCTTCGTCTTCATCGTCAACCTCTCGTCGGGTTTGAGGATTGGTTTTGCAAGGATTGTAGCCAGATGGGAAATAGGCAACTAAAGGTGGAATCTTGTTTGGTTGGTCTTGGAAAAGTTGGATTTTTACTTGGAGATTCTCCTCCTTTACTTCAGGGCTTTGTGGCTCTGGTTTTACGGGTTGCTGGTGCTTCTCTTCTCTGTTTCTCTTCTTAGACTTCTTGGCTCTTGATTTTGATGATGATGGTTCTTGTTCCTCCATGGCAGTCAAAGGAACCTGTTTCTAAATCGAAAAACAAAAGATTTGAAGAATACCGCGTTCCACCCAGGGAGAAGAGAACCAGCCGCAGAATGAAAAGAAACGGGAGAAGAAGAAGAGGTATTGGGTTTAGGTTTATTGGGAGTTGGGTTTGGGTTTTAGGAACTTTGAGTTTCGAACTTCCAAAAACAAAACCAAGGGAAAGGGTTAAAAGCCCATTCTTTTAATTCTTCGAAGCTCAGCCGTTAATGGACCTGATGGAGGAAAAATCCGGAATGAATTTTTTGGGCCAGAAATCCCGAATCTAAGCTGAAGGAAAATTGAAAATAATTTTCGTATAATACAATAAACTATATTTAATGGAAAAAATAAAAATAGACAAAGTTGATTACTAATTTTTTATGATAAATGACGTTTTCATTATCACAGAATCTCAGGATTGGATAAAAGATTCTAAACATATTTACATATTTATTAAATTGGAAAAAAGAAATTGACCAACAAAATAAGCTAGTAAACCGACAGTTTTTTTCCTCTGTTACAAGTGAACCGACATAGTTAGCATAAAAATAAATAGGAGTAAAAGAAAAATAAATAGTACTAGATTTAAAAAGAAAGGAGAATAAGGGAAGGGTTTGACCGAAATTTTTGTAGCCAAACAGGCCCTTTTTGGTTTTCTCTTTACATTCGACTACTACTAGTCTACTACTACTACTACTACGGTAGTCGGTGTATTTTCAATGGTTAAAATTTCAGTCGCAGTCAACTGAAAATGAAATCTCCCTCTCTTTCTATCTATCTTCTTTCTCTCTCTATTGGAAAAGCCAAAAGCAAAAATATGGCGGCTTAGTTTTCCCTCCTATTTCAAAATCTCCCCTTAGAAAACCTTTTCAAGAAAACCCCAGTTTTCATTTCGGTTTCCCTCCTCTGAATTCCCTCTTCATGTTTCCTTTTCAAACGTAGATTTACAAGATTGAGGATTCAACAACTTCCTTTTGGAGATTTATAAATCTCAATCTCCTCAATTTCTTCCTTTTTCTTCTCTCTAAACTCGGTGCAAAATTTTACTTTCTTCCGATGGAAGCCACAACCTATTGTTCTAAAACCCTAACGACTGATGAGCCTCCTCTTTCGGAACCTTTTCATTCTCGGATTTCTCCGTTTTCGCCTTCAACGGCCGCTTCTTTATCCGGGTCTTCGTCAGTCTCCCCGATGACCCCTGATTCTGATGATCTCAATGCCTTCCTGGAAAAAGTCCTCGACGAAGAAACCGTAGCCAATCCTTGCTTGTTAGAGTCAGCATCAACTGATTATGGGGTTTCATCAACTTCTGCATTGTCTTCCCTTTCTTCAATCGAGCATGAGCCTTCCCAGTCCCTGGCTTTGATCCCTTATGGACCAAAGAATCACCCAGACTGTGAAGAACAAGAAGAAGAACAAGATTCTTACGGAATGTCTTTTGGTCGGAGGCACACGGCGGATGATTTCTATAGTCGCAGAGAAAACCCTTTTAAGGCCCTTGGATCTGGTTATTCTCCCTGGACTCGATGGGTCCGGAGCCCCCCATCTTCTCCTAAAAAGGCCTTTATACCTGAAATTGAACCAACCGGGGTGGTGTGTTCTCTTTTTAATCTTTAGAGTTTATTTGTGTATTTTGTTTTTTGGTAGAATGGTAATTAAGTAATTCCGTTTTTGGATGTTGGTTTTTTTTTAGGGTGCAGGGCTGGTAAATTTGGGAAACACATGTTTTATGAATGCTGTGTTGCAATGTTTTACTCATACTGTTCCTTTGGTTTTGGGTCTTCGATCTTTGAAGCATGGCAAACCTTGCGCTCGTAAGTATCTTGCTTTACCCTCTGTTCTGTTATTTCCTTTTGTGGTTTCCTACTTTCTAACTATTTTGGTTTGTTTGGAATTGACAGGTAGTATTGAGAGTTTTTGTCTACTTTGTGCTCTGTACGATCACATTGAGCTTTCATTGCATTCCTCTGGAGGAGTTCTGTCGCCTTCAAATATTTTTGACAATTTGAACCGTATCCCTTTCTTTTTTAAATTTAATTATTATTATTAGCGTGATTTTTCTGTTAATTATGTTTGGTTATTGTGTTAGATGCTGATAAATGTTGACAGTTTAACATATTGAATTGAATCTTTATTACATTGAACCCTATGTTAGGATTATTTTTTTCATTAATATTTATGATTTGATGATAATGCAATATTGTTATCATTTTGCTTCGAAAGGTCTTGAAGTACAGAAAGGTGACTTCTTCAAAAAGAATATTAAAGATAAATGTGTTGTTAGTTGTGATTCTTGACCCATATGAAATCCAGATATCTCATCTTGTTTCCAGAGATATCAACAGGAAGATGCCCATGAGTTCCTGCAATGCTTGTTAGATAGGCTTGAAAGCTGTTGCTTAGACTCTATTTCTAAGAATGATTGTTGGTCCTCCCCAGATGATTGCCTAGTTAAGAAGGTTTTTGGTGGTCGTCTTGTTAGCAGAGTATGAATGATTCAACTCTATCTCATCTCTGTTTCATTTTGTTTATGACCTCTAAAGTTTGAATGGTCCTTTATTGACTATTCCTCACATTGATGGTTTCAGCTACGTTGTTGCAATTGTGGTCACATTTCTGACACTTATGAGCCTTCGAATGACCTGAGTTTGGAGATTGAAGATGTGGACACCCTTCCAAGTGCTTTAAAGTCTTTTACCCAGGTGGAAAAGATAGAGGATCTGGAGGCAAAGTTTAGGTGCGAGAGTTGTAAAGAAGAGGTGTCAGTAGAGAAACAGCTTATGCTGGACCAGGCCCCTTCAATTGCAACATTCCACTTGAAGAGATTTAAGACTGAAGGAGCATATGTTGAGAAGATTGACAAGCATGTGGTCTTCCCACTAGAGTTGGATTTGCAGCCTTACACTATTGCTGATCAGAGAAGTGATGTGAGTAACACCTTTTATGACTGGACCTTTAATAACCTCGTCAAACAGAAAGGATATGTTTAATATTATTAGGGGTGGGCATATGGTCTTTTGAATTAATTGCATTTCTTAGGGAAGATTAAGTTGATGTTTAATTATTTACTTGTTTTTACCTTTTAGTTTATATTTGGTATGAAATTATTAAACATGCCTTGGTTATCCTTTTGCAATAGGAGGAATTGAAGTATCAACTATATGCAGTTGTGAAGCATTCTGGATTCAGACCTACTTCTGGACATTATGTTTGCTACATCCGGTCTTCTCCAGATACATGGCACAGATTGAATGATTCAAGGGTAATCATTGACTATCTCTTTCTATGTAAACTTAATTTCCCTTTTTTACCCTAAGATAGAGTTGTTTATAAGATATGTTATGATCCCCTGATTCTGAGCTAGTTATGTCATATGTTTCTTCATGAGTGTTTTCCTTATTAAGGATATCTGATGGAGCTTGAATGAATAGTGGATTATGGTCATGTTTTTATCCTTTGTAGGTTACTAAAGTCGAAGAGGAAACTGTGCTTTCTCAGGAAGCCTACATCTTGTTCTATGCTAGGCAGGATATACCTTGGTTTTCAACTGCAATACAAGTAGAAAAGCCTTGCGCAGGCCCTGGTATTTCTGATTCTTCACCAAAGTCTGTTCTAGATAACATGGAATTGGAATGTCCATCCAATCCCCACGAAAAATTTAGTGCTGATTGCAGTACCAGTGAATCTAAAGTTGCTGCTGATAGAACTTCAACTCAGTTCGCTGGTGAAATTCAACATGAAGTCAAGGGTGATGAACCATGTGTAGCTTCTATAGAGATTTCCGGATGCCCTGCTAATGAATCAGAACCTGATGTACCAAAATCCATTGACTCCAGCAGTGATAATCCCATGACTGATGATTCTCTGCCACCATTATCTAGTTGTTCTGATGCAATTGATAGAACTATATCATCTCTGTCTCATCTTGGAGAAAACAATTGCAATCAGGGGATCGACGGAGATGATGATTGTTTGGCTTGGATGCCATCCAAATCTCAATCTCCAGATAAGTTTAAGACAGACCCTTCAGGTAAAGTAATTCATTCATATTAAGTTACTTAATATGCTTTTCCTCAGATAACATGACGACTAGATGTGTATTTTTTCAGACTGCATTCCACTTGCTCAATTGAAAGAGAAGCGTGGTGTTTCTCGAAAAGCAGTGAAGAGGCCTGCTAGGGATCAAGAAATACATGAAGCGGTGAGGTGTACCAAAAGGATGCATGCTTCACGAGGTGCAAGAATATTAGCCGTGCTGGCTTCAGCAAATGCAGGTAAAATGAAGAAAAGAACGGGATCATCGCCTTGCAAAAGGGTCAGCCCTCGCCGCAGGCACAATCATAGTCTTATGCACCCTGTTCCTGTCTCACGCTGAACAGTTTGCAAAGCCTTTTGGCTTTGATCAAACTGGTCGGTTATTGACCTTCACAAGGCTAATAATGTAAATTCATATACTATGACGTTCAGCCTATTTGTCTATGCACTCCAGTATGGAGTAAACTATTGATTTTTGTTAAATGTAAAATTCGGGACTTTTTTTTTTAGTAGTAAATAGCTTTTGGGTTTCTAAAGGTAATTTATTCTAGTACTAGTATTTGATTTATTTATTTATTTATTATTTATCAAAGGATTCCAGAAAAAAAAGGCCTCCAAAAACGCTCTCGTAACGTCTCCCCCTCCCACCTCTCCTCTTCCTTCATCTCGTTCTGATCAGCATGAAGAATCTTGTGAGGAAATTGATTTGCTTCAGTGTAGTACAAAAAGAATGAAAGAAATCGAAGACTCCATGGAGCTGGAGCTTCAGAGCTCGGACTCTGATGTCCATACGCTACAAGCCAAAAATAATCATTGCCTCATGCAGGTTGAAACTGGGGACCCTTCTTCCAAAAGCCAGCTTTCTTACAAGGACAAGCTGGTTAATTAGGCTGCTGGCTCTGAGATTTCTTTCATCCCATAATCCCCATTTCTAAATGAAGACTCTGACTTGAAAGAAGACCATGAAGATGACATTCCTACCATCCTTCTGTCTAAAGAAAAGAAGAAAAGAATTAGAACGCCGTGGGTCAATTCTATCATCATCAAAACTTTTGGCAAAAATGTCGGGTACAATTATCTTTTTCCCAGGATTAAAGCTCAGTGGAAACCTTTGGACAAAATGGAATGCATTGATCTTGGGAATGACTACTTTCTTATCAGGTTCCATTCTTCTAACGATTTTAATCATGTCTTCTTCGGTGGTCCATGGTTTGTAGGTCCTTACTACCTCTCCATGAGGAGATGGGAACCCACTTTTGACCCCAATGGAACACAATTAAGTAGTACTACTGCTGTGTGGGCTAGACTTCTACGGCTCCCGATTGAGTTCTATGATCACTCAATTCTAAGGAGGATAGGAAGTCAACTTGGAACCTTGTTGAGAATTGACGCCAACACTGCAAGTAGTTCACGGGGGCGATACGCTAGAATTTGTATTCAGGTAGACCTTGACAAACCTCTTACTCCCAAGATAAGGATAGGCAAACACACTCAGAATATCCTTTATGAATCTGTCGCGGGACTCTGCTTTTCATGTGGATGCTTAGGACATGAGATGAGTAAGTGTCCTAACAGAGAGTTCAATTCTAATAATCATCAATCTCCCACGGATAGTTCAACTAATGAAGATATGCAAACAGTTAAGGAAGGAGACAATGTTGAATCCAAGGATTCTGAATTTGGTCCGTGGATGATAGTGAACCGACGCCGAAGGAGAACTGGAGACAAGCTGCAGGTGAACCACCAGCGAACTAATCAGAGTAACAGTCTTTCAAAAATCCAAAGTGGGTCCAAAGCCCATACGGTAGATAGGATGGGAGACAAAGGAAAAGACAAGGCCCATGAGATGGCATCCCGTTATGGGAATAACGGTATAATGCATAACGGCAACCCTGCCTATACGTCCGTTAGTAATAGAGGAAATTTTTCAAAATCTATGGAAAACGTTTCAAATAACCATACTGTATGTCATGATAAGACACAAGCTTCTTTGATAAGCCCTGATGTGGAAAAGGCTGCAGCGTCGGTCAAATCGGATAATCAAAATAAGCAAGCACTCTCTTGTCCTATGGATTCTAGCTCAAACTCCAGACAAAGTTCTAAAACTTCCTCCCACCCTCATTACAAGCCTACTTCAGTTTGTCCTGATGATGGAGAACAAACCGAAACCGGAAGAAGAAGAATTTCTGATGTTCTTTCACCTGTTCGGGAGAATCATAACAATGGAAGAAGCTTTCCACGATCTGACTCACCTCAATGACAGAACGAGAAACAAACCGAGACTTCCTCTGGGGATGGCTTAGAACAACCTGGTTGTAACGACCCAAGAAATCAATTCGGAGGATCACTTGCCCCTGTTAGGCTTCACTCCGGAATTGGAGACTCTGCCAATACTGACAGAGGAAGGAAAGGACAGGTTGATGCAGATTTTGGTGGAAGAGGAGTTCAACCAAGCCAGGCTATGCGTCCTCGCAGAAGCAGAAGCCCCAACCACAGAGCCTTGGATAACTACAACACTGAAGTGAATGATCATTCAACCCAACAGCCCCTTCGCGAAGACTGTGGTCATTCCAAAAATAATAAAAAAGATAAGAATTATCGCTCAGTTCTACAATATGCAAGGAACAGAAACAATGGAACACAATATAGTTGTTCTGCCTTGCCATCACCCAGAGGCGAACTTGTTAACCACGGACGACAGAACAAGGAAAGTCATTGCAATGCCTGAAATTGCACAATGGTGGCTAGGGAGTAGTATACCAACTTCTATGGATTTAAAAATACTGATATGGAACTGCAGAGGGGCTGCTAACCCTGAGTTTAGAAGGAACTTTATGGAACTGAAAAGAGTCCATAATCCTATCATCAGCTTCATTACTGAAACTAGAGTGTCCGGGGAATAGGCGAATAGGCTAAGTGGAAATCTTGGTTTTCCTAACACTCACGTGGTGGATGCTATTGGTTTCTCTGGTGGCCTGTGGATGCTTTGGGATCCAACTGCTGTCAATGTTGATATCTTACCCCATGGTAATCAAGCTATTCATGCAGTATGCCAGGTAAGAAATCATCCCCTGCTTTTATTTCCTTGGTTGATTTTTGGCATTTACGCATCACCTAGACTTGGTAATCGCAAATTACTTTGGAAAGAACTTATTGCCCTTAATAATAATTTCGAAGGCCCTTGGACCACTATGGGTGACTTTAATGAGGTGTTGCATGATCATGAAAAATTTGGTGGTAACGGTATAAACCCCCATAGAATTAAATTGTACTCTGATTGCATGAATGCATGTAGTATGATAGATTTAGGTTTCTTTGGCCCTAAATTTACCTGGGTTAATCATAGAGAAGAGGATGTTTTCATTATGCAATGATTAGATAGAGTTTGGGCTAATCCAGAGTGGAGGATGAAATTCCCGGAAGCCTCTGTTGAACACCTTCCACGGACCCACTCTGACCATAATCCTCTCTTAGTAAACTTGACCCATAAAGTTCATTTTGCAACCCAAAGACCTTTCAAATTTGAAACCGCTAGGTTCCATCATCCGGAATTCTTGGAGTTTGTTTCTAATGTTTGGAATCTTAATACTAGTAATCTCTCACAAAGAATTCAGGATTTTCAGAGACAGGTAAAGACATGGAATGCTACTGTTTTTGGAAATATCTTTGGTAAGAAGAGATCCTTGGAAGCTAGACTGAGAGGGATTGAACGCAAATTAGAAAATGGTTTTAACCCCTTTCTGATTGATCTTCAAAAATCTTTGAATAAAGAATATTCTCTTGTTCTCAAACAAGAAGAAGACCTTTGGAAGATTAAATCTAGAGTGGAATGGATTACGGATGGGGATAAAAACACAAAATTTTTCCACATCACTACTCTAAACAGGCATAGGAGGAAGAGAATTCTTGCACTAAAGGACTCTGTGGGGAACTGGACTAATAGCCCCTCTGCTATCTATATCATGATTACTAAACACTTCTCGGAGTTGTTCTCCACTTCATTTGAATTTTCTTGTCGGTCCAGTAACTTTAACTGGCCACTACAAAGGCCTACCATCAATGAGAATTTACACAACCAGTTGGAGTTGATCCCTTCAAATGCCGAGATCAAAGAAGCTCTGTTCAGTATGAAACCGACTAAAGCACCTGGTCCTGATGGGCTTCATCCCATTTTCTTTCAAAGTGTTTTCTCGACAAGAAAGATTCCACAGGAATGGAATGAATGCTTGATTGCACTTATTCCAAAAGTAGAATGTCCGGAGCAGGTTTCTCAGTTCAGACCGATAAGCCTCTGCAACACATCATATAAAATAATCAGCAAGATCTTGGTCAAGAGAATTAAACCTCTTTTACAAGACCTTATCAGCCCTTATCAGGCCAGTTTCTTACTTGGAAGAAAAGCTACTGATAATGTTATCATCATCCAAGAGATTGTTCATCATCTTGCTAAAAAGAAAGGCCGAGCGGGTGATATGCTCATAAAAATTGATCTGGATAAAGCTTATGACAGGTTGGAGTGGAGCTTTATTTATGAAACTTTGACTTTTTTCAAGTTTCCTACTAACATTATCAAAATCATCATGTCTTGTATCTGTACTTCTTCTTACTCGGTCCTGATTAATGGAAGTAGATCAGAAAAGTCCTATCCTTCTAGAGGCATCAGACAGGGAGACCCTCTTTCTCTTTCCATTTTCATTCTTTGCCTTGAGGTTTTCTCTCTGAAAATTAGTAGTGCTGTGGAGGATAAAAAGTGGATGGGGTTCAAAGTTTGCAGAAGAGGGCCAATCATGTCTCATTTCCTGTTCGCAGACGATCTGATTTTCTGTGCAAAGGCAACCAACAGTAACTGTGGGATTATAAAGAATATCTTATATGAGTTCTGCCTTGCTTCTGGACAAATGGTAAACTTCCAAAAATCGAGAATTCTGTTTTCAAATAATACTGACCAGAATTTAAGAGACAACATCTGCCATTCTCTTAATATGGTGGAAACCAGTGAACTTGGAAGGTATTTAGGTTTTTTTATCTCTCCCAAAAAGTCGAAGAAGAGCCAATGCCAGTTCATTATTAACAAGATCAACAGCAAGCTAGTAGGTTGGAAGTCCAGATTTCTCTCCGTAGCGGCAAGAGCAGTTCTCATCCAATCTACAATTGCTTCCACGGCTAGCTATTACATGCAAGGCATGAAAATGCCTGTTTCGGTTTTGAAAGAAATTGATAGCATATCCAGGAACTTTTTATGGGGTACTACACAGGAGAGAAGGAAAATCCATCCCATCAGTTGGGAAATTATTACATCTCCAAAGGAAATTGGTGGTCTAGGACTTAAAGCTGCAGGAATTCTTAATGATTGCTACATGGCAAAACTAGCGTGGGATATTATCAATAGAAGGAATATCATTTGGGTTGACACCTTTATTGCCAAATACCTCTCCAGTGAAAAAATCCCCCATTTGGAAAGCTATTGCAAGCAGCGAGTACATCATTGAGAAAGGTATAAAGTGGAATGTAAGGAATGGTAATACTGCTTTATTTTGGAAAGATAATTGGACAGGGTTGGGGTCTCTGAGGAAACTGATTTTTGGTCCCCTTCTTCTTGAGGAAGATACTTATACTGTTAATTTCTTCTTATCTGATTCTGGTAATTGGAAGTTTACAGAATTGTCATTGGCACTTCCTCAAAATATTATGGACATCATAAAAGCCACTCCCATCCAAAAATTTACTGTGTTGGAAAACAATATTGTATGGGGCAATTCTGTCGATGGAAAATTCTCCATTAAGGCAGCTTATGAGTTGATTAAGAATAGGGGGAAGAGTGGTCATTGGCTATGGATTTGGAAAACACCTACACTTCCAAAAATTCAACACCTGATTTGGACCATCAACCATAACAGGGTGCTCTCAAGATCTTTTCTAAAACAGATAGGACTGCTAGAACATGATCTATGTCCTATATGTAATTTATGCTCTGAAACAATTCAACACCTCTTTAGAGATTGTCAGCATGCAAGAAATTTATGGACTCAACTCAAGCCTCCTGGTAGAAATTTCTTCTCGGAGGACCTTGGAGAGTGGCTCCTACACAATTGCAAAGATGTTTCCGAGTCCCAGTTTCACGGCATTCCATGGAACTTCATCTTTCCCATGGCTGTATGGAAAATCTGGCTACTTAAAAACTCAAAGACTTTTAGAGACAATAGGAGAAGGGAAGACCCTGTTGCCAATATCGTAAACTCTGCTGCTGAGGTTTTTGCTCTCGTCCCGCAAAAGAGCAAAATCAATAAAAACCCAGCCTTTTTCCATTGGAAGCCACCTCCTGTATCCTTTTTTAAAATTAATACTGATGGCTCTGCTGTTAGTAATCCGGGGCATGCAGGGGCAGGAGGTATTATTAGAGACTACAACGGCAATTTCATTATTGCCTTCTCAAGAAATATTGGCTATACCACCAGTCTTGCTGCGGAACTGTGGGCGTTAATAGATGGTTTACAACAAGCCATCCATCTTAACCTCCATAATAAAATCCTGGTGGAATGCGATTCCTCTACAGCCATACATCTATTAGAAACTAGCTTTGATGATGCTCATACTTACTCCAATCTCTTAAATGACTGCAGGTGTTTGATGAGTGTGCTGGGAGCTCAAGCAATTTCGCACATTCCAAGGGAGATGAATCAGTGTGCGGACATGTTGGCAAAGATGGCAACCAAGCAACAGGAGGACTTCCTACTGTTTAATACACTACAAGAAAATTGCCATATAGTAACAGCAAGAAATTCGTGACTATAAATGAAAAAACCGTTGGTATAGGTCCTAAATGGCTATACTGACGGGCATATTTGCTATTCCTGCAGCAAATATACCGTAGGTAAAGGTCCCGCCGGTATAGGTCTATACCAACGAATTATGATACCGTCGGAATTGATTTTTAACATATACCAACGGATTTTTACTGTAAGTATTTAACTTCCGTCGGTATATACTTGGCCAATCTTATTAAATTTGGCTGGATATACCAACGGCATTGTCTGTTAGAATAAGTATATTCCAACACACTCTTCTGTTGGTATAGAGTGTAATCAACTTTGATTAGATTTTCTATTGTTACAGAGGAATGTCTTTATAAAAGAATTAATATTTTAATTCTTTTAATATTGATTTATCTTTATCCTAATCCAACTCTTCATGTATATAAAATAAAATAATCACAAATAACGTACAAAAATATTAAATTTTGCATTAAAAATAAAGCTCGAAACAAGCTAATGTGCTTTAGTCATCAACAAAGTTGTCTTAATACTAAATCTAAATAACATGATTGAATGTTTGATTGGAGAATTTACATTACTACATTCAAGTAGACAAATAGATCATCTAACACTTGGTGGCTGATTAGATAAATAAGACAAACATCAACTCACACTCCAACATCAACTCACACTCCAAAGTTCACTAAATATTACCTGCAAAATTCAAAGGAAAAGTAAATGGACAAGAAAATATAATATATCTAGTACAAAGGAAAGTACCAACAAATAGTTTTACTCACTCTAGTACTAAACAAAATGCATTCAGTACCTATTCTTTTTACTCTCAAGTATGGTTGACTCAAACTTTGCCTTGTTTAGATATGCTCTACTTCTAGGCTTGTTCTGTTTTAGTTTTGGCTAGACATCTCTTTAGATGCCCTTTTATTAAGCTATACTCCGTTTCAGTTTCAACATAATCTCTATTTAGATCACCTAGAGTGTTGGAGAAAAACTGCAAGACCAACAATGGCCTCTAGCAAAGCAAACCGATCACCAACACACTTACAAGGCCCTCCACTAAAAGAAATCATGAACCTATAGGAACATGTTTTAACATATTATCACCATGTTGATATAGTAGAAACTACAAAGTAGGTAAAGAAAATTATAGAGGGATATTTGGGTGATGAGCTAGTAAAAAGAGAGTAGTACTTTTAGTAGATTCATTTAGAAATTTTGAGTACCTATAATTTGTATTTGTTTCATTAGAGACTGTGGTTTCCAAGTCAAATCTTTCTGGCACAAATCTTCAGTTCTCTCCTAGACCTGGAAAAAGAAAGACAGAAGTGATAAAATAAGTATAATGTAGCAATATCACTTACAGTTGCCAAAGAAAATGGAAGATTAGTAAATAGTACCAGCATGTCCTAATTTATAGGCAAACCCTTGACTAGATAAAAGTTTAGGACTTAGACTGTTTAAAATTTGAAGGAAATAAAATCATTTTGTCAAGATCAATTATAAACTTTACAGATTCAACAAAAAAAGAGGGCAAGTACAGTTTGATATGCATGATCCTAATTAGGAGAAATAAGGGATATCACACAGAATTAACGCTATCAAGCAATCCTATTTCCGTCTAGCAAGTTGTGAAGATGGAAATATATAGAATTTCAAATTGAGCCAAATTATTGTTAAGTAAGCAACTTGCATCCTTCAGCTAATCATACCTCACCAAAAAAAAATCAAAGCAACTACAACACTCCGATCTAACCAAGAAAAAGAATTACAAACTGTCTAGCACTTGTAGAGAATGATGTATATCATATGCTGAAATCATTATATCTTTACCGGCTTTAACTTTATAGTTTCTAGGAAGAATGTCATCAACTTAAGCTCTCCTTATCAAGACCTAAGACTACAAACAAGAGGGAAAACACAAAAAATTCATCAATCACAGTAAAGAAGATATAGTAAAAGTTACCAGGTCTCTCTTTGTTGTCTACTTTTGAATCGTAACAGTCTACTTTAAAGGAAGCTATTTTGCTTTCAACTTACAAGATTTCATTAAATGTTAGGAAAAAAAATGAGAAAAAGAAAAAGAGAGTATTTTTAGGCCAAAGAACTAGAAAGAGAGTCTAAGCAGTAAGGCACTAATTTATGCAAAGATGACTTTTTCTAAATCCATTGCCGAATTACAAAATAAGATCAGCCATTATATGCCAAAAAGAAGATTCTTCGCCAAAAAGGTATTCACACCAGTGTATACTAAAATTTATAATAGATATACCTTATAAAATCGTAAGCTTTTTATGGTGCTCACTCCACTAAATAAACAGCACCCCAACTTCTTTCCTTCTGCCTTGGCACTTTCCTCTTCCTCACATGCTTGTTACCCATCCTAAAAGAGATCCAAATATTCAGTGACCATCTAAAAACTTTATTATATTAAATGCATCGTTTGCTTATTTGGTAGACAACAAAATTTGGAGCTTCATGAAAACAGAATCATCTGGTATTCATTTTCTAGCTCATCAATGATCTTTGTTGTATTCCTTAAGAACTTTTATGCTCATAATGAGAATTGAAAAATAGCAAGTTACCTTAATTACAACTGAAACTAGACAACTTAGCATGAACCGATATCTACTTACTATTTGCAAAGAATTTTACCTTTGCATAAATCTCTCTATCCCTGGAAGTTGATTATCTTCTTCCCTAAATCTTTGCAATCTGATGCAAACAAAATGCCATCATCATGAATACACAAAGTTATAGATAGAATGCGTTAAAGACTTGTGCAGAACATTATACCAATCTAATGACTTGTGCAGAGGCTACAAAATGGAATTCCACAATCAATTAAAAGGAGCAATGCATATC
This sequence comes from Microcos paniculata, assembly GCA_030664755.1. Lineage (NCBI taxonomy): Eukaryota > Viridiplantae > Streptophyta > Magnoliopsida > Malvales > Malvaceae > Microcos > Microcos paniculata. The sequence continues at coordinate 42,151,746 of CP131460.1, forward strand.
AATTAGGGGGAAACATTGCAGCTCACAATTATTGGGGATGCCATTACTCTAGTATACAAGCAACGCTTGCTTTTCCTTAACAAGTTTGGGCAGTTGTATCTCAATCTAAGGTACGAAACATTCAATGATCATCTTTAAAGAAATTGAAAATAAAAATCAGCCAAAAGGTTGATAGTATAAATTCCTCATTGACTGGAACCTTTTGTTATCATGATTCAATTTGCTAAGACAGCATCTAGCACTTAATAAATACCTTCAAAGTCCCTAAAGTTGTCCTAACATCCTTTTATTTCTATTAATTAAACTCAAATCCTCGTCTTTTGGCAAAACCCTTGGGACATGTTCAGCAATTAAGCTTCTATGTCCTATCAACAAAAAACAACAATAAAAATATAATATATAGATATAAAAATACGCAATGCAACTTAAATTAGAGTGCAAACGAACCTTCTTCACTGGTCTTTAATTTCCATCCCCCCAGACCAAACCACTTTGCTGCAAACGTCTTTGCAATTGCTATTGCTCTCTCTCTTTCTCCAGCGTAAAAGTGCCCACTCAAAGCTCGTCGAGTCCTTGAACAATGTGACTCACTACCACTCTGAAAGTCGAGACAAGAAGATGAAATGGAAACCTCACGTTGTTGGCGATGAATGTCATCGATCTCTCACTGCAGTTTCTCTACGAGAAAGAAGAAGACAGGCTAGGTTTGAAAGATTTGAAGGCTCGTAACCATAAGCTTAAAAATCAACGAAACCCAATCACAAATTGAAGAAAAATTACCTTAAATCCATGACAAGCCATAAATTGTGCAAAAAGGAAACAAAGAACCCACTCAAATTTGAAGGATCCTGCTAGTAGGCTGTTGAATCTGCAGAAATCGGGGGGAGACAAAGGATGGGCTGGCGGGAGAGGTGTTCCGATTAAAAGGAAAATTTGAAAAAGTAAAAGAATTAGAAAGAAAGCTAAAAGGGGAAATGGGTTTCAACGATATAGATACAGACAAATAAAAAGCTACATTTCTTTTAGGTGTACCGACAGCCAAATTTAAAATTAAACTGTTGGTGATGGTATTGTACGGTAAAAAATAAACCTGTATGCTCTGTCAACTTGACGCCTTTTGTTTTTATTGTTTTGTCTTATAGTCTATACCAACAGTTCAAAACAACAAGTACCGTAGGTAAAGTATTTATAATTAATTAAATATATGACAAAAAATAACCAATTAAATAAATATATAATTATTATAAGAATTAACAAAAAAAAAACTTGCCAATCCAAAAAATGGTGGGACTATCTTTTTCCATTCAAGCCTATACTAACACCTGTATCTATAATTGTTAGTATATAGCATACCTATACTGACGGAAAGTGACAAACTCTAAGAATAGGATAACTCTATACCAACAGATATTACAGGTGTAGGTAAATTACTATCATATACTAACGGAAGTATTATTCCGTCAGCATAGCTGTCCTATACCTACGAAATTTGATCGTAAGTATAAATTAATGTTGGTATATGGAACTTTTTTTGTAGTGATACTACTCCTCCTTGGCTTCAACTTCAACTTTTAGCTGACACTATTGGAGTTAGTTATACTAGATACATCTCTGATAAGTCACCTTTTGTCTATTTTGTTAGTAATGATCGGCATGAGGTATACAGTAATACCTCCAGTAATTTGCGAAACCTATCGGATGTAGGGACTGAGTCCCATATTATGGTTTAACTTCTATGAAGTCTCTTTTCTATCAAAAAAAAAAGTATTTGATTTATTTGTTTGCCTTTCCTATGCAAAACGAAAATAGGTAATTAAGAAGCTTCCATTCATCAAGAACTGTGGATGGATGAAAACTCGAGTATCTACGAGTGCAGGTGTTGGTTGGATTTTTTTTCACATATTCTTTGCAAAAAAAATTTTATTTTTATTTGGAGTTCTTTTTTTGGCCAAAATTTGGAGTTTAATAATTGTGTACTAAAATTATTTTTATTTTTTACATAAAATCTCAGAATAAGAAACCTAGTTTTTTTTTTTAAATAAAATTTATTTCCGAAAATCTTTTTTCACATAATAGAGTTTAAAATACTTGTGAAAAATAAAAGTTAAAGGTGTATTATGGTTTGATTAAAAGAATCAAGTAGAAATAAGTTAATTGGAGTGAGGAGAAATTCAAATTGGTACCATGCTGGCCTGGCGTTGAAATTAACAACGATGCTATCTTCGAACAAGAAATTCTATAGACAGGAATCTAGAGCCTAGACAACATCAACGTGTCGTGTTGGGATTTCCGCTTATTGTTGAAAAACAACCTAGACCTAGAGTGTTTCAAAAGTACTAAGTAAAGACTCCCTTGTTACCATCCATGCTTTTGTTGTTTTCGCTTAAGACAATATATAGGGACATATTATAAAAGGAAGCTAAGGGCTTTTCTCAGATCCCTTGGCTCGATATTTTCTTCGTCGCTTCTTCGAAGCAGCAAAATTACAACTCTTCGGGAACTCAATCTCAGATATGGTTCTCTTCGATGTCTTCGTCAGATTTAGAGGGAAACGTATAGGTTATCCATCGCTGCCAAGGTTTATGGGAAAGAAGAGTTCTAAACTGTTAAACGTTCTTAGTTCACCTACCTCAGCCTACGCTCCTAAACATGTTGTTATAGTTATGGATGGCCTGAAGGAATTTACCACAGAGCTGCTAGAATGGGTGCTTGAAAACATTATAGCAGCCGGTCACATCGTCACTCTCCTTGGTGTCATGCCTTGGTTAAACATCCCCTGTCAGTAATTTTTACTGCTTTTACCATTTTCGATATTCTAATAGTGTGCAACTAAGTTAATTTTGATCGATTAAACCTGTTACATGATCACTTGTTCTGTTTGCAGTGTTTTCAAAGACATGGCAAGATGTTTGGATGCTGGATTTTGATCATTTGTCTCTCATAAAAGAGAAAAACGAATGGAGGAACGACCCCAAATACCTAAAGCTTCAAGCAGTGCTTGACCTTTGCAAAAGACATGGGGTATTTGAATTTGAACTCATCTGCCTCCTGCAACAATATATATATAACTTGTGCAATTACCTCTATTTGACTGCAGGTAGTGCCGCAGAAAGAAATTGTAATGGGGTATCCTCTTCCATTGCTCGTTGTCGAGAGAATCGTCAGCCTTCGTGCGACATGGGTCGTTTTCGACAGGTGTTTTGGATTTGGAGATTAATATATACGAAAAATATTAGTTGTTTTTGTTTCTCTTATTTAACTGTATCCTAATAAGATTGTTGGTTTCTTTCTTCTTAAAATCAGTAACCGGGACCTGAGAAAGAATAGGGAATACTTTGCTGAAAAAATACCCTGCAACATGGTAATGATGAGCGAGGAAGGGGACATGGATATGATCAAGGGGCGTCCGATGATTGATAGTGGAGAGCACGCTCATGGTGAATCCCCATCGTTGGTTCCTACTCCGGTCGTGATTTATTCCGACCCATTGAAAGAAATTATGGAAAAGCAAGAGCTTGAGAAAGACGACGATAATTAGTCTTTTCCTTTAACTTTCTAATGAATTTGACGATCGTATAGAGAATAGAAGCCGAAAGTACATAAGAGGTGAGACAGAGAGTAAGTATAACTCCGCGTAGGTAAAATATAACAAGGCTATGGCCTATGTGGCTTTGTTTTTTTTCAGCCAACCTCAGAGTTGTACTTTAGCCCCCACGAAAACGATAGTCTATTTTCATCTTGTAATAAAAGTCATTGTTGACCTTTACCTCTTGGCCTGGTGGCTAAGAGCCTTGAGAGGTCACCGAGGCAGGGTTCGACCCCTGCCATCCCTATCCCCATCCCCCTCTCCCGGGTCTTTTACCAAAAAAAAATAAGTCACTGTTCCATTAATTACCAGTATTAAAAGCAGTTATACCAGTTCTTTAACATGGGTTATTGAGATGACAAAAGGTGATAGTACTGATTTTGGTCCCAGGTTCGAAGTGATACTATTACGGCCTGTCAGATTTTCAATCCTGTCAAAAGTGAACAGAGATAAACAGAATACAACTTTTGCAACCCCCTTTGACTAGTGGAGAAAAAAGGACTTAAGAAGGAAGAAACATGTTTTCTGTTGCTTAGAAGATCATACACAGACAAGTCAAGAACAATCTTTTTTCTCTAGAGAGTAGGGGATTGCATTTGATGAATGGAATATGGGTTCTTACTTCTTACTTGAAAAACACCAAACAATTTTTCTTTTCTTGCATGCGGTGAAGCAAGAGACCAGGCTATCTCTGTCCAATCACTATGAGACTATGGGAGAGTAGAGCAAATGATTCTGAATGCTTCAGCAATACTATTCTCAGTTTCATTTGAACAAAGCAAATTCGAAGCATTCAAAAACAATATTACCTACGATTTATACTTAACCAGGTTCTTAAGATTTTTAGTCACATGATTATAAAATTTACTCGGTCAGGGTCATGTTTAGCATGCTTCTTCTCTTATCTATAGTATTGCTAGGAATTTTTGTTTGAAAAGGTTAATTAACATCGGATACAGTTGGAAGGAATCAAGGAAACAGTCAAACAAAAATAGGAAAACCAGAAATTAAAATTGAAGAGGAAAAGGACAGTACAGAACAAAGTAACAGAAGAAGATGAACCTGGCAATCAAACCCTGGACTCTACAAGAACGCATGTGAATAACAATTATTAGGTTTATTATCAACAAGAATGCATATTAATTGGCCAGGGATACAATAACAACATTGTTAAGCAGTAATACATCATTTGCGACATTGTAGGCTTGCTCTCAACCCACTTTAGTTTAATTAAGACATCTTAGTGCTAAGATACATTCGTTGTAGATGATGACAGATAAAGGGTTCTTATGGAGCATAGCCACCATGGCCGCCGCCACCACCGCCTCCACTACCACCACCTCCTCCATACCCACCTCCAGCAGCATAGCCACTACCGCCACCAGAACCACCTCCACCCCCACCAACCCCACCACCATAACCACCCCCAGAACCGCCACCACCACCATATCCACCACCATGAGCTGCCCCCGCACCATAACCAGTTCCACCTCCTCCACCACCACCATGTCCACCTCCATGACCTCCACCAGCTTCATAACCTCCAGCTCCTGCATTACTACCACCTCCTCCATAACCACCTGCATGTTCTCCACCAGCACCATAGCCTCCGCCACCTATAGGACCATGCCCTTCTCCTCCACCATACCCACCACCACTACCTCCACCATGGCCACCTCCATATCCAACGCCATGTTCTCCACCAGCACCATAGCCAGAACCTCCTCCTTCACCACCACCAGTTCCATAGCCAGCCCCCTGCTCACCTCCACTGCCATAGCCAGAACCACCACCGCCACCACTACCCCCACCACCATGCCCACCAGACGCTCCATAACCAACTCCAGAACCTTCTCCACAACCACTACCACTTCCATATCCGGCAACATGCTCACCCCCATATCCCCCTGCAGCTCCATAGCCGGAACTGCCACCTTCAACACCACCACTTCCGTACCCAATGCCGTGGTCTCCTCCACCAGCATAGCCAGCACCACCACCACTACCTCCACCACCACCATGTCCGCCAATGGCTCCATAACCAGCACCACCACCTTCTCCACTACCGCTGCCACTTCCATAGCCGTCACCATGCTCGCCTACAGCTCCATACCCTCCACCGTTACCTCCACCCGAACCTCCTCCGCCGCCATAACCTGCGGCACCACCAGAACCAACACCAACAGCAACACCACCACCATAACCAGAACCACCGCCGTGACCCGCACCATAGCCACCTACTGGAACGTGGCCAACTATTTCATCAAAGTTGAGGAGAGCTCTAGTGGCGGAACAAATGCCTACTAAAAATAAAATAAAAACAGCGCCAAGAATTTTGTGGGTGCCCATGGGAATGTTGTTCGAATCCCGACGACCATGGCTCAAAATGCAAAAGAAGATGGGTATTTGTAGGAATTGGAACAAAGTTTTCTTTGCGCAGGAAATGGTTGTTTCCTTCCGGCACATGCAAAAGAGTAAAAGTCGAGACCCCACAGTAGCTCAATACAGGAACACAGCCAAGCACACTAACTAACACCATCACCCACGCTAGTAGCCTCACTCTACTTCTCATCATTCTCACTAGCTTAGCTAATGTGCTTGTGTGCTGTCCTCCATCTCTAACCAAACTCATCGCTTATCCGTACATCATCGTCATTCATACGAGATATAAAGTTTAGACCTAAAACCTAACTTTCTGTTATCGTCTACATTTTCCAGAGTGGTAGTCCCGACTCTCCAACAGCTTCCTTTTATATTAGGAATTAACGTCTATTCAACTTGGAACCTGGAATTTATTTATATATTAAAATGCAGGATTGGCCCCCTAAAGTGTTTTTCTCACAAAAAAAAAAAAGTTCATTATGCAACCAAACCACTAGAATCATAATCTGATCTCCAATTCTCCATTACTGCAGGTGTGCTACCACCCTGCTCTCTCTTTTCTAGTAATGCTTATGGCAGTAGGTTTAATTAGTTCAATATTTTATAGTTTCTTGGCTGTTGACTCTTAAGGAATTGCGGAACACCCACTTGATCTGCAATGATGGCGACAACTGATCCACTTTAGAATTCGATAGAACCAACACCTTTCAGCCCATGAAAATTCAATTTCGATGCCATCCTTTTTGGCAATTCACATCCATAGACCGACAAAGTAAGTATCAAAAGAAAAAAAACCCAAATTCAGATTATACAATACTAAGGTATCCATCGCTTAAGAAGTTAAGATCGTAAATCCAGCATCCAGTATCTTTCAAAATCCTCCCACAACTGCAATAACACGGTTTGGTGGTGGTGGTGGTTGGGGGGGGGGGGGGGGGGGGGGGGTGGGCGGGGGCGGGGGCGCCGGGGCGCACACCGTTTATTGGCTATGATTATATGAAAGACCTGCCCAGCCCCGAGTCAGCCCAGACTCTCTGTCTTGGAGATGAAAAATGGATTTTCCCCTGGCCCGCTACTGTGAATATCCAATGGGTCTGTATTACTGGTCAGGGAATTTAGGATCCCATACATATATAAGCCTGGAAAATAGAATCAACCATCTCTTCAAATCTTTGTAAGTTAAGACACAAAATATATAATTTTTGGAAAATTATCTTATTCATTAACATTGGATTTTTTAGACTCTACAAGCAGAGTTAGAGAGTTGATATTTATCATGTATGATATATTTTTAAATATTAATTGATTAATTAAAAAAGTTGTGGGGCTTTTGTTAATATTTCAAAACTACTTGTGGAGTTTAAAAATTCCATTGACAATATATAAAATAATAATCTATAGTTTTTTTGATGCATTAATTTATAAAGTTAAATTAAGTTGTGTAAATAAACCTATCAAATTAAAGATTATGCATATAAAAATTTAAATAATTTTTAAACTCCTTTGAACTATTGGAAAAAGAGCCTCACTTTAGATAGATACCCATCATATCTTAGCAAAATATTAGGAAAAAAAAAATGTTTCTCATGTTGATCAAGCGGAAAATGTTTCCCATATATGGAGGGATTTCATGTATGGCCAAATTAATGGTGAAGATGCTGCTGTTTAATTCAAAATAAGCTAAGAATTAAGATTGCATTTCTCAATATACTGACGTTAAAAACAGCATATATTATATATATATAACTGCAAAATTTTTAATAATAAATATATATACACATAACTTCTTCAACAATTCTTTCTCCTCATCAAGGTAGCCTAATCTTCCAAAATCAAAATTTTCCTAAAAAGCAGCAATATTAACATCTATTGCCATATAAACTCTAGCAATGTATAGCCTCATCTGTGATCAAATTCTTCTTCTTACCAGCCAAATCTAAAGTATAGCACATTATTCATCATGAAGGGTTTCTTCTCTTTTCTCCTTCTTTTGCTCCTTCTCCTCGGCACTACTGGTGAAAAATTCTCTCTCTCTCTCTCTGATTTCTGTTTTAATTTCTGGAAACATGTTTATGTTTTACTGTTAACTGCCTTTTTAGGAAAGTGAACCAAAGAGGGCAAAGGGTGAAGATGTGGAGTTGGGTTGTCTAGTGTATTTGCAGAACATGCCGGAGTGCCTGGTTTCCGCCTGCACCGATAGATGTAAGCTGACGCAGGGGCTCGTCTCCGTTGGCAGATGTGAAGCAGGTTTTCTTTGCGTCTGTATGGTTCCTTGTTAAAGTAATTCTCCTTAATTTCTCATGTTGCAATAATTAAATAAATTTATCTTAAAAATAGTAATGTTAATTGTTCTCCAATAAAATTATCTTGAATAAATTAAATAATAAAATATTACATCAATTGTTCTCGTAGGGATTTCCTTTTTTTTTTTTTCTTTTCTCTTAACATAAAAATAATAGGGTAATTGAAATTATAGAGGCTAAAATTGGTGACATGAACTGCATTTCAAAGGGACCGGAGACCGGACATTGGGATTCCCGGCTTGTTATATGAGACAATTAGAGAGTAATTTGGGACCTCCCTTTAATACCTTTTAACACTAATTGGCAATGTGGTAATTAAGCATTGGAATATTGATCATAATTCCTTTCCTTTCCTCTTAGGTTTCGACCTATCATCATCTAGTTGCTCCAACGAATTATCGAAGTTTTAAAACTTGAAAAATCATGAAAATGAGTCTGAGTTTATTTTGCATTGATAATGTATAATTTGGATCATCCCACGCAGAAATCATTAATTTAGCCCTCGCCGTAGGCAGTAATCCATTTGAATCAGATTAATATCATGTGATACAACTTCTAAGATCATCCATTCCGCTTTCAAAGTCTTGTAGTAATACCTTTCACTTTGAGCATTTTCTTACTCAGATTACTTTTATTTTTGTTACTTAGTACCAGTGGTAAGAAGACTCTTTAGTAATAGTATAGTGCAACATTAATGAGGTACTTTCAAGGGAAATACCCACCACCATGACCACCACCCTCACCGCCTCCATACCCTCCCCCATGTGCACCTCCTCCGGCATATCCGCCACCACCTCCACCACCAGAGCCACCGCCACCGCCGCCGCCACTACCATAGCCACCTACACCAACCCCAGAACCTGCACCTTCCCCACTCCCATATCCACCTCCATATCCTCCTCCACCACCCCCACCACTGCCTCCACCGCCTCCAGCACCCCCAGGACCATAGCCACCGCCAGAACCACCACCTTCGCCACCTCCACTTCCATATCCAGAAGCTCCACCTGCACTGCCTCCACCGCCACCACTGCCGCCGCCGCCCCCATGGCCACCAGCTCCTCCGTACCCTGCACCACCGGCTCCAGCTCCACCTCCTTCGCCACCTCCACTTCCATATCCAGAAGCTCCACCCGCACTACCTCCTCCACCTCCACTGCCGCCGCCACCCCCATGGCCACCGGCTCCTCCATACCCAGCACCACCGGCCCCAGCTCCACCTCCTCCGCCACCTCCACTTCCATATCCAGAAGCTCCACCCGCACTACCTCCTCCGCCTCCATTGCCACCTCCACCTCCACCTCCATGGCCGCCAGCTCCTCCATAACCAGCACCACCAGCTCCACCTCCATTTCCATTTCCATATCCAGAAGCTCCACCCGCACTACCTCCACCTCCACCTTTGCCGCCACCACCACCTCCGCCATATCCACTAACACCTCCATATCCACCACCACCACCTTCTCCACTACCACTGCCTCCTGCATATTGTCCTCCTATATTTACATAACCACTACCTCCACCACCTCCAGAACCGCCTCCACCTCCTCCAATGAGGCCGGCACCATATTCACCACCAAGATGTGCAGTACCCGGAAGGTGAGAAGCTACTTCGCCGAAACTGAGAAGTGCTCTAGTCGCGGAACAGACACCTATACCTAATAACACAAATAAAACTGCACCGAATAACTTCTTGATAGCCATGGGAACGTTTCGAATCCCACAACCTTGGCTTAGAAATGCAAGCGAAGGTGGGTATATATAGGGAACGGATAGGAGCCCAAAACGAAAAAAAGCGTTTGCTGCAATTGTGGCCTGGCCCGCAAAATAGTCGAGTCGGTAGCAAGACACAGGTTTAAACTTTAAACTTTTCTCACCAAAAAAAAAAAAACTTTAAACTTTAAACTCAACACTAGTAGACCCACCAGTGTGATTTTGCCGGGTCCCACATATTTAAACTTAACAAATCAAATAACAATCGTGTCTACGATTATATTTTTTTTCAAGTAACAAAGCCTACAAACATATAATTAATCTTCTTTACCCCATTTTAGTTTGATGGATATCTGAGTCAGACCAATGGCTACTACGGCTAAGCAGATTGGCATTGACTGATACTGTATGGAGTAATTAAATTAATCATCGGCAACTTATTTGTGTGGTTAACTTGAGCCATCTCATAATGAACTTACGATAATATTGTTTATATTATGATGATCTGCTGATAATAGGTTCCTAACTTCTCATTATTACGTACTACCATATTAGCAGTAAGCAGATGAATTTCTTGCAAAGCATGTAAAGATAATATCATCCTTCCAATCATGGAAGTTGGAATACCGGAATAGCTAATTCAATAGTGTGATAATCGTGGTTTAAATGAATAAAGTTATAAGGGTGCCAGAATTAACACGAGGAGGTTTATTTCTATTTTCAAAGGATATAATAATGTCAGTAATAGTAATCTACTGGTGAAGATGTGGTGCGTGAGAGAATAGGCTGTTGAATTGATTTCATATTAGTAAAGAAGATTTCATGACAAGAAAACTCTACAGATACTAAATCAAGAAGCAGAGTTAAAACGTGGTTGTTATTGTGAAATATAACATGGTTGATAAGAGATGAAGAAAAGAATTATGCTCCGAATTAATGTTGCAAAATTTCCTGATAGTTGGCTAGTGGATCCTCGGGAGAATAATTCATTCTTAGTAGAAAACAATGCTTTTGAGGAATCTCATTCGAACATTGAAGTAAAGAGGTGATCAACATAAATGAGGGCAAAAATATGAGTAAATCATCCTTTGTTAGTGCTTGGGACAAGGAAGAGACATCAGATTTAGGAGAGTGAAGTGAAAAAATAACCTCGGCCAATTCTATTTCTCTACTGAAGGGATCCTCTGTTTCCATTCGCTAATTAATATTGAATGATCACTTATTCTAGAACTCGATTTAACTGGGGCTAGCTGACTATGACCACCTTTTAAATTGGATTGGGCGATTGGCCTATCCTGTTTTTTAATCATATTTAGAGAAGCACCGCTTCTGAAAAGCCACCCAATTATGTCAATTGTTGAAGCTAAGGTGTTTCTTTTTTTTTTTTTTTTTGGTATGTGGAGAAGGAAGAGGAGGAGGAGAGGAGAAGAGGGAGGGAGGGAGGGAGGGAGGAGGGGGGACAGACTAGCAAAGTCAGTACATTTACAACCTTTCAATTTGCATACTAGACACTAGTTCATTCCTCCATGTGCAATTTGGTGCTCTCCAACCAAGCACTGAAGAAAGATGTAGATGCTACTTTTGTAGGTGTAGAGCTAACTTAATTAGCATTGTGGATGTGATACTGTTATCCACCATATCTGAGCAAAATCTTAATCAGGATTCTGTTTTAATAGCAAAATGGAAGAAAAACAACCTTTTGTGTCCTCAAGGAAAAAGAATAAGAGAAGAATAGCACACGCAGAAGCCTGTTTAATTGCCTTATATATTACAATTGCACATAGGATTCAAGGTCAAGCTTCTCTACAACTTGAAATGTCCATTACTATGGAATGGAGTAGTTTTTTTTTTCCACCTTCTTCTTCTTCTTCCTATACTGCCTTGGACTGAACTGATTTTAATTTATATGCCATGTCCCTTCGAAATCCTAACTGGAAAATATTGTTAGTGTGAGATAAAGCGTTGACAGATGTTTAGTTGTTTGAAATGGAGGAATTGAAAACATAAGTAATTGATCCGGTTCAAAATCCAGGATGCAAGCGGCAAGGGGTTTACAACTTTACATTCATCAAGAACGCCAGACAAACCATTATTATCTGGTTTTCAAGTCTGAAACCCTTTGCTTCATTTCAAAGAGATCTGACTCTTATCTCCAACAAAACAAAGCTTGACTTCCGTTACTATAGTGTATGCATAATAGTGGGAAATCACATGCACAAGAGCACCTCCCTTCTCATATTCCCCAGTAAGTGGGGCCAATCCATCTCATTTTGCTTGGTTAGTGGATCTTTTTATCTTCCACGCCTTAGCAAGATTGATTCCAGACATTCTCCACAGTCGACACTACATCACCTCTGACGCGTTCAACAAATACCCAAGGTCGAACTTGTTCTGTTTGTGAGACAATATTCAATAATTCATTATTCATCCATCGTTTTTACTAGGCCAAAAAGATGTCTTCTTTGTTTCTCCCTTTAATAAACAGGTTCAGTTCTCACTTTTTATGTTCTTTTTTGTTTTATTGGTCCGTTCCTTGACCTTTTCTGGGGGCGATTACCCTTTTAGATCCCATTGCTCGATTCAAACCAACATCGTGGATACACCCTTAAATGAAAGAGAGGATCATGTGAGCTGCCGGGGCATTGCGAATCATCAATAAAGATTCGATCTCTAGCTAGATTTCTATACAACTTTCCACCTACACCTCCATCGAGAAAAGGAATTTAAAATGGTCCAATTGTAGTACACGGTTACTTTGTCAAAGCAAAATATTCATAGGTAAGATAAGGCAATGCTGATGAAAACTCAATCCTGTAGCCAAATCAAATCTAGAGAAATTAGGAAAAAAGGTGGAGCCTTTTGCTTGTGCAGTGTAATAGGTGGAGCAGAGCCATTTCCAATACTGAGGGGCTGCACCTTTGTGACTAAAATAAGATAAACGCGTGCACAATAGCTTATGGTAAAGGGGCCAAACCAGATCTCGTAAACAAAATACAAGAGAAAGTGCTGCACCCTGCAGCTATAGTGATCACTAGAAGGAAGCCCCATCCTTTATAATCAATTTTGAGCATTCCGCAGTGTACTTGTCTTTTTAGCATCGTCAACAAATAAAATCAGACAAACCACACCAGTCAATAATCAAGAACAAGCATGAAGCGCCAATCAGGCTCTGGTAATATAACCAATCGAGATAAAACATTTCATATGAATGAAACCAACCGTAAGAACACAATAAATCTGATTTATTTCCGAACAAAAAAGACAAGGACAGCGATTTATGAAGGGTTACAAAATGATTTAATATCATGAAGAATATCACATCCGTCAGGCCTGTCGCCTATCCCCACATACTCTTTTCCTTCTTTCTCTCCATACTCATCCAAGCCCACCTTCCCTTTCCTCTCCCACAACCTCTCTCCGAAATCCCTATGCGCGAAATACGCCTCCGCAGCCACCGAAACGCCACCCTTATCTTCTTCGTACACACGAATAGGTAACCGCTCGTAATGTCCGATACTGGTACCCTCCAGCTCGTCCAGTCGGGCTAGTCCCCGAGTCGACACGGAGTATAACTCGCCCTTGACTCGATGGCCATAGCCAGGAAGGTTGATGAGGTAGGGGATGCCGTATGGGCCTACGACAAGGGGGTGGTGTTGGTGGGTCACACGGGCACCCACAAAGACGGCGTCTTTTTTGCGGATAAGGTCTTCGATCAGATGGTGGTTTCCATGGCCATGTTTCAAAGTGCCGTACGTGAAGATGAGGGCTTGTTTGGCTTCGGCCATGGAGAGAGAGAGAGAGAGAGCGGAGGGTTGATGACCAGAACCCACACTAAAGAACAGAATTACAGAATGATCTGGACCAGATTATTTGTCTGCTTTCAAAAACGGTGCCACCGTGTCTGGACGTTGGACCCAAGTAAACGAAACTTAATGGGTGAATCATAGTGTCTGGCCCAAATTGAATGAAGAAATCTTTGATATCGCATTACCCCAATTAGAGCTTTGAATTAAGACCCATTTATAGAAAAGCAGTCCAAAGGGAATGCCAGCCCAAGCTTTTTAAAATGGGCAAGCCCAAGATTTTATATTAGTCCTTGCTAACATTACTTCTACGGTATATTTACTATCAGAATCACCATCAAAACATCCTTTTTCATGGGAAGCAATGAGAGTAAAAATTGAAAATCTCCGTATTCATCATTGATTGTTGTCCTTTTCCCATCTCTTTTGCTCCATCTCCTTGTGGCTTTTAGCAGGCGTACTGTAATGTAACCATTTGTTTTGAAAATTCACCACAACTTTTTGATGCCATTAAAGCGTTATAGCTACTTAAAACGAGAGAAGATATTAACCTTTGGAGTTTCGGATAACTAAAGGGACTTAAGGTGAGGTCCCTCTTGATAACTAGATAATTGAAAATATTTCAACATAATTTACTTCACTTTTTATCATGTCTTAAAATATCATCATGGAAGTACTCATTCATTCTCAACGGCCAAAGCACTCGAAAATATTTTCTCTTCTTCTGCAGCAAAAACAAGTGACTTTGTTCCCCAAAAATTGTCTACCTCTCTCACTCACAAAAGACCTTTAAGCAGTACTAGTGCATACAAACGGGGACTACATGGTTGAAATTGACGTCCACTTCGGCGATTGGGTTTGAGCTTGTTCCTTGGTAAAGAATCAACAAAGGGCAAAGCAAAGAGCAAGAGGAAATGCTTCTTTCTTGTTTGATTTGATCGCTAAACAGCTGGCTGCATTATGTTCAAGCACTTTTTGGATTTTGGAGGTAAGTTTCTCTCCAAGCAAGAAAGCTTTTATTAACAATGGGCCATGGGGGTATCTGAATATGGGATGAGACCTCGGTGCAGGTTTGAGTGTGTTTGGGCCTTATTTTGGAAAGACAGGGCCGTAAAAAGTTTTTCTTGGGGGGCCCTATATATATATATATATATATATATGGGGCACTAACCATGAGCAAATTACTATTAGTAAGACTCCAGAAAAAACAAAACAAATTAACAAGAGGGCCATGTATACGCTTATGGCTAAGAGCGAACACTAATGGCCTTTGGCATTGTATACTCCATTTCCTAGTAATAATGTTTTTTTTTTCTTATCTACGAGAGTAATAGAATTCTTAAATTTTATAATATTTCAAGCTGTCTAGATTTTCTTATATGGTCTTCACTGAAGCATTCATTTACAAATAGTTTAAAGCAACAGGGAAATTCATGAACCCGGTCATGCTAAGAATTTGTCGAGGAAGGAAAGGAAAGGAACCATATCTATCACTATGTATATAATCTAAATCCATCCATGTGACTTTATAATATCATTTGGTGCTAAAGTCGTAACCAGAATCTTAAGTAGCAGTACTTGTTTGGACTTTGGACTTCAAAGAGACATGTACTTAAAACTAGAACAAAGAAGACACCGTTATGTTGACCAAGATGGTCTCGCTTTCCGTTGCAAAACGCGTTATCCAACTTCTGGAAAAATAGCCACACATGCAAATGAGCTCGGCTAATTAACTAAACCTTATTCGCCACGTTCCACCAGTAACATTCTGACACGTTTATTTATAATCGATGGCTTTTGATCCACCTGATAGCCACTCCTTCCCGCTCCAGCTCAGAATAACTCGGCGTTCGTGTGCATATAATGCGCTTAAAGGGAAAAAAAAATGGAAAAGGGAGAAATGTGAAGAGATATAGTCAAGGATGTCTGATTTGAGACATCCAATGAAAAGGAGAAGCTGTAGCTTTTTTTTCAAGTGTCAACCAAACACCAAAACGACAGTTTCACGTTCAGCGTGTGGGGCATCTCCCCACATGACTTGCCTTAGCCACCCCATGTTCTGCTCCTCAAAGAGAAGCCAGGAGGAGATTATAGCTAGCTAGCTTCTTCTTTCAATCTTTCTCTTCTCTTTAGTCTTTACACACATTTGGTTTTGATTTTGAATTGAACACCTTATATTATTATAGACCTTTTTTATGGACTTGATAATTAAACTATAAACCCTAATTCGCCCTAATTCTCCCATTGATCACTTACTCTATCCATTTTCTTTCAGTTAACAAGTAATTCACTTGAAATTCGGTAAAGGAAAACCAATGATTGTATAAATATTTCCATCGTGATTTCTTGCATGGAAAGATTGACGAAAAATTCGTATCAAAAAAGGATTGATAGATATATATCTTAGGGCTGCTGCCTGCTAGAAAAGGGAGAGAGTTGTATTTTGGTTTTTCTCTGGATTATTGATATCTAGGGGACCTGATCCCTCTGATCTCCTGTCTTGGAGTACTCTATTGTATATTGGGACATTAATGGACAAAATTCAAACTGAGATTGATCATTGGATTCGAGGGGGTACAAACTACAAAATGAGAGATGCATATGTTGATGTGCAAAAAGGCATGTTCTCATCTACTTCCTGCCCTGTACATTGTACCCCGACAAATATCCCTTCCTTTTGCTTTGGTTTATGTGTTATACCCCCCACGCTTGCTTGCGTGCATCTTAAGTTCTCATAACATCTAAAATATTTGTGTTGTCAACAAAATATAATAAGCGTCGGGTGACCGCAATCGACCCTCTAAACAACATGGTAGGGTTACTATAGGGTAACACATTCATGAATATTTTTCAGTTTTCAGCTCTCCGGACTGAGGAAATCAATGGTTTAATGGTTCAAGTTACTATAGATTTTACAGATATTTGGAAAATTAACTTCATTATACTCAAGGCATTTAAGAATTTTTGTTTTTATTGCAATATGCAATTAGTATCCCTACTATATAGAAAATGTGGATTTACAAATCTATCGAGTATCTACTATAATTTGATTAAATTGAGTTCATCTACTATCATTTATTATCAAATTAATTCTAAATTACAAATAGTGTTAAATTTTCATCATTAGCTATACTAACGTAGCATTGACTATGTTGACATAGGGTTAATTTTGATGATATGTACTTCTAGAAAATATTATAAAATTTTCATGAGAGATTTTTTTATTATAATAATGAAAATTTTCACAAAAAATAATGAATTTAAACATTAAACATGAAAAAAAAATGAAAAATGACCCTTAAAAATATACCATGTGACAAAAAAAATTACTTAAAACTTTGTAAAAAAATTTAAATGCACACATATTTAGTGTTCCATGTACTAAAAAGAATCATATGAAACTTTTAAAAAAATTATAAAATACATATTATTATAGTCAACACCGCATGAGCATATATAGTTAAGGGTGAAAGTTTAACACCATTAGTGATTTCGATTTAATTTGACAATAAATGATTGTAGAGTGACCTAATTTGATTAAATTATAATAAAAGAACTATATCTAGATTTTTTGTATAGTAAAGGAATGAATTTTATAATTTGACCTTTTGTTTTTGATTTATAATTGAATTGGAATCTAACTTTAATTAAAAAAGGGATGGAAAGCTGTGTCTAAAATCCTTGTAGTAATAGTCACAGATAAGATGATATTTCATAATATAGTGTATATATATATATATATATAGATATACTAGGAATGTTGCCCGCTCTTGTACTGCGGATTTTTATTAATTTATTTAATATATTTATCTTATATGCAAACGAAGTACGATTATGTAACATATAACCAAATATGCAAAGAAATTATGTATATTTAACCCCAAATTATCTCATGCATCTCTAAAGAAAAAAAAAGGACAAAAGCAGAACAAAGCAAATTGAAAAAAAATATTAAAAAAAAGCTATGTAAATAAAGACAACGAAGAGAAATATCATAGGGTTTTTTCCTCTCATACAAAATAAATAGCAACTGATAGTAAGTTATTGTCCTAACAATTTGAGAGTTTCCATCAGATTGAGAAGTCCACTGTGCAAATGCTTGCACAATGACAGCAACATATTCCATGAAAGAAGGCCTTTGTAAATTCATTCTCCCACCATTATGGAACGGAATCCTTAGATAAAACAATAAAGAGAAAGGACACAAAATCGTAGAAATAAGTAAGTCAATAAGGAAAAACTAATAACTGATTGTAATAACCATTACCATTGTCAATAAATGCAACAAATTCAGCAAATGTTTTTTGCAATAACTATTTCCTGTTCAGACAAATAAGGCATTCAGTGTAAATTGACGAAAAGGCATACCTTATATTCTAATAGAGTAATTCATAAGCATATAATGAACTTGATGAGAATTGAAGGAAGCATAAAGCAACTCGTGAAGGTACATATGCATAGTTATGCAGAAAGCAACAAATTTGAAGTGGAGAGCATAGTAAGAGGACTTGAAACCAATAGGAAAAAAAACAAAAAAAAAAGTCCAATTTAAGGACAAAATAATTTAAAAAAAAGGAGAAAACCAATATACCTACTACTTCATCTCTTTTTCCCCTGTTTCTTTCTTCTATTCCCTACCCCTTCATCATTCTTCTTTCTGCTCTATCGCTTCTGAAATTTTCTTTTCCATAAACACTTTAATCTTCTCGATTAGACTTGAAAAAAAATTAAGATACATTAGAAAGCGAGAGAGAAAAGGGTTCAAGGCAAGGAAAGAGACAGGAAGAGATTGGGTCGCAAGAAAAGGGAGAAGAAACGGGGGAAAGCTTTTCAATTCAATTTAGTAATGAATTTAATGTTCTAAATGAAGATTTATTAATTTTATTATTAGGAAAAGGAAAAGGTTTTTGAAAAGGGATAGAATTTCGTGAAAGAGTTATATGAGAAATAAATATTTAGTATTAATGTATATATTTTTTATATATTTTAAAAAAAGAAATACTAATGTGGATAGCTTGAGAGAGTTTTTTCGGGGATAGAAATAAAAGTATGTATAGATTGGTGAAAAAAAGTTTAGGTGAAAGAAGACTGTCCCAGTCCAGGGTCAGGGCATGCCACAAGCCTTAGAGAGGACTGACAGTAGTACTTACAGATCACCCATCAATGAGGACCATTGACACGACTCAAACCTTAAACCTTTCAATCAGATGTCAAAAGTCTTACCAATTCAACCAACCTCAATTGGCATAATATAGTATATATAATACCATAAGAAAGCAAAGCTTTTTAAAAGCCAATGAGAACTGAAAAGCACGTTGAGAAGAAGATTCGGTGCCCTCGGGACTGAAGTGGGAGGTTGATTGTTGAAAAATGGAAACTGTCGCAATTGTTTGTTTGGATGCTTTTCAATTCTTTCTCCCTCTGCCATTAGATCTCTTTTGGCTTTGTAGTCGCTAACCATGTTTGAAAAACTCAGGACCATATATACAATAGGGGAAAGCGAAAAAATTTAGGTAAACGCTCGGAGCTCATACTTTTAATGGGGTTGACTGCTTCACTTGTTCACATTCAAACTACCAAGTTGTTTGTCCTCGTCAACTCGCTTGAAATTTACCTTGAGTTTGAGCATGCTTTTGCTGAATGCAAATGTTTGCGGACTATTCTCTTCTCAACTGACAAAATTTTTTTTATCGCTTGTCTTTTTGACTGTCTCTATATTGGTATATTTATTAGATAATGTTAATAGGATTTGCTCTCCGTTTGATCAGTCTCAAATTCATCTAACTGCAAGGGCCCAAAACAGAGGACTAAACTCAGCCTGAGGATCTTTGGAGGCCGCTTGTCTCCAGATCCCGGACCCCTTTTTTCCTCCATTTGTCTTGGTTTATTTGGCTGTTTGTCAAAAGCAATTTGCTGCTGTCAAACCGCACAATCCCTTCGCAATTTGGATATATGATCCTGTCAAACAGCAAAATCCCATTTTTCCAGGTTTCTGGCCTTTTGAGCTGAATAATATCCACGAATACGTCCCCACGTGTCAGACAACCCAGAATTAAGATTCGCTTCATGGTTCACACACCCAACTTTTAAGCCCGCTTCGCATCTCCACTGAGCCATATGTCTCTTGCCTGGCTCTCCGGACACTAATCCAATTATGCGAACATGTTTTTGCAGATCAGACACAGCCTTAGTTTACTGTCAAGTGCACACTTTGGACTTTGGAGCTTGAACTGCAAGCTTTTTCTTTATTTCTCTGTAGCTTTGATTATGGTAATTAATTTGTTTGGAGTATTCTCCAGATGATAGATCACATCGAAACCCTTCGACCATTTCTTTTCTGAGGGGTTACACACAGTAGCGTTGTAGCCTTGGTGGCCTGTCGACTGCTACAATGAATGCAGGGCAGCACGGGCCGGTAATTAGTTTGGTTTTAATTGCCCACCCCACCAGCATTATCGACTAATCACGGCATGTCGGCATCTGATTAATTCTCATTATAAGATTTGAATGGAAAATAATTCAAAAGAGAAGGAGAGAAAAGTTCATCTTGGTGATTTCCAAATGTAATGAACTAATTCAATAACGTGGCTAAAAATAACATTAGATAGGATTCTCCCAATAATTGAAACCCAAGAAAAGAAAAGTACATACATGAAGATGAAATTGCCCTTGCTTGTGTTATAGCGACCAACTGAACATGCACTTAAGTTTAAAGTGTTT
Source organism: Microcos paniculata (assembly GCA_030664755.1). NCBI lineage: Eukaryota > Viridiplantae > Streptophyta > Magnoliopsida > Malvales > Malvaceae > Microcos > Microcos paniculata. The sequence goes on from CP131460.1 coordinate 42,172,253, forward strand.
ATTTCATTATTATTCTGAGATACAGTAGTAATTAAATTGTTTGCTCTCACTGAATAAAAGGACCAAAGAAATGGACAGCCATTAATTTTGTATTATTATAAAGAAGAAAAATGGGGGGAGGCTTTAAAAGTGGGTGGATAGAAGATTTAGCAGTTGGCTCTGCTTGTCTCAGGATCTTTATTGTCAATAATAAATTAATAATAATCAATATAATAACAGCAAAGGCAACAATGGTTGATCCACCTCAACCTGCACAACAAGCAAATGGGGGCCAAAAGTAGATCAATTTCTCATATTCAAGTTTGAACTTTCAAGTAGTTTGACGTCGTCTGCCCGACTTTCGGCCTCTTGCGATGGCAAATAGGATTAGTTTATTCCATTTATTTAAGTATATCTTGGTATTCAGATTACATGTGCTAAGGTTCTACAGATTAATTTGTATTGGATACTGCTTGTTTTAGAGTTGAAATTATGGTTTAAATCCAGTTACAGATATATTCTGAATCCGGACATTATTGGGTTTTTTTTTTTTTTCACAGCATTAAGGTTGTGAATTAAGGTCCCACAATGTCTTTTCTGAGAAACGTTTATGGTAATTAGATTTTTTTTTTGTGGTTGAAAAAATATTTAAAAGCGGAGAGGTTACCACACTTTTAATTAAAGTCAAGATAAATTGTTAACTTCTTTAAAGATTTATAGATTCTAATTTTGTGAAATTTTTCGAATTTATAGATTATATATGAATGAGGGCTTGTGAAAGTTCAAATTTGAATACCTTATATGATTAATACGTGCTTTTACTACTTTAGCCAACTCCCGTTGACGTTGGAATTGATATTATGCCCCCACACTTGCTTGTTTTGGGCATTATTTCCTTTTGAAAGGTTGATGTTTTGGGCAAACTTTAGCACGAGAAACATGATACTCTAAAAGTAGAACTGTTCTTAACGAGATGGATTGGTTTTGAAATTGAACATTTCTCACCAAATACTAATTGGAGGATAACATCAAAACATCCAAAGGTAACAATAAAGAAATAAATAAGAAAACAGAACAAAAGCATTTTGCAAAAAATAGTTCTAATAAGTTGACAAGAATGGGACACAATTAATCAATTACTAGATGCCCTGCCCATGCTAACGTCACGGGAATATAATTTTGATGTTATTAAATTTGTATTTTTTTGGTAAAATAAAAGGTAATCACAAAAAATCTCACAACTTTGAAATACATGGTCTTTTTTAAAAAAAAAAACCAAAAGAGAAAGTCTTTTTGAAATTTGATTTGCTTATTATACTCCTTCCGTTCCATAATAACAATTTATTTAGAAAAAAATTTTATTTTCAATTATTTGTCACTTTAAAATTAGCTTCGTTTGGACCCCAAACGCACCGAAACGGTGTGTCAAATGGGGCCTAATTTTATCATAACCAATATTTTTTTAAAAAAAAGTAAAATAATAAATATTACATGAACTAATTTTATCAATATTAATTTTTTTAAATTATGAAACACAAATTTATTATCAAATACAATTTATGTATCTTATTAATAATTGAGAGAATCAAAAAGCTTTTATTATGAAGTTTATAACAAAACATGTAAAGAAATTTAAGAGATTATAAACCTTTTTTTTTCAAAAAAATTAAAAAAACATAAAAGCTTATATATACATAAAAGGATGTATGTATAGATAGATGTATATAGATGGTAAATATTTTTGAAAATTGTAACCCAAAAATCTATTTTTGAAAAAAAATGTAGATTATTTTGAAGACTAATAGTTAAAAAAAATCAGTGTTTCTAAGTAATCCAAAAAGTTAAATTTGATGAGATATATTAAATGAGTTAAATTTAAAAGATTTATATATTTAATAAATAAATAAATAAATAATGATGTAGACGACTTGAGGAGAGCTTTTCAGGGATAACATTAAAAGTATGTATAGATGTATAGATGTATAGATATAAGATCATATGAGATGCAACGAATGATTTAAATTCAATGTTTAAGTTAAAAAATAATTAATTTTATAAAGAAAAAAAATTCATATTAAATAAATAAAAAAATAAAAAGAGAAAAGTGAGATGTATTGAATGGTGTAAATTCAATGTTTTAGTTAAAAAAACTTAATTTTATTAAAAAAAATTCATATTTAATAAATGAAAAATAAAAAATTTTAATAAATAAAAAAAAAGAAAAATAATGAGGTGGATGCTCTAGTTAAACTTCTTTGGGGATAAATTTAATATTATGTAGATTGTAATACTCCATAAGTTGTAAATAATATACACAACACAGTTATTGTAAGAGTTTGATATATGGTATATAGACAAACCAAAGTGTGACATGAACAGCAAAGTTTTCAAAAAGGGTATTAGGGAATTTTGCAAGAATTTTTTTGCTTTAAGAATAAGTTCGAGAGCGAAGTGCACTATAAAATAATTACACACTGTATTCATCAAACATGATCAGTTTGACTAAAAATTCCGTTACTTTTGGACTCACCAACATTAATAGTAGCCTTTATTTAAAAAGAGAAAAAAAATTCATATCACACTGATTGGAAAATGCATCTCATCATTGCTTTTTGTTTCTGAGAAACATCAAACTTAAACAAACTACTCCATATAGAGTTGATTATTTTCTGGGTGGTAAGATAAAATGAATGGATGCCTTTGTAAGGGGGCCCCTAAATTATTGTGAGATTATCTCTTAAAATTCCTATGTAATCGGTGGGGTTTATCACTAAAATCGACCCGATCAGATTTCATGTAGAGTGTACATTAACACATCGTTAATAGTTACTAGTATAATTATTAATTTTTATTTTACTCATCTGCTGGATATATTATATGGTATCGTATTAAGTAAGAAGGGTTACGTTCAACATTATAACTCAAATAATTAAAGTTTCTTTTTGAAATTATACAATAATGTTTGAAAGATGCTGGACAGTACTTTGATGCGCATACTTCATTAATTCATTCCATTCCAATTGCATGGGGGAAACTTAATATTTGATGGACCCACATTCATGATGCCAGCAGTAACAACTATTATTGCCCAATTGATTGCAAAGTTCAAAAAAGTGCCAATTTAAAACCTCCATGGATAATGCCATCCTACCTTACCATAGGGTACCTTACCTAGATACCCCCAATTTCATCATACCAAATGTTGAACTTGGCTATGTCATTCTCTCGAATAACAAAGTACTCTTTCCGGCACAATTCTTGTGATTTTTATTTATTTTCTTCAATCTCTATCACTGATCTGATTGATCACTGTACAGAGTTTGTGATTATTTTCTCTTCAGCCACATGTTCTGTGGGTCCATATAAGTTAGCAACTTCTTCTGTACTTTGGAAACTTGCAAACATGTTTTTGTAATCTTCATTTCATTTCCAAACTTTCGAAGTGATATTATTATTGGTTAACGAGTGAGGCTCCCTTCAAAATTCAAATACGAATTCCTTCGTTCATTATGGGGAAATAAATAATAGTGGTTTATTGTTATGAGTTTTACTACACGATTCGTCTAAATTCATTCATTTTGATGACTCTTCACATGACAGATTGTAGTTATTTTTCTTTCTAAAATCCTACCACTATAATTGTTAATAAGAAAAAACTTATCTTGTAAATATTATAACTTTTTAATATAAGGTTAAACCTTATTAAATGAATGGTTAAATTTTTGTGATACTCATAAAAACTTAATAAATTAAAAAAATCATATCATGAGGTATAAATATGAGAGAGTCAAGAAGCATTTTTCTATTACTTTATGGGATGGGATGAGATGGGGCCTGATTAACTTCGAAATAATTTTGCACCAAAATTAATCGTGTGATTAAAGATTTGAAATGAAGTTTTGTGTTTTTTGCCCTATTAATCACATGACCACTTTTTCTTGAGGATTCAGAACGTGACGAAGGATCAAATGCAAAATTGTCAACCCTCTTACAGTTTAAAGGTTGTGAATTGTGATGAGAATTTGAGCAGTTTTTTTTTTCTCCTTTTCATCATTTTTATTAAAAAAAGGAAAAATATAAGAGATCATTTTGTTTTGGCTAAAGCCTTTAAGTCCAAAATAAAGCAAAGAGATTAATGAGTTTAATTATCCCAATTAATATTAACCCCTCAAAATTAAATTGGTAACAAAAATAATTGATTTCCATTTTAGGATATTTAAGTGTACCGCATAAATCTGGGACCCAAATGCACCATTATTTTGAAATGTATCTGTATCTGTAGTTAACTCTCCAACATTCTTAACTAAATCCACCCCTCATATCCCAATCATTTACCCCAAAAAATTGGCATCTTCGAAAGAAAAAATTAGAGTATGATCAAGCAATTTCAGCTAAGAAAAACAAAGATTAGCATGATAGATGATGCAATTTCCAAAATTTTACCCAAAATAAAATCGCATGTAAATTTCAATTAATTGCAAAATAAAATATACATAAAAGAAGAAGAGCTGAAAATTCTTCGTCTGACCAAACATTCTATGAGTCATATTCAATCAGTTACAAAACTTCAAATTCCAAAATGTTTAACATATAGTAATCAAAAAAAAAAAGGGAAAAAATTACTATATTAGTCATATTTTCGTTCGTTTCTGTTGTTAATTTTTGACATTACTTATTTACTCTACAAAATTTATAGTTTAAATAATAAGGAAAAAGACTAACAGAAATCAACCTCTATACAAAGGGGAACGTTGATGGAAAACCAATTTGGAAACTCTACTTTGCCTGAAAACCTTCATCGGACTCGGAAAGTACCAGCCTTTCCCTTTAGTGGCCGGCGATGCTTTCAAGTCACCAAAGCCCGAATGTGATGTCACCGCCAGCGACCTTGACTTCCTCATCATCCTCCTCCGCTCTTCCTCCGCCGCTATTCTCTCTTTATCTCCTTCTCTTTGGTGATCTTCACTATCGTATCGCTTGCTCTTATTACTAGCTCTAAACATGGACCAAAAAGACGGCGTCTTGCTCTTATTACCCGCCAAATCACTCTTATCGCTTAAACTATCAGGTTTCGATCGGAGAAAAGGAATCGCGAGGGATCTGGATCGTTGGAACGCAGGTTCAGCTTCCATAAGATTAGAAACTCGACCGACGGCGCCGACTCCGGACATATCCCCTGCCACCCCAGCTGAGAAGCGAGAGAAAGATGAGGAGGCGGAGGAAGAAGAAGAAGTAGCGCTACATACACAAGGACGCGCGTGGGCGCAGTCGGGACAAAGAGAAGCGAGTTTGTCTCGGAGGCAGACCGGACAGATTCCACTGCGCCGTCGTTTGGAAGGATGCTTTGGACATTTCCAGACCTCTTCTTCGTCGACGTAAAACGCCATTTTTTCAGCGAAGTTATCACGTTTTCTGTTTACCTCGTGCCACTTTCTTGAGAAAGCTCTCGCACTTTTCTTGCAGTTTCTGTTTGGTTCCCTCTCGCAATTTCTTTGTGGTGATGGTGAGGGTGAGGTTTTTAAAAGGAAGGTTTTGATTGGGAGGGGAGGGGGTGAATTAACCATGGTTACTTCTATAACAGAGTTAGACTTCAACTGTAGTTAGTTGTATTACTACTACGGTACTAGTTGAAGCTTGTTAGGCGTTGATTGGTAAACCTTTGGTAGATTGAAACGTTGCGTTTGATGTAGTTGTTGTTAATTACGAGAATGCCAACACTATTAGGCAATAGGAATTGACGAGTTCGAAAGGGGGAAAAATGTGATCTCCTCACACGTAGAAAAAATGGTTTAGCAGTTAGCCAGCTTAGCGGGGCTTAGTTGAGGTTAGGCATAGTAATAATAAATCAATTTAAGACAGACCTCACATCTGGAGTGGGACTAATCATGGTTCGCCATCTGAGTTGTTGGGCCCCCACTGGATGACGATGAGGTTGAGTAACAAAACATATGTTGACTAGGGAAAATCAAAATCCCGGGAGAGGCCTGTTTTTCTTGATCATTTTAATGTGTTACTGAATTTTTTCCCCTTTTAGGTTTTTGGTTTTGGGTTTTGACCCAACTAAAATCATATGGTCAAAACCATCCCATCACTTAACCTTGTCTATATAATATATAAGCATTTACTTTACTACATTATTAGTATATTTTTTAATTTATAAATATTTTTACCCAAATTGTTAACGAATTGTGTCGTTTTAATTAAGGAATGTCTAATCGTGATCATCCGTACATGACTACAAGATATACTAATCCTCTATGCGGTTGGTTGCACAGATTTTTGCCGCAAATGTGAAGTGAGAGGGAAGATTTAAACTAGTCATCTAGGAACTCCCAGTCATGGCTTATGGGTCCCGCGAGCTTAATGAGTTGTGTAACAGCTGCCCTGTTGACATTTTAGTAAAATATCTTGGGGCCGGTTTGTTTTGTTCATTGGTCAAGTCTGTCCTCTGTTAAATGAAAAAGGAAAAAGAAAAAAATAAGATCTTTTTGACAATTTGGGTTCCACGTTAACATTTTTTTTTTGGTGCAATCAAAACTCAAAAGTATTCTTAGATGTTTAGTTTAAGGTTAATTCTTTTTTATTCGGATTAATTTGTTATGGAGGTAAAACTATTTCAATAATAATTTTTTCTATTCACAATACTCGAAGTTACGCTAATATATTTTTTTTCATAATTACATGTATCTGTTTAACGATTTATTATTAATCATGTTCAAATCGCATCAAATCTTAAATAAAAGAAAATTCTTTCAAATTTATTTTTTGTTTACTAGATACGTTAATGTTTTATTGATATATGGGTTTGCATTTGATTCTTTTCTCTCTTTAATTAGTTGATGGATAAAGCATTTGTTACAATATTCACCAACCAAGTATATATTAGCTTTTATATATATAATATACATACATACACGTATGGAGTTAGGCATAGAGATGGTGATTGTTGAGCTTGACGGTTTGCACGGGACATAATTTAATTACTTTTATTACTCATTAAATACATAGAATTTATCTTCCTATTATATGATGAAGATGTGATAGAAACATGCACGGGCGAAGGAGAATGCAAAACTACAAATTAAAGACAGTGCCTTTCGCCTTTTTCTATTGACAGAATTGAGATGTGTGATACAAAAGGCAAGCACAGGCACTACTATCATCTCATCTCATCTGATCTGATGATGATCACCCTCTGGATAAGACTTTCAAGTCGCGACTGCATGTTTGAAAACTCACCTCTACATTTATGAGATATATATATATATATACTCTTTGAAACGTTTGAATAAGACGGCCATTTATTCGGATACCCTTTTTCTTTGAGAACAGCATTATTAATATTATTAGAAATATTGTTATAGTGCTTGATTTATATCGCGGCCTCCCTCCCAATAAGGAAAGCCCAAAAGTCATGTGGTCTTGTGGCCATGTGGCGTTCCACGTGTTTCCAAAGCTGATTTCATAATTAAGGAATAAATCAAGTTTGAAGCAAGTGAGTTGATCTCTTAAACTTGTTGCCTTTCTGAGGCTAGGATAAGTAGGGTGATCTCATATTTAATCTTCCATTTTGATGCATAATTAGTACTCCGAATATAGCTATAGATTTACAATTAATTACAAGCTGCACATGAGATTTCAAATAATTCATAACTACGTACTACCAATTATCTCGCAAAACATTTGATTCATACGTGTTTTTTAATCAAGTTTGCTGTGCTTCTCAATTCTTCTTGTTTTTGCCCTTTAATAGAGCCATTCCTTACGACGTACAACTCACAAATGTGTCCTTAATACATACATCCATACCATAAATAAATAATTGGTGGGTGGAAGAGTGGTTAAACGATATACAACTTAAAAAATGTTAAAATCAAACAGTAATCCAAAAGAAGATGGACCAATATTATATATATCGGTTCAATAAATTTAGATGAAAACGTAGAGAGCAAATCAAAAGATCGATGAATATTGCCGGGGAAAGAATAAATATGAGAGAAGCCTACAGCTTCAAGCTTTTTAGGTTTCGAGCTCAACAAACCGACTCTAATCTATCTTTTACCCCTTTCCCCATTCATCGTCAGTCACGTCTCCATCCACCTGCCATAACTTCTTCTTCTTCTAGTCCACCAAACCCTTAACTTGGGTTCGTAGGAGTTGACCCAACAGCTTCAACTTGATTGTACTTGAAAAGATCACCTTCGTGTATTTCTCTCTTCTTGGGCATGATATACGGATCAAGTTGGAGCATTAAGAATGCTATGGGCTGGACCCAGCCCCTCCGTTCTTGGGCCACTACCAGGAGTACTGCTACATTATTTTAGAAAATGGGCCCATAATTGAAGGTAGTGTTGTCCAATGTCCATATACCAAGTCCATGTGATCTTTTCGTCTCGAGCAATCTAAAACCTAACTCCATATATAATATGAGCAAGGTTCAATTATAAATGAAAATTAGTTGAATACTCAAATTAGTCCTCAAATTATATTTAAAAAGATAAATTGGCTCTTAAACTTTTATTTGAGACAGTTGATCCTCAAACTATTACTTTTGAACAATTGTGTTCCTAAACTTTATGTTGAAACAATATAACCTTAATTGCATGAATCCTCAAGGCCTGTATTATCCCAAAATAATAATTTGAGGGATTAATTGTCTTAAAATAATAGTTTTGAGGGTTGATTGTCTCAAAATAATAGTTTGAGAGATGAGTTATCTCAAATAAAAGTTTAAGGGTCAACATATCAAAAAATATATAGTTTAGAGGTCAATTTCTGTATTTAGCCAATGAAAATTAATCTGGCATGTTTCATACATATTATGCCTTTATTTTTTCCTTTTAGTCAAGCATATATATTAGGTTATCTCATTCATGTTTTTGCCAAGTTGTTTTGCCATCATTATTACTGTTCCCAATAAGTTCATTGTTACCATTTATTTATGATAGTAAGATAAGATTTAAGTATTCCTAATTTGTTTCTTCCGCGGACTAACCAGTGAAATTGTTTTACAGAAAACGGTGACAGAAAATGTGAAAAGCAGAGCCTCTTCTATTCCTAATAAGTAGTTTGTCAAAATTCATGAATTAGTTACAGCTAAGTTTACCTTTTTAGTGACATTTCTGACCCACCATCTTTATGTATAATATAATATATTACTGTGATATAGGATATGCCTTCATTATCTGAAATCTTGGAAACCATCTGAGATCACGGTTAGGAATTGAGGATGGGTTGGTGAATCACATTTGAACAACTTGCCATTTTTGTCTTTGCTTCCATGTATATTTGCACCATGGACAATACTAACAACAAATAAACATTACCGTTTGCGCTTTCCTTTTCACTTTTCCTCCTTCCGTTTCATCAGATAAAACAGCGTGGCTTGGGAGCAAAGTCCTACGTCTCCATTGTCTCAAGTCTCTGATGCACATGGTTCAGGCATGACCTCGTATCTACCTAGTGTCAGCAAAAGCATCCGTTGGCAGTGCAAGGAAAATTTCTTGTCCTCTGAGATGTTGCATGTTTTCCTGACATTTATATTGATGGTTGTGGCATTCTATGCACTTGTTCACACCAGGGTGTACATAATAGGTGAAAACTATGATCCAAGAAATCGACCGGGAGTCCTCCTACAATTTGATTCATTTTCGGTAATTGATTTCAGGGTGATGGAAAAGCAATTGGTTGCCAATTGGACCGCCAAGTTTATTTTCATTAACAAAAAGAATGATATAGAGATCTCCATTGAGCCTTTCGATTTGTTTGTGTTTTACAAACGCACCAATCTTGTTTCCTGTGCTTCGGTGGGAGAGACACTAGCCTTGAAGACAAAGTACGAGGCAGCAATGGAAGTTGAATTTAGTCCAAAACGTTGCAGCGAAGAGCTCTCCATTAATGATGAAGTTTTACAGCAAATAGAGGAAGATCTAAAAAAGGGAAAGATCAGTCTCAACTTGAATTTGGGAAGTCTATGGGGTTATTATCTTGTAAAATTGGAGCCCGGTTGTGCTTTAGACTTGGAATTCAACTCTACCAAACTATCAGCAGAGCCATTCTCAGGAACTTTAGCCGAGGACTGCCGCATCCCAATGCCTGCCTGATTGAATGTCGACTTTCAATCCTACCTTTCTTAAATAAGTATTCTTTAAATTCTCTTGTAATTATTGCAGGAAAAGCAATTAGGACACTGAAACAATGAACCCTCCAAAATGTGTATAACAGGAAACTGCTTTGACAGGATGTACTAGAGAGAGTCTGGTAGCACCTCCAAATTTAAGAAATCATGAGGGAAGGGCAGCGCTCTCCCCATCAGAGCTGGAATTAGGCTGGATCTTATTGGGAAACATTGGCACATTAATGGACCCTAATGGATCTTGAGATTGGGCCAGAATATCCAGCAAAGTGTATCTTTCTACGTTACTTTCTCGAACAGCTTGAGGAATGCGATATTCCTTTGGGCAAAAATTTTGCATCTCTCGTTTCCTTCAAGACAAATAGCAAACGGTTTAGAATCAAGAAATTGAAAGGCACAGCTACCCGAAAATAATAATTGGGTAAAAGTGGAAGTAATCCAAACAATGATGGGGCATAGCTTACCAATATTGACCCTTCAATTCAGATTCTTTGCAGTTCAGTTGAATCTTGATTGGCTGTTTTCTTCATTATATTTCCCATACCTAAATAAGGTTTTAAAGAATTGAAATTAAAATTGAACATCTAAATTTTATTATACATGAACTTAGTTATATTTGAATTTCACATTTTTTGTCGTTAATTAGAGAGTTGCTAATACGGAGTACTTGTGATTATACTTTAAAAAAAATCGAAAAACCTTAAAGTCCAATAATGCAGAAGCACTCGATGCTAACAATATTAAAACGGAAAGGTTTCCGTGATTGGATTCACTTTTCTGTCATTATCATATTCCTGTGAGAATTTCGGCAAACCAAACCAAAATAAAGTTAAACACCAAAAAAAAAATATTTTAAAGGATGGGTAACCGTGCTCCCAGAGGATTGAAATGTTGCAAAGTCATCATCAGTGATGACGAAAAGAGATGGGAACAATTTAAAGCATGCATATTATGGTATAATACTAGCTACTACTCATTAATTCCATTGTTTGTTTTTGTGATGATAAAAACTACTCCTAAACAAAAAAAGTATGCAAAACCTCTAATGAAATAAAGACCTTACAGCTTCTTGCACACATGTTGGAACACCACACTTCTCTCCTCAAAGTACTCTTTACTAGGGTAGGTTCTGTCTTAGCTTTCCGTTCTCATTCACAATGAGCTTTCACGTGTACCCTTTTTTTTTTTTTCTCAAATTATTAAGTGGATAGCTTTTAATTTAGGTACGTATTCTTTCCATTATGATTAATGCATAGCTAGCCTACTTTTTTTTTTGGGGGGGGGGGGGGGGGGGGGGGAGAAAGCAAGCTCTGTTCTTTATGAAATACATTATAGTACTTATTAAATTTTTTATTACTTATATGAAATATCAAATACCCATTTCAATAATGAGATTTAGCCCTCACTATCCTTGGTAAAATCATGATCGAAATGCTTGGAAAACAGGTATAGCATTAGGGTACTTTTTTTCTCCAATATGTAATTATTACGATATGAGAAAGAAAGCAAAATAGAGAGAAAAGTTGGGCAACCAAGCATCATCACCATCATAGTACTTTCCAACCAGTCTAGAGGATTGGCCGTAGTGTGGGTGGTTTGGGTTGTTTGGTATTATTGTCTTTTTTTTTTTAAATTGTCAATTTCATGTTTTAAAAATTAAAATAGGTGAAAATTATGAATAATAATGGGTAGTTTGTAACAGAGTATTCTGAGTTATCCAAATTTATTAAGTTAGATTAAGGTATCTTATAATCGGATTCGGATATTAATTTTAGTACCCGTAATGGGTTCGGATAAGATTCGAGTAGTGTGCCTAAGGTACCCACTATTTGAATCTGGTTATAAAATTAATTTGTTTAATATTAATTTTTTAGATTTTATTATACTTTTATTTAAAAATTACTCATAAATAATGTAATAATTATCTAAAATTAATTAAAAAATCAAATTATTAAAAATATAATTTGTTTTAACTTTGATTTGTTTTATTATAGATTAATTATAATTTATTTCTTTAATTTTATTTGATTTATTAAATTTATTTAGAAATTTATCGGGTTCAAGTACTTTCCAATCAGTCTAGGGGATTGACCGTAGTGTGGATGGTTTGGGGTTGTTTGGTATTATTGTTTTTTTTTTAATTGTCAATTTCATATTTTAAAATTAAAATATGTGGAAATATATTTAATAAAATGTTTCTGTTTTCAAAAATTTTCAAGACAGATTCTATGTTAAAAAAAATACAAGTACAAATTTTTTATTTTTATATGTTTTGAAAAGCTTCTATGATATTATAGTAATAATTTTTTAATGACATTCTTAATATATACATATTTATAATTTTAAATATATTTTTATTAAAAAATAAATAATAAAATTATATATTCAAATGTATTTTTATTTTTAAATATTTTAGAGTACGATAAAAATAAAATAAAAACGATACTAATCGAATCAATTCATACATCATAATGAACTAAGTGAAAGGCGAAGCAATGTCGTACGTTCTTTCAAGTACTTATTCCAATCAATCATAATTTCTTCCTATCTTCATTACAACTCTTAACTTTTCTCTTCTATATAAAACAATTATTCCAACTTCTCTTTGTTAGAAAGAAAAAAAAAGAAAATAAATACTTGAAAATTGCAGTCATAGCTTATTCACTCTTTCTTTAGTTACTTACTTCAAAAAAGAATTTAAACCCAAGTTCAGATGAAGTTATCATGGATAAATCACGAAAGAAATTAATCAAGCTAATTATATAGCTTTTGAATTTTATTAAAGAAAATAAAATGGAAACTCCAACACGCTTGGCCTATCATCACACTTAAAGGGCAGTGAGATTATGGATTCAAGAGAAAGAATCTAGCTAATTTATGTATATATATATATATATAATTATTAATTATATATATGTAGTGAGTAACGATCCCCTTTGCGTATAGTTTGTGAGCTGTGACAGAGAAAGATTGCAAAAGGACAAAAAGATTGGAACAACTTGGTTGGCTCTCGTGGCAATGAAAATCATGCCACCTTCTTTGCAACTTGCTCCACTCTACAATCCCCACTCAAATCCGTTTCGATCTTTCTCACTTTTTCTTTCAATTAAAAATTCAAGAAAATTCTCTCTCCCTCTCCCTTTTTAAAAAAAAAAAATCAATGATCTATATCTAAATTTAAGCCAACATTATTGTTGTGGACAATTACCTCTTTGTCATTCTCAATTGTTTACAACTGCATTATAAAGCTATTATAAGCAGTCTTGTTATTGCACTTAAAACTATATATAGAAGAAATTAAGATTACAAACTTAATTTGTTAGACTATATTCATACACTGATTAAGGTTGTCAGGTTGGTTTTGGTTAGATAACTTGGATTCAAATCAACATGATCAATTAAAGTCAAAGTTCCAGAAAGTGACCCAAACTTTCAACAAAGAAAAGTTCTTTTTAAACCACTTACAGGTTGAATATATCATTGTTTGTACCATTTTTAACAAAGTCAAAAACGATGCCGTTAAAAATAGTGGAATAAGGCACGACGTCGTTTCCAAAGCCAGAGATTGGGCCGATAAAAGCTTGGCATGCGTAGAGGAGGGCTGGTGCAATGCATGGGCTGAGATTCAAAGTCAAAATGAATAGAAGAGTAAAGAAACAAATAAGCAAGCTTATAGTCCAGTGGAGTGAGCAACCAAAGAAAAGGCCGCCTTTGGCATTTATACAAGAAGTTACCAGTTAAGTAACTTGAAAAAACTCCCAAGGCAGTTGAAGAATATTCATGCAGAATATCAAAAGAAATTCAAATGGTAACTACCAGGTAGTGGGGTTATAATGGAGCAAATTTTGCATATAAATAGATAGATGTAAGTGAGAAGAGGGGGATTTTTGGAGAATCATGAACCATGTTTATTTTCTTGCAAACTTTAAGTTCCAAGCATTTTTATAAGCAGTAATTGTAATTTAGTCTTTGTAATTGTCATCTCGATCAAGTGCAAGTTAAATCTGAACTTTGTTAGAGGATTCCCCACTCTTGCATTGATCTTCAAGAGTGAGAATCTTAATCCTTTTGTCTGATATTATCTTTCGGTTTGTGTCCGAAAATTTTACTACTAACAATTATTGATAATAAATATTGAAAATAATGCACCTCTAGACTTCCACATTATATGAGTTCAATTTATGAGAACAGCTAACAAAGATATTTGTGGGCTAATTTTCGATGACTTACTAAACAAATAGAGACAGAATAATAGTAGCAGTAAAAAAACTTTCGACTATTTCAGATGGTGCCCTTAAATTGGGCAACTTCGGGCAACAAGACAAGGTCAAAGCTACTAAGCTAAGGCACAAAAAGAAGAATTTGCCCAGTCAAAGTCAAACTCTACGCGTTATGACATGGCGCAATCTCATTGGGCAGAATCCAGAACATACAAAGACTTAGTTGTATGTTGATGTTCTTGACGTTGCTATCATACTGTACCATGGCTATGGGGATGTGCCTTAGACCGGCCGGCCATGAGATTTCTCAAACCTTCATTCAATTGGACCCACAGAATGCAAAAGAATGAAAACCCAAAGCAAGGGCCAACTGCCAAGGGTATGTGGGCCCCCCATACGAAATTGCAATAATAGAGGCGGGCCCCACTTTCGGGGGATGGTGGGGGGCCCCCGTTTTGGGGATGAACCCCAAACCAAAAAAGCCGTAGCTTTCTTTTCTTTTTTAATTATTTTCACGAGTCAAACGCCCAAAACACGGTGTGAAAAACGACGTAGCATCAAACAGCAGCAAAGCAATCCTATTTTCGTTTTTTATTTTTAAGTCGTGCGTGGTGTGCGGTGTGCGTGGGTTCAAACCTTGTGCCTTTGACTTCTCCAGTAGGAGCCACCCCTAGTCAAATTCAACCCAAATGGTAAAATTCCTCTGCTATTGGTCATTTTATTTTATTTTATTTTATTATTTATTGAGTTTTGGTGACAAGCTTTTGATGGCAATTTAATTGTTTAATCAATGTGCCAAAGGAGGCCAAAGAGAAAGAGGGCCTTTAGCTAATATAGTTATCATGAGCCAGATTCAACTCCACCTAGTTGTTGCCTTTTTTTTTTTTCTCTCCTTTAACAGTATTTTCTCCCTCTTTTATAGATATTTTTTGTTGTTTTTCTGGGAAGAAGCACTGAAAAAGCCTACTTTGCTTGACTTGCTTTCTAATTTCGTTGAATATATAGAGAATAAAAATGGGGGGTTAGAGGATAATGCAAGAGAGTTTTGTTGCTTACAATGATGGCAATAATTGATGTTGGTCGTGTCATGATTTTTGGGTCAAATCGGCTACAAAAATAAATAAAATCTCTGTGGTAGATTTTTGCAACAATATTACACACATTGTTCTCAAGGTTGGGTTCGAAAATTTGAAAACCAGTATGATTTCAATCAGGTTTTTCAAGCTTCGACTTGAGCGGATTCTTTTGTTGGTTTTGGTTTAAGTTGGGTTTGTTTCCTTTTAGAAGACGCAATCATAGGTCCTGGGATGTTGGAGAGTAAGATGAAGCTCGAAAGAAGGTTCAATTCTAGCTAATTCATAAAGTAAATGTTTGGATTTGGCCGATTTGGAAACTCCATCATGTACTTCGTCTCTTTGACTATGGGATCTTCATATCATATACTATTTGATAAGATTTGCACATAAGCAAAGCTAGACCCAACAACAAACTTTAGGTCACAAATTGTCTCGCCCAGAGCAATTCAACCATAAAAAACAAACAAGGGGAAAAAATGTTCAAATTCAACACCACATATGACATATATATGCTGTGAATGTTGAGTTAAAAGTGCTATGTCTCTGAGATAAAAGATAATCTGGGTAGCGAAACTTTTTCTTGACAAAAATCAGATATTAACTATTAATTCAATTATTAGGATAAAACAATTAAGTACCCTTTATTTGTTTTTGTTTGCATTTTTTCTATAAAAAATTTAATTAAAATATTTTGATCGTAGAAATTGGATGAGAAAAAAAAATACTTAACAATTTATGATATCCCACTTTAGCTGTCTGTTTGAGTGTTTGTGTTTTAAATTAAAAAATTTAATAAAGTAAAAATTCATATCTTTGCCAATATTTCATACAAGGAAGGATGCGATATTCCATGGCTGCGGGGTTGTTGAAATGTGTAACTCGTTTTTTTCTTTTTTTTTATCACTAAATAAATATGATGAAACATAATTCAATAACTTATCCAAAGAATAAACCAACCACATATATATATATAATTACTAATATTCTTCCTTTTTTAGGTTTTATTTTTTTTGGGGGGGGGGGGGGGGTATGGATTTGAAACAAGCTTAGATTTTTATTTAAATTTGGTTATGGAGCTCTCTCTTCTTATCCGCAAACACATGAGCGAGCGAAACATAGATATATAACCTTTATTTCTTGTCTTCCACTAGCTATAGCTAGAAAGAAAAAGAAACTTCTTTCTGGCTTAAAGCTAAAGATATATATATATATATACTCGCACTTGCATCAGTTATTTTCCATGTCGAGATATGGAAATATCAGGTTCATTGCAATAGTTTTAATATTTTTTTCCTAGTATGTATTTTAAGTAGGCAACTAGGCATGTTCAGAGAAATTTCACCGCAACGGTCTGCCAAGAAAGAGACATTGAAAAAATGGTGAGTTTTGGAAACTTTCTTTGGGAACAAAATAATAAAATAAACTTCTTTTCCAAGAAATCTCATGAAAGGTTTGTGTAATTTTTAGGATGATACAGAAATTTGAATGAGAATCTGCAATGATCATCCCAATTGCATTCACAAGATCTTCTTCTTTTAAGTTTAGGAGTTAGGAGATTCTGCAATCACACGCCTAACATATCTTTCGGATCATATCGGGTTAATTATTTCTAATTAATTTTATACTCTATTAGATTATGGCATGCTTAGTGGCTTGACCTTATAAGTGGCATGATCTTTTCAACTCAAAAATCCGATTTGATTACACATGAACATGATAATAATACTATTATTATTACTATTAGGTTTTCGATGATTTTTTTAATTAATTTTTTTTTCTTCGTGACATTTAAGACCCGAGTTGAATTTGTCCATTCATTGTCTCTTTTTGATTACGGCCTTAAATAGTATGGGTGTTGTTGTGGACCCCCACAACTATCTTCTTATCTTAAGAAACCAGAATTTAGATATTTATGGATCAATTGTACAATATATTTTTTTTTGAAGGAAATCAATTGTACTATATTTAATCCTTCAAAAAAAATTTTGTACTATATTTAACCTTACCTTACCTGAGAACAATTATTTGAGAATATTTTCAATTTACTTTTTGCATTGGTATCGTATTCTTGCTTGGATAATTATCGATAAACATATCTCAAGAATAAATGCTTCTACCATATATTATAGAAAAACAAAAATACGCCAAAACAGAATAATCCTATGCATATGCTTGCCAAATAAAATCTTAAAATCCCTTCTAATTTTTCAATTATGTCAAAGATATTAAGACACATCTCTGCTGAAAACGAGCAGAGCACCCGAGATGGATGCAATAATGGGAAAATTTCCAGTGCTTAGGATGTTTTTCCTTCGGAACTGGGTAAGGGTTACTCTGAAATGTGTTGCACATTGTATTAGAGTTATGCATTTGGCTGTATGGAGTGAAACAACGGAGGACGAGCTACTGTCATTTTTGGAGCTTCTCAGCACATCTCTGTCACCCTTCAAAAAAGGGGAGAAGAAAAATAAGGATGGTCGATATGAGCTTATTTAATTTTCTTTGATAAGATCTGCCCATCATACTTATGGCGGCTTATTACTAATTAAGGGCTGTTTGAATATGAGTTATGATGACAAAACAAAGGACGAGTCCTAGTCCCTACTCCCTAGCTAGAGTTACTGACTCCTTGATAAGTAACAAGTTAGTAATTACTTATTTCCAAAGTTAAAATTTAGTATTACCACAGTTCTTTTTTTTTTTGGTTATTCACTTAATTGTTTTTATAGTGATTTTTATTGAAAGTTAATTTTCATCGATAATGAAATAGTAATGTAAACCCAAATCAAACTGAAATGCAAGATGTCGACTACGAAGGCAGTGGGAAATCTCTAATTCATTCTCCTGCCTCATTTGAAATGCCAATTTGCAAGGCAATATCTACGAGACTATTACCAGTGATACAATCATACAAAGCCGCCTTATCCTAAATGCATAGAATGTCAATAAACCATATGCCGATTTGGTAAGTTTTTACCATGTCAGTTTGGAAGTTGGGATCACTATAATCATTCTTCAATTTGGTCTTCTATCAACTCAGTGGCAAAATTGAACAAATTCTTCTACTATTGCCCTACATGATTGATGGGATCGCTTAGTCAGGTACCTAAAAATCCTTATTTACTCAAGCAATCAAGCACAATTTACATGTGATCTTGTCTCTCTTTTTTTCTTTTTCTTTTTCTTTTTTTCATTTTTCTAAGGGTTGGCCCTTATCAGTTTGCAAGTGGGTGAATGTTTAAAATGCTAATTGGTTTTTTGGTGATAAATGAGAATAAATTAAAATCGTTGAACGACAAGCAATGTTGATAAATTTCCCCAAGAACAAATGCTTGAGTGAATATTTTCGGCTAGCATTTCGTAAAACTTTTTTTTTGTTTTCTTTTTTCTTTTGAAGATGATATGAAACAATTTTCAAGCTAGTTTAGTTTTAATGCATACTTTTGTTTTCTAATAAGAGATGGCCGACCAAAACCAAACTCCATGCTATTAGGCCAACCTTTGATATCAACCTGTCTGATCCCTACCCTATATTTGCCTAAGCTTTCATTCATCCCAATAGTAGAGAATTAGGTTTTCCCTATGAATTTGTCTTTGTTTGCCGTTTATTTTAATGTAGGAGTAACTCTTGTTCCCCTATTCTATTCTATTCTATTTTATAAAAGGAAAAAAAATTGATAACCAATTAACGGAAATTAGACAAAATGTAAATGACAAAGAACTATTCAAAATTAAAAAAATTACAAATAAGACAAAAAAAATTAATTAGTTAAGAAAAAATCACTCAAAAAGATTGAGACAATGAACATAGACATGAAAATAAGTAAATGAATTTACTACATTATATATTAAAAAAAGTACCATATCTATCCATCCCATGAGAAAATTATCAATAAACAAAATATCACAAAAATCACTATTCAAATTACTTACCTCATTGAGAAAATGTTGATCACCAATAATGAGTGACACATTAAGGTAGTATATTAATTAATCACACACTTAGAAGAAAAAAAAATTGTAAAAAGAATAAGAAAAAAAAATGCAAAATGATAAGACCAGAAAGAGAGAGAGTGCGTGAAAATGAAAGGGAAATTAAAAAGGAAAGACGGAGGTCGGTTCCTTGCACCCAACGCATCTCCCATCGAGAGCTGAGCTTCGGATTTAGGTTCGGGTGTGGACTTTGTGTAGATAAGAACGACCCCTTCCCCTTCTCTATTTTTCATTTTATTGCTTCTCTGTCTTTCCAATACATACATAAACTTAAGACCCCATTTTCTCTCTCTCTCGCCGCCTCCAATTCTCTCTCTAAAATCTCACTAAAAAATCTCTTCAAACCAAGCACCAAAAACAGAGTATACTTCTCCCTTGAATCTGTTCAAGCTGGCGATCGAAAATCAAGAAACCACTGTCCGTGAAATCAAGCCCAAGAACAGAAGAATCATGGTATCTTCTTCATTCTCCGAAAAGGAGCTTTTTGTTTCTCATTGTTCTGTCTCTTTTTCAGCTCTTTGAACTCAGCTTTTCAACATTTTCCTTTTGGTTTCTTGATCTGGGTGTCCATTCAGAATGTGTGTTAATGAGAATGGTGTTCTAACGTTTTCATTTTTGGTGTACAGGGAGCTGGTGGACCTGATGAAGAAGACAACAGGTGGCCTCCATGGCTGAAGCCTTTGTTGAGAGAGCACTTCTTTGTTCAATGCAAGCTCCATGTGGATTCTCACAAGAGTGAATGCAATATGTACTGCTTAGATTGCATGAGTGGCGCTCTTTGCTCTTTCTGCCTGGGTTATCACAAGGATCATCGTTATATTCAGGTTCAATGATTTTCCTTCAATTTCACATTTCCTCTTTCTTTAAGCTAATAACCTTTTCTTCTTAGTTTGGTTTTCGGCTCATTCTTGTAAAAACAAAAAATTTTGCCAACTATTTGAAATTTGTGTCATTTCCTTTTATGGGATGAGGGGAATCCTGTTATTTCAATCCCCTTTTTTGGCATTCGGGTTTCCAATTCTGGGATTCGGTTCCCTGTCCTTACTTGATCGAGTTTGTTTTCAATTTTATTTTAAAGCACATTTCTTTAAAGCTCTCCTCTGCTAAGTTTACTTTTTTTTTTCTTCTGGCTTTCAATAATGCACTAGAAAGATTGAAACTTTCGTCTCCGGTCCGGGGTAGTTGTTTTTACTTTTCCAAGCCTCCATGTTTTCTCCCTTTTCTCATTCACACATTTTCTTCGCAACCAAGCAGGCATTGACTCGATTTTGAAGGCTTTTTCTCTGTTCCATAAAAAGTCATTTTAGCTAAATTGTAAAAGACTTCTCCTTTTCATCCTAACAATGGTTAGTTTTCCGATCTAATAAGCAATCCCCACGTAATTCCCCAGTTTTCTCCTCTGTTTCTAACAAAAAAGCCAAATGCTTTTCTCGTGACTGAGTGTATTGTGATTTTGCATTACTTGACAGATAAGACTAAACTACTCACGAAATTCCCATGGGAGTTGTCTGTTATTTTCTGAATTCATTACAAACATTCGACATTCATTTCAATATGCTAATGTGATTTTCTCTGTTTTAACTTTTGACAGATTAGGAGGTCTTCATACCATGATGTGATAAGGGTATCTGAGATACAGAAGTACCTGGATATATCTGGAGTCCAAACTTATGTTATTAACAGTGCCAAGGTTGTTTTCCTCAATGAGAGGCCACAGCCAAGGCCTGGAAAAGGTGTCACTAACACCTGCGAGGTCTGTGACCGTAGCCTTGTGGACTCCTTCCGCTTCTGCTCTCTTGGTTGCAAGGTAAATCCCCTGTTCATCGTCTTAAAATTGATTCTGTGGTTGTCAATGCTGCTGTTTGGTAGCTGAGAAAGTGTGGGATTAAGTGAAGGTTCTAGTTTTCCAAGCGAATACCAAATTGGTCAAATGAGCTTAATTTTGTTTGGTAAAACTATGTTGACTTTTTATTTTCGTTGCCTTGGGAATTAAGCCGGGGGAGGCAATGTGAAACAAGAAGTAACAGTTTCTCAAAGGGAATTTTCTCGGCTTGGTTGATCTTTATTCGAACTATAATTGTCCTTCTAATCAAACGATAATAATGTAGTTAAATTTTCGTCTAGACTCTAGACCGTAAAGAGCTGTGAAGCAGCTTTAAATTTTGTTCTAATGTTTGGTCAATTCTGGTTGTCGTGGATTCTAATCTTATGTTTTTTATCCAATTGCAGATTGTTGGGACATCTAAGAATTTCCAGAAGAAAAAGAGGCACCTTGCGATGGCATCAGACTCTGAAGATTCATACAGCAGCAGTAGCCATGGGAAGCTGAAGAACAACAATAAAGAGAACAGCAATAACAGCAACAAAGTTCAGAGCTTTAGTCCTTCAACACCCCCTCCAACTTCAGTTAATTACCGAACTGCCAAGCGAAGAAAGGGGATCCCCCACCGAGCCCCAATGGGAGGATTAATCATAGAATATTAGCCATAGCCCATAGTGTTTTCTAAAGTTCAATATAATTATAATATTTTACCCTATAACCCCCGCACATATACAAAGTCATCGTCTCAATGCCCACCTTTTTCCGCGAAAAGAGCCGGCATTGTCACACTCCCTCCTTGGCGATCTCTCCCTCTACGGGTATTTGTGTATATAGAAGCAGCAAAAGATAGAAGTGGGAAAGGAAAAAAGGATGCAAAACAAGTGGAAAAATAAGCCCCAAAATGTTCAAGAACCGGAATGCTACAAGGCCCCTTTTTTTGTTGTTTTTTTTTTTGGGCTTTTAAGATTAAAAAATAGGGTGGTTTTCCTTTCTAGAGTGATTATACATAGTATAAGTTTTTGGCAAAATAGTAATGATGGGAATGAAAGATGTAAATAGGGGTTTTTCTGGCTTTAGGGAAGGGGTTAGTGAAAGATGAAGAAGACAGTGTTAACTCTTCCCTTGTTACGGAAGAGAGGTTACGGAGGAAGGCACTAGGGAAGCTGATGTTTATATATGGAATGAAATAATAAGAAGATTTTACCTTGTATGTTACCGTATGATTGATGCTTTTCTCTTTCCCTTTTTAGAAGGTGTGTGTGTGTGTGTCTTATTTTGCCCTTTTATTTTTCATTTTGAATGGTGGGGATTAACTTCCAAACATCCTGGGTCCCATATGTGGTGTGGCACGTGTGAGATGGGGTATGAGTTTTGGGGTTGTCTAGATCCGAACGTGTCTAATGTGCGATGGTTGTTGGGCTTGGGTGTCTTGATTCTTGGAATCATCAAGTAGGTCAGCCGCCCCTTACCTTTCTTTCTTCGTTTTTTTCTTTTTTTTTTTTTCTCTTTTTTATCTTGTGTTGATGTGTCAGGAAGGCGGTTTGGTTTCTTAGGCTAGTGGGTTTTTTTTCCCCCCTTCTATAGAACGTGGGACCCCCAACTGTGATTAAATCTTGACCCTTCGATCTGGTAACTGGAGTACGGTTCGTTTACTATTATGATGGGCGCTGAAAGAGCTGGATGGAAAGTTGGAATTTACGATTTTATTACTCAGTAATTAAGTTTAGGTGGACCCGCACAAATTGAATATTTGGTGATTATTGTGACCACATGTCAGCCCAAGCTGCGGTTAACCTTTTAAGAAAATTAATGGCAGGGTATTTATCTACCGGCTGACGGGGCAGTGCTGGATTTATTCGTGGCATTTTTGGACTTACACACAATTTTATAAACAACCAACCAAACCATGCCTGCCCCGCCCCAAAGACCAAAGTCGGATTTGCTAGGCGCCCGCCAGTTTCATTTTCCTCGTACAGGTCCATACCTACATTTAAGTTTAAAGATCATCATTAACCATTACTATAAGACAGTTACCATTTTACCAAGTTTTTATTTCAAAAGAAACTAAATTTGAAGCATATAGACTCACGTTCGAATTCCAGTCGACAACACTTTTTTAATCACAGTCAAATTTGGACAAAAAAAATGTAAATGGCTTGGTTCCAAATTTTGTCGGGAGTTCTAAGCTCCAATTGAAATAAAAAAAGTTTTTCATTATTTTTGTGTATTGTTGGTGTTGTTAAACCTTTTGGTAATTAAGATGGGAGAAAGATACATAACCCGGTAAGGGTTGTCTCTGTCCCCCTAGCTGAAAAGATCTGCATCTGCAAATGCTGTGAGCAGTTAATATATGTACTTGTACTTTTCTACCGCCCATCATTTCCCTTTAGATTCTACCTTTGACTTGCCTTTTTCCTGATTGACGAAAAATTAAAAAAGAAAAAGTGTCATAAAATTTACGTGGTGAAAACTCTGTTTGAACACGTGATTCTTCCATGTGGTGCACCTGCCCCTTTCTACATTCTACACATCCTCCTGATCTTCTATTTTCTCCTCTCATTCTTCACTTCACTTCTCAATACTCATCCTGTTAATTTTACCAACCCACATTATCTAATTTAGAAATTTTTAACACTTATGGATCAACTTTTTTTAAAATCAAATTAAATATTTGACCATTTTCCCACTTTTATTTTTCTCAAGTTTATGTTGGTATTAAATGACACGTGACCATATCACTTTTATAACCAGTTTTCTTCGGACACAAGCAGCTCTAGCAGCTCCAAGTGGGCGACTGTTTTTGTCGCTTCTTAAGATGATTCCCTTTTTGTTATTCTTTCGAAGCGCTTACGTTGGAAGATTGAAGAATATCTCGCCACGTTTTAGGTTAAAGCGTTAAGAATTCGATATGAACCGTCCACGTATCCATAAATCATGTTCCACGTGTGAATTCACTATACGGCACAACAGTCTTTGATGTCGAATAGAATTACGCAATTACCCCTTCGTGAATGATGATGTGGATTGTCGAATTAACATGAGGAGTATATGGACGGTCCCCAGGCGGCCAGGCCCCAAGTCCTACCGTCGCTATAATAATTGTTGGGGTTGGCGAAACGCTTTTCTTTTCCCATTTTTAATTAAAAAAAATTAATTTACTGCCCAATCTTTTATTTTTTTGTTCTTTTGGGGACTATTGTCTTTTGCTTTTTGAAACTGATTTCGCGGATGGATGTTTTCGGCAAATGGAAAGAAAATGTGAATAAAATGACTTTAGGAAAGGTTTGTAATGTTGTGAAATTGACGACTGCTTCTTACTTTTTGAGTTCTTTCTTCTTTCTTTTTATTACAGAGATATATTAACTTTCTTCTCTTTTACTCTGTTTTAGTCATAAAAAATGTTTCATTTTTCATTTTTGTTAGCTTGTACGTACTAGACGGTTGATTTAGGGGCAGAGGCTACGGCTAAAAATGGTTTCACCCACTTTCGAATGTGTTAGGATTAAGTCACAAAGATAAGTTGACAAAGACAACGAACAAGAACATTGAAAGCTTCATCTCCATGAAAGAGTCTGTTTAAGATCTTTTCTTTCCCAACTCCTAATTAAGGTCTAGGCGGTTTAAAACATAAGGAGTAGAACCCTTAATTTCCAAGCTTGTTTGAGTTGTCACGCTCTCATCACTTGGTTTTGTCAGTCAGAACATTTTTTAAACAAATATAAGTTACCCATTCTTTCTTTGCTGGATTAATGGTAGAAGCTGAGGGTACAATGCTTTTAAGTTTATTCCGTATTTCAAGTATTCATTCTCATTGAATATTACATGTTAGTACGATTTTATTTCAATTTCCCATTCATTTCTGCCCATCTAGGCCCTCCCCACTCTACCAATTTTAATTCCTAGCTTAGCCCTCGCCAATCCCTAATCTCTGCCCTAGGCTTGATTTTGGTAATATATGGCTTGAAATTTTAATACATACACTAAATTTCTTGGAAGGTGAGAGGAAATTATTGAAATTTCGAATCTTGATTCTTTTAATGAGGTGCATTTGGATTAAACCTAATCACATAAAATGTAGTATAACAGAATGATGAAATATTTATTGAGTTCCAGGCATTGGGCAGGCATATCAGAATTTATTTGTAAACTAATTCAAGACATATTGGTATGGACACATAAGTCGGAAGATAGTGCAATTTTGTGTTGGAACAGAACAGGCAATGCGGGATTATATTCATTTTGAAGGCGAAATGTGCTTTCCACATTGCTCCAGCTCGATGAGGAAGTCTGTTAGGACTTAGCTGCCCTTAGGTTGAGACCATGTGACCTAAAACCCCATCATTTAAATCACATGATGGAAAACTTCTGTCTATTCACATAAATACGTGGTCTATCTTCCAATGGGCCTTTTCTATATGTAAGTGAACCATCATATGAAAATGATAATAACCTAAGCTCATAATTGGTTTGAATCAAATTTAGTGAGGTGGGGATTGTAAAGTATAAATGGACAAGATTAGCAAACTTTGGGTGATTAATTTCTATTTAATATTATTTAAATGGTACATTCTTAGTGGCAATGGTGGTGGCCTTGTAGGATATCACAAAAGGGAAAAAATTGCTTAAAAGGAAGTGGCGAACGGGGATATCACTCGACCATCTTTTTCCGTTGATTCGCTTGTTGCTTTTGATAAAATGCCCACCACTCCTTTTTTTTTTTTTTCTTTTTGCTGCCATGCCATCCCTCAAAAATTAAATATAATAGTAGTCCATCATAATAATTTCGCTAGCTTTGTATTACATATGGATGCATGCTCCATGATGTTATGCTGTTTTTGGATTTTGCCATTTGCCTTTAATGCAATAATAAAATACACATCGAATGGATGTTCCTATGAGTGAAGATGGACCCATCTTGATCAATTTGCCTAAGCCATGATGTCATTAGTTTACTAACTCTTATCTATCTGATGCTTATTGCTAGAAAAGAAGCAAGAGATAGGAATCCATCGTTTTTTTATCATGCCCACACTATGCTGATGATCTAATTTTCCATCTTCCACACCCCTCTATTGTGGGTCCATTAGCATCCCATTCGTTCACATTCATTGGTTTGTCTTTAATTTATCAGTTCACCAAAATATTACCTAATTTTTCTCTATAAAACAATCTTTATTTGACATGAATCGTTCTAGATATCTCAGTCAGCTGATTATGATAGGCATTACTTTGTTGACTACTGTTTCTGATTTTTATTTTGGAACCATTCCTTCAACTTTGATTGTCAAGTTTTCATCTACTTGTGTGCTTTTAAAATGTTCTGTAGTCATCCAACTGAAATTCCTCCGAAGCTTTTTTCATCGTTCATCCATTTATTACTGTCAATACTTATACTATTCCATTTTTCTTTTGTTTTAGGGAAAGCAACAAATCCCTTGTACCAGGCAGGACGGAGACGGGAGAGATGCCAGATTAGTCGAATCTATCCAATAAACCAGGCAAACAGGGTTATAT
This sequence comes from Microcos paniculata, assembly GCA_030664755.1. Classification (NCBI taxonomy): domain Eukaryota; kingdom Viridiplantae; phylum Streptophyta; class Magnoliopsida; order Malvales; family Malvaceae; genus Microcos; species Microcos paniculata. The sequence goes on from CP131460.1 coordinate 42,198,992, forward strand.
TATGCAATGAAGTCAGGGGGTGAAAGACAATTGGTTTAGAAAAACCAGGAAACTGCTTGAATCAAGATCAAAGACCCGTCTGAAAGAATATAAATGAAGCATGCTCGGCTGTAAGAGAAGTGGGGTTGAGGCTGTCCGAGCATAGAGGCATATGATAGAGCCAAAGATAGCTCCTAATCAATGGAAGATTATGGCCTAATGCTGTCAGCGGTAGTTCATTGCCTCGAAATCTCTGTTCTGTTCATTGAAAAAGCAATTTTGCTAGATTTCTGTGTGTCTTTCGACAAGGAATTATTCATCGCCAGTAAATCATGACTCACAGAACTTACAAAATAAAAACATCCTATTTGTTTGTGTGGAAACAATTGACTGAAATAATATGATTATGTGTATGTGTCGTCCCTGTCCACTAGCTAGTTTTCCGGTCTCTTCAATGAAATTTTATCCACCTTAGTCGTTTCTCTATCTATCATCTCATCATATGCAAGAAACCTGACTGGCTAAATCATGTTGATGATCAAGACAAAACACATCGATTCCACTAATCTCGGAAGAGGAAAGTACTAGTTTCAATGTAGATATATAATAGTAGTATAATTTCCAAGTCACCAACAGATTAGCATTTCTGTGGACAGATTAAGAGATTGTGGGTGTCCATTCATGTAAAAGATGGGCCAAATAGATCTTTTTTGTTAAAAAAAAAAAAATTCTTTTCATTGAAAAACATAGTACTAGTACTTTCTTTTGGGGAGTTCAAGGCCAAGAAGATGTTTACTAAGTGGATAAGAACGGATACTAGACATATATATACACTGGTGTTAGGTCCCTTTATGAAATGCTAAAGTTGTTGGAAAATTGCGATGCAGCCCCTCATCTCTACCCCACGGTCACATTTTGTTCAATAATCGGTTATGGAACCACAACTTGGAGGGACCTCCCGACCTCCTAAAGGAAAACCCCCTTTGGAATTTTATATGATTTTGAACAACACTCCAACGTGTTTCATTATTTGGATTCGGATGTCTTCTAGTAGTTTTTCTTGAGTCATCACTTGGAATATTATTGGATAGGATTAGGGGTGCCAATATCTAACCAACAAGAGCTTGCAAGAGTCATCCACCATATATGTTGTCTCGCTTGACTTAAGTGGGGTCGAGATATAATTTTTATTTACGAACCCTAATAATGGATTAGTTTATTAATGTTTCATACAATTTTAATCGGAACAATTGTTATCTGACCAAGAAATTCGTCAAGATCGATGTTAAATACACACCTTGTTTTGTAAAATTTAGGGTTCTTGTCTATATCAACCTTATTATTTTATGGCTAATCTCAATATCGATTTCTATACGTGGCTTGTAGTTGACATTTGTGGCTAGGAACTAAAATGAATTCATTTTCTTCTAATTAATGCCAATTATTTAAGTTTGACATCATTCCGTAAGGGCAACCAAAATGCCCTTATAGCATCATTTTTTCCTTGGACCTTTATTGCTTCTGGTTTGTTTTCAGATGGCTTAATCGAAACTAATCAGTTGATTTTTCCAACTTTCAAAGAGTCACCCAAATTATATTGCTTACGCTTGCAGTTGCTGAGGAGACAGGAATTTATCTTGATTCAAAGAACTGGTGAGCAGAATGCTATTCTAACCTCTAACTTAACGCCATAACAATTAATTCAGAATTCAGAACCTAAAACAAAAAGTCAACCCGGCTTAAATTATCACTTGAATAAAAGTCAAAAGTGGCCTGTACACTTAACAGTACATAAAATAACTAGCTATTTAGCATAATCACTTAACATAATCCGCTCTTTCGGGCATGGAATCTTACCAAAAGGGAAAAGAAAATTCCGGAAAAATCTTGATGATGTTATTTGTCACGGACAATGATCTGTTTGGTGAAATGAACATATCTTGAACGCATTTGATGTGAGACTGTAGCCAACACATTATTGGTACCAAGCATTTGGGAATATAGGAGTCTCTCCATGATAAAATTGGGCTTTGAACACTAAGGGCCTTGCTAAGTATTTGATGATTAGATTTTCTCTAAATTCTCGCCCTTGGCCTTTGGAAGAAGCAGTCACATCTTGAGTCTTGAACGAAAATATCTCTGTTTTTGGTTTTTGTAAAAATTGTGACGATTCCGAGACATGGAAACTTCTTATGCTCATTCGTATTCAATTTAAGCCGGCATTCACTTACGGCCACATTTATATTGACTTAAAATTGTAGCAAAAAGTGGGGTTATGCATACTTTTTGATTTTTCAAGTCAACTTGTTCATTTCATTGATGAGATGAGAAATAGTCATGATTCTCCTTTACCAATTACCCATATCGTTTTACAGTAACAAGCCTTAGAATTTGAGTCTTCTAAGTGACCCACTCTAGGAAAGCCCCGCTTCAATTCCCAAACCCAAAGCCCCACACCCATCCGCCCCACCCCCACCCACACGAACTTACGCGTGAAGTGCAGGTTGTGGCGAGGAAATTTCCGTTGCCTTGTGCGCTCTGGCTACTTCGTACGAGTCTTCAGCTTTGAGCAATTGACTTAAATTTTACACGAGTCAAGTGCCCTTTAAATTGCCTTGATTCTGGCAGACACCAATGACGTTTTTCTTGTGAGAAATTGCAAGAGCAGCTTCGACAAATCTCACTTACCTCGATCAATTTTATGGGTTTTAATGTCATAAAATCTTGAAGAATCCTAGGCCCGTTAGAGAATCATGGGACTTGGAAAGAGAACTTGTCTCAATTACGCGCAGATGTGGACCTTCAGACCTGTAGGAAAGGATTTGCTGAAACATAGTCCTTTTTAAGTTTCATGAAGTCCGCGTACCTGTTAGGAGTTTTTCTAAGGAGCCAAAAGCAAATAATCTCTCAGATCAAGATTAACAGAGCATGAATGTTTTAGGATCTGGGAATTGCTTCTAAACCATAACATGTTTGGAGCCCAAGTCCAGAATAGAATGATTCATTTCTAAATTCTCTTGATTTTGACACTTAAATATGGACGAAGACAAGCATCAGGAACACTATTAGACCTAACTATCCAGCAAATTCTCCACCGTTAAGAATTCTTGCTGTTTCCTTGGCTTCAGACAGCAAGCGCCAGAAAGAATATATTGTTGCTATTTACTATGAAAAGCAGACAATCTTTGTTCAATAAAGTTGAGATTCAGCATGAGGTGTTTTTCTTCTGAATGTTTTGAGTAAAATGTAAGTGCAGATGTTCTGGTCTGGACTCCGATCGTGTTTTTAAGCATCCGGATTCTTAGGATGAAGAGGTTGGGCTGTTTCTAGATCCAGTAGACCAAAAGATGGGTGATAGTATAGCAATTAAAATTGGGTGATAGCTCACAAATCTAGTTGTGTGGGCCTCTAGCTGTTCCACTTAGTTTGAGTTTGGGTTCCAACTTGTAAGGTAGAAGCCCAAAACCTCTTTCGCTAGTCTAGGCTAAGTTGAGAAGAGCCCATGTTGTCGTAAAACGTGAAGCCCAGCCCAAATTCCAGAAAGGACAAAGCTGAAGATTGAAACCCCACAAATCCTTGATGCTGCCTGCCTGGTGTTGCCAGGCAATTCCCCGCGAGTCGCGACGCGTTAAACATAATCATCTTTCGGTGCCTCCGCGAATCACGCATAGGCACGAGCACTCAACTTTACACAAATTTCTACGCAAGGTTGAAATGATAATCTATCCCCAAACAATAAATTCATTTTATCAAACTTTTTACCTAATCTTAAAACTAAAGATTTGGATATGAAACATATCCTTTAGCCTGCCATGTAATTTTGAATAAATATATATTTGCTATAGGATTTGAAATTAACTATCTTTTTCTTTGGTTTCCCGCTTCACTTCCAGAAATTTTTTTTTGGCATAAAATGCTATTATTTTATTTCATCCAAAATGTTGACAAAAGGGGAAGGTTCAAATTGATCATTTACAAACATTTAAGCCAAATCTTAGAAGATTATTACTTGTTATGGATAATCATAATCACATTTGAAGAGGAAGTTCCAACTTCAGATTAATGGCGATTTGTTTTAAGCTCCAAAGGAATAACTTAAAAGCAATACATGAGTACAAGTGTAGTACTAGGTAATAACTCGATCAAGCTGTTAGGTATTAGTACTACTAGCAGTATTGTTTTTCTTGATCTTCCGTCTGGGTCTGGGAGATATACCGTCATCTTCGGTATTTTTAGATTTCCTAAAGGAAAAACAAAATCCTATCAAATATACGCATATCAAAACAACAAGCGTAATGAACAAGATGATGTCTACTCTTCTCCATTCTTTGGTCAAATTAGCAAGCAATCCCGCCTTGCATGAATCGCAATGGAAACAAAGTTGCATCTGGTCATTGCTCCATTGTAAGCAATCTATGGTCGCTGCTGTGTTGTTGGGAGTGAGCCAATAAGTTGGATTTATATACATGTACCCACATTCAGCCGGAGGCATACAGCATCCATACTGTAAAAGAAAAAAGAAGAAAAATTTTCATGGTTGGATAATCAAAACTACATTGGCCTGGCTAAGTTTAGATTGATGATTATGGAAGAATCAAAGCTATACCTGTATAGAGGTTAACCGAGCATTGAAGAAATCCTGAGCTATGCGATATCTCTGGTTTAACTCAGAGCACATATCTGTTGAGTTAAGGCAGGCTCTTATCCGATCCCACTTATAAGGACTTGCGACCTTTCGACGAAGCCAACCAGAAAAATCGTCAAGGTCATGTTCCATATATGTGCGACCTGGTGCAGGGTGCCCTGAACCCGTGTTTGTGATCAAATAAATTAAAACAACCAAGCATGCAAAAAGTAGTATAAGGATGAACATGGCGACAAGGTACAAGATGAGGAGCCAAGTGATGCGCCAACACCCTCCCACGAAGCCTAAAAGAGCCACGACCGAGATTGAGATCCCTAGAATTATAAGCGGCCATTGCAAAATCTTCACGCAAGTATTGTCCGGTTCGTTTGCGAGCCAGATGCCAGCACCGACGATTGGAATCGAGAGAAGCACGGTTATGAAGTTGATAGTACCAACGATGGTATTGCTTGCTGCCATCTCGGTAAGAGGATTCTGTGAAAATGTTTCTGGGGACAGTTTAATTTGTTATCTGAGTGTCTGAGATCTATTGCGAATGGTGAACAGGAAAATTTGGAATAGCTTTGGAGTTGGGATATATGTCAACAAAATGATGAAGAAAATGCTAACCGTCTTGCATCGTGGGTTATAAGATCCAATTTTAGGCGCGCTTGAGGAGCACGAATCACGATGAATTTAGTCACTTCCTTGGAAAGAATTAAGCTTCGACTTCCCCTGTTTTACATTTGGAAACCTGATTTTTACTAATTTTTTAGCAGGGAACAAAGCAGGATTATCTCAGGCAAGTACTTGCAAGATCATGACTTGTTTGTAAGTTGCTCAGACTGCTGGAATAATTTAAATGTTAATTCTTTGAAGTACAACGATGCCAAGACCGCAGGATTTCATGAACAATTCGCATTCAGGACCAAATGCTTCACTTGTGAGGAATTCCAGTTGTTTATGGTTTGAAAATATTGAAAACGGATTCTGGCCTGTCTAAGGGGGTTATTAAGAAGATCGATAAAGAGGTAAATGATATTCATATCAACATAGTGCCGAAGATCATTTGAGGTATATTCTCTGAGAGATCATTCCCAGCCATACCTACATTGTTACTAAGCCTACTCTGCTTTAGAATTCTTTCCGAATTCCGGAATTTCAGGCCTTCTAACCCCCATGCTTCATGCTTTCCTGGAAAAGTAACCTTGTTTTTCAAAAACTAGCCAGTGATTAAGATTTACATATGCATTGGTAAAGTGATGGAGGTTCGCGCCAAGAGCCTATGACCCATTTCTTACTTTTGTCATTGAAATGCAGACAATGTCCTAAACATTGTCAGACAGTGGTTTGACAATTTGTCATGTACCTAAAAGGCCATGTTCTCAAGTACTCATATGGTAAAAGCAATATCTTCAGTGCCATCTATTGCACACAGCTCATGATCACGGCTTAACACAAATTTCTACCCTGTAATAAAAACAATCAGTGCCAAAACATGTTTCAACCAAACAAGGAAAATATCTGCTTATACAAAGTCATCAAATCAAAAACTCCATTCAGACCGGCCCCCATTGCAACACTACAATAGCTTCCAAACTAGTTCTCACGTATAACCTTCGCCTTGTTTATATCTTCTAAATATGTCCTCAGTTTTGGCATTCCTAAAGGCACAACACCCTACCAAATATGTACATATCAAAGCAATGAGAGTTATAAGCAGTATTATATCGGCTTTTCTCCATTCTTCCTTCAGGTTTGCAAGTAATCCTGCTTTGCACGAATTACAATTGTAGCAGAGTTGCGTTTGGTCATTGTTCCACTGTATGCAATCCGGGTCTGCTACGTTGTTAATGGGGCTGATCCAGTTTGTTGGATTTACAAACGTGTACCCACATTGAGTAGGTGGCTTACAGCATCCAGACTGTAAAGAAAAAAAAGGCATAAGGAATAAAGTTAAAGATGAGAATACTTTGGAAAAGAAGATTAACTCAATGGTTCGAGAATCTAATTACCTTACCATGTCTAATTCTTCTTTACTTTATGCTTTGAAAACTTGGCCTCAGATTATTGTTTTGCTAAGCAAAGATTAAAGGGGTAAACATTCCCAAATTTCGAAAGATTTCAAGAAGTGAAGTATTGCCAATTTGATATACATTAAAGATTTATGTAATCATATACTTTATATTTAATTTTTTTTAATTGATTTTCAAAGTTTGATTTCTAGTAAAGTTTAAGAAAGTTGACATCATTGCCTAAATTCCTAGGTAGAGAGGGTATAACGGGAGAAATTTCGGAAGATGTTGTTACAACTTACAGGTAGTAAGGTTAAAATCATATTCAGGCTTCAGCTTTGACATATGTGGAATAATAATATGAAACTAAGCAGAATAAACCAAAATTTACCTCTATGGGATTCAGATGAGAATTGAAGAAATCTATAGCCATCGTATAACTCTGGTTCAACTGGGCACACGTATCTGTTGAGCTAAGACACGCTTTGATCCTTTCCCACTTGTAAGAACTTCTGACTCTTCGTTGAAGCCACGCAGAATAATCTTCCAGATGATATTCCAAGTATGCTCGACTGGGTTCAAGGTGGCCCGAACCTCTGACGGTAACCATGTAGATGAAAACAACCAAGCATGCGAGTAATATGATAAGGATGAGCATACCAACAAGGTAAGCAATAAGGAGCCAGGGGATGCGCCAAAACCCTCCTATAAAGCCTGCGATACCTACAACCAAAATTAAGATCCCCAAAACTATAACGGGCCACTGTAAAATCTTCACGCAAGAATTGTCTGGTTGATTTGCAAGCCAGATTCCGGCACCAATGATTGGAATCGAAAGCAGCATAGCAACGAAGTTGATTGCACCAATGACATTGTTGCTTAATGCCATTTTCGTTCTGGGAATTGCTGTGCAACACAAAGCTGTGTATTGTTTGTTGTTTTGAGAATAATGAGAAGACCAGAAAAGAGAAAGGACTTGATTATTATGGAAAGAAACGGGAATTGCCTCGAGTAAAGATATACGTGTTGAAAAAATGGCTACATGATGGAGCTTCTGTCATGCAACCCCACAAGTTTTTGTTCTTTGCCTTGGATCCATGAAAGCTACTAAAGCAAATTGATAACAATTGTTTTTTGAAGTGTATTAATTAAGGTCATCAAGTCTAATCACTTTATACTACTTTTTGAAAAGGAATACCTTTGTACAGGATGTGAGAAGAAAAAAGAAACAAAAGAGATTAGTTGTCCACAACTTTTGTATTTATCAAGGATTAAACAAAAAAATTCTCTCATAAAGAAGACAGTTTATCATGTGTCCCAACTCCCAAATGGCTTTAGGCTTTAGGCTTAAACCTGCAAAGATTGTGTTTTGGTTTTGCTTTCCTGCTGCCTTTTGGCTTTGCTTCTTTCTCGCTACTTTCAAGTTTCAACTCGCTTGAAGAATTATAAAAGAGCCACGCCACGCATTCTGATTCAGCCAAATTTCACATGCTGATGCCTATCGCATACAGCCAGAGGCCCAGAGACCGTTAATTTTCCTTTTCACTAAGAAGAAAAAAAGAACCGTTTATGGCAAGAGGTGAGGTAACATATTAAGCAACAAAGGCCCATGGCCATGGAGTTTATGTAATTGCATTTTGCATATTAATCGATTTAGACTGGGCTTCAACAGATAGCCACTGCATATTATGGGTTGGGCCGAATACTGTCAGATTCCAGAGGGGTAAACATTGGGAGAGCCTAATTAAATTGTAATTTTAATGCGTTTGTTAATGCTGACGCTTGCTATATTAGCAGGGATTTGTGCGCAAAAATTTATCGTTAGTGATTAATTCAACAACCAAAACCGAATTTCTCAAACCTGAGAATTCAAGAATTTTATTAAAATATAGTACTTATTACAATTCTTTTTATTGACATTATTTTCCTAGTCCTCCTACTACTGACTTGAGACTTCTGATCTCGATAACAGGACTAATTTGCAGCTGCGGCAGGCAATCCTGGGCTGAGGGTAGCCTTGAAACTAATTCACCATTTCAGCTTTGCTGGGAAATACTGTATTTGAAGGGGAAAAAAAAGAAAAAGAAAAGTCACTCAAGTCTTTTTGAAGACATAATTTCGGAGTAAAGCAAAACGGAAATGGAGCTTACCTTTGCAATAAGGGATTCATAATATGGCTTGACCTCTTCAACATCAATGAGAACTTTGCTCTTACTGTAGAGGTCATATTTGCTGTCAAGATTTTACAAGAAAATCAAGCCAATGTAAGTTTCCAATGGGAGTAATTAAAAGACTTTCAAAAAATCAATACAACAAATTGAATAATGAGGAATTGAGAACAAGAGAGGGAACACTTACTTGAAAACTTTAAGCCATTTCAGGTTCTCTTTGTCCTCCTCATTCATCAATTGGGCATATGCTCCATACTTGTGCAATGCTGTAAGAAATATAGGGAGGCATTCGATTTTAGTTAAATGGATCCAATAATATTAGTGAGTAATAGTATGAGAAAAATGAGTTTGTCATTGTCAATGCTCACGATAAAAGGAATGGAATCGGATGATGAACAGTCCTGCAGAAGGCAATGTGGTTCCATTTTCCTTGGCCACCTGAAAATCATATGATCAGATAAATAAAGCTAAATAAAACTCGTGGGCAAGAGCAAGACACGACATTGGGTTTGATTTACCATGTACATGTAGTCATCGTGCCCCCATGACATGAGCACATTGTCCAGTCCACAGCCTTCGGAGTAGACACCATTTTTGGTGTTGTATTTCGGATTGCTGAAGTCTGGATTTTCCTCAAAAAACTGCAACACAAAGTTTGTGAATTACAGAATCCATCAGAGTTGGATCATATGTCTTGCATGATAAATCTTGATTGGTAAATTAAACAGGGAAGATTAAAAAACCTTGTAGTGAACATTGGACTCATCGAAAGCACATCCAACAGGGAATGTATCACCTATTATATTGAAATTAAGTTGTCAATTACTAAAATCATAAGAGGAATTAATATGGAACAATAATACTTCTAAATTCAAAAACAAATCATAGTTACCAACAACAGCCCATTGAGGCAGCTCTCCAAATTTTGGAAGAACGAGGATCTTTCCAAGATCTGAAATTCATAATCATAATTAATATCATCAAGAGAATGAGAAAATAAATAATATAATATAATATAATATAAGGAGTTTACGAAATAATTACCATGAATGAGAGCAGTGAGGTGCAGCCAGTCTTCCTTAGGATAGTCTTTTCGGATAGCTTCGGCACTCTGAAGCAAATGCTGGATTTGAGGCTCATCCAAGTCAGGATCACTGTCATCTACAACCTCGTTCAGAAGTTCACAGCATTCCCAGATTCCCATCTCTGCCTTGTCCAGCTTCTGGTATTCTTCCCTCATCCGCTTCACCTACAATTTTTTTTTAAACAATTTTATTTATTAATCCATATATAAATTTGCTACATATAATAAAAATGTCCCTTACGAAATCATATGTCTGGTTAATATGACTTGATTTGTAGTGTTGCTCAACAATGTCTTTCCTCCCACCATCTGCTTCGTAATCCCTGAAATTTCACCCAATATTGATTTTTTAATTAATTGGATGATTAAGGAACCTATAATCCATTTCATAAACCAGCAAAATAAATTTAAGAAATAATTTGTTTATTACCTAAATGAGTTTCCAAAAGCATTGTTTTCAGGCATCGCAAACTCTTCATTTGACACCAATTGATCAGAATCAGGCTGCATCTTCATCTCCTTCCCCATGGTAGCTGATCAAAACCAAATGATGCAATGCAATAGATTAAACCAAATAGTCAATCATTGAATCTTAAGCAAAAAAAATTGGAATATTGGAAATGAAAAACAGATCAAAATATCGTACCGATTGCTTCAAAATTGTCAATGCAAATAGCCATCTTCACCGACCAAAGGTAAAAGATAATCCAGAGAATGTTGTGAGAATTACGACTGTTAGGGTGAGAATTTATAGCTGAATGGAGGAGTCCTTCCAAGATATATCACAACACCTCAGGTCCTCAACTGAAAATCTTACTTTCCATTTATTACAAACTTTATCCATAAAAACAATGGATTTTTTTTTCAACAATTTGGGTTTGAAAATAAAGCTATCCAAATTGTATCCAGCTAAACTTGGCAAAATTGTCATAAAAAATTGTATAGCTTCCATTTTTATCTTTGTCAGATTCAAATTTAGGTAGACAAATCTTACCTTTTTTTCTTCTGAATGAGAAGGTAAATTAATTTTGTATGAAATGATGTGGCATCTACTCATCTCATGGAGATAAAGTGGAAATTTTTGATTGCACATCCTAATGAGAGTGAAATTAGGGAAATTATTAGGGCAAATTTTTGGATAGCATTTATTAGAATAGAGTAGCAAATTCAACATTTTGACAATTAATTTTAATGGGTATGAGACTGTGGGAAAATTCCAACAGTAAAACTTTTCTTTTTTTTGGCCAAACTATGCTAACATTTCTCTTTTTTTTTTTTAATAAACTATGCTAACATTTCTCCTTTCCTTCTTTCTTATGATTTCTTCCATTAAAATTGGAGATAAATCATTCTTTACGTGTCTTTAATTTTCGAAAAGTAAAAAAAAAAGAGAGCTTAAATGACCATGTTAACCCGGAAAATAAAATCCCAACTCTCATTATCCACTAGAAAGCGGAACTCTTTGCTGCTGACGATAACTAAAAAGCTATGGCGGCCATTGAAGCAATAGCAGCACTCTCCTTTTCACGTTGCCAATGCCCTTCTTCTTCCTCTAAAACCCTCTTATGTCCCATACCAACCAGGCTCTTTTCCTTAACTTCCCACCGTTCCAAGTTGGCTCGTATCCTTTCCCACAATTTCTCCATCTATCCTTCGGTCAGCACCACAAACAAGGTGGGCTTTCTGCTTTGCTCTACGGTACAAGAAGTAGGGGTAGAAGCTGAAACAGAGAAAACCCAGAAATCAAATGTCAAAAGAAAGCTTTTTGTGTTTAATTTGCCATGGTCTTTTACGATTGCCGACATCAAAGACCTCTTCGGTCAATGTGGAAACGTTAAAGATGTTGAGGTTATTTCTTTCTCCCTACAACCATAAGTTCATTTAATTTTATTATTATTATTGAAGAAAAAAACTTTGATGCCTTTTATTGATATATGATTTTATTTTGTGAATTGGTTTTTACATTTTAGATTATAAAGCAAAAGGATGGGAGAAGTAGGAACTTTGCATTTGTGACAATGGCTTCTGGTGAAGAAGCTCAGGTTGCTGTTGATAAACTCGATTCTCATGTAAGGGTTTTTTTCCTTTTTTCTATTCCTTAATTTACTCTTTCATTTGGTTTCTATGATTAAAGTGCATTTTGTTTTTCGATAATGTTTACTAGAGATCTGTCTTTTATTCTCTGAAATGCTAATTAACTTTGTTCTTTACTTGCCTAGAGAAAATGTAAATCCTTTTACACATTTTCATTGTTTATTGGACTAATGAAAATTTTTTTGACATCCTTTTTGAGGTGAAACATTAATCATTAAAGTATCTTTTAGTTCTTTCAGCAAAGAATTTTGTAATTAGTAGTAGTTTTAACTGCTTTTCTGGAATGAAATAAAAACATTTCATCCAAAAAAAGAAACATGAATGATTAAAGTAATTTTTAAGTTATTCCATTGTGTCCATGAATTACTTTTAAGGTGGAATTACTTTAAAGGTGTGTGGGCTTGTGGTGGACCAAAAATAGAAATTAGTACTAGAAAAGACATTATCATCAAGAATAAACAAGAAAATTGCTTTCTAATTTATGTACCCAGTTCTGCATATTCATGTTTGATTTCTGGTGCAGGAAGTATCTGGGAGAATCATTAGGGTAGAATTTGCAAGGAGATTCAAAAGACCTGCACCTTCTCCGCAACCAGTTGTTCCTTCTCGCGAGACGCGCCATAAACTTTATGTATCCAATCTTGCTTGGAAAGTAAGGTCAAATCATCTCAGAGAATTTTTCTCTGCCTTTAACCCAGTTTCAGCGAGGGTTGTTTTTGCTAACCCTTCAGGGCAGTCTTCTGGCTATGGCTTTGTGTCATTTGCCACGAGGGAGGAAGCTGACGCAGCAATTTCTACGCTTAATGGGAAGGTAACAATTTTGCACTATTTTTGCTTCTGCTAGGAGAACACTTCCTAAAGACCTAAATGGTAGTTGATATGATTTCTATACTAACAACTTGGTGTTGAGGGTTGTTAAGGCAATTATTGACTAGAATTCTTCAGTATCATGATTCATGAGATTGTCTAGGACATAAATTTGATGTTCCTCTTGATAAGAAAGTTGTACATTTGAGTTCACAGAAACTTTGTAGTCATACTAATACATTTCTGACTCTAGCTATCACCTTGTTACTAGATTGCTACACTTTCCTCTTCTTTCATTTCTGAGGTCTAAATGTGAATCTTTCCCTCTTAAGTTTTACCAGCTGAAGTAGTAACCTACGGCAAACATAATCAGTAAAGGGAGGAACCAACTTGACTAAAAATATTGTCATTCATTCAGTAGTTTATTAATTATCTTCTCAGGCTATAATGTTTGTTTTGGCATTTATTGTTTTTGTTGTTAAAATGACATGGTTTTAAGGAACTCATCATTCTTTATTTTGCAGGAGTTGATGGATCGGCCACTGCGTTTAAAATTCAGTGAAAAGAATGCTGAAGAATCTGGAGATGAAAAGAAAGACGAAAAGGGGCCTGGTGGTCAAACTCAAACTGAAGAATCTTAAATCTTGGCTGATCTTTTGCAAATTAGTGTACAAATGAGCTTGTTTCTCTAAGTTGAAAGTTTGGTCACCACTTATAGTAAGCGGTCTGTAAATGTTTACACTCTCTCTATTTTTGACTTTTATTCACGCCTTAATAAATTTTCATATACTTTATGTTACGAGCAGAGCTTATGGCCAAGAATGTTAATTGTAGTAGAACTCTTAGTAATGAGTTTATAATTTACAGAGTTGCTTTATAATTAAACAGATTTTGTAAGGTCCAGCCCATTAGAGGCTTGTGACCCTAAATGGTTAGGCTATATGTAGTAAAGCTAAGGAATTCAGAAAGGAAGGAAGAAAATACTCTCTTGCCTACTCTTCTCTCTGACTTCTCCCTTTCTCTAATTCTCTTCTCTGTCTCCCTGTCTCTGTCTCTATTCTTCCCTTCCTCTCCTCTATTCTGTTATTCTAGCTCCCTCCCCAAATCAGTTTCCTATCACTTTATGTATTCGTACTATTCTATTGATATAGATGGGAAGTGTTTTGGAGAAAGTTCTATATTAGCTTTCAGTCTTTCGGGAGCTAATTTGATTGGCATTTCTTGGGACCTAATGAGAGGGCTGGTGGTAAGAAATGTTTTTGAGTCTCATACCCCAGGCCTGGCCTGCAGAAGAAATCTTTGACAGCTAACAAGTAGATAACGATTAACGCCTTGGGAGGCGAGGTCCAATGCCTGATTAATTATTCCTGTGAAGTTCGTTTTGAAAAGGCTTTCCCGGTTCCCCTGATTATGAAACAAAAGAAATATGAGGGGTCCATTTCTCAACTTTCATCACCATGAAAGGACTTTTCTAGGTATCATCGCCCATTTGAATGAGTATGCTGTATGCCGTGCATGCATGGCTTAGGAGTTAGGATCAGTTTCACTCTCTCAACTTTTGCTAGTAGTTAAAGATGCTTAGGCTATTTATAAGTAATCAAACGAGAGTCAAAATTGTACAAATAACTTCAATTGATAGCAGTCCTTAGTCCTTACCTTTCCAGTTTCCAGTTTCCAGTTTCCAGCTCCTCCTTTCCTTTTTTCTTCCTTATTGTCCCCGTTGGAAAAAGAGGAAGAGCATATATGTGATACGTATTACAGTTACGGCCAAAAACTACACCGTTTTCCAAAGTCTAAATGATCCTACACTTCTTTTCTTTTCGTTTCGTTTGTCTGCTACCCAAGCCGAACCTCATAATACTACATCGTTTTGGGGAGCTCTTGAAATTCTACCCTCTCTACCCTTACCTGGCGTCTTCATTTTTCTTCCGCCCTTTTCTTCTCTCCCTTCTCGCTAGATTCCAAGAACACCAAATAGCCACCTTTGTTTTCACAATCGGGCGATACTCTTCCGTCGCCCGTCCGGCGTTAGAAATTATGAAGAGAATATGCTGTCTCTTCCTCTCGATCCCCTCTTTCTAACTCTCCGATTAATTTTCATGAAAAACACGTCCTTTGTCCTCAAAAATTCAAAAACCCGAAACCAAGAATTCCTAGATCTAGCCGCCGTTCGCTGTTCGCCGTTAGATGGCTTCGATTTTCAGCTATGTCGTTCTCCACCTTCTTCTCTCCCTTTACACCGTTAGGATTGCTCTAAAATCTCCTCTAAACCCTTGAACAGAAAGTCAAACCCTAAAGCCCTAACCTTTTTGTTTTCTGCGTTATTTTGCTCTTAATTGCTTGTGTTTTGTTCTTGATTTTGATTTGCGTTTCTTTTGTGCTGCTCTGGGGTTGTGGTTGTAATAAAAAGTTATTTCGAGGTTTTTGTTCAACTCCTTGGGCCTTCCTGTTTACATTTGATCTCTTATGCTTCTCGTCTTCTCTGCGATCAAGTTATTTCTGAAATTTGTTATTCCACGCTTTTGTAGACTCCTCTCACTGTGCCACATTCTATTTTTGGAAGAGCTGTTGCTGATCTGATGACCTAGGCAAAGGTAATAATTCAAAATTTTAGCCTGAGTTTTTTACTTTTATGCTTCGTATTGCCTGTGCCAATAACACTAATTTGTAAGTGGTTTGACTTCCTGTTTCTTTCTTCCTGGATGAAAGGATAAATCAAATGCATTTTAACTTATTATTTATTTGTTATTTTCATTGCAACCTTATTTATCAATCTGTGTAGGCATTTTATAATGATGTTATTATATTTGTTAGGGGACTATGATGATATCAGTAAATGCATCGATTTGTTAGGAAATGAATGTTTATCTCATATTGCCCATTGGACGTAAATCCTAAAATATAGTAAATATGATTTCAATGATGTCTGAAGTAGTTCTGGTGTATTTTTTTGTGTAATAGGATAATCATTTGATTGTGCTTTTTGGGGTTATTTCATCATTGTAGTGGCCATGGTTTTTAATGCACTGAAAGATGGTCACTCACTGATGGGTTATAGGGAGCCTAAGGACTCTTTATCCTATGATGAAACAGTACTGGAGGACCGAGGACGTGCCTTCTCAGGTAATTCTTCATATATCCAGTCAAGCTCTAGAGCTGATGCTTTTCTATTCTTCATGTAATAATCATGTGACTTCCATTGCAACATATCCATGTTGCAAGTAGAGTGTATGGAAAGCTGGAAAGGGGAGTTTGTTAAATGCAGAAAGGGGTTGTGTGGGCATTGTTTTATTAGGAGTCCATTTGATTTGGTTAGTTTCAATGATTGCATTGGTTCACGGTCAGTTAGATGAGCTTCGATGTTAGTGTAGTACTGTTAAGCTGGATAGGTGCATTGAGGAGTTCATTTTATTTGGTCAGATTTAATGATTATGTAGGTTCAGTTGATTTGATTAGTTTTAATTGATTTGATTTGGAGTGCATTTTTTTATTTGGTGTCCACTTGATTTGGTTCAATGTTAGCAACACTAGAATTTAAGTTTGACTGTGAGGTTTCAATGTTAGCAATGATGTTAGAATTTAAGTTTGACTGTGTTAGTGATGGCATTAGAATTTAAGTTCGACTGCGAGGTTCCCGATCTCAGGCTAAACTTTCCAGCATCGAATTAATTATTTCTACTAAATAGCATATGATGTTTTTGCTGTTATATCTGAAAAATACATGTGCAAGCAATGCCTACCTAAGTGATCCTGTTTTTGCTGTTTTCTCTCGTGCTGTGTACTGGAGTAACATCAAATTTTAATTTCCGAATTTCTGCATATGCTTTGAGATTAGATGTCTGAGAATAATTCGGGAGGTTGTCGACGAGCTAAACTTGTTAGGAATTTTATGGTCAAATCGTAGACTGCCTCTTGTTTTGGATTTCATCACTTCTATATTTTTGTTTGCAGGTACACTACAAAGGACAAACCAGAGTGTGCTATGAAGGATTATGGAATGGGTGATGAAGCCAGTACAAGGGAAGGAATCATTGAGGTCAATACAAATAGTGTAAGTTATTTTCAAAGTCAAACTTTGCAAACTTCTTCTAAAGTTAGTATGCTGCTGCTACATAATTCGATTTGAATTGAACTGGATGGCAGAAATTAACTATGAGGAGTTCTGCACAATGATGAGAAGTGGAACACAACAGGAAAGATTCTTCTTATATTGTTGATGTATCTATTGCCTAGCAACAATTGAGTTGCTGAAGGCTTACCTAATAGTGTCTGCAGGAGTAGAGCAGTCACTCCAGAAGGTTTGGAGTGGATATAGAATCATAGTCTGGATCATGTTCCTTTAGGGTCCTTAGTATTCTGATTCATGATTCAGAAAGTGTGTAATTTGAGAATTCAAGGGTATAAGTTATAATTATTTTGAGTATTGATTGTGTATTAATATGGGATCTTACACAGTTTGAATTTAGTGGAGTGTAAAGCGTTATTTCAAACCCATGAGAGCTTGGAGCATTCGGCAATGATGGAGAGGATGTTAGGACCTCTTCTTGAGCACTTAGTGGCGACTTATGTAGTTGGAGGAGGCCAATTTCACATAATTTGCTCTCCGTGGTCTACATCATCTTTTCACCATTTGGATCATCCAAATCTTCTTCCAAAAGCCCTCAATTCAGAACATCACAGCCATCTAATCTCTCTTTTTTTTCTTTTTTTTTCCTGTGGTTTTCATTGTGGTGGATTGTGTTGATTGTTTGTTGTGATTTTTGTTTCTGTTTTGTTGATGTGCATCATGGTGCTGATTTTCTTTTTCTGCTTCTGATAGTTGCATGATTATGTTTCTTCTCTTTTGTAGACTTCTCTGTTGGAGCTGAGCTTCAGAGCAAGGGTTTCATGTTCTCTTTCCGTTGAAGCTGTTTCTTGATGAAGGTGAACTACATGTCACACTTGCAATTAAAAAAAAAAAAATCAATTTTGTTCTTTTTGGGTTGTTGATTTTATTTCCATTTTAAGGATTAGCGTTATAAAAAATCAGCTATATCTATGAATTAGTAAGATAATCTTAATTTTTGATATCATTAAAATATACAGCACTCCTCAAGTTATAGAGTTTAAAAATGCTAGGTTCGAGTTCTATTTCTTCTGGATTTTGATTTTTAGGGTTAGATCTTCTTTGTGTATGTTAGTTGCTCGTTCGTTGCCCTATTAGCCATTTCTGAGAAAATTAAAGGAATGTTTCAATACTAAGTACTAACATTGTGATGATGGCTTGCTGTTGCTTATTTTCATTTTCTGCTTCTGATGGCTGCATGTTTATGTTACTACTCTTTTGCAGCTGCTGTGTGCACCCCCTTATGTAGCGGTTGTGTGTTCCTTTGGCAATGCTTTGATGGTTTGATGTCTGCTATTGAATTCTGGCTTCAACCCTTATGAATTTTTTGCTGCCCAATTTTCTTGCTCTTTGCTGTGATGTTGGTAATTTTTCTGAAATTTTGCTCACTGTCAACTGCTTATTTTTTTGGGTGAATTTGTTTGTCTCTGGCAGTTTTGTGCTAATTATTGTGTTTCTTTCGTGTGTAGAGAAGCATGCTGAAATCTGATGTCATTAATGCATTAGCTGCTAAATTTTCACATTAGATATAATGGGATTGATTGATGTACCACTAATTAGAAATGGATACCACATGTTCCATACTGATCGTTTTGAATGAAAGAGATGTAAATAGTATAATTCAAAGTAAATTTCCTATGCAAATATTAGCATCCAAATGGATGAATTGCTCACATTTCCATCATCATCATTAGGCATTTCCATGAGCTTCAGTGCACATATTTATTGTGTGAATTGAATTTTACTTCTATTTGCAATTGGATCTCTTTTAATAAGGAGCCATGCAAAGTAATTGTGGGTGATGAGGCTGTTCTCTGGTCTTTAAGAAATTCTGCAAGGTTGATGGTTTTCTGTTTTGAATCGTATGGAACTTTTTTGATGGAAGGAGGGATTTATATTACCATTCAGAGCCAAAGCTTGAAGTACTTTATTGATGTTTTCCCTTTTTAGTGATCTTTTGCCAACAATGTCCTCTGGCTGCTGTACTGTGATGCTTTTGGCTATAGGATAATTATTTGATTGTGAATGTTGGGGTTGTTTTATAATTATGCCGACCTTGGTTTTATAATTTCAGGTATGGAAGGATGTTGACTCCATTAATGGATTATAGGAGGCCTAAAAGAAACTGTATCCTATTATGGGAAAAAGTAATGGAGAAGGTGCCTTTTCAGGTGATTCTTCATAATACCCAATCGAGCTATAGTGTTGATGCTATTCTATTGATCATATAATTTATCATGTGAATTCCATTGCAGTTTATCCATGTGGCAAGGAGAGTGCAAGGAAAGCTGAAAAGATGAGTTGCTGAACGTGGAAAGGGGGGTGTGTGGGTGTATTTTTTTGTTTTTGGTACCGTGGCTTTCTTGTATTTTGGCTGTGTTGTTGTTGTTGCTCTCTCTCTCTCTCTCTCTCTCTCTCTGTGATTGTGTGCAGTGCGGCGAGGTTGATGATAGAGACCTTTTTTAGGTGTATGGCAGCGATGTTGATGATAGAGACCTTTTTTTGCATGTGTGTATGTTTGTGTATATTATTTGTGATTTGTTTTTATTATTATGTGTGATTGTGTGTAGTGTGGCGAGGTTGATGATAGAGACTTGTTTTTAGGTGTGGGACGGCGAGGTTGATGATAGTGTGAGAGTTTTTGCGTGTGTGTATGTGTTTGTGTATATTATTTGTGATTTTTTTTATTATTATGTGTGATTGTGTGCAGTGCGGCGAGGTTGATGATAGAGACTTTTTTAGGCATGGGACGGCGAGGTTGATGATAGTGTGAGAATTTTTGTATGTGTGTTTGTGATTTGGAGTCCACTGACCCACCCACCCCTCGGCCAGTTTCAAATATGGCACAATTGAAGCAGGTAAGTCAGTTTTATATGTTTATTGGTATTTGTGTGTTTCATTTTATCATGTGCCCTTTATTTTTGTAGCATGCAATCATTTGTTCATGATGAAATTAGTCTTTTTTTTGTGTTGATTGTGATGGTATTTTCTTTTGGATGGTAATATAAAATAATTGAATGTTTGTGATTGGATGGATATGTTTATTTTGGTGTGCATTGTTTGTTTATTTTATGGTGTTAATGTTTTCAAGGTAATTTTATGAATACAATAGTGGTGCGGCATTCCTATTTAGTTTTGGTTAATGTTCCATTAGATGCTTGTGTATTAAGAATTATTTTATTTAAAAGGGGTTGTAATTTTTAGAATGTAATTATATTTCAAAAGCCTTGTAACAGAATGTGTTTTCGCACCGATGGTGTAGACATAATTTTACCTTGGCTTTTTATTTTTATATTGTTATGCTATAATTTATTTTCTTTCTTGTATCACTTTTTTTTTTCATTGATAATAATGGATAGACTGGCACTTCTACTCTTTTCTCTCCCACATTTTCCACCTACTTTGTGTGGTTGAGCTATTTATGAATTGGGTAACCATTTTAGCTGTTTGTGTACTTTAAATGTCTTGAAGATGCAAAACCATTTCAACTCAATAATTTGGGCTACTTAACTATGGGTCTTTTGCGATTTTACTAATCAGTTATAAACCATTTTTGACAATGATCACTTAAATGGTTTACAATTATCACTAATAAAACTCATTTAAGGCTTGATGTCAATTTATTTTTAACAGTTTCATCTCTTGGGGGGGGGGGGGGGGGTTGTAGATTATTTATTGGTAGAAAAAGGGCTTCCATTGGACAATCAATTTTAAATTGGGCTCAAGATCCAAATTGAAGGCTGAATTTATTTAATTGGGCCAAAAATAGGCTGCAGCACAGTCTAAATTGGACCATGAGTTCTGAGTTGGGCCGTAAACGTCCCTTGTACTTAACTAGTCAGTAAAGGACCGAAAATGATCACTTATTCAAAGTTGGGCCTTAAATGAGATTACTGAAACTCAATAAGGCTTAAAATTAATTTTATTTCGACAGTTCTTTGATTGGGTGTCTAGTTTATTTATGGGCCGAAAAAAGGTCTCCATCTACAGTTAATTTCAAGATAGGATCAAAGTCTTCCTCGAATTTATTAGATTGGGCCGTCAGAATTAATTTCTGGTTTCATATTCGGGCCTTAATTGGGCCTACGCTGGACCACAAATTCTTAGTTGGACCCTAAGTTACCCTTGTTTGTATTCTTAAGTTTTACCGTCAATGTTCCGAAATATGACCATTTATAAAAAGTTGGGCCCTATTTTAATATATTCCAAAAAATTTACTGCAAAACTCCCCTAAATTGGATTGAAAATTATTGATTGGGCCGTTAATTGGGTCTCAAATATATATCTATATATTCAAACCTTAATTGGGCCGTAAATATGACAATAGTATATGTATTAAATTAATTGAAATAGGGCCAGTTGTATACCACAAATTCACAATTGGATTCACAGGGTCCGACCAAAATTGTCCCAATGAAGCCCAATTGAGGACCAGTCATATCAGGTTCTAGCCCAATTTAGACCTAATTTAGATTTCATACATATTCCTTTTCGAGCCCAACCAAATCAAATCCAAAAGCGCAAGTTGAACTCCTAAATTTGGATTATAACAGTCCACTCATAAACAGATTAATAATAACAGAAGTGACGATGATTTTTTATAATTAGTCGGATATAAATATTTTATTAAGGGCATATGCAGCCAACACTACAAAATATTTTATTGGTTACAACTGTACACCAAAAATGAAAGGTTGATACCTGATATAAATCACAATAGGTCCAACAAAAAAAAAGAAGGCAGAGTTGGAATCTAACCAAAATAAATGGACAAACTGAGAAAATAATAAAAAGAAATAGCTAATAAGGCAATCAAGCACACAAAGAAATAAACATTCTACAATCTCAAGCCTATAAACGAATGTAGAATCTCATCCAGCTCTTGTTGCTATTTTGGTGCTTCATGCCAGGGCAACTTTATTTCGACAATTATGATGCGTAAACACATTCCTTTAGAAAGCTTTTCAAATAATACATCAAGAATTACAACCAATTTTACAATAAATAATTCTTAATACACCACCTCTAATAATACAACATACGTGAATAGGAATGTCGCACCACTATTATATCCATAATTATAAAGTTATCTTGGAACAACATTCACAAATAATACTAACAATACAATCCATCAGCATCTTAAAATACCAACATATATCATCTTTCCATTCAATCACAAACACACAATTTGGTAATTTATTGAAAGTAGATGTCTTGCACTCATTAACTAAGAGAGTGAGGATTAGGTCCACGAAGAACCTAGCTACCCCGACCCCTGTGAACCCACCCCCGCGACTAAACTACCCCGACCCCTGTGATCCCACCCGAGCGCCTAGCTACCTTGACCCTTGTGAACCCACCCGCATGCCTAAACTACCCCGACTCCTGTGAACCCAACCGCGTGCCTAGCTACCCCGACCCCTGTAATCCCACCCGCGCGCCTAAACTACCCCGACCCTTGTGAACCCACCCGCGCCCTTAGCTACCCCGACCACTGTAATCCCACCCGCATGCCTAAACTACCCCAACCCCTGTGAACCCACCCGCGCACCTAAACTAACCCCCCCCCCCCCCCCCCCTCCTCGCGTGTCTTGCTACCTCGGCCCCTTTGATCCCACCCATGCGCCTAAACTACCCCGACCCCTGTGAACCCACCCGGGCACCTAAACTACCCCGACCCCTGTGATCCCACCTGCGCTCCTAAACTAGCCCGACCCCTGTGAACCCATCCGCGCGCCTAAACTACCCCGACCCCTGTGAACCCTCCTGCGTGCCTAAACAACCCCAACCCCTATGATCCCACCCGCGCGTCTAGCTACCCCAACCCCTGTGATCCCACCCACACGCCTAAACTAACCCCACCCCTGTGAACCCATCCGCGTGCCTAAACTACCCAGACCCCTATGAACCCTCTGGCGTGCCTAAACTAACCCCGACCCCTATGATCCCACCCCTGCGCCTAGCTACCCCGACCCCTGTGAACCCACCCGCATGCCTAAACTACTCTACCCCAAGCCCTGCTGAACCCCCCATCTATCCTACTCCAACCCCTGCTGAACCCCATATACCCATTCGGAGTAGCAGTTCCCATTTCTTCCGTCTGCCACATGGATATACTAAAATCCAGAAGAAATTATGCAAGGTCAACCTTGCAAAATATAAAAGTTTAACAAATAAAATAATAGCCCAAACTTGCACACGTATAAAAATGACCCAATACAACATGCTACAACCATCCTACAAGTACCATCCATAAGAAGAGCTCTAACATTACCTTCATCCCCTTGTAATTGACATAGCTTCAACGTTATTGAACCAATTCTATGGTCGCAATCTAGCAAAACCAACTGTAAATTAGAACAAGAAAACATTAACTTTACTATCGCATATCAGAAACTCATAAATTGGTAAAAGGCAAAAAAATAGACCAATAAAGTAAGATACTTGAAGGTATCTAATGGCCAGTATCCTAGTTTTTCTGTAGAAAAACAAAATGCATATCTACTACTAAAACTAAACGTACTGCATAAATTCAAAAACCCAAAATTATGCAAACTGACCAGACCACATGTTTTAGTAATTCATTCGGACCATTATGTTATCCCAATTAGCCTTTGAAAAATAGTCAGATACCATCAAAGCTTATTAGAACATTAAAGGCACATACAGTAAGTGATAACTAAACTCAACTTTCAATGCAAAGAAAAATGATATGCAACTTCTTAAAAATATGTGGGGGAGGAAATAGTCAAACGTATGTGAAAACAATTATAAGCCCAGAGTGGTTAAAAATGTAAAAAAGTCAGTGAAAAATGCATCATCTTAGGTCAGGACCGAAATATCATCAAAGCTCAGAGAGGGAGGGAGGGAGAGGGGGAAGAGGGGGAGAGAGAGGAAGAAAGCTAGATGATGAAAAGAAAGAAGATGCAATTAAGGTAGTAATTAAGAAAAACTCCGTTAAAAGGGAATTATTCCTAAATTTTCTTCACACAAAATTAATTATGAAACCTGCTAAAAGTTTTGGGCAATCTTAGCCATTATCACAAGGAAAATATCTATTATTAATAAATAATTAAACTACACTCAAAGAGTATTTGCAAAACAAAAAAACTATAACATGCATTCACACTCTAGAATACTAAACTGAAACCGATAAAGTTCAGCACCCTAATCTAAGAGCAAACAGGTGAAAAGGCCATGATCAATCAACTTACTTGTATCCATTGGGAGATGGAATTACTTGCAAGGTTCAACTTTCCTTTGGTGCCAAGAAGACAGCATCACTGAAAATAAAAAAACAAACTAAAAATTCAGATTCAAGTTCCATGGATTCAATTATATGGGTATAATGTGTTTTTCGTCTTTAAGAAATTCTCTCGTCTTTATGTGTCTTTTGTCTCTGGATCTGGTGTCAAGTAGTCTCAGGATTCTCTTAGTGTATAATATTACAGTCATTATGATAATGAAGGAGGACTTATGTAAAGAATTACAGATAATGACTAATAAGAGCTCACCGAAATTATTGGAATCCATTTTTCTGTAGGTGTACAACCTGGAGGATTTTCTAATGAATCTGAAGAAATTGGAGGTTGCTCAATCCCAGCCATTGCTGCTGCATCCCAATTACTAGTTTCTTCAAAGGAATGAACCAATCTTGTTTCTTGAAGGCCATCCATGACTGGCATGCATACATCCTGAAAGATAAGTGTGGTATGCAGTTACTATTAAACTCATGTCAGCAAAGCAGCTTTTAGAATTCAAATGCAAGCAAGTTTCTTTATGTTTTCATCATCACAGCGGAGTGGGCAAGCAAAGGGTATTCTTATTTGAAGATGGTAAAACTTGAGTAGATTGCAACCCAGTAAAAAGCAACTCTTTTGAAGGGCTAGGGGAGGACAGAAAGGAAGGAAAAGAAAGGTACTGAAAGAAGTACCATCATGACAAAGATCATAACTATGGCGCTGAACTCCACGAACAGCTTCAACACCATTATTGATAACATCTATTGTGTAGCGCAACATTCTTCATCATTGAACGAGTCACCGTTACATTAATCTTATTATCTTCCACCGGTAGGATTTTAGGCTTTGATGTAGAATTTAATAATTCTCGACAGCTATTTAGTGTGGATTGAGAACCGGGAACGGATTTCTCCTTCTTAGGCGAGGACAGGGGCTCGCTTACCAAATCCACCTCTCTGCTTGCCTCTGAGCAACTTGACAATTCTGTGGTAGAAACCTCGTTCTGAAGATTTAAAACATTTTGAGGATACACATCTCTGGAAATTGCAATTTCTTTATCAGGTTTCGGGCTCTGACTAAATGAACTTTCAGGCTCAGATGATATCCCTTCAGTTTCAGCCACAGAACAAGCATCCTCAATCGATGAAGCCATCTCCTTCGCTCACCCGACCATTATTCGCAGAAAAAGAATAAGCATTCTCCGACAACCCAATAAGTTCAGAAGTAAGTTGAAAAGAGTAAGTTCAAAAGTCACCTAGAAGGAAGAAATTCTTTGGGAACAGGAGGAGAATATGTGGTTTCCCTCTCAGCTGCAAGTCTTTGAGCCTTTTGAAAGTCTTTAAGAGCTGACTGAAAATCTTTTGCAAGCTTAGCACCAACAATCTTCTTTAAGGGCTGCAGTTTAATGAAAAAAAATTGTCAGGCCATGAAATATGAACCACCACCTTCCTCCCAAAACATGAAACCAATGCCACTAATCTTATAAAGACCAAGGATAGAAGGTTGGAGTAAACAATTTTTAAGAACCAATTTTGTTAAAAGATGGGAATATAAAAGCATAAATAGAGATACGCTTTCATAATCCACTGCCATCAAGAACAAGTGATGCACTTTTATACTGATTTACTGTGTCTTATACCATAATACTTTTAACTCACATATTATCCAGTTCTTTATTTTTGGAAAAGGCTAAGAAATTAAAACAAGAAGTAGGTGCACTTAGACTAACTTCTTCATTCTGATCGGCTTCACTTGCTTCCCTTCATTTAGCCGAGATCTCTTTAACCAACTGCCCTATATGTATCCTTGTCTTATGCTAGCCATGGAAGATAGCTAGAGATATAAGGGCCAATTGAAAGCAATTTTTTTAAAATTTTTTTCATACAAGTCCTTTTGAACGACACCATACACATAACCCACTTTATCTCAAAAATCCAAACTTTTCTATGCTAAGATTAAACATGAAACCTCTAAGTAGAGTGCCAACCATCAAGTTCTACCAACGAGGACATGAAGAGCAAAGTAGTGATTAACCAGACAACCATTCATCATTCATTAATTCTACCAAACCTCAAGAAATAAAGCAATGAAAAGGCCAATTATTTGTTAGTTGTACATGGGTAATCAAAATTACTTTTAAATAACAAGTTTAAAAAGTCCAGAAAGAAGGTCCATGTGTATAATGTTCTTTAATTCAGTTTTGGAATAAGCTTGAAACAAAATGGAAGAGTCAATTACACTTTTGCCCACCATGATTTCACATGGTCAATTTCAGTTATATGGAAGTAGGGATGGCAACGGGGCGGGGCGGGGCGGTTTTTTGGCCGACCCGACCCCGACCCGACCATGCTTAATTTTTCTCCGAACCCGCCCCGCCCCGACCCCGGGTTATCAACTTTGATTCCCGACCCCGACCCCGATGTAAAATATCAAACCCGTATCCGATCCGCCCCGCACCGAATAAAGTTTTAATTTTATAATTTTAAATTTATTTCTTATGAAAATTTTTATTTTTAATATAAATTATATTTTATTAATGTAAATTAAATAATTATTACTTATAAGTATATAATATTATTAAGTTAATCTACTTAATTAATGTTAATAACATAATTATTAATTTAATATATATATTTATTAATATAAAATTATTATGAAAGTGGATAAATGCAAGTTGTGCAAATTATTATGAAAGTGGACAAATGCAAATTATGCAAATTAGGTTATGAAAGTGGACAAATGCAAGTTGTACAAATTGTCCAAATTATGATTATTGTGATGATAATAATGGGGCTAATATGTGCAAATTGCCAACTTGTATAGCCTACCATTTGATGCCTATAAATTGGGATTTATTCTCCCTAATGATACTTACAATTCCTTCAATCTTATTTCCATTTCATCTCTCTCTCTCTCTTTCTCTTGTTCCTTTAATTTTCAATTTCTCCTATTCTTATTTCTTGTTCTTGCTTAGTCAATTTTAATTAACATACTTTTTACAACACGTTATCAGCACGAGTGTTCTAAAGTAAAGCAAGTTTGAAGTTTGGTAAGTTCTGAAGGTTTGATTTCATACAAAATTTATTTTCTATACACAAGATAATTTTAATTTTCATTGTGTAAAGATTTCCTTCTAAACATTTTTGACACCAGAAGTTGTCAAACTAATTGAGACCATTCTTTTCAGAATTATGGCAAATATTGAAAAGCCCAAATTCCAAATTTTGGATGTAAGTGGCAATAACTACTTGTCATGGTGTCTCGATATTGAACTGCATCTCCAAGGCCAAGGTCTTGCAGCTACCATTGGTGAAAATGGAAATGCTAATGATAAAGATAAGGCAAATGCTTTGATTTTTATCCGTCGGCATCTAAGTGATAGCCTAAAAGTTCAATATCTATCTGTCCGAGATCCCTTGATCTTGTGGACAATATTGAAAGAGCGGTATGATCACACCAAAACTGTCATCCTCCCTCAAGCACACTATGATTGGCAACATCTGAGGTTGCAGGATTTCAAGTCCGTGTCCGATTATAATTCGGCTTTGTATGATATTGTGTCACGGCTTGAACTTTGTGGTGTTAAGCTTACTGAGGTTGAGCTTTTAGAGAAAACATTCTCCACCTTTCATGCTTCGAATATTGTATTGCAACAGCAATACCGGCAGCGTCAGTTTAAAACATATTCTGAATTGATCTCAGTCCTGTTGACTGCAGAACAAACAAATGAGTTGCTGCTTAAAAATCATGATTTAAGACCTGCTGGCTCTAAGGCATTTCCTGAAGCAAATGCCGGCTCAAGTAAGAATGTTGGCCGTCCTAGAGGCCGTGAGCGCAGGCATGGGAATTTTTTCCGTAAGGGTGGTGGGAGATTTAACCGTAATATAAATAACTCCCTACACAACCCTAAAGGTAAAAAACCCATGAAGAAGCATGATGATAGTACCTGTCATCGTTGTGGAATGACTGGTCATTGGTCACGTACCTGTCGTACGGCCAAACATTTGGTTGATCTATACCAAGCATCCCAGAAGGAGAAAAGCAAGCATGTTGAGACCCATGCCATTGACCTAACTGAGACTGATGCTGAAATCAATAAGGTTTTGGTCAATGAAAACTGTCATATTCTTGGCAATTAAAAACCTTTTGAGGTTTCTGATTTCTTTATATAATGTTGATGAAAATAACAAGTCCCCAGAAATAGATTCTGAGGGTTTTTCATCTATGTTTTGCCATACCCTTGGATAATTATGTTACCAAGGAAGATATTAAATAAATATGGTCGTCAATAAAATCATGAGTTTTATTCCATATTTGTTGGTTTATATTTTGCATCATATTATTAATTTGTCAAATTTTATGGAACTTGACACCTGAAGTTGTCAAGATGAATGCAAATGGGACACATTGAGAAAAAAGAAGATATATGTTTGCTTGATAGTGCTACAACGCATACTATACTTTGTGGCAAACACTTTTTCTCAAATGTGACATTGCGCAAGGCAAATGTTCAGACAATATCTGGTCCTGTTAATATTATAGATGGCTATGGGACTGCCACAGTTATTTTGCCAAATGGCACAACATTGTATCTTGAAGATGCATTGTTGAGCGGTAGATCAAAAAGAAATCTACTTAGCTACAAAGATGTACGCCGTAATGGGTACCATCTAGAAACAATTAATGAGCAAAATAAGGAATTTCTTTGCATCACTTCCTACAAGATGGGCCAGAAGACCATCCATGAGAAGCTGAAAGCTTCTAGTATGGGATTATATTATGTCCCAATACGAGCTATAGAATCATATGCTACGATGCCCTGGAAACTAGTGAACCCTGATGTGTTCGGACTTTGGCATGATCGCCTTGGTCATCCAGGAGCAACAATGATGCGAAGAATCCTTAAAAATACTCGAGGACACCCTTTAAAAGATACAAAGGTGTTGTTATCCAAAGATTACATTTGTGAATCTTGTTCACAAGGAAAGCTCATTACTAAACCTTTCATGACAAAGGTTGATTATGAATCCCCTTCATTCTTGCAAAGAATCCAGGGTGATATCTGTGGGCCAATTCAGCCTGCAAGTGGACCATTTAGATATTTCATGGTACTAGTGGATGCATCCTGCAGATGGTCCCATGTTTGCCTATTATCAACGCGCAACGTCGCCTTTGCACGTTTGCTTGGACAGATAATAAAGCTTCGAGCTCATTTCCCAGATTATCAAATTAAAAGCATAAGAATGGATAATGCTGGTGAGTTCACATCAAAGAGTTTTGATGCTTATTGCGCTTCATTAGGAATTGAAGTTGAACATCCTGTCCCACATGTTCATACTCAAAATGGATTAGCAGAATCCATGATTAAGCGCATTCAGATTATTGCTCGAACTTTATTGATGAGGACAAAGCTCCCATCCTCAGCGTGGGGTCATGCTGTTTTACATGCTGTATCTTTAATTAGATTGCGCCCCACTACTTCTCATTTATATTCCCCCCTTCAGTTAGTCTTGGGCCAGGAGCCAGACATTTCATATCTTCGCACCTTTGGTTGCGCGGTACAAGTGCCTGTAGCACCACCGCAAAGGACCAAAATGGGTCCCCAGCGCCGTTTGGGCATTTATGTTGGGTTTGATTCACCGTCCATTATTCGGTTCCTTGAACCATTGACGGGTGATTTATTTACCGCTAGATTTGCGGATTGTCATTTTGATGAGACAGTATTCCCATCACTTAGGATACCAAAAGCTTCCACAAATGGAAAACAGAAAAATGTCGAGATTTTCTCATGGAATGAGAAAAGTTTGTCTCATTTTGACCCAAGAACACCTGAATGTGAAAATGAGGTGCAACGATTGATCCATTTACAAGCTATTGCAAATCAAATGCCTGATGCATTTAATGAGACTGCTAAAGTTACAAAGTCTCACATCCCAGCTGCGAATGTTCCAGCTAGGATTGATGTTCCTGTAGAACCACCCGAAATGGATCTAAATGGCCCGCGCCTGAAGCGTGGTAGACCGATGGGATCAAAAGACACTGTTCCTCGAAAAAGAAGGGGGAGGAATTTAGAATCTGCTCCAGATGAGCTTATTAATCTTTCTCGAGGAAACCAAATTGCTCCTGAAGTGGCACAACATAATATTCAAAGAGAGCATATTGCCCCTGAAGTGGCACAAGTTCATGAGCATATTGCCCCTGAAGTGGTACAAACCCATGAAAAGATCACCAATCTTGGGAATACTGAAATTTCCATCAGTTATTGTAATGAGATATGGGATCGAAATGAGATAATCATCGATGATGCATTTGCTCTCTCAGTTGCTCATGAGATTATGAATGATGATTATGAACCTCGGTCCATAACCGAATGCCGTCATAGGCGAGATTGGCCTAAATGGGAGGAAGCAATCCAAGCTGAATTGACTTCCCTTGCCAAACGTAATGTTTTTGGGCCTATTACTAAAACCCCCGACAATGTAAAACCTGTTGGATACAAATGGGTCTTTGTCCGGAAACGAAATGAGAGAAACGAGATCGTGAGGTATAAAGCCCGACTCGTAGCCCAAGGTTTCTCGCAGAGGCATGGGATAGATTATGATGAAACATATTCACCAGTAGTGGATATAGTTACCTTTCGTTTCCTTATAAGTTGGGTTGCCCAAGAAAATTTTGAAATGCGTCTTATGGACGTTGTGACGGCATACTTATATGGTTCATTAGATTCCAATATCTATATGAAAATTCCCGAAGGTTTCAAAATGCCTGAAGCATGCACTCCCCGCAACTTATTCTCAATAAAGTTGCAAAGATCTTTATATGGGTTAAAGCAATCCGGCCGCATGTGGTACCAACGTTTAAGTGAATACCTAACTAAGGAAGGGTACATAAATGATCCCATCTGCCCATGCGTGTTTATTAAAAGATCTGAAACCGGATTTGCTATTATAGCAGTTTATGTCGACGACATGAATTTAATTGGGACTCCTGAAGAGTTATCTGAAACTGCTGAATATTTGAAAAAGGAGTTTGAGGTTAAAGATTTGGGTAAAACCAAACTATGCCTTGGTCTAGAGCTTGAGCACAATAAGAATCGAATACTTGTCCATCAGTCAGCATACACTGAAAGATTGCTTAGACGTTTTAACATGGACAAGGCTCATCCATTGAGCACCCCTATGGTTGTAAGGTCTCTTGACCCCCAAAAGGACCCGTTTCGTCCTAAAGAATCTGGTGAGGATATACTTGGTCCTGAAGTACCATACCTCAATGCAATCGGGGCTTTGATGTACTTGGCACAGTGCACGAGACCAGATATCGCTTTTGCGGTAAATTTGTTGGCACGTTTCAGTTCTGAGCCAACCCGGAGACATTGGAATGGGATTAAACATATCTTCCGTTATCTCCGAGGAACCATTGATTTGGGGTTATTCTATTCTAAGAATACTACTAACTCTGGTTTAGTAGGTTATGCTGATGCAGGATATAAATCTGATCCGCACAGAGCTCGCTCCCAAACCGGTTATCTATTTTGCTATAATGATACAGCCATTTCTTGGCGTTCCACTAAGCAAACACTAGTTGCTACATCTTCCAACCACTCTGAAATTATTTCCCTCTATGAGGCCGGAAGAGAGTGTGTTTGGTTAAGATCTATGATATCACATATTCACAATGCTAGTGGATTCAAACCGGTGATAGATTCTCCCACTATAATTTATGAGGATAATGCTGCTTGTGTTGCACAAGTCAGGGGAGGATATATTAAAGGTGATAGGACCAAGCACATCTCGCCGAAATTTTTCTATACTCATGAACTCCAGGAAAGTCGACAAGTTGATGTTAAACAGATTCGCTCCGTCGATAATCTTGCAGATTTATTTACCAAATCTTTGCCAACATCAACATTTGAGAAATTAGTTTATGGCATTGGTATGCGGCGAGTCAGTAAAATGCAAGATTGATTTCCCCAGAAGTGGAAATGTTTAGATGCTCCAGAAGTAGCAGTTTATTTTATCTCAAGGGGAGCGATTATGGACATAAGTGCATTGTACTCTTTTTTCCTTTTGTCCGGTTTTTGTCCCACTGGGTTTTTCCGGCTTAAGGTTTTTAATGAGGCAGTAATAGCACGTCCAATCAGGACACTGAAGTAGGCCCATTTATATTGTCTTGAAGACAAGCACATATTGTCCTGAAGACATATTAGACGGACTTAATTGTATTGTACTCTTTTTCCCTTATGTTCGGTTTTTGTTCCCACTGGGTTTTTCCGACTTAAGGTTTTTAACGAGGCAGTACACGTCCAATTTTAATAGTAGCATTTGTCCAAGGGGGAGTATTATGAAAGTGGATAAATGCAAGTTGTGCAAATTATTATGAAAGTGGACAAATGCAAATTATGCAAATTAGGTTATGAAAGTGGACAAATGCAAGTTGTACAAATTGTCCAAATTATGATTATTGTGATGATAATAATGGGGCTAATATGTGCAAATTGCCAACTTGTATAGCCTACCATTTGATGCCTATAAATTGGGATTTATTCTCCCTAATGATACTTACAATTCCTTCAATCTTATTTCCATTTCATCTCTCTCTCTCTCTTTCTCTTGTTCCTTTAATTCTCAATTTCTCCTATTCTTATTTCTTGTTCTTGCTTAGTCAATTTTAATTAACATACTTTTTACAACAAAAATATGATAAAAAATAAAATATATTAATTATATATATCCCGGGGCGGGTCGGGGCGGGAATAGGTTAAACCCGACCCCGACCCGACCCCGACTTTTGATTTCCAAAACCCGCCCCGCCCCGCCCCGAAAACCCGATTTCAAAGGAATAATCCGCCCCTATCGGGGGCGGGGCGGGTCGGAACCCGTCGGGGGCGGGTCATTTTGCCCTCCCTATATGGAAGCCAAAATAAAGCCTGTAAAACCATAATTCAATTTAAAATTTCCCCAATACAGAAAAAAATTCTAATTTAGAACAAAAATGAAAAAAAAAAAGGAAAAATGTAAGTAATATTACTTATTACATAAGAAAGCTGAGGGTCCTAGCATTTTTAATACTTTTTCTGTATGACTTGAGGAGTGCTGTGGACTTGAAAGACACCGAATTGAGATACAATTATCTTAATTACTTTAGAGATATTTAATAAATAAATGCAAGAAACTGAAATAAATACAAGCGTGAAACTATAGTTCACCTTTATCAGAAAAGCATGGAGGAAACGAAACCCTAGCTTCAGCTCCAATAGAGAGACGGACTGCAAAAGAGAAGAAACATAAACATGCAGCCATCAGAACCAGAAAATGAAATCGGCAAAAGCAAGCAATGGAAGTAAAGGTAACACAATTCACGACACACAATCAACACAATCCACGGAAAGAAAAATCACAAAGAATCTAGCACCACAAAAAAAAAAGCATAGAAAAATAAATGAAATTTGGAAAAAAAAGCACAGAAAAATATAATAAAATTTTCTGATTTGAGGGTTTTGGGGGAGGATTTGGACGATCCAGACGGTGAAAAGGTGAAAGAGAGCAATGAAAGAAACATACGAAAAAATCAGCCTCATTCGACGGCAGACGCCGGCGGATTGGGTTTTTTTTGTTCGGATTTATTAATTTTTTAAGAGAAAAATAAATTTGGGGGAAAAAGTGATAGCATACAAGAGAACGCCGGGGCGAGCAAGGAATTTTTTTTCCCGGAGTTCTTTGGACGCCGGAATTCGGTGGTCGTAGGGAAAGAAACGGCTATGGCCGTAAAGCTAGAGAGACGTGGGAGAGATGCGGAGGAGAGAGAAAGGACAATGAAAAAAGTGAAAGCAAAAATGGCACCGTTTCGGGAGCTACAAGGATGGCAATGATTAACGGTTCAGATTTTTCCTTAAGAGAATTGCTAACCGTTCGATTCGCTAGAGGGGTCAAAACCTGACGTCCCATGATGATTAACAAGGCCTGTTTGTCGGGGCCTTTGAGCCCGCATGGGCACAATTTAGCCCTGAAGGCCTCCAATGCCCAATGGCCCAACCGCACCAAGTTTTTCTTTAATTCATTTGTGTCTAATTTTTGTTAGGCTACTTTAGAAAAAGGTAACCATGAGTTTATTTGAAATAATAGTCAATTAAACACCTTTAACATGGGAATGTAGCCAACAATCTGGTGGACAAGGCTAATTGGAATCTTATCTCAGACTTCTTTAAAAACTAATTTTTGACAGATTGGTCATACAATTCTCGATAGCCCTCTTTATCTCTGGTTGCCCGCAAGGATTATTAAAGTTATTATAGGTCACTATTGTAGGCCACCAAGGGTTTAGCGGATTGGCGTGACTTTGGACAGTGAGAGAGGGGGAAAAGAGAGAGAGAGAGAGAGAGCGTGTGTGATAAAAGCAGAAATGAAAAGAAGAGAAAAGGTAAAACCACCACACTTGAGTTGTTTGGTTGGAGAGAAAGAGTTTTCTTGGTCACCACACTTGCCAGTCTTGACTAAAGTAAGCTTGTTCATTGACTACAAATAAAACTGCCAAAATTCATTTATCTTTTTCTTTTTGAGCTTTGACAACAACTTTACCCTGTAATTGTAAAGAAAGTCATTTCATATATCTTAGACTCGGCCTGGGAAATAGCTTTGTGTCATCTTGTTGATTAAACACTCTAGTTGTCGCCTGAGCTCCTGCTTTCTTCTTCATTCCTTGCTCTTTTTAGTCTTATAGTGAGGAAAACAAATCGAAAGTCCGTTGCTTCAATGGCAAGGGAAAAGATGTGCCACTTGGATTATCTAATGTGGGAGAATATATACTCCTCTCAACTAGAATTTGCAGACCCCTTTCTTAGGCCCCCACAAACACAATTTGATGCATTAAGAAGAGAATGGAGCGTTGAATTTTTTATTTTTTTAATTGTGATAATTATGTCTAGTGTCTCAGGAAATATTCCTACTTTTATTTATTCCGTGCGCTTTTCCATTGCAGCATCAAATCATGAAAAAGGCCAGTATTAAATCATGCCAGAGAGATAGAGGTTCATTTCACTAAGGTCGAGATTTTTTTTTTTGAAAAAGAAGAAAACAAAGATTATATTTATTTTGACCCCAAATCCTTGCAAGTATTTGGTCTTTTGGCCTACCATGGGAAGACTGAGTCTCAAATCTGTCTTTTCAAGCCTCCGGCAGAAATTCCCTCATAGCAAAAAAGCTAGATCATTACTTTCCTCCATGCCTGAAAACAATACTAGTATAATGAACTTCCACCTGATACACCTAATCTGACGGCTCATTTGGAATTTTTGGGTTAAATCTGGTTAGCTTGCGGTTAGGGTTACATGTAAGAGATCCTCATAAGCTTTTCCATAGCTGCACCTATCTTAGTCTTTAGAAGATGAGAAAATATGCAAAATATCACTTCTTCAACTGCAAACTGGCTTCGACAATAATAAAAGCATTGATTACTTTAATGAATTCCCAACCAACATTATCCCCTTAGTCAACATATCATTGTCCTTCACATACAAAAGATAGCTAAAGAAGAGAGAAAAAAAAATGAAAGAAGAGCCAGAAAAGAAAAGTAAGGGAAAAGAAGAGAAAGAGAAAAGAAGAAAAAGGGAATACCCCATTAGTATCTCTCTTCCTGTTTTTCCTGTCTTTGCTTTGCTTTCCATGTAAGCCTCGTTAGCTTAGGCTGCCTTTTTCTCCCCCTTGTTTGTCTCTTCAAGAAATTTGCTTACTCTCTGTTCTGGATAAGCATTCTTTTGCACATGCATTGTCCAAAATGAAATACATTAAATTTTTCCTCTTCTGATTCTAAGGTATTTCATAGATGAAAACACTCCTATTTGATCTATTAAGGTAGTCTTTTGATACTTCTTTACTATAACAGATATATTTACTTATGTGATCTTGTGATTTCTCAAGAATTCCTGGAAAAGGTTCTTTTCCCCCCTAAATTTTCAGCTTCTATCCTTGCTATCTTAGGGGTTAGAGACAGGCAAATGATGTAAAGTGTTTATCTTTCCTCATCAAATCATCATTCTAAGTTTGTAACTGAAAACTTTCTGCCTGGGCAGATTAGAGATATTATGTTAGAAGCACTGATAAAGTATAATTCAGTAGAGTTTTTTCTCTTGACTTGTCATGGGATCTATTGGTAACCCAAAGACCTGGGTTCCAATTCCATACATGAATGTCAAAGACTGTTCTCAAGGTTTTTGTAGCTTGTATTGTCCACAATGGTGTTACATCATCTTCCCTCCTCCACCTCCCGCACAGTTCCCTGATGATGATTCAGGCCCAAATTTCTCCCCACTTGTAATTGCCATCATTGGCATTTTGGTGAGTGCTTTTCTTTTAATAAGTTACTATACAATTATATCTAAATATTGCGGGAATGTTGACTCATCAAGAGGAAGAAGAGAGAATCATGATCCCGCCGATGAATTTGAAGACAATAACAGCCCACCAGTCCACGAGCCATGGCAGACTTCCACTACCGGCTTGGATGAGGCTCTGATAAAATCCATTACAGTTTGCAAATACAAAAAGCGTGACGGTTTGATCGAAGGAACGGATTGCTCTGTTTGCCTCAGTGAGTTCCAAGAAGACGAGAGTTTAAGGCTGTTGCCTAAATGTAGTCACGCTTTCCATGTCCACTGCATCGATACATGGCTCCGGTCTCACTCAAATTGCCCTTTGTGTCGTGCTAACATAATCTTTATCAGTGCCTCACCGCTTCCATTGCCATCTCCGGTGACGGAAAGTCCTCCTCCAGACAATCAATCTTTGCGGGACAGGCAAACTGTGACGACGAACGAGAATGTATCAGCTGCAGACGAGCCAAGAAGGAGGAGTGCGCAGCAGGTAGACAGAGTTCAGAGCGATCTCGGTAGAATGCCAAAGACCCCATCGCGTGTTTTCAGCGATCTAGGAAACCCACAAGGAAGAGACAGCGTAATTGAAATTAGAGAAGAAGGGTATCAACCCTATGAGCAGATAAGAAGATCAGTTTCCATGGATCATCCATGTCAAAGCCAAGTTTCAGTTGCTGATATATTACACGTGAATCAAGAGGAAGACGACAGTCGAGTTGAATCATCAGGTATTGCAGCTGGATCATCATCAAAACGTTACTCGGCTGAAGGCAGTAAGCATTTTAGCAATAAAATGAGGGTTTTGCACTGTGTAATGAATCCCGTCGGTTTGAAGAGATCCTTGTCGAGTGGTAGATTCTTTCTGACAAGGCAAGGAAGAGTAAGAGATCCATCTAATATTCCTCTCTAAATTTAGCTTTTTGACAGAAATTTTATCTCATATATTCATAGCAGAGAGAATTTTGTGTGATTTTCTTATATTTTATATCTGTTATTGATATAAGATCATTTCTTAGAAGTATATCATCTTCCTGTGAAATCAAAAAACATGTATATCTTATTACTTCTACATTCCTCTGGTTTATTAGATCATAGAGAACATGTGTAATTTCTGTTTCTTAATCCAATGGCTTCTACCTCCCGGTGAGTCACGTTTTTGCTTTCCACAGTCTATCAATTCGATATATGCAAAATTTTCTTTCCTGACTTGCATATATGAAGGTATTTCTCTTGCTTAAGGACCCTTTTGGTAATTATGCAGCTTAAGGATCCTTTTTTTGGTAATTGTGCAAAGTCTAATATACAATATACTGATTTTGCAACACAGCAACAGTAATACGCCAAATTTACAATAAAGAAGTACTACAATATGCATTCTTTCCTCTATATGAAATTTTCAGTTTTTTTTTTTTTTTAATTTTGGATAAGTCGAATATATTTAAATTTTTAGTAGAGGGTAGTCACTAGTCATAGATATACAATCATTCCGACCCAATTTAGATAAAAGAATTTATTTGATTAATATGGTTTATGACTTTATGGTACCAATTTAATTTATCTCCGTACAAATCACAAATTGTGAAGGAAATACAAAATGGACCTACAAAAGTAATCAACTCCATTGGTGGTCCGCTGTCCCTCTTCCCTGCTTATTGCTTCTATTTCCAAACTCGGACCGTTTCACACGTGGATCTATCAGACTGATAAGCAGATGAGGCTCCGGTAAAGTTAAAACAGCCCATTTTGTTGGGCTTGTCTTTCACCTCCAAAATTTAATAGTAGTATCATTAGAGCTTGGACCAAGAATAATACAATGGATTCAAGAGGAATTTAGGCCCTGTGGCCCAAGTGATTTCCGAGATGAACAAATTGAGGCCGAAGACCTAATTGAAGACTCACGCTGTGTGGTAGAGGCCCGACATTGATTGGTACTTGCTGTATGTTATTTTCTGAAATTGTACAAATGGATTACAGATTTACAGAAAATAATGTGCTGTTTACCTCCGTGAAGTGCACGTTTTGAGCTAATTAATGCAAATCCAAGTATGCAAATATCTGGAAGGAGAGAAATTGCAGATTACATATATGGAAGACCTGGAATGCAAGCTTCACAACTACTCATGAGCATTGCAAAAGTAATTCAGGCAAAGTCCACACTTTGAAGCACATCTCAGAAGATCCTGTCAACAAAATCGTTTGCAGCAATTGGGACATATGCGAAAACATTTTTGTTTGATAGTTGTTTTGATGTTATTCTTTTGTGCTTTTATTGGTTATATATGATACATATATTAAGCTTATATAGCTTGTAAACGATAGCAGTTTTGACTTTTTTTTTTTTGGATGAAATAAAAACATAAATTTTTATTTAAAAAAAAAAGAATACGAAATCCTAAGTTTACATATATCTCGTCTTATATTAACTAAAATTAGGATGATTAACTTCACTAAGAAAAACTAAATTCGATGTAAACGTAGTCCATGATTGAAGTACTATAATTCTATAACAATTTGGAGGAACCCACGAGAACTACTGTGTGTGTGTGTGCAGTCTAGAAAACCTAATTCCTGTGTCGCATTTCCATATACATAGAGATGTTTCACAGCATGGGGGCCACCCTTCTGAACGTATGTTAGCTTGGACTTGGAGACCTGTAATTACCTTTGTATGAGAAATACGTTGAAGAATAAGGTTGAATGTTGATTAATTTTTTGCAAGAACTTTTTTTAAAAAAAAAAAATGAACTAGTATTTAGTATATCAGAGCATATTAATAGAAAATAAAGATATAATTCACTTGTAAAATCACAAATTTTGTACAAATATAATGTTGTACGAAGGCAGGCAGGCAGGCAGGCATTGCAGTTCAAATTTGTTGTATAGAGTGTTTTGATTTATGATAAATGTCTGAAAGGTGTCCTTGAATTCACGAAGGAGACGTCAAGATTCATCCGATATACGTCTCTGTCTAAATTACGCAAGAAGACAACAAAGTGTTAAAGAGGGTTCAGATTCATGCTACACAAAGAAACAAAAATGAAGGCTGAAAGCAGCAATGCATCGATCCCCCACACACACCCAAAAAAAAAAAAGAAAGGAACTCCATCAACTCTCATCTTTACTTTTCCTCTCTGTAAAACTACAAAAACCTTATCGCTTTTTCCAATGCCCACCCTTCCCTGGCTTGCCCCATCTTCTGCAAATGTCAACCTTCCATTTTCTTCATCAAAAGATCCAAGGTTAATAAACAACCAGAAACGAAATTTTGTCTCTGTCACTGTCTGTATAATAACAAGAGCGACAATGCAATATTTAACCAGCCAATCAAGTGCTTGTACTTGGGTTTTCTCACAAATTTATTGAAAAAAACAATGTTTTTTAGATTCTTTTCTCCTAGGTATTTTTCACTGCCATTTTTTTTTACAGCACACACACATATATATATATATATATATATATATATATATAGGAGTGAAAACGACCTGCCTGCTGAAATAACTTAGTAATTGTAAGGGTAAACCTAAGTTTTTTATCATGAACGAAAACTGGGTATTTTGAAACTCTGGTTCAAAATCACGAATGCAATAGGATCAAGAAGTGGTTTGCTACACCTTGGTTAATTGGGAGAGGGAGGAAAAGTTCCCAGCAAGGTGAAATTCATATGTAAAACAAAGAATTGTTAGCAGGAATGGGATGGGACCTGAACATCCCTTGGATTTAAATTAAAGAAAAAAAAATGTATAGGGGGTAATTAGCAAAGTTACTATTTGATACACAGTGCCAAATGCCAAATGAAACATCGATCCTCCTTTACCAGAATGATGAACATCCGGACAAAGTCATGCCTAAGAAAAACTCAAAAACACACTTTTCATTGACTCACAAGCTACATTTACAGGTACAGTTACAACAAAAAACTAAAAGTGCAGAAACTCTTAACAACCCAAAGGAAAAGAAGGAGGAGGAGGAGCCTAAATGGTGAGTGGCATAATGGTGATTTCACCGAATACTTAAGGGTAATTTTGGTTTCTAGCACAAATTTGATCAACATAAGGCAGTTGCATCTTCCTCAATGACTCTAAGCATGTGGTGGACTGCCCCTGCTATGTCATCTACTGAACTGAGTTGGCATCCGTCTTCAACCTGCATTCAGAATATTTCAAATTTTAGCTTAAAACTGTATGGGATCAGTTTCTTGAATTATAATAGACAAAGACGATTATTGCTTAATTAAACAAAGGAAGCACCAGTATAATAAGTGAGAAAGAAACAATCTTCTTCTTGAGGCCATTAATATTAATTATTACCACAATAACTTCAAAAGGTCACGTCTGAAATTAACTAGCATTTGATTTTTCTAAAATTATATGGAAAATGACAAGTTTTTTCCCCTATCCAAGGGAAAAACAGTAGCGTAAGGAAGGAAAAGACAGCATTTGCCCACACCACACCAGCCACCCATATGACAATAATTGAAGATCGCATCTCCAATAGTGTAATATAGAATGTCTGAAACACCTTCACCCCGTGCTTTCTAATAAAGCAATATGCAAATATACATTAATATTTGCCAGATTTTATAAGGAACTCAAAATATACAGTTTCTTGCAAAAGAAGGATGAAAAAAAGGATGAGGGAAATTAAAAAATGGAAAATATGTATTACCTTGGCACTGATAGAGTAGAGAACAAAAGGATCCATGGTGGAGACATTAAGGTGGAGGATGGAAAGGTAAAGCGATTGAAAGCCCGCAACAAGCTTGGAAAGCAGCCTGGGACCTTTCCGTGAGAGGATTCGAAGATTAGCATGAGTTTCAATCAAAGTCACCTCAATATCAGCTATGGATGCCTTAGTCTTTGTTGTATATTTGTTCGGAATCTGAGACCAGGTGTACTGAGGGTACATAAAAAATTGTGCAAATGGTGGTGTGGATAGCATCAATTTGGAATCGGAGGTTTCTTCACTGCTTGGTCTTACTTGTTGCAGTACTTTAAGCTTTTGAGCTTCAAGGGTTTGCAGAAGGTGCTCAAGTTCCTTCACAAACTCTATAGCACCGCCAACTATGGAAGCTTGATCACCCTGTATATAATACATTCAACATATCATTTAGTATGTTTTTAAAACTTTATTTAACTCTTGGTGTGGGATCATGCAGATATCTATTGAAACTGATTAACTGAAATTAAAGTGAAAGAGGAAACATTTTCTTTTGAAATCATTATAGAGGTAAAAAGCTGGTTTCTTTGCTAGCAGTATATCCATAATTTTATGGGAACAGCTTTTTTCTTCTATAATTTTCAGCTTTTTTACATGACTAGCAAACAAGAGAATAATCCAAAGAAAAGCAAAAGGCAATAATGGATTTCTTTTACTAATATTTGCCAAATATTCCAGCTGAAACTTTATCTTGAAAAGTTCTGATGAGTTTTGCTGCAACATTGTGCCAAAATATTATTGAACTTTAGAATTCAATCAGTTCAGCCTTTTCAGAACTGTACTGAATCCCATCAACAATCCTATACTCATCAAGTATATCATTTTAAAAAACTCTTGGAGTAGCAATTTTTCTTAAAACAAAATGATTCAGAGTTTCAGACTAAAATTCATCAATATATACATATAGTAATGCTTTTTTTGTCCGTTCTTTTGCTTTGTTCGAGTAGTTTTCTGATTAGTTCTCGTCTCTTGGTCTAGGGTTGTTAAATTTGGGTGCTCTGTTTCGTGGTGTTGTTCTCGTTCTATGATTCTATCAATAATAAAATTCTACTGCTTTTCAAAAAAAAAAATATACATATAGTAATGCAGTGAAGCTAACGGAAAAAGTACAACATTCTAAAGTTGAACTACGTTACTACTAACTATTAATCCAGAAATATAAGTACATCAATTTAATTAACTCTAAATCCTATAAATCCTTCATTTTAACTACACACATTATAATTAACCAGGTTTTCGTAATATATCATTCAGCCTTTTATCGAGTTTGAATATGGCTAGCTA
This sequence comes from Microcos paniculata, assembly GCA_030664755.1. Classification (NCBI taxonomy): domain Eukaryota; kingdom Viridiplantae; phylum Streptophyta; class Magnoliopsida; order Malvales; family Malvaceae; genus Microcos; species Microcos paniculata. The sequence continues at coordinate 42,241,476 of CP131460.1, forward strand.
GCCAGGACCCTTTTCCGCTCTTAACCTAGACTCTCGTTTTCCCGGAGCTCATTTCAGAAGAGAAGGAGAAAAATAAAGATGGAGAAGAGATCAGATTACCCTTTGGACATAAGATTCAGGCATAAGGGAGCGTAAAACAGCCAGATGCTCATTCATTTGCTTTCGCCTGTTTCTCTCTACAGCAATGTGTGTCATTCTTTGTGTCTCAGCCTCTTCTTTGTTCTTGCAAACCCTCGGCTTTCTCCTTCTCTTTTTCCTACCTTGAACTGCCAAGTTCGGCCTTCGGTCAGCAGCTTCTAGTTCTGTTGAGTGGCATTGTGGAGTCATCATTGAAATGCAATTCAAAGCAGTACTAGCCTGTTCTTGGGAAGTAGTGAAGCTATTTTCCAATGAGAAAGTAGAGGCCAAAGAGTCATGGCTGCTATATGGGGTTGCAGATATAGTGTCATGGATAACGAAGTTCAACAGCTCGTTGGAAGAAAAAGTTTCAAGCAGTGCCATTTCTTCTACAACCCACACAACCTAAACCTCCAAATAATTTGACTTGAAATACTGGAAACTAGCTTCTAGTTTCATTCTAAAGACAAAAGTCACTTTCCACTTTCCAGCACAAATTTGCTGCAAGCACTTGAAATTTTGAGTGAGGGAGAGAGAGAAACTAAAGACTAAAGAGAGGTTAAAATGAAGTTAGGAGGGTTTTCGGCAGGGTAATGTACAGAGAGGCGGAGAGAGAGAAAGATATGGTGCACGTGAGAGGGGCAACGAAAGGAGAAGTTTTTCCTTCTGCAAGCAAAAAGTGAGGGAAAAAGAAAGAGGCTCTTCACTCATCCTTGTTTTGGGTTTGGGTTTGGGTTTGGGTTTGGGTTTGTCTTCCCGATTTCCATAGATGCTGTCAACACTGGCACAGCCTCTGCAATATTGGAGAGTGCGTGGGGTACCCAAATCTATATAGAAATATGCATACCAACAACACAACAAGCTGGGTAAAAAAGCTACTCTTCTCATTCAAATCTGTGTTGTATTTTGCAGGGGAAAAATGACCTGACTCACGTACCCTTGATTCTCATACACATTATTTACATGGAAACTTTAACATGTGATTGATAACCCATTTCTGCGGATAATTGGCAACAATTTTTCCTGAAATTTTCTAGTTCGGTTTATGGAAATTGAATTTTATCTTAGGCCGTTTGTCATCCATGACTTTTGCCACGCGGAAAATGCAAATAAACGCAAATGTGAGAATCAGAGAAGCAGGCTATAAGTAAGACAGCAAACCCAATGTATGATTGATTAGACATTAGGTTAAAAAAGAAGGCCTACTTGTGAGTTATTAAAGTGATATTTTCAGCACTTTCATGATCACAAGGAACACCCACGCCGTGAAGTTAATTATCGATCCGGCTTTTTGGAAGGATTTAATATTTAATTTGATTCTTGAATTATAAAATAAAATTGATCTATAAATTTTTATTTAAAATTGATTGATCTTTAAATTTTTATTTTAAGACATAAGTTTTTGTTTGTTTTAAGATGAGACATATAAGTTCTTAAATGAATAAAAACTTAACAAATCGTCAAAAATTAAGAATTGTGATATATTAAAAAAGTGAAAGAACCACGTTAATGTGAAATAAATAATCAAATGGTTTCCATCAAATTTTCGACCATCCAAAGATTTATGTGTTTCAAAATAAAAATTAGACATCAATCTGTCTGAAATAAAAATTTAAAATATATATATAATTTTTTATATATTTCAGAGACTAAATTGGATATTAAACCTTTCAAAAGTGAGAATTTCAAGCTGCAAATTCAAAGGACTGCCCATATGTTGATTTAGAATTTGCTATTCCTGTTTCAAAAATAATTACGAAATAACAATAACAAGTATGTGCTTGCAAATGATTAATTACCAAATTAATTAGTTCAGCCAAAGAAACAAAATTTCCATTAAATTATGAAATTATTGAAAGCGTTATATACGGACTACTGATATTGGCTAAAACAAGATATTGAAAAACCACCTTAAATATTGTTTAGTCCAAACATACATACACACCAAATTTCCATCAGCTAACTAGATTCGCTAAATATTGGCCCAAAAAAAATCGCTAAATGGAAAAAAAAATGCATAATGAGCTTATGAAAAAATCAGCAAAAAAAAAGTAAAAATTTGATCATGACTACCTATAAAAGAAGAGTTTTACACCTCTAATAATAATGCGACATCTCATATTTTTTAAATTTTTACCAAACCTTAAAAGTACACTACAACACACATAATTATTTAAGTAAAAAACTTTTTTTACTTCTTTCTTTTACAAATTTGAAAAAAAATTTATATAATTACTAAAACCTTACCCGAATAATATCTTAAATTTTAAGATTTACCCTATAAATCTTTAATTTTTTAAACTTAGAACTAAACTTTGAGCAAATTCAAACTTATTTGTGAAATAATTATATGTAATAAAATCTGTTATAAAGTTTTGTAAAAATTTTAAAAAACCTAAAGTGATGCATTATTATTGAAAGATGTAAAATTTTCTATTTATGGGCGGTGGTCCTGATCAAACATTGTTCCAAAAGAAAAAAGAGAATAAAAATTTAAATTAATGATCGGTGATACGTGCCAAAATTTTGCTTCATTATAGCTTGTCATTATAGGGTCTCAATGAATTGTAACTTTGCGCCAAGCCTCAAAACATGCCGATCCAAATGATCTGCTCGGTTTTGCTTTCTTTATGTATATCGTAGTCGTAGTGCCAATCTTGCCGATTATGGGAGCTGAGTATGGTTTCAGTACAAAACAGCCTTGATCAATAATTCATCCGATTCCTTGCTTCAATAAATACAGTTCCTGATCTTCTTACCTTCTTATTTTTCTCTTAATCTAAGATTTTCCTAACAAATGCCCTTAACATACTTTCTTAAGATTAGTTAATATTATTTTAAACAATATTTTCGTATTAAATTGAAAAAAAAATAATTTACTTGTGATCACTAGTTAGCAAACAAAACCTTTTCATCCATCGACCATCATTACTGAAATCATTAACTCAAACTTAGGAAGCTTGAACGATGATGATGAAGAACATATCAGCAAATAAAATTAAGTAAAAAATGTCAACCTGCTTTAAAGGGTACAAAAAAATAGAGACATTGCTTATAATGGCTAAAATTACCACAAAAATAGAGACATTGCTACGTGTCCTTACCTAGTGTACCACTTTGCATGCTAGACGCTAGTTACTACCTTGTGTCACATCTCTTATCCCCCGCTTTCTATGTATGTCAGTTAGTATTTTAGTTTATACCATTCAAATAGTTCCTATATTATAAGATTTTATTTAATTTAGTCCCTATACTTTGATTTTGTCTAATTTAATCCCTGCATTATTTTAAAAATGATAAATTAAATACAATCATTAACTATATCAATCTGTTCTGTTAAATTCAATAACATGATAGTGTGACACTGAGATAGCAACATAAAATAACAAATTTTAATAAAAAATTGATAGTGACATCAATGAGAATTTAAAAAATGAATTAAATTTTTTAAAAATATTATTAAGATTTTTTTAGAGAAAAAAAAAGTATATGAGAACACATACTACACAAAAAAGTTAAAGATTTTTACCGATACTACATACATAGACATCATGTGTCAAGTTCTCACTGACCACACCTTTAACCTAAGTGTTATGCTATCATATTTAACAGAATAGATACTGATTGTTCTTAATTTATCACTCTTACAAGAGTACGGAGACAAAAATGAACAAAATCCTATAATACAAGACTAAATAAGAGTTTCACCTAGTATTTTAATTAGAAAAAAACATATTAATAAACAAATTCGTATACGAGTTATCTTATACTCCCATGTTTATGCTTACCACAGGCGCGTGTGCACGTGAGAACGTGAGAGATAGAGAAAGAAGAAGAAGAAGAAGAAAACACAGGGATCTGTCGCCTTATCTGGTGAAGAGGACTGGTGGAGGGTGGTCGACCTTGGACCATGGTCCAATTTGTCAGACAATTTTGCAGGGTAATCCATGTGACCGTCAGCTTCCTACACCAAAAGTACATTTTAGCAATCTTCCACCACGATCTTTAATCTAAATTTCTACCCTCCTTTTCTCAGATTTCTACCCTTTCCCCCGACCGCTTTCACACATATAAATAAATAAAGTGGCTTTGCCTTTTTCTTAGATTTTCTTCTCCAGCATTGCTCTTTTCTGCAAATAAAAAGTCCGTATGTATCTACAGCTCGCAAGAAACTCCAAAACTACACATACGATAGAGACATTCTTCGTACTATGAGTTGTAGATTGTATTTATCCAATGACGGAATGTACCAATTAGTCAATTACCAAGTTGGCATATGTAAGGCCACAGTAAGATGCATGTGCATTTCCATGTGTATGATCATGGGCATGCCTGATAACTCTTAGGGGACCATGAGTTCCAAATAATCAGCAAACGAGAGTAGCATGACACCATGGATGAGACCTTGGCAACATGGAGATGTCTAAGGAATAATCCTATGCCGTAATGTCCCTTATTTGAATAGGATTGAGAAACAATTACAACATATATCAAATTCATGCTTCTATAATTGTGGTTAGGAACTTGGGATTCTTCTATTCTAAAGCTGTTGAAGACAATTTGTTTCAGACGCACAACAAACCCAGACTAATTCATTATGGTTTTCAATTGACATTTTGCCAACTATAACCCTCACCTACCAAAATTTTAACCTAACACCATAAAAATCTACGAGTCCAATAACAACAGATAAACTGAAAGCATAGGCAATGAGGATTAGAAGGGCTGCTACAGAGGAGGCAAACAGGGTATCCACAGACAAGTTTACCAGCCCAGTTAGCAGATTTGCCTGCATTAACAAAGAAAGAAAACCTGATGTGTCATTTCATTGAGCCTAGGAAAGATCATTTTTAGCATAAGAACGAATGAAAGAGGAGAATTTTTCTTTACCAGCAGAAAGGAAGCCAATAAATTCCGGTCAAATGCTTTTTCAAGAGCCGAAATTTTGCTCCCAGCGACACAATCAGACAGCATTAGTATAGCTAAGAGCTGAAATGATGATAAACTTTTGGTTAGCATTGCACTGGATTCGACCATAGATGATGGAACCATAAAATCCATCAAGAAGAAAAAAGATGTTCAAGATCAATGACAGCTTCTCTGTAAGAAGCTTAAGACACAATGGTTGATTAACATTGGCATCAAATTCTTGAAATATTTAAACATAGGAGAGAAATGAATAACCTGCAGATTTTGAGCCAACACCCAAGTAACATAAGACAGATTACACTGCAGAAATTGCATCAAGAACTTTTTATGACTGTTAATTGCAAAGATAGTTCTATAAATAATTAAATCTAACAGTTCATATATCCCACCGTTCTACGTGAAATTCTTTCAACATGCATGTCAAGACGCAATGTTAGAAACCTGCAACAGAGAAACAGAAAATTGATCAGGTCGGTTTCTGGGCAATCAATTTATTGGAAATTGACCATACCAATATTGGGTAACAAATCAAGTACAGGTTAAGATATACCAAAACACAATAGAAAGAAGCCAGACTCTTATCCGTGTTCCATTTTTGCTTCTCAGCATTGAAGAAGAACGACTTCCAAAGAAGAGATAGTAGCCCACCTGAACACCAATAAGATACATACCCCAGTATCCTGGAAATGAAAACGAGTAAATTTTCAACAAAATCTTGCATCAGACAATGTTCGAGAAGCAGTACTAATGAAACCAAAGGGATTGCACAAATTGCAACACTATTTGCCTCTCCTTAGATGGAAAGGACAATGAATAAGCTACTAACCAAATATGCTAAAGATTCCCTCCTTGTTTCTGCTTATGATATCCATTCCCCTTTCATTGGAAAGAAGATACTCATTAAGCCCATTAGTTAACCAAATCTGGTAGCCTGAGAGTTAGAAAGTCAGGTTATTGTATAGGAAGTATTAAATAGCAATACCAGAGAATAGCGACAAACTTCATAAGGAGAACGGTATACCAACTAAAATTACAGAACCAAGAATTCCAGAATACTTTGGGGGAACATTCACTGTGGATGTAAGGATAGATACACCAGCAAGTGTGAAAAAGAAATTCCAGTGTACTCCATATTCCCCAACATGTACCTACAAGGAGAAAGGAATTAAAAGACATGGATAATCATCAGTGGGTGAAAAGTTAAAACATGAACATTCAGGAGGTATCATTCGCTCAAACAAGTTTGTATAAATACTATGATTATTATGCAAAAGGTTTGACTAAATACAGATGGGATTCTGCTTGTAGATACAAATGGTTTGCTGTATGTTGGCACATCTCACATACTTCCATCTGTTCTACTCAAAAGCATGAAAATAAGGATACATGCCATTCTTTATGTCACGCAAGCAGGGCTTGAAACATAATTGTCATATGCCATTATAAACAACCATGATCACAAAAAAGTGAAGAAATATGTTCTACCTGATAGTCCACACTCATTGTAGAAACAAGTCTAGCAAATCCTAGCAATAGTAGTGGACTTGTAGACTTAAGGGCTGCCCTCCACCAATTCCTAAGGAAGCATTAAGAAAAATTATTCCAATAAAGAAAAAGAAAAAGATTGCGTTGATAAGCATAGTGCACAACAATTTAATACCAAAATCTGGAAAATATTTTCAAAGGATGACTCACAATGATGACGAGACATTTCGTGCTTGCCGTGAAACTATTGAATTCGCTACAACAAAGGAGCCAACTCCAAGATCCATCTGAAAAAGTTATGCAAGGTTCACCAAGATTACTTTCTAAAAGCAGTTTCAGTTTACCATTCACCACAATAAGAAGATAAATTATGCTGCACATATAAACAAAACTTTTATGTACGATCATGAACAAGAGAATACAAATTTCTGGAAAAATAGGACTAAAGATTACATGAGTTTTCGGTTAAAAAAAAAAATTCAAACTTTATATATTTAATACTAAATTGATAGGAAACAAAGAAATAAGCAAAAGACACTTTAGACCAATTACATGATATAATATCTTACCAAGCTAGTACCATAAGTCTCAGTCTTAGCAAATGCTCTAGGAAATATTCTGAAGTCAACAGCCAAGATAGACAAGCATGTGACAAACATCTGCAACAATTTTCCCACTGAAAACGCATTACTATTTAAGAAAAGATAACAATAAATAGAGATGGTTGATTGAAAAGAAGACAATATACAGAACACAGAAGTAGGTAAAAAACCATACCATAGCGACCCTATATGATGAGATGCTTGTCCTAAAAGAATTAGGTCCTTCCAAGTGAGGCAAATGAGGAGATCTGTATTAAATGGTTTTGAATTAATATACTTTTACATCAAAAATAGTTAAGCGATCTCCATGGGTTTCGCCAGAAGATTGTTATTAATGATAGTACGCATCAAGAGTACATGTGACTTACAAGTTCTACCTTTTGACTGCAATTGAGAAAATCAGCAACAACGATAACAAAACCGCCCCTGCATATATCCACTCTGCTAGAACCTATAATGAGCAACAGATCATGAAGTTAATCGAAGCAAAATTCTGGGGTTCCATCCAATGAAATGTCCCATACGCTAGTTGGGAATACTTACAGTGAAAAGTAAAAGCATGGGAAGAAGAATGAAGAGAAAATCCACAACTAAAGCGAACAAGTGAGCCTGTAAATTCTTAGAAGCAACAATTGCACGATCTTTTTTCTTTGAAGTGGTCTCGTTGGTATCAGCATCTGTCGACCAGGATTCGTAAACAAGCTCTCAACAAATATACATTTACCAGTTTGTAAACAAAAAAAGAAAGTCGAGGAATCAATAAATCTACCAGTTACGGTTTCAGAGCATATAGATTGTCGCAAAAGTACTAGAACCTGAACGAAAAAGAAAAATATAAAAAGCGTTTCCATTAGAGAAATACAAAGAAATAAGAATAACTGGAGTGTTGAAACTTACAGGGACAGTGGTCAAAAGCACGGAGATTTCTAGCATGGAAGATCCCGTCAAATTGCTCACGAATCTGCAGATTAGGGTTTAAATTAAATTTGGGATTACCATTACAAGATCAAAGTTAAACTAAAAGGAAAATCGAGAAGATGAATATTGAGAAAGAGGGAGAGAGAGTAACTGTTCTTTGAGGTGCTTGGTGGGATTGAAAGATCTCGAGAGAGAATCCATGGACGAAAAGTTTCAAAATCAGAATGGCGCGCGTTTGATCAACTTACTATTAATAGAAGATCCAAGTGTAGAAAATAGAAAAAGGTCGAAACAGGATTCATTCGAGGAAGAAAGTGAAAATGAACGAAGACAGCCGTTGATTGAGATTGGGTGGGTTTTTTCAGTTTGGACCCGCTATTTTATTTATAACCGAAACTCGACCGACTTAGCCAGCTAACTAAGAAATATGGGCCATAAGCCCATATTGGATGGGATCCAGTTTACTGTCTTCGGATTTAAAAAATCCGGAAAAAACGCCAAAGGCCCTCATGGGCCTGAATGGTCCTCCGCAATGTAGTAATGTAAATAAATAGGCCCAAAACAACACCTAAAGGCTAAAGTCCATCTGTTCTGATAAGCTTCTGAGCTTCTCAATTTTCTGCTTTTTAGAGAAAGAGGATTAGCCTTAAAACTTTGCTCCTATAAAAGATCTCGGAAATGTTCAACTCAAAAGTCCAAACCCCTTTTTTTTTGTATTTTGGTTTGATTCTATTTCCTTGCTTTTACCTCCCTTCCTATGTTAAAATATCATATAGAATTGGCTTCACCTTCCAACAAGTTTGGATTTTATATATATATATATATATATATATATATATATATCATTAACAGTTCAATTTGTCAAGAAAGCAAGAAGCGCGGATCCTTCTGCAAGAGGCTGAGCTGAAACGCATTCGTTAAAATACTGTCTTCGGGTTCTCAGGAGAAACTAGGAAAAATAAAACTTATACTTTCGATGGATAACTGTAAAACACTATTTGTCCATTTCTCGACATAATTAAATCATTGGTATGATTTAACCTATGATTTAGATGAGTTCTACCTCAACACGTAGGGAAAATGACTAAAGAAAAAAACGTTCCCCTATTCCTCAGAACTAGATGTAGCCAAGAAGCTCTCTTGGTTTGGATCATTCATAGCTTTTTTCCTCATATTCTCTTTGTTGTCATCGTGCTTTGATTTCACCGTCCCACACTGCTCTCAAGGAGACTTATAGTTACTTAAAACAGCAAACTGCCACTCTATATAGAGCACTGTGGCTGCTAATCGGGAATTGTTCACAATTTTGTCCACTCACGTTACTTATTTTGTGCAATTTAAGATCATTTTGCACCTTGAAATTTGGAGGAAGGGCTGCAAGGCTGGAGGATGATTTACCACCCAGTTTCAATGTTGTAGCAACTCACTCCCTAGCATTGACAAAGGAAAAAGGCTAAGAATTGCATTGGTTTTTCCTTGATAACAAAAGTAAGATGGATGAGAAGAAAACGCAGATTGATTCAAATTCATTGCAAGAAGAGTTTTTACAAACAGAAATTTTGGATGGGGCCGTGGAAGAGAATCCCAAAATGCAGCACCAGTTCACGTGGGCAGACAAATATCAACCTAAGAATTTGGAATCATTCATCTGCCACAGAGAAATAGCTGAAAAGGTTGATCCTCTTAGATAGTGCATGTGCTTTGCAGGCATCTAGATTCTAGACAAAATCATGATAGGTTTCTGAACAAAATCTAATGAAAAATCTTTGACTAATCAGAGAAGATGTGTGGGAATTGGAATAATAAGGGTGCTTGTTACTGAGAATTTACAGGTGATGGCCGGGGATGTTAATCATTTAATATTTGAAGGATTACCGGGAATAGGGAAGAGAACAATGGCACTAGCACTGCTTAGAGAAATTTTTGGATCGGACATCTCAAAGGTACAACTTAGAACTCTATTACAATGTTTGGTTTATATTCAATATTCGACTTTTAGAGTTGATTGTTCATCTTCGTTTAACAGACAAGGGAGGAAGTCCTAACACTGGATTTGGAGGTCAGCTTTGGAAAATTACTTTCATCATTTTGTGGCTGTATTTCTCCCCCCTTTCTTGCAACTGTCAAATGTCAGCTTTTATGAATTCTAACCAAAGTTGCCATTAGAAGCTGTTTTCCTTAGTTTTAAATTTCCTTGGTGCAACATTTGCTGCACAATTCTGAAATTTTATTTTTACTTTTTCATAGAAATTTTGAAAATTTCATTGCCTATATTAATATCCTATTGTGCTTCATGTGTTACTGTGTTAGAGCGTGCTCAAAAGAGGGGAAAAATCAAGCATTCAGATAAGAGCGCAAGTATCCCCTAAACACATAGAGGTCAATCTTTCTGAATCTGATTTGAAAGAACATGCAACAGAGGTAGCCTTGTTACTAATTAAGGAAACACATAATGCTTCAAGGAAGCAACCATCCTTAGTGGACAATCTTGTAACTGCCAAAGGTGCAGCTTGCCTACATGGTTTTTTGTCCCGAACTCGAAAATTTCTATACGTTTTTAAAGCTAAACCTTTTTTTGCAGCAATTATTTTCCACCAGGCAGAAAAGATATCAAAGATCGCTCAACCCCAGATCCAAAGTTTCTTGGAGAAGTCTGAGGGTCAGTATAAAGTTATATTCTGCTGCTCTGATAGCGGTAAGGTTCAAATTCTCAAGCGTCTCTGCAGTGTTATCTATCTTCCTCTACCTTCATACAACGAGGTAAGTTCTCAATTTCTGTCAAGAAGCTGATTCAGTTTATTTTTGATGGTATATATCGCACCTTCTCTTTCTACTTTCTAGAGTCCTCAACATTACCAAAATCTACTTTACAGATTGTTGGAGTCTTGAAATTCATCTCTAAACGAGAAGATATCGAATTGCCTGACAAATTGGCCGAAGCTATAGCTGAGAATTCCAAGCATTGCCTCCGGCAAGCCATTCGTTCGTTTGAGGCCACATGGCTGACGAAGTAAGTAAAAGAAATTGCATGCATTCCACTGTATAGTCTGACAGGGTGAAACTGCATTATTATTAAAAAAAAAAATTTAAGAAAAAAGTAGCACTAGAGATTCATTCCTTCCAAATTTTCTTAAAATGGAGAAAGAGCTCCTAAAACATGATGATTTTTCACTATGACCAGTAACCGGTTTCTCTGCTTAACTTTTGAAGATAACTTAGTCTCTGAACTATAACATATTCTCCTTTTCATCAGTAGATCATACGATGAATGGTTCTGAAGTTCTGTCTTTAAGTATCAATCATGTTTTTTTTTTTCTCGAGCTAGTTAATTCTGCAATCTGCACATAACTAACTTGGCAATGGTAGCTGCAATTTCAGTTACCCTTTTAAAGAAGATCAATCCATTAAGACTGGCTGGGAAGATGAGCTTGCAGTAATGGCCAAAAATATTATCGAAGATCCAAGCCTTAATTTGTGAGTGTTTGTACATTCCCATCCATACCAAAATGGGAACCTCGTTTTTGCATTAACAAATCCTCTGATTCCAGTGAGCTATGAAAGTATGAAAAGTTGCTGTTGCTAAGTTTCAATATGGTTTCAATAGTGAATAAAATTGCACCAATCATGCATGTCCCTATCTTGTATGCTTTTTGACTTCTTGAGCTTTCACGCTGCAGGTTGGTTCTTGTTAGAAAAAAGCTTATAAACTTAATGGAACACCATATTTGTCGAGAATTTGTTTTAAGTGTAAGATCTTGCTGTTCTGCATTTATGTATAATTTAGAATTTGGAATCCAAATCAATATGTTTTTCTTTCTCCAGACTCTTGTGGCAGAGATGAAAAAACATGTTCCGGACAGCCAAGCTCAACTGGATTTAGAAAGTTTATACCAGGAAACTGTGAGCATAATGTTAAGATTTGCATGGTCATTATTTTGTTGTTCCGTGTAATACAGTGCTAGTTTTCTAACTCCTTCTTTTGCAAATTTTAGCCAAGGCAAAATGAAGTTCTTTGTCAAGAAATAGGCTACAAAAATGAAGTATTATGCAACAGAGTGCACAGAGTTGCTCCGCTTTCCTTTTCAGTAATAGAAGGTAAACAACTTCGTACTCCTCATAATCCTTTCTGAAGCACAGTTCTATTTCTTACTCATCATAGGCCTTTATGAAGCTGATATTTTATTCTAATTAAGTAATTATTTGTCTGATGCCTTCTGTTGATCCCCGGCCGCTTGAAATTTACTAATTACGTTTTGTATCAACAGAATTTGTAGCAAGGTTTATGAGCTACTACAAAACGAAAAGATCACTGCAGTTATAACTGTTGCAACTCTTTAATGGGAGTACTTGCCAAAGGTGAAAGGCCCTTGCTGAAATCTTTTGCCTTGCTCCTAAAGAAGGAATCCCTACACATTGCGTAGCAATGGGAGTAAGATATGGATGCGGAACTCTGCAACTTCACTTCTTCATCCTTTTATAACATAAAGAAGCAAACTGTTGAAGAGCTCAAGCAAATAATTGGTAGACATGAGTTTGAATCTATGGATTTTGTAAATAAATGAGCAAATGAATAACAGAGCCTGCGAGACTTTTAAGATGGAATGATCCTTCTTAATTAATGATTTCAGTTCTATCAATATTTTCTTCTTACATCTATCTACCCACCATTCATTCTGCAAATTACAGTACATAAATATTCAACATGTATAAAGAAACATCACATGGGAACTGAGAAGGTTATAACATAATTATTGTAACAAATTGATTTTCTACTATAAATGTCAAAAATGAGCTTCTTGTGTGAACAAAAACAAAAAAAAAAAAGGGAAAAATAGTGTCTAGAAATTTATAGAGTTATACTTTATCGATGCCTCCATCTCCTGTCTCTGATGTTTCACCAAAACCTCCGTTCCTATAGTCAGAGGGGCGTGAAAAATCTCCAAATGGAATACAACTTCCTGCAGAGTTATGTCCCTTTATGATTTTTATTTTGACGTGATCAGGCAATCTCAGAGTATATTTATCTTCCTCTTCTCTAATCCTAGCTACGGAATGCCCCGTTGAATGTGACCTTGGAAATCTTTCCATCTTGTCACGTTTTATTTGATGTTGTTCTTCTGTATTTGAAAAGGCTTGTGCTTCAGCTTCTCCCCTATCAACGTCCCCCACGTCTTCTTCTTTAATGTCGATGCAAACAGCATCCTGTAGTGAGCTTTGATTTCCTTCATTCATGGAGTTGCTATGAAGAAGAATCGGAGACTTCTCTATCGATTTCCTAGGCACATCTAGCTCCCCACGACAAACCGGACATGTTTTATGCGATTCAAGCCAAAGATCAACACATTCTTTATGGAAAACATGGCAACAAATTGTCAAAAGTCGAAGCACGTCCTCATCTTTGAACTCTCCCAAGCAAATAGCACATTCTAGGCCATACTTTTGGCGACGAAACTCTTTTACAGTAGAATAAGAGAATGTTGGGAAAGCCTGTATTAGCTCAGGATCAAGGCCATTCCTCATATTTGCACCTGCTGATCCAGTTAGGGCACCGGAGGGATGACGCTGTTGATTCCAGTTGGCAACAAGATTATCGAGGAAACACCTACAGAAGTATATTGCAAAAAACCCAAAGAAGAACAAGACCAGGAAAATCACTGTTACAATTACAGGTACAGGCGGGGTGTAGCTCGCTGTGGGTGTTGGCAATAATGTGGCATTTGTCGACATTGAATAATAAGGGTAGTATTGGCCGGATTGTAGATCTTTCCGGCCTTGTAATTTTGCATCGATGAGAGAATGAATGAGACTTTTGTTTGTTGCTTAGATTTTTCTCCCTTGTTCTGTAAGAAAGGGAAGAGAAAAACAAGGAGGCATTATGAATGTGAGAATTTGGAATAAGCCTAATTTGGAAAGTTGATGCCTGGCAAGTCTTATGGCTATTGAGCGAGTCCTTTGTGAGAGGGATGTGGAGCTTTGTCTGAATAATATTAATTCTCTCTTTTTACTATTGTTGCTAAAAGTGTTAACTAACCAATGACATGGTAAACTACAAAATCCGGTTCTGGTTATTTGACAATCGTGTTCAGGCTAATTGGCTAAAGCTCAGTTACATGTACTCATGTTCAGGCTAAATCATCACTCTTCGAGTCATTTGAAGTGGAATTAAATCTTCGAGAATAATCTTGTGATTCTTCTAATGAACAAAAAATAAATCAGCTTAAATTTGGCACGTGCATTAATAACCAAGATTCCCGGCAAGAGAGACTCAGAGAAGTATATATGAACAAAAAGGGCAACCTTAACAAAGTGGAGTAAAGTTTCTTTTCAGATCAAAAGGGTCATCTAATAATTATACTCGATAAAACTGACAAAGTCTACAGCAGTAATACAAACGTGATATTCCCAAGCAAGAGCGGGAATATTCATACATAAATTTATGGAGCTGATATGCCAATAAGCCGGGGATCCACTAAAACCTTGAAGTGAGGAAACAGAATGATTTCCCTCGCATAAGCTGAAGGTGCAAGACCCAAACTGTCCTAGAAACATCTAAATTATTCATTTTTCCCAGGAAAAGCTTCTTGCTGCAAAGAATTTCAGGTCTCATCTATTCTTTCCTTTATCATTGTGTTCTCTCAGCGCATAAAAGAACAGGGCTTATTCAATATCATCAATCCAGTCACCATATATCCTACTGATTTTATCCGGACCCTTCCATTTTTGGTGAGTTCTTTGTCCTGGCCTCTGGATTACAAGAGCTGTCCTCTGTGAAGGAACTCCAAGATGGTAAACATCTGAAAGTGGAACTGACGGGACCGATGGAACCACAGTATCTGCAGGAGTTTTTGAAGGCACTCCACCTTGCTTTGGGTCAGAAGGGGTAGCAGCAGAATCTTTAACTTCTGTCTCCACAAGGCCCCCTCCATATCGGTGTAATTCTGCAGTAACAAAAAATATTCATCCCTCATGCATGACAAGGTAAAAGGAAAGGAAAGAAAAACAACTCCGAATATAAAGTTTAAACTTTGTTCACATCAACGACTATAAATGCTAGAAGCACAGAATACGCTCATGAATCATGACTAGTTGAAAACCCATATATCAGCATCACCTATCAGGTTAGCCACTCATTAATGGAGCATTGGCTTTAATCAAATTCAGAAGTAAAACTGTAAAAGTGATATGAAAGTTCTGAAATTTCAAAGGCATTGATAACAACACGGTTCTCACTCGCCCAAAATTAAGAGAAGAGATAAAGTGACCCAGCATATATGCACTTAAAGTTCATTGCTCTCACTTAACAAGTGCATGCTACCGTGGTAACAACATAGTAGATCTCCACATGTCCCACTTTTGGTAGATTTCCATTTGTAAATTGGAATTTTGCAGTCAAGGGAAAAACTTCAATACTATCACTCGTCCTTTTTTTTCTAGGCTGCCTTCAGTGTTAAAGCAGAGACTCTAAGTCCAAACTTGAAACTTCAAGCCACTTAAAGGCAGCTATCTAAAGGCTACGCAGATAATTCCAACATATACTCATAGGAGTTTAACAATTACAGTCCTTTTCCTTAACTTGGACCTTTTCAGTTAACATAAACTTTTTCAACAAATTAATCATGTGAATCTAGTATTCTAACTAATGAACTAAAACTAATAATAAACAAGTGAATACAATAAATACTTTCCATACTCTAAATCAACAAGAAAAATGGCTAATCAATCAATCAATAAACCATACCTCCAGCTCCATGAGCAAAATGACATTTATTTCCAAATGGGCAGTACCCAGTAAGTTCCCACTTATTACAGATTCTAGTCTTCCAATTAGATGGCTTCGCATTAGATCCATTCGCACCAGCAACACCACCAGCAGTAGCACTTCCTCCACCTCCCCCACCGCCACCACCATAACCTCCAGGCCCCAAACTTATAGCTACACTCTCTCGATTCTTCGACTGCTCATCATGCAAAAACGTACAATTATCGCCATAGGGACACCCTTCCTCTGTATAAAACTTCTTACAATGCCTTCCTTTATATGACCTCTGTGTTTCCCCTGAAAAGCTAGAAGACCCTAAAGAAGGAATTTGAAATTCTTCTCTCGGCTCTGATAAAATCCCTTTCTCTTCTTCATGAGCAGCCACTATTTCTTGCCAATTAGGAGGGGGACGCCGAAGCTCTTCAATGCTATGAGCAAAGTTACAATTAGTGATATAAGGGCAAGTGCCAGCCCTGAACTTGCAACAAAGCTTGGTCTTGAAAAACATCTTCCCTATGGCTTTGGACCTGGAATTTAACTCCTGGGAATTCCTTTGTTTCTTGTTTGGTGGTTGTTCGGAATTGGAGCGAGATTGAGGTTGTCTTGGGTCGTAGCTGGAGTTTGAAGGTGTGTCGGTCGATATTTCTTGGTTGTTCCAAACACGGTAATCTTCTTCTGTTGCCCAAACTGAAGGGTCTGTCGAACTCGGAATCCAATTTTCAGAGCCATTTGTCGGAATTACATGAACTACATTTTCTCTACCGTAATCCATGCTACTTTCTTTTGGAAAGGAAGATAAAAATGGGAACTTTAAATAAATTATTTTAAAAAAACCCTAATTTTAGTAAGAAAACATGAAGAAGATGTACCCCAGAAGCTAAATTTACATGAATTGGATGAAAATCGAAGTTAAGGAGTGAGATTTTAGTGATTTGAGAAATGGGTATTTGATTTCGCATCAAAGGAAACTAAAATTTGACAGAAAATTTTCAACGTTTTTAAGGAAGACAAAAACAACAAGAAGAAACAAAACAGCTTCAACAGATCAAATAAAGATAGAAATGAAGGAAAATGAAAAGTGAGTTGAAAGATTCGGAGTTAGATCTACAACCTCAAAATATCGTCGTAAGATAATGAAGAAGAAAGAGAGAAGGTCAGGAAATGTTGGAAAAGGAAATTATTAACGATAATAAAAGTGGAAATTAATATAGCAAAATATTTATATATATGGAAAGGAAATTTTATGATGAAATTTAGACATGGATTTTGCTTTAGAGAACATAAAGAGAAGTAAACAAGAAGGCAAAGATGAAGACTTTTTCGGCAGTTTATTTCCCTCTAGAACAGAAGAGTGAAAAATGGTTAAAACTCTGCAGTCAGAGAAGTTGGCACTTGTGGCAAAAAAAAAAAAAAAAGAGAAGTTGGTACTTGGGAGAGAGAGGTAAACTGGTAAAGAAACTGTGCGCATCTGACCAAAAAAAAAAAAGGTACTGTGCGTAAGCTTGCCCACAACTTTTTACATTTTTTTATATAATTTGTTTGTCTGTTTCGTCCTTTTCATTTTTTTAAAGTGATTTTCTTTCTGCAATTTTCGTGGAAAAAATCTAATGCACAAGTAAAGTAGTACAAAGCTTGAATTGTACACTAAAACCACGTGCGCTTCTTCTAACTTCCCACATATTTATAGTTTTCTTTAATCTTTCTATTAAAAATTAGAAAATAATTTTAAATCTCTTCAAAACAGAAAGAAAATACTTTTTATTAAATATAAACACAAAAAAGGAAAAATACTGCCATTACAGTGTCTGGTGTTAACAATTTTTTTTTTTTTTTGCATAAGTGAGTTTATATGACAGTAAGTGCTCATTAATGGACTTATTAATTTACTTATTTACTTTTATATTTCAATGATTTTAATTTATTTATTAATAGTTAAATGGATATATTTAACAAGTTTGTCAAACATATTGATATTATCCTGATCACTTTGGACATAATCATCACCAAAAACATAACTACCAGCATTAAATTTCAACCATTATCATTCTTGTCGATATGATTATGAACAATTATTCCTCAATCAGTTATTTATTTTGAATCATTTCCCTTAGCACTTTTCCTTCTAAAAAAAAAATAAAAATCAACAAAGAAGGGTAATGCAATTTAAAGGGCGTTGACGATCAACTAAAAATGAAACTTCATTTTGGATGAACTCAAGAATTACAATATGTAAATTGAAATTTAACATTAATTGCTTACTTAACAACAATCATTCTCCTATATTTCTGAGCTAAAGCCCAAAACTTAAGACATCCATTATGCGTTTTTAGCTTTGAGGGATAATTTGCAAATTCCACCCATTAAGAAAGCACAAATAGCTTGCAATTGGATCAGCACCGGAAAGAAATTAAGGAAACACGAATTATTTGCTTTTGTTTAATTATCAATAATCAACCGGCCCTGATCATCAACCTCAATTGTGGATGGAGAGCATCCTCAGACCTCCAAAGGTTGATCACTCTCGAAATCCACCATCAACTTGTTCAACTTCTTGTTGCTTAGCCTTTGTTGGATGATCGTGTTCGCTTCCTCGTAGCTGCAGAAACCCAAATATATTTAAGCTTTTACGAGAACAATTAATATATCATCACCAAAAACTCAAAAAACATCAGTAATGTGAATAAATATAAATGAGAATTCCATATATATATGGGTTACGTATGTAGTACCTTTGAGAAGGGGATGATGTGGAAGGCGTTAGCAAGCGAGCCAGCTCAGCGGCATCTTCATGGCGGTTAACAAGGTGGTTGAAGCATAAATACCGACCGTAGGATGATACATCTTCAAAGACGCAGATGTGAGCTTCAACCAAGAAATTAAGATCGACGGTGACCAAGGCGCCACCCTCGTACATCTCAGCGGCTCCTTTCAAGTAAGGGTTGGTGATGGAAAGATGGGGCCCCATCAACAATCCACCATTGATGGACACCATGCTAATTCCCCTATCCATTGCCAATGCCCACGCTGTCTTCTCCGCCAGCGTCTTTGACAGGGCTTGCCACAACTGCGTAATTAATTGCCAGGTTAATTAGAATATAAATGAGATTTACATGATAGAGGAATGATAATAGTAATTATAAGTAAATAAAATTGATAATTACCTTGAATTTGCGACAGAAATTGACATCGCTCCAATGTCTTTCGTCCAAATCGGAAGAAATGGATTGAGGGTTGTCTCTCCAAACAACAGCAGTTGCGGAGGATGTGAAGACCACCTTGTCGATCGTGTCTGTTTGGGCACACGCCTCTATCACGTTGTGTGCAGCTCTTACCTCCACTTCTGCCATAAATTCCTGCTCACCAAAATCCATGCTCGGTTTCTCAATTTCTGTATGTCTGATCAGTTCTTAATATCCAGAGATATTTATCATAGCTGCTGAGATGTTTTCTTTTTTTTTTCCTTTCGATGCATTGTAAATTATTGCAAAATTCAAAAATAATTGCTATTTTCTACCTAAAATCCACACATATCCCTAATATTGATAATAATCCAATCTGATTTTGTAATAGGAATTGATAATGGACCAGAATATATATGGAATTATCTATATTCAAATTATCTCACATCACGTGTGGTTACTAAGCATATTCTAAGTGCGCACTTTCGAGGAGGTGCATGCGAAGGCATATTTAGCAAGTGTATCGTGATAATAAGTGCGAACTGACAGTCAATTTTACGTATAGGAATTGGTCAATTGGGGAATCGCATCTCAAACGAGACGTAGAATCAACATGTATATATACACAGGACAAAGTATTAACTTGTTTGGCCTACAGTTGAGGAAAAAGAAATATTATATTCATCAAGGAATTGGCTGGAAAAATTCCAATCTGAGATTAAAAATTAAACTGATTATGCTAATTAAGATTTTGAATATCAACCGAAGCATGATCATTTGTTCATAATTGAAATAAAAAAATCAAAATAGTTGGTCAAAATAAATCTGAAGAAGATCATTTATATACTTAAGAGTTAATATTTGTTTTTTTAAAAAAAAGAAGAAAACTTACATCGTAGATGGGCTGGTCTTCTGGAGGTTCGAACGTGTAAAACAAACCGGAGCAACCTTTCAGAGCATCGACAATGCTCTGATAATCAAAAGGGTCAGCATGGAAGATCTTCAGCTTCTCGTTTTCACCAGCTGCCGCTACCCCATCAAATTGCAAATCACCTATTGATGAAACACTGTAATTAATCAGTTAATTAACCCTGAAATGGAAAAGAAACTGGGGGTGAGCATAATTATCATGACAGGGGCTAACCATGACCTTGAACTGCAGCATGGACAGTGTAACCTCTTTGAAGCAGCCGTTGAACCAGGGTGGAGCCAAGGCGACCGGAGGCATCCATCACGCAAACTTTCTCGTGATGGAAAGAAGCCGGTGCCATTTTCTCTCGGAGATCAGAGAAGCCAACGAGTTATTTAGAGATGTTCTATATTGAATTGAAAGAGTTGAACTTAAAAGTAGTGTTAATAAAAGCTGCCTGGCGGGTAGAGCTGAGTAGAGTAATATAAAGAAGAGGGTTGGCTCGGCCTAGCATTCAAAGGGCGTGGGGAGAGGGAGAGTAGATGGGACGTGCGGCCCGTGGGAGGTAGTTGTTTGTTTTTGGAGAGACTGCACAGAAGGAGAGTTTTTGCATATTTTGATTTTTCCCATTTTTGACAAATCGCCAAAAGAGGAGTTTGGTAGAAGCGTGAATGCATGTCATATTTGTAGCTGAGATTTACAGATAATGGGGGTCGCAATCACAACTCACAAGAGAGAAACCTACCTTAGCCAGCTACTTAACACGATGATTGTGGCTTCAAATTGGTTTTAATTAATTATTACTAGTACTGAGACTCTGAGAGGCATGAGATAGAATAATAGATAGTTAGAACCAATATTTAACATGCATGAAGATAATGTCTACCCATAATTAACACTATTGTTAGGTACACTATTGTTAGGTAGAAAATAAGTGAAATATTTATTCGATATTCAATTGTATTCTTTAAGAAAAAAAAAATCATATTTGATTAATCCTTTGTTTTAGCTTATAAGCCGTAATTATATATTTATACCCTACTTTTACACTGTGTTTGGTACGAAGGAAATAGAAAAGAAAGAAAGAGTGTGGAAAGAAAGTGAGTGAGAAAATACAACTTTCTTTTGTTTGGTAGGATAGAAATACACCTAAGGAAAGAAATAGGAAGGAAATGAGAGAGTCAATTTCCTTAGAAATCATTTCCTTCCAAATTAAGAGGAAATAGGAGGGAAAGAAAATAGTTGTTGAGTCTAATAAATAAAAATGACTATTACACCCTTAAAATTTATTTCTAATTACAAAATTTACAATTACAAGTAAAAGATATTGAAAGTGAATTTTTAACTAAAGAGTAAACAATGGTAAAATGGTCATATTAATTAAAATAAATCTTCTTTCTTTTCTATTTCTTAGTTATACCAAACAAAGAAATAATAAATTTTTTTCTTTCCTTCTTATTTCTTTCTTTACTACCAAACATGATGAAGGAAATACAAATTTATTTCCTTTCCCTACCTATTTCCTTTCCTCACATATTTCTTTTCTTTATTATTTCCTTCCCTCCTACCAAACATAGGCTTAGAGTTATGTCTAAAGAAGTTTTCTCGAAGCCTCCACATAAAATATTAGAAAAAAATTTATTTTGTTTTAGTTTTCTCAAAATCTATGTATGGTAAATACTTTTTAAAAGTTACTCAAAATTAATTATTAATAATAAACTTATTTATGTAAATTTTTTATTTTCTCATTTTTGGGTTTTCTCAAAACATTAATTACTATGTTTACAAAAAAAGTATGGTAAATATGGTCTTTTTTTTTTCCAAATTATTGGATTGGTCAATGATTTTACATGTAAACTTATCTATGTTACATTATGTTGTTAGTTCATATATAATTTTTGCGACTTTATGTTTCTCAAACTATAACAAATTTATGACTGCAAAGTTTTAAAAATAAAAACAAGATTAATCAGTTACTAATAATTTCTATAAAGTATAACAAATTCCAGAGAATCCCTTTTATTTCTAGGCACATAATTTTCCATTTAATAAAGGAAAAAGATAATTTCTTTATTAAATTAGAGTACATATAAACAAATAAAAAAGGTTTATAAGTATTTCATTATAATATACTTTATAATCAAAATATATGAAATTCTATATTTAACATATTACAGTTTTATATAGGTCCACGACTTTAACGCAAAACTAAATTCCTTGTTTAGATTAATTTCTTTAATTACGACAGAATTTCATATCTAGAAGAATGTCAAGTGAGGCAGTTCTAACACTTTTGAACCCACAAAATTTTCATTTTCCACTGTCATGTTGGGCCTAGGCTTGACAGATAACATATAGGCTTCAGGCCTTCAGTCACGATACATCTATTGGGCTTAGTAAAAATTGAAGTCGAAAACACTTCTTCCAGTTTTCTTCATATAAACCTCGTCGTTTTGATCGGTGTATCTTAGCCTTCATAAACAGCTTACAGCTCTCGGACGGTCGAGAGAGACTACTTCCTCTGACGCTTTTTCCTGCAGCGGAGATTAAAAATGAGCTCTGACGACCCGCAGAAAGAGCCCGGAGTCGTGATAACTGTGACCGAACCGATTCGCTTGTTTCTTATCTCAGCCTCCAACGACCCACGTCTCTCTGAAGATCTCCGAGAACTCGCTCTCAATCTTTACTCACGAGCCAATGCACCGTACAAGCACATCCGAAGCATATGGATCGGCTCCGAGGTTGACACGAGGCCCGGATTGATTTCACTGTTCTCTGGATCTGATTTCGTTTTTGACAGCCCTAAACCGAGAGAGAAGGTAAAATCAGTATAATTTAATTTCCAGCTTTCTGGTTGCAAACCAGTTTTTGATTTACATTGCCATAATAAAAGCCAAAGAAGATCGATCAAGTAATCAAAAACTGAAAATTGGAACTATGCGGATGAGAAAACGGAGGTTTCCATTGCTGCAACTTTAGACTTGTTAAATTATGCATAGAAAAATCTCCCCTATGGCCCTATTAGAAAATTAGACATTTTCTGGTTTTTCCTCTTCGTTGCATTTTATAATTAACTGCGAAATTGAGTTGGTTTTCTTGTTTCAATTTGAACTGTAGAGTGAAGAGTTGAAGGAAAGATTGAGGAAGCTTCAAGAAATAGCAGAGAGGAAAGAATATCAAGAGCTTGTTAAAGACATCACGCCGAAGAAGGATTTCAGTGAACCTTTCTCTACTTATAAGGATCAACTTGGCTTTGGTAAGTGTTCCTCTGTTCTGAAAACAAAATGTAAGTTGTAAAAGGAACATCAAACAATAACCGAAGTAAGATCTTTGTTTATGATTCCTTTTAAAGTGGCTTTCACTTCCTGTTCATGGTAATTTCTTTCAAAACAAGTTTCCTGTTTATTTCAACTCTTTGTTTGGATGCCATGAAATTAAGGTCCGTTTACTTAAAACAGGTTTACATGTTGCGCTGACGATGTTTACTGGGTATTTGGTTGGATATCTTGCGTTCAGAGCATTGTTTAATCATAGTCCTGTCATGGTACTTTCAAACTGCCAGTCACAATTTTAAAGTAATTGTTTTTGTCTTGGGAGCATTAGATTATTTAGTACTAAATTTGGTGGTGCTGTATTTTGTATTCTCAGAATGCTGCTGGAGGTATTCTTGGATTGGTTTTTGGCATGCTACTTGAAACACTTTTGTTCATTATAAGAACTTCGGACCCTGGTCTTAGATCACCATCCTCAACATCGTCAAGATTGAAGAAAAATCAATAATTTTGCTATGAAGAGGTTGGTTGTTTTTCTTTTCTAGATTAATAATTTTAATGATTAATCTGTTCTGAGTTTGTAAGTTGTAAAATGTAAATATTATCACCTTGTAGTCCAAGGGCACATTATTTGTTGTTCCTTGTCTTGAACATTTTTTATCTCAGTCCAACCTGACGGTTTTGCCAGATTGATTTTTAATTTTGGTGGATAAGTCCTGATTGATGAGAGAACAAATAAAAGCATCTCAAACAAATAAAAACATCTCTAATGATGGTGGTGGGTTTTAAAAATTTTGAATTGGCTTCTTCATCGCTTCTTGTATTTGAAATCTAGACCAGTTCTGAATTACTTTCTTCTCTTCAAGAGATATACATTGTGAATATTCCTGGTTTTTATTCCCATAATGAGGGAAGGGAGGATGTTAGAGACTTTGTTCTTTGAATAAGGTATACATGCATTTTGGAGTTTGGACATAAAATTGCTATGGATGTCCTAGTGCTGCATATATTCAGAAAGTGTACACTCCGTATATATTGTATGAGAAATCAGAACTCTCCGGCCTAGCTAAGGCTTATTTTAGTGCTGGAGTGACCCAAAACCCAGGTAGATAAGGTAGCCTGAAGCTGGTAGGATAGAAATTGATAGTGGAGCTCTCCAAACTGAACTCACCCATGTCGTATCCTGTATCCTTCTTGTAATAGTAGTCAGCATAGATACAATCATCCATGAAATATATGTAGTTCCTTTTAATGCCTCCCACAGTCATCTCAGAGAGTGAGAAAGACTGACTAACACCTAAAGCCAGTGCATATTCACCCAAGCTTGTTACTGGAATCCATTTCTTCAAACTGAAATCTAATCTGTATACTTCAAACATTCTTGTTCTGTAACCTATTCTGGTGCGAGTGTTATATTTCCTGCGGTACACAAGCAGTAAGTCTCCTCCTGACTCAGCGAGGTAGCGGACTTCTGTAGAGAACTGCTCTTTTAAGGGTCTTTGTGGCGGACAGACTAAGAACTCAGTCATCTCTGGATTAGTTGCAGTGAGGTCACAGGTAAAGACTTTTCCGGTTTCATGCAAGGCATAAAGCAGTCCTTTGTGATATATGGTATCTCTAAAGCCGATGCACGATTTGTCAGTTGAATCTTTAAATTTTATAGGGCTCCATATATTGTCTCCTAGTTTGCAATAGGCCAAGGCACGATGGCGTGTATATATAACAGAGACAAAGCACTTGGAAGAGAAACTGCAGGTAGGGCTTGAGGATATAACAGCCTTGTTAACAGAGGACGTCGAGTAATAGACATGAGTTTTTGATATGGCTAAAGCTTGTGGTACTGGAGGGAGAGTTGTAACACCAGGGAGTGTAAATCGAGCACCTGAAACCAGGTTTACCATGGCCATGTCTAGTTTGTAGTTCACCATTATGAGCCATCCCTGGTAAGACCCACGACACTCGGTCTTATGGGGAAGAGAAAGCACAGGTAAGTTATGGTTAAGAAGGGTGTCATTATTATTGCAGAGCTTGACTTTTGTCAAGGGTATAAAGCAGCGTGTTTTGCATGAGTTACTGTTGGGACGGCCGGGGATTATGGAGCCTTCCTGGATAGCAGCTGATTTCCAAGATGAACAAACACCACTGAACCCAATGATATCAGAGAGATTTATTAGTTTCTTCGTAATCAAGATCAAGATAGACTTTGGGAGGGCAGACCAGCTAACCCTAGACATGATGATTGAATAACAGTTTTCTTTATTTTGCTTAGGATAGATTAAGATATATAGGGTCCCTAAAACAGAGAGAACCGGAGAATGATGATGTGATTAGATCCTTACCGAAGATGGATTCCGATTTCACTGGGTAAGTAGGACTCGGGGGTTAGGAACAATTTTTTTTTCAGTTTTTCACCTGATATCTAGAGCTTCGCTCTGATTATTTCGGGTTTGATCCGCATCGTGTATCGGGATAAAGCGGGTGAGTCTCCCAAGAGGGACAGCTGCGTACGCAAGGTTTGGAAATTGAAATTTGCTTAAATTAAAACAAGTCGTTGATCACTTGATTTAATCCCACGTTGATGGGGCTAGGAACAATTTGAAACGTGTTGTTGATGCCTTGAAGTAAAAGCTGGGTGGCAGGAGGCCCACATGTAGGCAAGACTTACGATGTGAATTTGGTTTGGGCCTAGCTTAGCCAAAATCTTCATCGCATTGCAAATTAGTAGTAGCTTTTGGACACATCAAGGCCCGATACCATGAATGGTTTGTCCTCTTTCGACCTTTAATTCACCCTCAGCAAATTAATCTTGGCTGACTAACAACCAAACAAGTGGATATTGAATTAAAAAAAAAAAGGGAGAAAACAAGAACACGTGTACAACTAACAAACGAACATATGTTCAGTGAAAAGAGAGAATAGAAAAGAGAAAAATGAAAGAGGGCAAGGAGAAGAGAAGTAGAAGGCAGGTTGGAGAAAGGTAAATTTCCACGTGGCACATAAAAATTGGGTGCCACGATGGCAACGAAGAGTGAATTTGTCATGTGAGATCACATGGGCTATGCAATCCACGTGGAGTCCATTGGAAATATGGCACGTGGCATCAATGGGGCCGCTGGTCCCATTCTCAAGCAAAACACCGTACTGTACGCTTCTTTATAAACTTCTTTATACACTTCAAATTCCAACAACAACGGTTTTGCCCTTGAAGGTGGGTCCTCTTGCCTCTAAATCTTTTCTTCTAAATCTTTTCTTACAAAAGAAAAAAAATTCCAACAACACCAAAGGTAAAAATACCAATCAAGTTGGTTGAATGGGAGAAGTTTATTATTTAAAGTTATGTTTAATTCAAATAAGAATAATTTTAAATCATTAAATGAATATAAATATACGTGATTATAATATATATATATACATCAATCAATCAATGTATCTAAACCAACATTTAGCTAAAATATAATGTTGATTTAAATAAGTTTGTTTGTAAGAAAATAAAGGGCCCCTCCCCTTTTTTTGGTCAGAGCCCCTACCCTCTTTAGTCTTTAACTTTTAAATATATTTTAAATCCCTTTATCCACAAAATACTGTTAGCGATCAAAGGGGACTTTGTCTCATTGCCTTTTGGGTAGAACACAGCATGGGGCACACAGAAACGACGAATCCACTGACCGCGTTGCCCATAACGTGCAATCCAATCTTGGGATTTTCCAGGGAACATACTTTTCTTTTCTCATTTCCTTTATTATTTTGGTAGAAAAAAAAGTTTAGATGAAGGGAGGTTGTCTCAGTTTAGGGTTAGGATATACTACAAGTCTCATAGAGAGTTTAAGGTATACCACAAGTCTCATAGAGAGTTGACAGTAATACTTATAGATCATTCACTAACGTGGACCATTAACACGATTCGAACGTCAAACTTTTGAGATAAAAATCTAAAATTTTATTAACTCAACCAACTTCAATTGACTCATTTTTTTTATTTGATGATATTTTATTTATATGTTTAGGATAAGATGGGTTGATTTAGATTTTGAAACCTTGAATACTTTGAATACAAGAATCAAATATGTGGTTGGACTTGGAGGCTCAGAGCTGCTATTAATAAATGAAGACTAAAATTCAACTTGAAGTTCTCTTTCTCCTTTTCTTCATGAACATATATAAAGCAAGCCCGGAGTTAGAATTTTGTTTTCTATGAGATGAACTACTAGTTGCTACATTCTTACAAAGCTCGAATTACCTGGTAATCAACCCACTGTTTAGATATCCGTACCATTACATGCGGGACCCACCTGAACCTTCTTAACACGTGGCATCCCGCCTCACTCAATCACCCTCTTCTCGTGACCCCAGAAAAAGGGGGAAAAAGATAGTTTTTTCAAGTCTTCGCCAAGAGCCGACGCCACGCTCATGCCTACGCTCACGTTCATTATTACACTTGTCACAATCTCATGCTCTTTCAAGTCAACCACCGTCATCACATCTGACGGTTCGTAACTATTCATACTAACATAAAGTCCCCTTCCGAAGGCCTAAGCTTTACCGACTCGAATACTGTCGAAGTTTGAAACTGAAACTTCTTCAGTTATGAAAGCTGCTCTTTTGAGGGCCGGTTCGGTTCCGGTTCCGTCACCAGCTCTCTGCAGTTCACCCAAAGTTTCGGTTTTTCGTCAAAGTTCGTTCGGTGGAGGTTGCTCCGGTGAGAGAGCCGGCTCCTCCCCTTGTTCGCCCATTATCTCGTTGCATTTCTCTATGGATAAACGGAAACCGAAGGAGGCTCGCACGCATATAAGGCGAGCGTTGTCCGATACCGATCTCATGAGGTCGGATTCTAGGATTCCCGGCGGGTCACAATGTTTCCCCGCGGGGATACCGGAGGAGGAGTACTTGTCGGATGCCGAAGTTGACAGCGAGCTTCGAGCGTTGGTCAAAAGGAACGGAAGTGACCGGGCGAGTTTCACGGCAATATGGCCGGAGTTCGGGATATCAATAGAAGAGATTGGATTTTCGGGTGACGGGTTCGGAAATGGCGGGAAATCTGGTGGCGATCACGGAGGTGATTCTTACGGTGATAATAGCAAGATCGGGGATTATTACCGGGAAATGTTGAAACTGAATCCCGGTGACTCCCTTCTCTTGAGAAACTACGGCAGGTTTTTGCACGAGGTAAAATTTTGAAATTACTGTTACTAGCTAACTTAAAGTTTGCTATAGTATTTGTTATTTTAATTCTTACTATTTATTCAAATAAAATCGGATTTGTCTTATTTGTTTTTGACTTTGAAGGTGGAGGGGAATATGGAGAAAGCAGAGGAATATTATGGAAGAGCGATCTTAGCTAGTCCTGGAGATGGAGAGGTTTTATCTTTATATGGAAAGCTAATTTGGGAGAGACACAGAGATGAGAGCCGAGCTAAGTCTTACTTTGACCGAGCCGTTACGGCTTCTCCAGATGACTGGTAATTCTATTTTCTTTCCATTTCTCCTCACTCGCCTTTGTTTTATTATTATGCGCTTATCATTACTGTTAATATTTGTAATGGAAACTTATTTGTGGCCTGTGGGTATAATTTGCAGCATGGTGCTGGGATCTTACGCAAATTTCATGTGGGAAGCCGAGGAGGAAGAAGAAGAAGAAGAGGAAATGGGTGATAACGTTGGAGCTTCGCCAGCTCTTGTGGCTGCTTTTTAGTTTGATGTCTCCTTTACCATCGGCCATGGTATAGGATGGTTGGATTTTGAAAAAGATTTATGTGACTGAAAAATGACAGAAAAACTCATGAGGAAAGTTGAAGGAAATCAGAGTAAAAGACAAATGCTTTTGATTAACAAGCGAATAAATCATGTTACCGAGGTTACTTATAAGGGATGTTTTGTGTAATATTTTTATTAATTCTAACTTCAGTAACAAGACAAATAAGTTTTAAGCTATAGAATATTGTAAATTAGTTTGATTTTGAACTTTTTTGATGTAAATGTAATATGTTTCTACATTAAAAGTCCCATCTGGTTTTGTTCACAACAATTTGCTTTGCTCCTTTATTTGCATGAACTTGCATTTGCTTTAATTGATGATGATTGAAACCATGCATGAACTTGTTCATTTCGCTAAATAGGTTAAGGTTTAGCTCAATACCAGTGAACTTGCGTTGTTATGTCTGATTGGGAACAAGTTTTGAGTTCTTTGTTGGGATCTTAAACTTAAAACTCTTGATTGATCGAATAAATTAGTTGAGGAGCAATGAACGCTGAAAGGAAAGGAGAAATCCCCACTTTTCCACCCAAAGCAAGCACTATTACTATTTAAATGGTTAAATGCAGGGACTGATGGCGTATGCTCAATTTGGTATCAAACTTTTGGGACTACTTTCCATTTTATTTTCTTGGTAATGGGGACTACTTTCCTTTCAAAACAACAATTAAGTCTAAATAGATCCCCCGATGTTCAAGTTTTAGTATGCTGTAAGAACAACCTCTCAGAAATGTTCATTATTAATTCTATGTTTCAGAGCCGCGGAATTCTCTGTTTCTTTTAGTATTCGTCTTTCGAAAGTGTATCTTTCCATTAATTTTTAGCTTAAACCTCGAACTTGTCGGAGTCGCATGCATGAAACTTATAATTGAATAAATAAAGATTACACAAGAGAAGAAAGTGCATGTACCAAAGACTCAAATACATGTGGCACTGGGATAAACTGTTTGAGTGCATGGGTGTCTTCAATGCTTATAGTAAATGCTAGATCTGTCTTATCGACCATCCCTCAAGTTATAACTCATGGCTTCAGCTGCTAGCTTGATTGCTTGATTGAAGGTTGACCAAGCAATCATAGGTTTAAAGCATCATTCAGTATTGTTGGGTGAGAGGTTTATCGGGCATTAGGTGAGGGTCGATCCCTCTGACATTGCAATCTGATGTTAGCATTTAAAGCTAATAATTCAACATACATGGCTTATGTTATGTCTGCAATTGAAACTGGTAGCCAGCTGTCAAGTAATCTTGACTTTAATCCTTGGTACTTACTACGTACTTGTGGCTTAAACTAACAGACTGGGATAATCTAGGTTGTGGATATGAGTTTTTGAAATCCATTGAATCATGCTTTTCTTTAGGCTTTCTCTTCATGCTTTCTGAAGAAAAATCAATTGATCCTCGTCTTTCCTTGGACATTCTTTTCTCAGTGAACAGAGTAAATGGCTGAGGAATTGTAGGTTTTGCCTTAAGGCTTTGTTTTGCACCTTGTTTTGTTTTCTTTGCCAACTCAATTTGGCCTTCTCCAACCTTTTCAGCATTCTGTACTTGGTTCTCGACAACGATTCCTTCTCCATCTCTATCTTTTACTTCGTTTTTGCCGTCTTGTAACAGGTTTTCTTCAAGCATGGGAATAACTATCTCCTCTTGCTTGTCCTCGTCGCGAGCATCACCCATGTCCTTACTCTGCTCTTTTTGGTGAATGTGGTTAATACCTTCTTTCTGTTCCATAGGCCGAGTAGATTTATCTTCTCGGATGTGTTAAGCTTCCGAGGGAGTTTCTTCTCTAATCTGCTGCTGTTGATGAGCGTTTTCTGTTTTCTCTTCCGTATCTGAGGACGATTTCACAAAGAATATAAGAAATTCAATGTAAGGGCTATAACAGATTAACCTTTAAAAATTCAATGTAATGGCTAAAATATGGACTTTGATCAACAACTATTACAACAAAATACCAGAAAACCATAATTTTTTGTCATTTGAATGGACTAATATAACAAAAAGTGAATTTGTTATATAGACGGTGCAGGAAGACTTGCCCTGTCGCTGCTTAAGGATGCAAAGCTTCGCTCTCAAACGTCAGACTAAATACTAGTTGCCGCTCATTCTAGTCAACTAGTGATCAAAGCATTGAAATTACTCTTCCTGTGATTGAAATCAGAATATTGACCAAATCAGACAATTGAATAATCAGTGTTTCCGGAATCAGCCAAAGTGGCAACAAATCAGATAAGGATGTCAGTAGTGAAGCATATAAGGTACAGGTAACTGTTGAAGGCTGGCAATTGCTTCTCCCGAATGAGTTTGTCCTTCATCGTTATAGGCAAGTAGGCATCTTCTCTTTGAACTAGTGGAGATTTTCATTTTATTATATGGGCATCAGGCAGCATGACTTCATTTGATAATAAGGGGAGAAAACGACATACTAGCAATTATTTACGACGTAGACCTTCAATTTGTTCCAGGAAACGACATGGCATTATATTACAATCATGTTTTCTTCTTCTGCCATATATTTGTTGACAGACAACATCGGAGGCTTTTCCTTTGCCATATATGGAAATCCTTCTATCACAGATAAAAGACATTTATATGCCCTGAAAGTGAAAACCATAAAGACAAAAGTACAATCCAACAGAATTGATGTTATTTTAAGTTTTCTCTTTAATTCTAGCATTTCATTCCTGTATAAATTAATTAGACAGAATTAATTTGACTTCAATACAACTGTGTTTGGCGTGCAAAATAAGGGCAAATAAAATTCTTAAGAGAACGATTCAACAGAACCAAACAAAAAAAGGAAAACAGAGAAGGAAATTGAAACAAAAGATCTTCAAGCTACGCAGGTGTAGAGAACCATCCCCAGATTGGCATCAATGCCTTCAACAGCGCGAAAATCATAAATGTCAGCCCACCAGAAAAACTGATCAGACTCGGACCTTCTCTGTTTAACGGCCTGAAAAGTTAACAAAACAAGTTCTTTGTTCATATTTGCATAGCGCGGCAAATGGGTAGGAGGAACACCAGTAACAAGACAAAATTTATCATCCCAGAAATGGACCAACTCTGCCTCATCAACCAACACGCTACGACGACTATTATCCTTAGACTCAACCAATTTGCCAGAAAATTTAATCTTGATTCCGCTTAATATATCACAAGGAATAGATCGATCATCTTCATTGTTAGAGACATGGTAAGCGCCAATGCATCCCTGCTTTAGTGCATATAAGGTGTCATTTGCAATAACACCGCCTCCAATAATTTCTTGTTCCTTAAATGTCTCAGTCCAAGCAGAAATATAATCCCCAATCACTTCATCCTCCTTACTTTCCTTACTTTTCCTAAAAGAAAGGAACTTATCTTCGACCTTTTCATGAAACCATTTTTCATTTTTCATATCGAAAGAGGAAAGTATACATCTGTGATCCCAACGATCACTCCGGTGAGACCGGAAGAAGACTCTATCACCTACTGCGGCATGCCCTGAGATTAAGTTATCATGTTTATGTCTAGGCAAAATTCTCCATTTACCTACCTCGGGATTGAAAACTTCAAAATTTATTTTTTGTTTGGCCGTAAAATCTGCGAAATCAATGCTTCGACAACCATCTATAGCATAAATTTTTCCATTCAACGCAAACACGTAGGGGTAGCACATACCTCTATGCATGTTAGCAATTCGGACAAAAGGAGATCGCTTTTCCTTTCCTGTTTTTGGTGAAAGAGATAGCTTTTCGTTGTCACATGGTTCCATGATGCTGAGATCCACGACATAAACTCTCTTTGAAAGTAATATATCCTTTCCCTTGTGATATTCACCGCCAATGCAATAAAGTTTGGACCCCAAGGCCACGAATCCCATGCCAGCAGGGAATCTGTCACGAGGCATTTGGAGAATGGCAATAGGACGTAGCGGCTGTTTGTCTGGGGTGTGGTTAAGAACAATGTTGGTGAAAGCATACAAGGTGTAGCGAATTGGACCTTCGTAGAATCTAAAAATCATGTACATCGATTTTTTCCCCATTGGTGACGATTCTTGTTGCTTCAACTCAGCCATTGGAACTACGCTCTTGATGTTTCTGCGTCTGCTCACTCTTTTTTTTTCTTTTTCACTCTTTTTTCTCTGTTAATTTTTTAGAACCCTAAACGTGATTTGACTGCTTGTGTGATTATATAGTAAGAAATTAATGTGTGATTATATAGTAGGAAATTAATTAAGTGGCGTCTAGACTCTACAGTCGGTTTTGGCCCAAAAAAAACAGACTCTAGCGTTGGTTACCTACGTGGTATAGGCCTTTGTGGGCTTTATTCAAAAACAAGGACACACAATTTTATTTTTTTAAGTACCCATGAAAGAAACGTAAAGGAGATAAATTTCTATGTAGAAAAAGAGGGGGAAAGAGAGCGTTAAAAAAGCAGTATTTCCGTGCATTCCAAAGGAAGAAAAAGATGAAAATACATATGGTGGTTGAATTTCTTTATAAAGCGGAGTAACATATATATGAGCAAAAGTTGCAGCAGTGGGTAAAGGAGAAAGAGCAACAACCCTAACCCTTCTTTTTAGTTTCTTCCTATTTCCGTAACAGAGGGACTGAGAAGAGAAAAAGAGAAGCTTCCTAGTGTTATGTGTCTTTTTGAGTATGACCATAAATTAAAAAAAGAAGAAGAAATCTGAAAATCAATTTCCAGCCATAGAGAGGGAGAACAAAAAGAAAGAGAACCTTAGGTTATGTTTAGCGTGAGAAAATATTTTTTGTTTTTATTTTTAAAAAATATAAAGAAACTAATATCTAAGATATGGGTTGTGAGAGAAAATGTATTCATGTTTTAAAAAATGAAAATAAAAATAGACCTATAAATGAGATTTTAAAAAAATTATGCTCAATTTCTGGTCAATTTTTATTTTCATTTTCTAAAATATGCATATATTTCTACAAATTATACATATCTTAAATAGTAATTTCTTTGTATTTTTTAAAAAATAAAAATAAAAATATTTTGATGTACCAAACATAACCTTAGTTTGTGTCATTTACAATAGATGGCTGAATACCCAAGTTGACCCATAAACTATACATTTTTAGACATATTGACCTTTAAACTTTTACTTGGGATAATTTACCTCTCAAACTATTATTTTAGGACAATTATCCCCATAAACTATTGTTCTGGGACAATTAATCCCCATCGAAATTATTATTTTGAAACAATTAAGCTCTCAAAATTATTATTTAAGGACAATATAACCCTTAATTTAATAGAAAATTCCTTTGAAAATAAAGTTTGAGGGGTTAATTGTCCCAAAATAATAGTTTGAACAGTCAATTGTCCCAAAAAAAAATTTAAGAGTCAATTTATCCTTTTTAATATAATTGAAGGACTAATTTTAGTATTTAGCCAAATAAAAATTCATACCTAACTAAAAATAGTCCAAAAGTAAAAGAATAAGGCTATGTTTGGTATGAGAGAATATTTTTGTTTTCATTATCTAAAAATTACAAAGAAATACCATGTAAGATATGTAATGTGAGGAAAATGTATACATATTTTAAAAAATAAAAATAAAAATGAATCTAGAAATGAGATAAAAAAAATTATTCTTAATGATAGGTCTATTTTCATTTTGATTTTTTAAAACATATATATATTTCTATAAATTATACATTTCTTATGTAGTAATTTTTTTATATTTTTTAAAACATAAAAATAAAAAATATTTTCATGTGTTAAACATAACCTAATTTTCTTTCAACTAATAACAAGAAGCCCAATTTAAATCTATTTTTTATACATAACACCTAGTTCCTTGAACCTTTCCTTTCTCAAGGTTTCAAAGTAACTAAATTTGAAAAAACAGTTTAGGGGTGGGAGCGTCCGGGCTCACCGTTGCTTTGTTGTTGCTTTGGTGTTATGATCTCTCTCTTCTGACTAGAAGATTAGCAAAAGTGTGTTGTTTTCGTTTGTGTCTCTGAATTTAGGCTTTCAGCTTACAGCGGTAAGTTACTATAAAAGCCAAATCGCCGCCTTTCTTTCTCGACTGTGAAGCAATCAGTAGCGGCAGCAGAAGAAGAACGATATCAATTGCTTCACTGCTGCCGCTTTGTTTTTGCATTTGGGTTCTGATCTATAGTGAAGCAGTCAAAGCTAATGGCTTAGAAGCCCTCAAGCCTCAAGTCTAAGCGCTCTCTCTCTCTCTCAGTTCTTTAGCAGATGGAAATTTCTTTTCTTTTCCTTTTTTCCCTTTTTTCTTTTCTCTTCTTTGATTGAAGTTACTATTATTATCATCTTACCCAGAAGATAATAAATTAAGTTTTTTCTTTAATTCTAGCGTAGCAAATGCTAAGGAATACACGTATGTAAATGTACCCGTTAAATATAATTTACTGTTATATCATTATTTTATTTTTTCTTGAAATTTATAAAAACTATTTATATTCTTTAAATATTAAATAATAATTTACAAACATACCTTTTTAAAATTTAAAAAATAATTAACATTTTTTTATTTTAAATTTATAAAATTATTTGTATTTTAATAAAATTTAACCTCATATTAAATAAATTTTTATTTTAAAGGTAAATTTTTAAATTTAAAATTTATTATAGTAAGGTCTTAGAAAAAAAATGTAAATATTTTTGACAATTTTTAACTTTAAATTTTATAAAAAATAATTTTAAGAGTAAGTCTTAAAATTTAGAACACCCTTGGTAGATTTTAAAAATAAATTTAAAATAATTTATTAATATTTAATATAAAAATATTTAAAAATAAATATTATAGTTTTTGTAAAAAATAAATTATAAGAGTATTATTATATACAAATATTAATATTGAACGTCTTCTTTTTATGGCATTTATCTTATCATTAAGACATTAAGACACAAAATACAACGGAGGAAAAAGTTATTTTTTCCTTTAAAAAAAGGATGAGCTACTACACCCATTAATCGGGATTCGGATCCTTCTAGCATTTCATTCCTGTATAAATTAATTAGACAGAATTAATTTGACTTCAATGCAACTGTGTTTGGCGTGCCGCGTGCAAAATAATGGCAAATAAAACTCTTAAGAAAAGGATAGGCATCATGATTAGGGTTCAACATAACATAATTATTATTAAACCGAACAAAAAAAAAATATAGATAAGGAAATTGAAACAAAAGATCTTTAAGCTACAAAGGCGGCGCGAAAATCCTAAATGTCCGCCCACCAGAAAAACTGATCATCACCAGCCTTGGAACTTCTCTGTTTCTATTTTGTTGGGTGAAACTTTTTGCATCCTTAAGGAACCACCTATGTGTATTAAGTTCTTGCTGCAACTTAATGCAGCTGGAAACTTAGGATATATCTGGTATATGAAAATATTTTCTGTTTTTATTTTTTAAAAAATACAAAGAAATCACCATATAGATATGTATAGTTTATAGAAATATATGTATGTTTTAGAAAATGAAAATGACAATAAACTTAACATTAAGAATAATTTTTTTTAATCTCATTTTTAGATCTATTTTCATTTTTATTTTTTAAAACATATGTACATTTTCCCTCACAGCACATATCCTACATGGTAATTTTCTTGTATTTTTTAAAAAATAAAAATAGAAAATATTTTCTTATACCAAATATAGCCTTATTTTATAATCTATGATATTGTTCCATTTTTCACAAAAAAAAAAAAGAAAAACTTCTCTTGTTTCACGGCCTGAAAAGTTAAGTAAACAAGTTCCTTCTTGGTATTTTTAAAGCGCCTTCTAGGGGTAGCACCAGTAACAAGACAAAATTTATCATCCCAGAAATGAACCAACTCTGCCTCATTCTAGTGATGAAGGGGCGCAGCCCCCTGAATATGCAAAGAAAATCAATCTCGATTCCTCTTAATATATCACAATGAATCGATCGATCATCTTCAATGTTGGAGATATGGTAAGTGCCAACGCATCCATGCCTTAGTGCATATAAGGTGTCATTTACAATAGCACCGCCTCCAATAATTCCTTGTTCCTTGAATGTCTCAGTCCAAGTAGACATATAA
The DNA here is from genome assembly GCA_030664755.1 of Microcos paniculata. Lineage (NCBI taxonomy): Eukaryota > Viridiplantae > Streptophyta > Magnoliopsida > Malvales > Malvaceae > Microcos > Microcos paniculata. The sequence continues at coordinate 42,278,432 of CP131460.1, forward strand.
ACCCCAGTCACTTCATCTCCTTATTTTTCTTTTCATAAAAAGAAGGGTAAAAATATTTGATCTTCGCACCCTCAAACCATTTTTTATTTTTAATATCGAAAGAGGAAAGTGAACGGCTACTCTGAGAGCAGAAAAAGACTCTCATGCCCCGACCTGGAATCAATATTTCGACCACCATCCATGACATAAATTTTTGCATCCAACGCAAACACGTAAGGGTAGCGCTTCATGCGTCTCGCAACTTCAACAAAAGGAGATCGCTTTTCCTCGTAAGTCGTAACATGTTTCCATGGTAGATCCACGACATAAACTTTCTTCGAATAAGATCTACTATCTCTTCCCTTCCGATATTCACCACCGATGAAATAAAGTTTGGACCCCAAGGCTACGAATCCCATGCCATCCGGGAATCTGTCACGAGGCATGCATTTGGAGGACGGCAATAGGGCGTAACGGCTGTTTGTGTGGGGTGTGGGGTGTGGGTGAGAACAACGTCGGTGAAAGGAAACAAGGTGTAGCGAATTGGACCTTCATCGAATCCAAAAATCATGTACATGGATTTTTGCTTCGAATCTGCCATTGGAAATACTTTCTTTATGGTTTTGTGTCTGCTCACTAGATCTTTTCTTTTCTTTTCTTTAGTCTTTTCTCTCTGTTAAGTTTTTTGGGACAAACCCTAAATATAATGAATAAAAAATCGAACCGACCAGTTCAATCGGTCAGTTTAATTGGAATAAACAAAAAATATGAAAAAAAAAGAAAAAAAGTTAAAAATTTTGGAAAAAAATCTAAAATATAAGAAAAAATAGAAAATATTAACGCATCACATAATATAAATAAATATTACAAATTAGTTTACATTACAAATTAAATTCTTATTATGGAAATATATATTAGAATAAAAATATTAAAAATTTAAGTTCCAAAATTCAAAGTTTAAAGCCCAAATATAATAAGAAAATTAAAGATATTGTTCTCATTAATTTGGACTTTATTGGGTTTGGGTTAATTAATTAGAAATAGCCGAAAAGATTAAAAAAAATTTTAAATTTTTGGTTTAACCAGTTTCGGTTCAAAAACGATTTATAACAAAAGTGATTCAATAATACTTAAATGATCGGACTCATGACCTGTTCAAGATTCAATCGGTTGAACCAATCGATCCAGTCTGATTTTTTATTCTCTATATATATATTTTTGGTGAGATAAAGTTTATGAGCAGTCAATCGGTTGAACCAATCGATCCAGTCTGATTTTTTATTCCCCGTCTAAACATGATATGACCGCTTCTGTGATTATATATATATATATATATATATATTTTTGGTGAGATAAAGTTTAGGAGTAGGGGGTTACCACATCTCCAAGGTCAGGGAAAACCGCTAACCCCTTTGGGGATTTACGGATTCATTAGACTTGCACTTGTGAATTTGTCGGATTTACAGATCGCCTACCAAGGAGGCATATGGAGGCTCGAACCTAGATACTTTGCACCATAAATTCAAGCCTTAACCACTTGAGCCAACCCCTATTGGCTGTGATTATATATATATATATATATATATATTTTTTTTTCTACTTCTTGTGTGATTATATAAGTGGCGTCTAGAGTCGCTCACTTGTTTTAGGACTTTATGGGCTTAATAAAGGCCTTTAGGTTCATTTTTACGGCCCATTGGCTTAATATTCGACACGTTACCTAGGCCCATCTCAGAAGCTACCAAGTACCAACCTGCTATTAATCATGGGCTAGAAACTTGTTCGTTTAGACCCGATCACAGGGGATCCGTTACCAACTTATTGCATCTCCCTCCTTAAAATTACATACTTCCTAGGGTTTTCAATTTTAATCTCAGGCTTTCCTCTTCGGTGTCCCAATAATGGGAAAGAAGAAATCCAGAGAACCAGAAACGCCGGCCGGACAGGAAAGCGTTTCAGCTCAATCTGATATCTTCAAAACCATCTTTGGCGACGTTTCGCAGCAAAATGCCAACGCTTCTTCCCTCTTCTCTGATAGCAATCCCTTCAAAAGAAAACCTCAAGAATCTTTTGAAAAACCTGATAGAGTTGATTCATTGGATTCAAATACCGTTGATTTGAAGCAGAGGAAGCGGAAGGATACAGAGAAAGCTCAAAACGCTAGCTTGGGTTCAATTGAAGATGCTACAGAGGCTCAGAAATCAAAGAAAGAGAAGACCCCAGATAACCCGAAGATGGGTTCTTTACCTGGCAATGGTGAAAGTTCAGGTTTTGATAGAGAAAGCTTGGTAAACAAGGAAAAGAAGCAAACCTCAGAAAGCCCAGAAGGAAAAGATGTGAAAAGGAAGAGGAAGAGGGATGAGGTGGAGAAGGAGTATGAGGAAAGGAAATATGGGATGGCAGCAGCAGCAGAAGCTCAGGAGGAGGTAATTGTGGGGCAGAAGAGGAAGAAGGCAGAAGACGATGGGGTGGTTGCCTTGGTTCCAAAAGAAGGGTTTGATGACGAGAATAAACTTTTAAGGACTGTTTTTGTGGGAAATTTGCCGATTAAAGTGAAAAAGAAAGTCTTAATTAAGGAGTTTAGTAAGTTTGGAGAGATTGAGTCTGTCAGAATTCGATCTGTACCCCTCGCTGATGTAAGTTTTCTAAAAATCTGTGCTCTTCTAGTTTCATGGGATTCTACGTTAATGATGCTTCTAATGGTTTTTTTTTTGTTTAGACCAAGAAACCGAGGAAAGGAGCTGTAATGTTGAAGCAAATAAACGAGAAAGCTGATAGGTGAGTTTGTAATCCATATAGAGGATCACCTTTTTTTTCCCTAAATTATTTTTACTTTTCCTGATTGTAAATTGGTTGCTATGCGTAGTCAATTACGCTTTGGGGTCGCTAATTGTATGGTGAAGCTTAATTCTCATGTTGTTTGATTCAAAACCCTGATAATTTTGCTTCTTTTTCTTTGTCATCTGCTTTTTCTTTCTCCATATTTAGGTTATCACTAATGTTGCCTTTTTGCAGTGTTCATGCATACGTTGTTTTTAAAACAGAGCAATCTGCTGAGGCATCTTTGGCACATAACATGGCTGTGGTATGTAATTTTGTAATGTGTTCGCAGAGCAATTGTAATTTGTAATGCTTATGGTGAAGATGCTATATATTGATTGAACGGTTATTTCCATTATGTAGGTTTCAGGAAATCACATTCGTGTTGATAGGGCTTGCCCGCCAAGGAAAAAGTTAAAGGGGGAGAGTGCTCCTCTATACGATAATAAGAGGACTGTGTTTGTTGGTAATCTCCCATTTGATGTGAAGGTGACCACTTGTGCCTGATAATCGTATCTTAATTCCATGTGTGTTTATCATTTCCAGCCTATGTCACAATCTGAATGCAATGTTATAATTTACTGTAGGATGAAGAAATTTATCAGCTATTTTGTGGTTTCAATAATCTGGAGTCCAGCATTGAAGCTGTTCGGGTTGTTAGAGATCCTCAATTTGGTGTTGGCAAGGGTATTGCTTATGTCTTGTTCAAAACAAGGGTATGTCTACTCTTTCTTAATTCTTTTCAGCCATTCATTTATAGTTTCAAAACTTTATTTGGTGAGGGAAGAAGAAGTAGAAAAGTGGGGTGGGGGTTCTCTCTTGACCGAACAGTTGCAAGTGTTATCTCTGCTTATCTTTGCTGGTCTTACAAGTTCCTTATGTGCACTCTGGATGCAGGAAGCAGCAAATGCAGTTGTTAAGAAACGAACACTGAAGCTTAGGGATAGAGAGCTTAGGCTTTCTCATGCCAGAACAGATGCCACCCCATCCAAGAGAAAGAATCCATCATGTTCAGGGGTGATTAGTACCCCAGCCAAGAAGTTGGCAGTGGACTCAAGCGGTCCTTCATCTAATGGCAGCAGATCAAGTTCGAAAGCTTCTTTGTCATACCAGGGCTTGCGCGCTAGCAAATCAGGTATCCAGAAGAAAGTTCGTTCAAAGGGCACTGGCTCTGTAAAAATGAAAGTTAAAGCACAAGAAAGTGAGAAGCAGAAAGAACGCAAGACCAAAAGACCAGCTGTTGCTGCTAGAAAGGCCAAGGCCAAAGCACAGGATGCCCGTGTTTCAAAACAAGCAGGTGTAAAACGCAAGCTAGGCAGCTCGAGTCCTGGGAGTGCCCATCAGAAGAAGAAAGCCAGAAGATTTAGGTAGGAACAGAAGACAGGCCTTGTGTATCATACTTGCTAAAGGAAAGATTCAACCGGATAGAAATCTGAGAAGTTTCAATATACGTGTACGCTAACAACAGATCGTTTGTTTATCATCAAAGCATTTATTATGAGGATTCTGTTATTCTATTTGTCATCGAGTTTTCCCTTTTTCCTTTTTCCATCTAGATTTTAGTTGTGACTAAAACTCAGCGTTTTAAAATTTAGGAGATACCGTATGATCTATTAGTTCCCATGACAAATTTTTTTGGTAATCGGTCAAGGCGATTTTGTTATTTGAAATTTTCAAACACAATTATAATATCAAAATACTATTAGGCATGACACAATTAAGCAAATAATGTACGGATGAGTTGACGGTATTCTTGAGTATTAATAGGCTAATCAAGGCGTACTCTTGAAATCTTTTCTTGAAGGCTGATCTTCGGACAAAATTTATGCAATCACCTGTGATATTGTTTCTTTAGGTGATGCGATGTTAACTAGGGTGAAAGTTATCAATCTGAATCTAAAGAACTTCCAAGCTATAGACATTAAAGCAAATGAAACCATCCAATATCTTGCACACAAAGTACAGAACCTTGCTTGCCGATAAACACCAAGAAAGATGCTGTGCCGACAAACACCAAGAAAGATGATGTTCTTTGATTATAAACCGTAAGAAGGATATACATATTCTGAAGAGTGAAACACCATTCTTGCCCATTCAATTGAAACTGAAACAAATAACAGCCTTCCCCCGGCTTCTCTCATGTTCCCCTCCCTATACAGGCTCGTCCTGAGAAAGGTTAAAGCAAATACAATGCATGAAGTTGATGACTAACACCTTCCCAGATCACCATCTTCTACATCAGCCAGACCAATGTGAATTCCATTAACCCGTGAAAAAACAGCAGCACATTGCATTTATTTGATGCTAGTCTGTACAGAAGTCGTGGCAACCCAAATGGCTACCAGGAGATCAAAGCCCAATGTACAAGCAAGCTCAGCCATCAAAATGCTATGATTTGGTCTTGCTCATGAGAGTAGGTGTGACAGAGACAACCCCTATCAGGAAAAGAGTGGCAATTGAGTTGAAGTCATAAAGATCCCCCACTGACTGTAACTCTCCAAGAGCTATTCCTGCCTGCAAAATAAACAGAGAATCACCGATTAGCAAAGTATAAGAATGGCATCAACAAAATTTCAATGCAATATAAACCAATAGGCTAGCTTAACATACAACTTTTACAGGGAAATTGAAAGTAAAATACCCTGACAGTTATGTAAGCAGCAGGGATGAGTCCAATAAAAGTTGCCAAGAAGAAAATATGGTAAGGTACATCAACAATAGGTGAAGCAACATTAATGAATGTATTTGGCAATGTTGGAGTAAGCCTCAGGAAAAGCATATAGTTCAACAGTCGCTCCCTTCTTTGAGCTACCTGCAAGCAAGAAACTTAAACTTATTCCACTTTTTAGCTTAACGTAAGCAAAGAAGGCCTCAGTAAGGAATTGAAAATCACCTGGGCTTGGAAGAAGCTCAGTTTGTCAGGCCAAAGGGAAAAGACAAGGGGCCGTCCAATCACTTTTGACAGAAAATAGCAAGAAGAAGCACCTGCGGTGGCAGTGAACACAACAAGAGCTACACCTTTGAAGACTCCAAACAGAGCACCAGCAAGCAACGACATGAAAACGGTTCCCGGAATCATGAATGTTTGCATGAAAATATACACCACACAATACCCCACCAAGACTTGTAAGGTGTAGTCACTTGTGTAGGTTTCAAGGTGATCTCTGCATGATACATTGTATGGAGAATAATCAACAAAAGCTCCTTATCACCAGCAGAAAATATACTATGTGAGAAGTAATTTCTGGAACTATCTAAGAAGTAAACAGAAGGGAAAAGAAAAGTGAAAAATTCATTCTCCCATAATTCGCATCAAACCTAATCAGAATTACCAATTACAGCTCCAAAAGGTGCAGGCACCTTAAAGGCAGGCAAAGCTAAAATGCTAACTAAAACATCTGTTTCAGTAACCATCACTAGTCAATAAATATTCCACATATTGCTTTAGGGCCTCCCTAGTTATTAAGGAATTGAAGACAAAAGAATTATTCTGAATAATCCGTGCTAATGTAACAGAACACAATCAATTTTTCATTGTCTTAAACATGCCATTTACCCGCATTCAATCACTCATTTTTATCCTTATCACCTATCCACTCAAGACAAACCAAAGGCAGCCAAACTTATCTATTTCTTAGCTTATGTGGATCTCATGGCTCATCTAATTTCGGGAAAAAAATTAAAAAAAAAAAAGGAATTTGCTCATCTCTGGAGAGCCCTGGAACAGAACTCCGTGACCAGATGAGCTAAATGCCAATGCAATCTACTGCAAATTAGACATTTTTTCACTTCCACCAAGGAATATAATTAATTCTCCGTTGGCTTGAAACAAGACAGATCGTATAACTCATTAAAATGTTACCATAGGAAAGCAAAAAATTACATAAATAAAAAAGAAAATAGAATCGAAACCAACTCAATGGATTGGATGCAATCTCGAATAACAAATTAGCACCCGAAACAAAGTATATCCTTCGAAAAGTTTCTCCAAGAAGACTACTACTTGTTTCGTTATACATTTATAACCACCAACAAAACACAGAAAAGTTTCAAATTTCCTCTAGAAAATGATTTTTTTTTCCAAATTAAGCAAAAAGAAAAAGAGAAGACCAACAAACCTGAGGGTTTGAAGATCTTCAAGGCTTCTGGGTAGTTTGAGGAAGCTATAATCTGATTCGGGCATGGTTAAATAAACAGCAATAAGCCCCAAAACAAATCCCGTGACCACCGTTGAAGCCACCGTGACCTCCCAAAAGCTCAAAGGAAACCCGGGTTTGGATCCCTTAATCTCTTCTCTCCCTTCCATTTTCTCCCGTTTTGTTTCAAATTCCATTCCCCTTTCTCTTCTCTATTCACCCTTCAGAAAAAACAGAGAAAAGAAAGAGAAAAAAATATTTTCTTAATGAAGGAGAGAAGATTTAATTGCCTTTTGGGACACTTCTTCCCTTTCCTTGCCCCCTCCCTCTTTCCTTTCCCTCCCCCTCTGTTTTTTCTTCTTTACCTACAAAATGTCTGAAAGAAAAGAAAGAAAGAGAGGGAGAATATTCCCCGGTAGGAGCCTTAAATCCCAAACGTTACAGAGAGACCAACCAAAATACAAAAATATAAAATTAGTAAATAAAAAGTATTTGAGCGTAGAATTTCTTTTCTGGAGGAGACTGAAAACCAGCGTCGTCGGTCGTCAGCTTCTCTTTTTCTTTTTGTGCGTAATTTTTATTTTTAGGATTACTAATTAATTGTGTTTGTCGTTTCGTATTTTTCTTGTATATGGATTTATTTATACGAGCTGACAATTTGCCACGTCATGCCATCCGAAATTAAAATAATAATAATAATCTAATCTAAAATAAGTTTGGAGTGAAAAGGCCGGAAAGGGGAAAAAGGGTCAAGGGGTGGGAGAATGATTAACAATGATTAAAAAAGGCGTAGATGATCAGTCAAATCGTTTGGGATTTGATTCAATCTCAAGTTTTTTCGTTTGGCTTCTTTCGTTTGACATTGATAAATAAAACTACTTTATACCTTCTTTTTAGAGGAAAAAATTACTTATACCTAAGTTTAGTTATTCTATACATATACTACCATATATCTTTTTTTCTTTCTATTCACTACGCGTTTTCTTATTTTGATTAAGATGTCCAATTATATATATATATATATACATAATTTTTGAAGGGAGATGTCAATTGTATTTTTGGCCTGTGATTAAGATGTGAATTCTTACTAAATTGATTTTTAGTAAACGTCAATTACTCAATTAGTACAGTAATTTAAAATTTTAATGATAAATGGAAATTAGAATGTCGATGGATCGTGAAATTGTGGAATCGTAGGCCACGAGAAGCACGTGAAATAGTGGGAAACGGCCCATAATCATTGCATTGCGTCAACCAAACCGCGGCCGAAGCATGTGCTCTTCGCCTCTTCCCCGATGTCGGCATGTCGCTCCACTGCCAGCCCACATTATCACCGTACAAGTATACAACAAAAGTTTTAGTAGTAGTTTTTAATTTTTAGTAGTATATATATTCTTCTCTCTAAAAAATCCATAAACTGTCCACCGTGTCTTTTTCCTCTCACTTCTATGGGGCAGAGGGGACCTTGTTTTTTGGGGCACTCCCACAGTCCAATTTTCACTTGTTTCTCCTCACTTGCTAGAATTGAATTGAAGCCTCGCGGTCAGCACAATATCGATGATGACAATCGCTTATCTTCATATTTAATTTTTTTGGTACATAAATATGAAGCTTTAGTAACCTTGTGAAATATGTTATCAAATTTGTCTAACTCTAACATGACTCAACACAGGGAATTTGGTATTTGAACAGAACAACATAAAGGCTATAACATTTGGTAACGTCTTTATCGAACATTAAAGATTTAAGAAGCATCGTAGGAATCCTCTACAAATTGGCACTGTCATTTTGTTTATGGTCCCTACTTAAATTCACTAACATCTCCACATTTTTAACATTTTTGTAATTTACCCTTCTTTGTCAATTTGTTTTGAAAATGACATTTCGATAAATCTCAAAGCAAATCGGAGTCTCGCTCCTTCGCACATGCACTAAGATACACTTGCCACAATTTTTCCCAGTCAGAGGGTGAGGCTTGCAAATTGCAATATTATTATTTGTTCTTTGTTGGCACTTGGCAAGGAAGGTTGGAAATGTGTTGTTCTCTAACATTAGGAATGGCAACGGATAGGATAGGGTATCCGTTAATTTTGAGGAATCCCAATCTAACCATATTAATTTTCATGGTGCCCGAACCCGATAATTATTCGATTAATTTCGAAAGTTACTATCCGTACCTACCCGAATGAAATGTAAACTACCCGTTAATTATCCGAATCTGATAAAATACCCGAATAAATTTAATAAATCAAATAAAATTAAAATTAATTCATATTAAAAGAAATCAAAGTTTTAAAAAATCATATTTTTCACATTTGATAAATTATAATTATTATTAGACCATTATTACATTATTTATGAGTAATTTTTAAGAAAAAATATAATAAAAAACAAAAAATAATATTAAGAAAGTTAATTTTATAATCGGGTTCGGGTAGTGGGTATCCTAAGACCACTATCCGAACCCGTCACGGGTACTAAAACTACTACTCGAACCCTACTCGAATCCGATTATAGGGTACCATAATCCTACTTAAACAGGTCGGGTAATTCAAGATACCCTATTATAAGCTATTCATTGCCATCCCCATCCAAGATTATGCTACTACCAAATACATCCATTAATTAATGGCTTACCATCTAATGTAGTCATTGAACTATATTAAAAGAAACAGATTGATCCCTGAACTTTATTTGAGATAAATTGATCTCTGAACTTTTATTTTGAGACATATAGATTCTGAATAAAAAAAATAAAGAAAATTTATGGACCAATCATTCTCAAAATAAAAGTTCAGAATTAATCTATCACAATTTGTCAAATTTTTTACTATTCGATTATCAATTTTCCTTAAAATAAAAGTTTAGGATTAATTTGTTTCAAATAAAAGTTTAGAAATCAATCTTTTTTATATATATATAATTCATGAATTAAATTAGATATTAAACCATTAGTTAACCTCACAAAATATTAAATTCAATAAATGTGCATTTATTTTGGTACAACTTACAAACATGTTGTCGTTCATACAAAAATCAAAACTCGAGTTAATTTTGTGTCGTTCATTGTACTGTCCTTTGCCTAACTTTCTCATTAAGATATGTTTACCTTTCGTATTATGCCAAATTGCAAAGCAATCTTCTACCACTTCATCACTTGACAAAAAATTAAACCAAAAAAGAAAAACTAGAAACAGTTGCTTATCTTTTTTTTTACATTATATGCAAATCTTTCTTTCTAAATAAGAAATCTATACTCCCTTATACTAAAATTCAAGTGTGTTAGAAGAGGAGAGGGTGTAATTGTCATCCCCTCATTGGCTCTTTTTTTTTTCTTTTTCCTTTTTTGATCTTTTGGGTTAAAGTCCATAGTTTTTTCCTTCTTTTTTTTAATTTTTATTTTTGGTACGTTCTTTTATTTTTGAAAGAAAATTTTTTCACATTTTGGTATATTATATATATGTTAAAATTTATTTATTACCAAAGAGTTAATATTTGATTTATATATTTTTATTTAATTTCTTTGCAAATATCTTTATTTAATTATTAATAATCAACATTTTCAACTTATGTATAATATTTTAGATATGTAATTTTTTTATTAATTAATTAACATTATCTATGTATATTAAAATGATTATATATATATATTTATAAGATTATATGAATTGATCGTAAAATATTATTCATCTCTATTTTCTTATAATTTTAAAAAATAAAATTTAAATATTTAATATTAAAAAAAAATTCCCCTAGCCCGGATCACTTTCTAGTAGAAGATGAAACAACAAGTGTCTCGTGGAAAGGCCCTTATAGCCCCATGCCTCTATTGCTCGGCCACACCAACAAACATTTGGCATCCTCTGCATGCCTCATCTCGCTCACATCACAACTCGCTTGATTATGGTAATGTCTTTACTTTTTCGATTTCGTCATCAAATAGTTTTGTTTAACTTCCGTGATGTTTTCCAAAAAAAAAAAAAGATTGACTTCTAATTCTATATAATCAATCTTACATAAAAAGGCCAGTAAAAGAAGTTCTACTATTTTAGATAAATAGTAGTATCTTTTTCAATCCTCATAATAACTATCAAATAGGTAATTGAGTAGTACTAATATTTCTAACATAAGCTTGTGCGAAAATTGGCACCTTTAAATACCAAAACGGAAAGGACAAAAAGAATAAAACGGAATTGAGATTGAGGGAGGGAGGCAGCATTAGCATGGTGGCATCCCCTTTACATCAGAAAGAAACAAAGGAAAAGCCAACGTTATCATCATGTCTCGTGGTCGCGGTCACCAGAGAACAAAGATAGTTCATTATTTCTTTTTTAAAAATTTTAATTTATTTATTTCTTATCATAAATAAACAACAAATATATTTAAATTTTTAAACTTATCACTATATAAAATCTCAAACAATAATACAAACACAAAGATAATAATGTAAATCAACATATTTAATCATTTTTTAAAAATATTGTGCAAGTTAATAGTGAATAAAAATTTAGGGACGAATGGAGTATTATAAACATGCCAAGAAATCAATCAATACATACAATATATGAAAGTTATCCCTATTCAACTAGATGGGAGAATTGAAAAATTAAAAGCATCAAACGGTGACAAGTGTCATTAAATTGATGGTAATTTTATAATTAAGGGCAATTGATGGGTTTTTATTTGGGGTTAATTTGACTTTTTTTAATACAATTCTATTTCTATTTCTTTTTGCTGTTGTTTTCTTTTTTTTTTTTTGTTTCTTTTTCTTTTTTTATCTTGGTTAAGTTGGAATTTTTTTAAAATTCTATTTCATACATACATATTTATGGTTTAATTTATTGAAATAATTTAATAATTTCACTCATAATTGTTTAATACATATCTATTTGATTTGGATTTATATGATTATTAAAAGACATTTGGGGGCAATGATAACATATATAATATTGGATTTATAATTAATTTGGTGAATTAAGATGATTTATTATCATTATTATGAGGAAATTTTATGAGTAATAATAGATTTCAATATTGATTTTGAGGTAATTTTGATGAATTAAATTTATTATTCATTTTTAAGGTGATTATTAAATCAATACATCTATACTTCTATATTAACTATGAAAGTAATCCCCTCTACTAATAGCATGAGATTGTAATTTTAAGTTGATTATTTATTATCAAGTATCCCATAATTGGATGGTAATTTAATAATTTATAGTTAATTGGGTGGCTCTTTATTTAGTAGTTGATTTAGTTTTTTTCTTTTTTCAATTCTTTTTCTTTTTATTTCCTTTTTTTCGTTTTCTTTTCTTTCTGTAGCATCTAGGTTATGTTGAATTTTTTCTATATTTTCAATTTTTTTCATAAGTATATATATATATATATATATATTTTATTGCTTAATTTATTGAAAGAATTTGACAAACATTTAGTAAATAAAGGTGGTAAAAGGATATTTGGTTATTAAGGTTGATTTTGATATTAATTTGGTGATTAATTAGTTCGATACTTCATTATATTTTATATTTTATATTTATATTTTATATTTTATAAGTCTAAATGTCTATACTAAATGTTTGTAGATTGGGAGTCTTCAGTTATATATAATTTTGATTGTTGATTTTGTTTAATGAAAGTTTTAGATGTTTTCCCCAAAAAAAAAATTGTCTATACTTGACTGATGATAAGATTAGAAATTAATTTATAAGGTTAATTTTGTTAAGTTAATATAACTATTTTGTATTTTAGGGCAATTGTTAATTTAATTATTTTAGTCAAGGCTAAGTGTGATATGTTAGAATTAAATTTTTGTTCTTAAAAGGTATTATTTGTAAAATAGCATGAATGCATAAAATACTTATGAACTTTAATAGAATGAATAATTTAAAGATTTGAATAACATACACGTCTAAGGTTATAGTTAGATGATCAATGTAGTATATATATATATCTTTGTAATAATTTGACATTTAGATAACATGGATTTAAGGTTTAATTTGAGATCTAATTTTTTTCTACCATATTTTTAGTTTAAATTTTTCTACGAACAAACCTTTAAAATTTTGTATATATTTTAAAATAAATAAAATAAATTTAAAATTAGAAATATGTCTCGAGGCAAAGCCCGGATAATTTCTAGTTATGATTTAATTAAAAATGGATTAGAGGATGATTGATAAAGATGAAGATGAGGTAGAGGAAAAAGCCATGATCTTATATGGATTATGGGCCAAACAAGTGATTCAGCAATTTGGGCTTTGGTAGCTTGCTTATTGGACAACATAAAACAGAATTAGCATCCTCGTTGGATCTTGGCACCTTGAACCCACTACACTTCACAATTGTAGTTTGAGATCTCTTCCCTTCCATCACGTTTGGGTTTGGGATCGATTGTTAACGGGTCCAGCCTAAGATGAAACAACTGTTTTTTTTTTTTTTGGCAAACAAACATCAGATTTCTCATTTCTCAACAAACGCAGTACAAAGTCACTATACCAACAAGTCAAAACACTAGTAAGGCATCGAGAGATACCAACTATCACTCAGTCTTACTAGTATACAGCAGAAACAAACAGAATTACAACGGAGGTGTAGGGACACCATCCTTGTTCCAAATTCGAACCAAAGAGGATGGTTGATGCCGCCTCCAATCAGCACAGCTCATCCCCGATTTGGACTGCTTAGCAAACCAGTCCGCCGCCATATTGGCTTCTCGATGAATATGAAACACTTTCTTATCTGGAATCTTCTTCAGCCAATATTCAATATCCTGTACAATTGGCTTAATCATCCAGCACTTGTCATTCTCCTCTGTACAAATATTCCTGTACAATACCAAAGAATCAGTTTCAAAAATGATTTTATTCAAGCTGCTCTCAACAACCAGCTTTGCTCCTTCCTTGAAAGCTAGAGCTTCTGCTATTAAAGCCTCCTTGCCATGGCCAGTTTTCCCCACACATTCTATAACCTTCCCTTCACGATATCTTATAACAATTCCCATCCCCATTAAGCCCTTCTTACTGTCAACAGCTCCATCACTATTAACCTTTGGCCAAGATTCCTCCGGTTTACTCCATTGTTGCTGAGCACACTCCTTTGTCTTTGTCTTCTTGGATTCCCTTTGCTGACTAGTACACAATATGTGATCATGTTCCCCAAAAGCTGTTATTATTCTATTAGTCACAACAGCTATGTTAATCTTATTGTGACCCAGAACTTCTTCACATCTTGCTTTCCAAATACCCCAGCATGTATATGCAACTTTTCTCCTCATTTCACATGTCTCATCTCCAGCTTTCCTCAGACTTTCACAGATTCCTAAGAACCATTGATCAAAGGTATTAACAGTGCTGCAATTTATCCTTAGTCCAAATGTCGCTAGCCAGACCCCTCGAGTCCAAGATGAAACAACTGTTTAACTTGAAACAATTTTTTCCCTAATTTGGAAGCTGCGGTTCCATCTCATTAGAATATTCAGAAATCCTATCACACCTTTTAATTTTGGGTTCTTTATATTAATAGAATATTCGATAATCCTATCCACTGATGGTATATCATCAATAATACGAAGATCTTTCCACTTGTGATGTCCAAATTCATCATTATCCAATGCCTTTGCTTCAAATTTCGCCTTCCCACCGCGTGCACGCTTTAGCTTAGGCTTACATTTTATATTGGAAAAGTATATTTTTAGTACTAATAAAAAATGTTAATTCTAATAAACAGAGAAATTTTTACTTCTGTAGAACGGAAACCCAGGCCCAAAACAACATTTTACTCTTTGACTTGGAAATTAAATTATTAAAATACATAAGTAAACGAGTTGTTGACAAAGGCTAAACGGAGCAAACCTTAACGGTCAAAAGCCTCTTTCAGTTTTTTCCATTCAATAGCGTAATAAGTACATAGCAGGTAAATTGGCTTGAAGCTTTAGTCTTTTCATCAAAGAAGCAGGTGTTTCTCGTGGAAATGGATAGAAAGCGTTTCTATTGTATTTCTACAATGCACTTGAAAGGCCTCTGCAGAAGCCAACCCCACCAGCCACCAGCCCACCACCAGTCCACAACAATACAACCAAAGCAATGAAACTGACCCACACGACCCAACGAAACCCACTCAAATTGGAGGACCCTGGATTGAAAAGCAAGTGGTTGTGTTGTGGGAAATTATAGTATATATCGTGACCAGCAGATTTCATGTATCCCCTTAAATTGAGATTGATGACAACCCCTCAAGCTCAAAGCCAATGGAATCCATTTCTTTTTCTTATAATACTGTTAGTTTTGACTTTCCGATTGCATTTTTGGGTACCATAATTTTCACCAGTTGAGAAATTTTTGTCTATCTTTCTAGGCAAAAAGAATCTCCACTTTCAACTTCTCATAACATCTGATGTATGCTTCACTTTCAACTACGTCTTTAAATTAGAGTGATCATCTTAACTTGCTAGGCCCTCGAGTCTGATAGTTGAAGGGGCTTATTCTTTTTTTGGATGAATGTGTAAATTTCATTCCGAAAGCAATAAAACTGTTACAGGGGTACAAAGTTTAGTGCTTAGATAAGCACAATATCATGGTCGAAACTTATAAAGAGAGAAACAAACTTTTTGACAGCAGCTACAATTAGACATAAGTGATATTCAAATTCTAACTGCTTTTCAGTTTCAGATTAACTTGGTCTCCTTTCACCTTATCCATTCCATGAAGTCTCATTTTTGTTGCATCCCTAACGAGTTGGAAAACTTGTTCTGATGATTTAGGATGGCCTCCATGATACCTGCTATTTCTTTTGCACCAAACAAAATAGCAAAAAGCATTCCAAGCAATCCGTAATAAGATGGATACTAGTGCTTTCCCTTTGATTTTCTGCATGGCCCATGTAAATTCATGATTTCAATATCCTACGTTCCGAGATAGGCCACATGTCTGTAAGACTTTCCTCCAAATGATACTGGTGAAGACACAGGTAAAAAAGACATGATCCCTGGTTTCACAAGCCTGACCACAAAACAGACAATCTGTTGAGTCCAAATCTATCGCCCATGCTGCCAGTCTGCTTCTAGTAGGAAGACGATCCAATGTCACCATTCAAGAGATAATTGTATGCTTCAGGATATGAAATTTGTACCAAAGTAACCTGTGCCAATCAATTTTTCCCACTTCTATGCCTTATCTCATCATAAACATAAGCTGGTTTAAACTTTGCTCCTAGAACTTTCCACGAGCCATCACTCTGTATGAATTTCTCAGCTAGCTCTCTAATCTTCAAAATCTTCTTCAAATTCCAATTGAACCTCTGCAAGATGAGAATTTCTATGATACTTCTACCTTTCCATGAAGAGGCTTATTCATCTCCCCGACAATGAAAGAAAAAACACATGGAAGTTTTTAATGGCTTGAAGCTGGGATCAAAGAGGAAAAAGAAATTTTTGGATGGCTTCGCAAAATCAAGCAAGGAGACAATACACTTTTTAAAGACAACTTCAGCGGTCTCTTCATGGCTTTTGATTATTTTTTTAATTATCCAAAAAAAAAAAAATTGAAAGTTAGAAGCACCATTTAAACTACTTTGTCTCTGTGCCAAAAGGCCAAAAGGAAAAGTGAACCTCGAACCTAGATCATGGTGCCGTGCGGACCATATACAATTAATGGATTATTCATACAACAAATTACGTGATCAATTATTATTATTATAGTAGTAATATCAATTAGTGGATCCTCGTCACTTGCGCATTTAAATCATTTCCTAATTTTGACTAGCATAAGGACTTTGTGATATATAACTTTCAAACGATTTTGTACTTATCATTTTA
This sequence comes from Microcos paniculata, assembly GCA_030664755.1. Lineage (NCBI taxonomy): Eukaryota > Viridiplantae > Streptophyta > Magnoliopsida > Malvales > Malvaceae > Microcos > Microcos paniculata. The sequence goes on from CP131460.1 coordinate 42,295,184, forward strand.
TATTTATATATACTTAGGGGTCGATCAATCCACTAATTGATACACGTAAAAAGGATTTCTAAAATATACTGAGTATAGCATCAATTATAGACAATGACGTGATGAAATTATACTAATAATAATACTAATTAATTGAGATAAGTGACGTATTCTTATGATACCTATTTTAACTTGGAAGTGCATTTAGTGTTTTTTGTCTACACGCATTTGTTTACTCACAGTGAGACCAAATTAAGTTCACATTCAAGTTTCCTTATTTTTGGACAAGTACTTCACATTATAGTATTTTGATTGAGAAAGTAAATGACATTGAATTTGACTATTTATGACTAATCGTCTAAACCTAATTCTAAGAGTCAAAAAGTGGCACAAAAACATTCCAATTTTGTGAAAAATGTCCAAGAGTCAATTAATTAAAATTAGCTAACAAAAGTCAATTTAATTGACAACTGAAGAAAAAATTGTTAGATTACTGCAATTGTCAAACTAGTACCACAGATTTCTCTTCATTTGAATTCATTAATTGAAATTGATCATTGTTTTTAGTTTTGTTTTTTTTTTTTTTTGGTGGTGGTTTGGTGGGTGGGTGGGGGGCGGCGGCGCCGGGGGGGTGTGTGTGTCGGTCTATGCATTAGTTAGTTCACGTGATAGTAATTTTTTTTTAATAAGAAACCATATGATTTATTGGGGAAGTGTTAGACTTTTTTTGAATTTAAAGTTATAATGTTCGATATTGATTACTTCTTTACCAAAAAAAAATAATGATTTCTTCGAATTCCAAATGGATTTTATATGTACTTTTATTGAAAGAAATCAAATACTATACTACTAAATATAATAAATAAATGGTGTAAAAAGAAAACAAAAGAAATTCACATGGTATCCAAATCACCTCTAAAAATGTGTGCCAAATAAAAGAGAAGTTAACAAGTCACATCACAACATACTAGTATATAACAAAAACCATGTCTAGTGGAGGCCGATGCATCAAATTTTTAATGTTGTAACGTAAAAGATAAGGGTAAGCTTTTGGGTTCAGTAAAATTAAAATCCCACAAATTTCTCTCTACATCCCCCGGTCTAACAAAATAAAAATTCAATGCCTAAATCTATTTGGATCTGTTTGATGGGAGAGAAAAAAAAAAAAGAATAACGTAGAAAATTGTTGTAATATAATAATAAAATGTATAATTATAAATTATAATAACGATTAAAATAAATAAATTTCCTTTTTTTATTCCTAGCAATCGAACCTAAAATGTGCCTCAACTCAACACACCATTTCAATCAAACGTTGACTATCACTTCTCACAATTACCGCCAATCACCACCGTCCATTCTAGATGCATCTAATCCCTCCACTGCCCACGCGTTACCTTTGATTGTGCGGCGCGAATCGGCAAATTACCAGAAAGAATATGACACGTGTCTCATTTGCATACTAACGCTGGTTATTTTATCACCTTCTCATTCTCTTACCCTAGTCGAATCCAATCTATAAATCCATAAAGATATATATACCTTCCCCAATCGGATCCTCTGCAAGTGCATTTTAATTTCCCCACTCTCCAATTTTTATTTCCGATTTTTCCAAAGCTCTTAGAAAAACCAAAAACGGAAAAAAAAATTCCAGAAATCTAAGAATTAAACAGAAGAAAACCCACCCTAAAAGTTCCACAAATTTGAGTCTTTTCAAGAATCATAACTTCTTTTTGGTTTGGTTCCTTCGAAAATCTGAATCTGAATGCGGAGAAGCCAGCATTTGGTTTTATGAATCAAGATCAAACATTGAAGAAAAAAGAAACGGAGATTTTAATCCAAGTGTGAGAAAAAAAGAAAAGAAGAAAAATCACAATGGCCGGGGAGGAGAGAAGGTTCGAGATTGGTTATGCGCTTTTACCGAAGAAAGAGAACAGTTTCATTCGAGAATCGCTGGTGAAACAGGCGAAATCTCGAGGAATCGATCTGGTTAAGATTGATAGGGAACGTCCTTTGGTCGATCAAGGACCGTTCGATTGCGTGCTTCACAAATTGTACGGCGAGGATTGGAGGACCCAACTCGAAGGTTTTCGTTCTAGAAATCCTAATGCTGTAATTATCGACTACCCCGACGCAATCGAACGGCTCCACAACCGGATTTCGATGCTTCAGGTGGTGTCCGAACTCAAGATCGAGAATCAAAGCGAAACCTTTGGGATCCCTAAACAGATTGTGATTTACGATCGAGAAACCCTCTTTGATACCCAAGCGTGGGAATCTCTTAAGTTTCCGGTTATAGCGAAGCCCTTGGTGGCTGATGGAAGCGCCAAATCGCACAAAATGGCTCTGGTTTTTAACCACGATGGGTTGAACAAGCTTAAGCCCCCGATTGTTTTGCAGGAATTTGTTAATCACGGAGGGGTTATCTTTAAGGTGTACGTGGTTGGGGAATATGTCAAATGTGTTAAAAGGAAATCCTTACCGGATGTTTTGGAGGATAAACTGAAGAGCTTAGAAGGGTCTTTATCGTTTTCTCAAGTTTCCAATTTGGCTACTCATGAGACAATTGATGATAAGTATTATAAGTTGATGCATTTGGAAGATACTGAATTGCCGCCGCAGAGTTTCATGACGGATATTGCTAGGGGTTTGAGAAAGGCAATGAAATTGAATTTGTTTAATTTTGATGTGATAAGAGATACGCGATTTGGAAACCGTTATCTTGTTATCGACATTAACTATTTTCCGGGTTATGCAAAAATGCCTGGGTATGAAACAGTTTTGACTGATTTCTTCTGTGATATAATGAATCGGAAAGTAGGGGAGTTGCCGTTGGTAATTGAGGAGTGTAGCCGAGAGAAGGTGGCAGAGATTGATGGCAGGCCCCTGCTTAGTTGTGAGGAAGAAGTAAGGAAACTAGTGACCAATTCTTGCTGTAGTGATGGGGAAGAGAATGAGAACTCTATTCCAGTTTGACCAAAGATTTGTAGGGAAATTGATCATAAAGGTGCAAGCTGGGCTCGCTTTCATGGTCGGCCGTTTCTGGAGGGTTGCTGCTGCAATTGTATAAGGATTGGGGTTCTGGTGCTGGCTTCTGGAGGCAAAGGCTAGTTTCACATTTTTCCAAGTTTTAGAGATCAGTTGGTATAACTAGTTGGGTTCTTTGAGTTTTAGTTGTAGCCTCTTGACAACAATTACATGGTGTTCAGCTTTAATCATGTATATTCTGTCACCTTTGCTCTGAGGATAGGTACTTTTCGAAATACTTTGATGTTTAGGGAACTTAAGTTGTACTTTTAGAAGTTTTTCCATTCTTTTCTCTTCCTTTTTGCCTGGTAATTGTTCTAGTTTTGCACCTTCAGTCAGTGAATTTTGCCATTTTCTCGATGATTGTTTGGTTTCAATTTTTCTTGCTTATATTGTTCATTGATTGAATAGCTTTCCTTCTATTCAGTAACTAAGTAGATAAAATCATCGCAGCACCTAACATCTTTGTACGCTGTTAATTTGGTTGGCCCATCTGTGAATGTTAGTGGGAACTTTTCTGGTGTTTTGACTGTTGATCTTTTTATGAAAAATCTTGTTCTTAGTACATATAATGGAGATCCCAATCATTTGAAAATAGTGTCAATATTGGAAACGTGTTGTGTTGTCTGTTGAGTTGGTTCACATGGGATAAAACCAAAGAGAGACTCAAGAAACCTTCATTATTTCATGTTCCAAGCATCTGCTAAAAGAAAAGATAAGGAGGACGATGGAGGATCCTAGGACTGGGAGGCCTACGCAACGCAGGCGGTACTTCCAGGATCAAAATGCTGAATTGGTGATCAGCCCTCTCTGGACAGTAACATGTGGCAAGGTAGAGGTCCACAAAATCATAAGAATGAGAACAAATAAATAATTTCACAAGATTGGAAAGCTTGGGCCCGATTGAACATACTTTAAGCTGGCCCAATCAAAGTAATGGCACAATTTTAGCATAAAACGACGGTAACGATTGAAGCCTATTTTGAAAGGAAGACCGCTGCGCCTCATTGAACTGGTTCAGCTTCTACTTGGAAGAAAAATCCAGATCTTAACATTGTTCAACTGTAGCCCAAAGGGCAAAGGCTTAATTCATCCGGCGAATAACACGTACTGAACTTGCAAATTCTTTGGCCCCTTACTTGAAACCGAAACGTCTCTAGGCCTTTAACCATTTTACCACGTCTATTTTATGTTTTTTTAGTCTTTACTTGAAAGTAAGAAATATTTCCTCAATCCTTCTGGCTGGTTTGATCAATCAATTCATTCAATGAGCTAAAAGGAGATGGTAATATATTGTTTAGGGTAATATGAAGAAATTATTATATAAGTTTGTCCCATCACATCAATCATGAGATCAATTAATAAAATTTTATCAACTCAAAAAAATTATTAAAAATTTAACCATTAATTTAACAACAGGTTTAGGCCATAGTTTCAAAAGTGAAATTTAATGGGTAAGTTCTAAAATTAAGGATATTAATAAAAAAGGGTTTTAATAATTGTAAAAAAGCTTCTTTGTTTGTAAAATTCTATTAATTGATTCCATGACTAACGTGGTAGAACAGATCTATATAATAATTTCTCGGTAATGTGGCTTGTTGGTAATATCTAACTAAATTAGAGATCTTGGTAAGTAAATAGCCAGTTAATAGATATTAGATAGTACAGAACAAAAAGGGGAAAATTTCTTTATAGTGTTAAAATGAGTTTGCAATTTGAACTCAAAGTAGGGGTTAGGGGTGGTTTTGGTTGGTGACTTGGTGATGGTTTATATATTGCAACAGTCAATGGCTTATATGGGACGGAAATAATCCCACCTAAAGGGCAACAATTCAACTAATTTTCTGACTTTTGGCGACTAAAACAAATACTAACATCTAAAAGTGACTTATATTAATAATACTAATCAAGTCTTCTTATAATTATTTGTTAACCATACTGATGTAATAGTAGAAGACCCATTGGGAAGAAAATTATGCTCTTTATAGAAGGCTGTCACATTGATGAATTCGACATATACCATATACGTACCATACTCACACCGTCGCACGCATCAATCAACGGTCTTATTTATTTAAATTTTTAACGACCGTACATACATACATGCAACTTTTGTTAGGTACAATCTATTACTTTTTGATCTTAAGAGGCGTTTGGTTATGGTTATCTTACATTTTCTGTGAAAATGTGTATCATGTCAAGTTATATGTCCTTGTTTTGTTTCTCTAACAATAGTATCAGAGGACGTGTGATTATCACTGAGGTGGTAATATGGGTCGAAATGTAAATACTACCCCATCGTTAGGTATTGTTACATGTCCTATTCTTTTAGCTCCAATCTCTCTAGTTTGCCCTCACGCATCTTATTTTTAGCCCATGCTACCCTTATGTTAATACCAAAATATCGAAAATACTAGTCGGTCAAAACAATATTTATGTTTAAATAAAAAACAATTGTTTGTTTTAATCGAAGAATTTTAGTTCTTTTGTATCTTTATATATTTGTCAATTACAAATCCTATTTAATAAGTTATTATTTTAATGTTAATTATTTGATTTTTTTTAATTTTGTTAATGTTTACTTTTTGATATTGAATTTATTTAACACCTTAAATTATTAATTTAGTTAGAATACAAGTTTTGAAAGTTTTTTATATAAGTGATGGTAAACTAATAAGATAGTCATTCATGTATGTCACATTCCCACACTAACCAAACATGGTAATTTAAAATGCCTATCTCTCCAACTAAACACAAATGCACACATTACCAGGTAATCACATTGTTAGGTAATGTGGTGGTAATCTTATATCCACAGGTAATGCAACATCACCCCAATCAAATGCACCCTAAGTCTTAACACATATGCATGGAATATTTATTTGAGCAATTTTGGCCGATTTCAATTTATAAAACTTTGTGTCTTAATTAATTTTGCTATCTATCAATTATCACAAATTCATACACATCGCTTGGAATAAGGGCCATAAAGAGGGCAGTTTGTTCACAATGGAACTGCAATATATTATAGATTATAGAAAACACATCAAATATTATTATACCAATTATTATTCAATACAACCAAAATTATGCCAACATTTATTATTAATTGCAAAATGTTTAAACTTAATTACTGTGAAAAAAAAAAAGGAAAGAAAGAATCTCAAAGCCTATGCGTGGAAGCATATTCATGAGCGCTTAAAGTTGTCTTTACAATTTACACATAGGAAGCTCAATTAAGCTTCCTAAATGAATAAAGTAAATGAAAAACCTTCAAATTATAAAATGGAAAGAATATTGATTGCTGAATGAAATATGTTTAATTCTCTGCAGTCTATCCTGCCGAAAGGCGTGCTTTACCATGAGATAGGTGATGAGGATGATGAGGTGAAGCTGTAAAAGCAAGAAAGAAATGGGAAAAAAGAAAATGTTAAAGAATTATACGGGAGAAATAATTACTCCAAAACGCTTCTTCACAAAGCAACAAAGAAATGAAAATGAACGAAGAATCCAAGAAGAGAACACCTACTCTAGGATATCTTTCCAGTAGGAGCCATCGGCTTCATCTTCCATAATTAGCTTCTCCCAAGCCTCATAGATGGTGGAGTCCGGTGCTGTGTCGGTCTTGTTTTCCGGCTGGTGAAGTGGTGAAGTCTCGGTAGATCCTGAAACCAACTCGGGAAGTGGAATTTCTGTCTGTTCGAGTGAGCTGCTCAGGCTCCGATTATTTCTCATGTCGAGGCCTTCAAAGTTAAATCCACCTTGAGAATAGGCCCATGGGGTGTCAAGAGCCTGATAGTTGCTTGATGCTTGAGGGAGTGCACCAGCGTTATTTTGAACATTCTGTGTCGCTGGTTTTTGTTCTTTAGGAGATAGGGTGCTCGTTCCCTTGAGTAGTCCTTCAAATGGGTAAGGATTTTGGGATCCAAGGAAACCGGCAATACTCTCAACGTTTGCAAGCTTGTCTCTATTCGTGATTTGCATTAGGTTTTGCAATAGTTGGGCTTTGGCTAGCTGAGCGGCGTCGGCCTGTAGTTTGAAAGCACTGTCCCAAGGGTTCATCAAGTTGCCTAATTGTGTGGCACAAAGTAACTGGGAAATATTTAAAAGATGATCAAGATCAGTTCTAGGCTTGTGGGTCTGAGGGTTAATTCCCATGTTGAGGAGTTTCTTTCGAATGTGAGTATTCCAAAAGTTCTTGATTTCATTATCTGTTCTCCCCGGAAGATGAGTAGCAATCCTTGACCACCTGCAAAAAGGTAAATGTAAGATGTTAGAAGCCCTTTTTATTTAAAAAGCTCAAGTATATTTATGTGCACAAATCTTCCAAATCTTTCAAGAAAACTAAGAGAATAATATGTATATATACTTGTTTCCAAGAACTGAATGAAGGTTAATGATAACCCTCTCTTCTTCTTCAGTGAATTTTCCTCTCTTGATATCAGGCCTCAGATAATTAGTCCACCTTAGCCTGCAGCTTTTACCACATCTGTTCAAGCCTGCAAGCTTTGGAAGTGCCCTCCAACTTCCATGGCCATGTTTGTTAATGTAATCAAGCAGCTTCTCGTCCTCCTCAGGAGTCCACGGCCCCTTTTTTAGATTGGCATCCTCCGCGCAGCATGGAGACCTACCCATTGCAGCTGATTAGAAATTAGTTATAGTTAACCAGGAAATTTGAGACAGAAATGTAGAATCTCCTCTTGGTGAAGGGGTGTTAATTGACAAAATGAATCGAAGTTTTGGATATGATGAGGAGACGACATGCAGCTGGTTTTATAGGTGCATCATACGTGATTCATAACCAATAATGTCAATATTATTAAGTATGCATTAAAATTAAAATATTACAAGTTTCCCATGGCAAGACAATGACCGGAAGTAACCTGGCAGCTCCAAGTAATTTCCATTAGCACTGTTTGAAGGACCCCAGAACCAGGTTTAGGTAAAAGCAAAATGTAATTTAATGGAACGAAGAATCTGGTTGAGTTTTTATCAAGCACGTGTCACTCGGCCGGCCTTCTTTTTGGCCAACAAGAAACCTTGGCCCGAATGCTGCGATTTTGACCTTTTGCGGGTATAATTATAAAGAGTTGACCCAATAATTAGCTGCAAATTAAAACTATGCTGGGTCAAAGACTTGGGATGTAGAAGATGATCAAGCATAATAGTATTACTTTGGTTTGTCTTCCCCATTAACAAATAATCATTTACATTATTTCCCAACGTTTTTTTTCTAATAGATTATTAAGTTAATTGCAAATTTAACGAATGTAATTAAGAAAACCTGGATGATGCCCGCAAACGATCTTATAATTTGTATGCAAAATTTTAATTATAAAGGTCTGTTTCAAATCAGATATATTTGAAATTGAATCCTTAAGATTTATAAATAATAAATAATACATATAGTCCGAGGGTTGTGAATTATCGCTATACCTATAGTTGTGTGATAATATGACAGCGTCTGACTCATAGTCATTGGAATTAAAGATTCACTGTCTCACTGAAACTAAAATGCTAGGATTAATGATAGAAAAATAAGGATTTCCTTTAGTTATACTCTTATAGAGTTTAAATTATATTAAAATGATTCTAAAAATCCATATTTTAGGATGCCATTGGTATGGTGACACCTCACCTATTTTAAGGGATGTCTAAGTTTTAAAATGCATCAACTCTCACCAAATCAATTTTCTTAATCCATCTTAAACTTGGTTAATTAAAAAAAATTAATCAAAACACCGATTCTTTTTTAGACAGAACAGCGACCTCTCTCCCTGTTCTCTTCCCTCTTTCTTCTTGTTCTTTCCCCCGTTCTCTCCCTCAACCTTTCTTCTTTCACATCGATTTCAGTCTTCCGATTAGTCTGCATAGAGGTATGATCACTTGTAGCCTTCCTTCCTTGTGACATAATCTAAATTCATGTTCTGCTTTTGGTTGTCCGTGAGCAAGATTAATTGGAAGAGAGAAATCGATGTAAAAAAAGAAGCGCTAGGGGAGAGAACGGGGAAAAGAACAGGAAAAGAGAGGGAAAAGAACAGGGAGATAGGTCGCTGTTCTGTCCAAAAACGAATGGGTGTTTTGATTGATTTTTTTTAATTAACCAAGGTTAAGGTAGGTTAAGAAACTGATTTGATGAGAGTGGGTGCATTTTAAAACTTAAGCATCTCTTAAAATAGGTGAGGTGTCACTATACCAATGGAATCCTAAAAAGTGGATTTTTAGGATCATCCTAATATAATTTAAACTCTTAGTTGAGTTATATCTTAGTATTTAACTAATTTAATTCTTTGATAGTTATTATGTCATGAGAGGTATATTAGATTAGATCTTACGTACCAAGGGTGATATAATCAAAACTAATGCATTTTCATCGTTTAACAATTGTCCTAATTATTAAGCTGCAGCCTCAGCCCCAGATGGAAAAATTATGGTTATAATCTCTCTGATATGAAATTTTTTTTTTTAGGATAATACAATGAATTCTCGTTACATCGTATAAATCTTTTACGCATAAATAGTTATTGAGAAATAATCATCAGACAAAGAACCTAAACCATTACAAATCAAGAAAGCAACAAATTAAACCCATATTTAAATTGGATGAAATTCACATATGATTTACATATGGTGAAATTTAAACCTACGACCTCAAATCTCAGAAAGGTTACTTCTACCACTCCAACTAGAATTAAGGTGCAACAAGGTTATTTCTGAGCAGCTTCCTTAATCTCTTCAAATGATTTATTCTTAGAACCTTATTGCTCAGCGTGTTTTGTGCCCTCATCATGGCTGTCAGCAGTTTTGTCAATTTCCAGCAATATATTGACATCATTTGATCTCGTTAATTTCTGCTAAGTTCAATGTTCATATATTTCCAAAAAGCTGAAGCGGCCTCTAACTGCTCTGCAATACTTTCCACTTGTTTTTTGGTAGATCAACCAATCGGCGCCAGAGCAGCCTCTCTTTAATTAGTCTTTTAATTAAATGATCTGCATTGTCCTTCTTAATCGTTTTACCGCAAAACTTTGAATTTGATTCAAATTCAACATGCATACGCATAACGTACGTTTTAAGCAAAGATGAGCCATGAGCGGTAAAATTTGTTTTTCAACCCTAAATGATAAAAAGGCCTATATTCTTTAGGATCCGAAAGAAGGCCTAAAGCTGTGATTGAAATCTGGAAATATATATATATATGCCTTCTTCTGCATTCAAAATAATGAGCTCAGTATATATATATATATATATATATATGCCTTCTTCTGCATTCAAAATAATGAGCTCAGTATATATATATATATATATATATATATATATATATGCCTTCTTCTGCATTCAAAAGAATGAGCTCAGCTATCATGTTTTTACTGAATTTACTTGGTATAGATTAACTGGTCAAATTAATTCGATTTCTAACTTCACAACCAAACATTTAACGACCCCTAATAATAAAGCTATAGATCGGCCACCAAAAAATATATGTGTTATGTATATATGCTCTTCAAAATCATCAGCTTGAAGATTTTACTGCCTTTTAATTTTCTTTCTTTTGTTTGTTTGACATTGCCTTCATTTAATCCCAATAGGTTTTGACTTTGCTATCTACGTGGTTAGATCATCATCTAGGTAATTTATACACATCAAAAGGTTGAAATTTAAATCAAATCAAACCACCCCCTGCAGCGTCAATGGGAAGGTACGGAGTTAAGAACAGTAGGATCTGCTTGTAGCTTTTTTTCAACCTTCCTTACCTCATATTCTTCTTTGACAAGCTTGTTAGATGTGAAATTAATGTGAAAAGGATAGTAAAATTATAAAAAATATATATAAATACTAATATTTAGACATTAATTACAATATTATAAGGCATCGGGATTAAAGTTGTTTTCTTTTAAAACTGCTTGATTCATCTGTCCAAATAGGACCTTAATTTGACTTCAACATGATTTTTTTTTTTGGACTTCAATATGATTTAAACGACAAGAAGAAAACAACAGTCAACTCCAAACTAGCTAGAAATTAATTATTACAAATTATTATAAAACAAAGGTCTACTTGCGTCTTGGTGTGTCTTTGGAATAGCATTAATATATTATATACCCTAATTAAAGAAAACGAAAATTCAAAAGTTAAATAGTAAAATATAAAAAATCTGCAGCTTTTTACTAGTTTTCTTCTCATTCAGTAAGAAACATCGAAGAAGCGATAAAAAAAGAAAAAGCTATTATATATATATATATATAAAACTGTTGTTGCCCAATTAATACAGTATAAAAAAGGGTCGTCTTTCCTTTTGAAGAAGAGTAAATTAAGGAACAAGACAGGAATTCAGCTGGAATTTGCTTGCCATGCGGCGATCTGCATCTTAACGAATTTGGGTGCCTATATCGAATCGATCATGTAGCGGAAACGGAGGAAAAAATGAAGTCGTAGTAGTAGTTGTAATTACGAATCCATAACCAGAAGTGAAGTGGCGATGGTTAAAATAATATCCATAGCATCCAACGACATGAGACAACTTAATCGAAGGAATTCAATTACCAGTATATATTACTTGGAAAATATGTGCTTTTTATTTATTAAAGAAGTAATCGATCCAAATTAAAACAGTACTTGATGAACATATAATTAAAGCACATGAGATTTAGATAGGAAGTTAGGAGGTTTTCTGAATGTCTGTTGGCACGATATGCGACTTTGGTAATTCATAGTAATAATTTTGTTTCATCAACTCTTTTTCTGCGGCCTCTTTTAGCTCAAAATTGGTTTTCCAATTAGGAATTAGTCAAAGTCTAATAATTATTACCGCCTTTTAATTAAAAATTAGGACTCATGCAGGACCTGCACTCTCTAATAAGCCCGTAACAAAGATCATAATAAATTTCCGTTTTAAGGAAAAATGAGCATTTAAAGGAATAAAATCCCAAATTGAGGAAAGGACGCATTTAATTTGGTCCGAAATTGTATTGGATTAACAAGTTCTTTTTACTCGGGAGTCATGTGTGTGTGTGTGTGTATATATATATATATATATATATATATATATATGAAACATTTAAAAAATAAATATATAAATAATTAAATTAGAGAAAAGTTTTACAAGAATTTGAAACGTTTTTACACACAGATACAGATAGCTAAATTAAGCTTCCGCGAATCAATGAAATAAATGAAAGAACTGTAATAAGGGAAGGAAAATTGAATCAAAACTAATCTTTGTTTTCATCAACTAGCCGCTTGATGAGTATCGTGATAAAAAATTGCACTACCATTCAATGGGTGATGAGTGATGACGACAACGATGTCAAACTGCAAAAATTGAACAACTAAATCAGTTTAATATTTAAAATAAACGAACTAATTAAGCAAAATATGAACAAGTAAATCAGAAATCAGTGTTGAAAGGGGAATGAAGCAAAGCATACAGAAAAGAAGACCTACTCTAGAATATCTTTCCAATAAGAACCATCAGTTTCATCATCCATTAGCTTCTCCCAAGCCTGGAAGAGATCAGAAGTTTCTGCAGAGATGGTTGAACTGCGCTGATTTTTTCCGCTCTTATTGATTTCCATTTGGTTCATCATGGAAGAAGTCTCGACGGAATTCGGAACAAGTGACCTTTCTGTTTGAAAATCAGAGGAGCTGCTCAAGCACTTGTCATTCATATCAGGAGTTTCATTCTTGAATTCACCTTCAAAAGGTGCCCATAAGTTGTCAACACCACCCTGGTAATCATTTGATGTTAGAATATTCTGAGGAATTGGAACTGGTTCATTGGCATAGACAGAGCTTGTCCCGTTTACAAGTTGTTCAAATGAGTAAGAATTTTGGGGCCCCATTAAAGCAGTACTAACATTTGAGAGTTTGTTGGTATTCAGGATTTGGATCAGGTTTTGCAATAGCTGGATTTTAGCTGGTTCAGCAGCATCAGCCTGTACTTTAAGAGCAGCACTGTCCCAGAGATTCATCAAGTTGCCTAATTTTGCTGCACAAAGTAGCTGAGAAAGGTTTAAAAGATGATTGAGATCAGTTCTTGTTTTGTGGGTGTTAGGATCGAGTCCCATGTTAAGAAGCTTCTTCCTGATGTGGGTGTTCCAGTAATTCTTGATCTCATTATCAGTCCGTCCTGGAAAATGAGTAGCAATCTTTGACCACCTGTAAGAAAGTTAAATCAAAGCTTTAAGACATTTATAAACCCTAAGCTAAGCGAATAAAAAGATTTATCAGAGAAAGACAAGCATGAGAAGAATACGTACTTGTTTCCAAGAACCGAATGAAGATTAATGATGATTCTCTCTTCTTCTTCCGAGAATTTTCCTCGCTTGATGTCAGGCCTCAGATAATTTGCCCACCTTAGTCTGCAACTCTTTCCACATCTATTCAAGCCCGCATGCTTTGGAAGCGTTCTCCAAAGCCCATGGCCATGTTCATTGATGTAGTCATTTAACTTTTGATCCTCCTCTGGCGTCCATGGGCCCTTCTTCACGTTGGCATCATCACTGCAGCAAGGAGACCTTCCCATGTTCCTATATCGAAAATTCAACAACCAGCAGAAAAGAACCGGATATCAAATGGGTAGAACCGCTCTTCGCGTGAGCGTAAAATTGACAAATTGAGGGGCAGAATTCGTTTTTGATATGACACAAAATGGACTTGGTTTCATATATAGGTGCATGGACCATCTTATTCAAAACAATGATGTCATTGTACTTTTTGAACTCTGATTTAGCAAGGAACATATTGAGAAGTAACCAGGAAGTATCAGCTCTAATACCTTGCTTTATTATTCAAAACCATATTCTATAATATTGCTCCCCTCATACCAGCAACATCATCAGTCACAGCTTCGTTTTTCATTCAAACCTTTCCTCCCTCCAGGTCGGTCAATTAGCAGTTTTGGCACTTAGTTGTTGTACATTTATATCATCTGAATTGTTAGTTCTGCGAAAATTCAATCTATTTTTTTCTAAGTTGTATGTAATTCCAATAAAGTGCGTAGTCTCCAACTACCCTTGCAATATTAATTTGCAATGTCTTGCGGCTGATCACCCAATTGCCAAAACAGCCTCATCACTATTTGACCCTCCGTGATTTTGAACCCAAAAGAAAAAAAACATCCTTAGAGGGACCAAAATGAAATGGCAATGAAATTTGCAAAAGAATATAAATGACCCAAAAAAAAAAATCGGATTAATTCACTTTGCTTTTCCCTCCGTTTTCTCCAAAACCAACAGAGGTCATATTTATAGTAAGCATGAATTGATGGTAAAAATGCAGTTGTACAGCATTCTCCGATTTTGTTATTTCCTTCACGTGGAAACAATGGCTCTAATTAAAATAAATTCACATATGGTGAGAAAAAAAAATATAGATAAGGTAAAATATTAAACAAAGCACCTGCATAAATTGTACTGGTAATCTGTTTCTTCCTGTAGTTATTGTCTTGTTGACAATTGAAATTATTGTTCTTGCCGCTGTTGCTGCTGCTGAAGGTTGATTAACTTAAAATATGGCCCATCTTTGTTTTCAATCAGACTAGAATGAGTCCCTTGCTCTGTTATTTTTCCCCCTTGAATAACTGATATTTGGTCTGCATTCTGGATGGTTGAAAGCCTATGTGCCACCATGACTGTTGTCCGATTCCTCATTAATCTGTCTAGAGCTTGTTGCACCACACGCTCGGACTCCACATCTAAAGCACTGGTAGCTTCATCAAGTAGCAAGATTTCAGGGTTTTTCAGAACAGCCCGAGCAATGGCTACTCTTTGTTTCTGTCCACCAGAGAGTTGCACTCCTCGTTCACCAACTTTCGTTGAGTAACCCTCGGGGAGGGAACTTATGAAACTGTGTGCGTTAGCAAGCTTAGCTGCTTCAATCACTTCAGATTCTGAAGCTCCTTCCTTTCCATAAAGGATGTTTTCATAAATGGATGTGGCAAAAAGAGCTGGTTCCTGTTGAACTAGGCCAATGTGTTTCCGAAGAGATTTGAGCCTAAGTTTCCTGATGTCTCTGCCTGTAAGGAATTCAGAAAATACAAAGTGATCGAAGTGGTAGAAATGAAAACAAAGAACATTTTCATAAACTTTATTTAATTTTACAAGTATTTCAAGATTTTCTTTATGGAGCCTTAGATTGTGAAAGTATGTGAAATTGTTTATATATATATGATGCCAAACATTCCATAGCATATTCCTATACATATATGTAAAACCTAGTATAAACCAGACCCGAGATTTTGTGAGCGAAACTTACCATCAATCATCACCTTCCCAGCTGTTGGATCATAGAATCGAAGAATAAGAGCCAGCACAGAGCTCTTACCAGACCCACTTTGCCCCACTAGCGCCATACTCTTGCCACAACGCACTTTTAGATCGAAGTCCTTGAAAATTACTACATCTGGCCTTGATGGATAACTAAAGTGAACGCCCCTTAGTTCAATTGTACCGTCCACATTTATTAGTTCTTCTCCAACATCCCCGATAACCTGTGTCTTCCTGTCCATAATTTCAAATACAGATGCCACCATTTGGTTCCCTTTTAAAAGATCCGGAACCAGTGCCAAAGTTTCTCCCATGGCTAATGCCGTTACAATCAAAACCATGAACGATTTCATGACAGATTTAAAGCTAGCCAACTCCTTACCCATTAAAACAGAACCATACCTGCAAAAGGTTAAGGGTGTGAGTTCTGCAGTTCACTTGCTCCTCTTGAACTACGTCAAGTCAAAATAGGAAGCTAATACATGGCATTACTATAAAGAGTTTTGAACAACTGATTCCTGTGCTGACTGTATTAATTGTAACAATGCTAGACACCAAACAAGCTGTGATGCTCCCTAACACTTTCTTCTGATGTTTATTAATTAACTACAATTCACCTTATTTCACGTAAAATGAGCAGAAAACTCCAATCTATACGAGGATAAGGACATTATTGAGCTAAACTTTCATACCATAAGGCAAGGCCATAGGATGAGAAGATGAAGAACTGAGAAATGCCATAGAATATTCCCGCAATTTGACCACGATTGAATGAACGCTTTGAGGGCTCTATCAGCTCACGGGCATAAAGATCAAGGATCTTCTCCTCAGCACAAAATGCAGCAACAGTTCGAATATTACCGACAGCCTCACCAGCCAGCATGTTTGCTTTTAGATATGCTTTGCTCAAGTTACCTCCATATCCTTGCATGAATAATTTCTGAATGATAGGAAGAATATCACTACAATTCACATTAAAATTTGTGTTTATATAAGTTAACATTGGGAAGGATACAAACCTCGCTAATGTGACCACTTATGATTAATGGATAAGTGGCCAAGACGACAAGTGTGATTCTCCAGTTTAAGATGAATGCAATGATAAAGGAAGCAATCACCAAACCCACATTCTGAATGAGAATTGATGACCGGTCAACTACTATACCCCTCAAAAATGTTGCATCAGTCTCTAAACGTGATGCAAGCATGGAACTTGCATTGTCTAGGTCGTCAAACCACCCAATCTCATTCTTCAAAATGGCTGCAAATTAAAGACATAAGACAAGATTAAAAGTTGAAACACTGTAAATTCTCCAGGTGGCCAGGTAAAGGAAAACACATTTCAATCGAATGCTATCATTAGATCACTTATTACCAGAAAACATTGCTTCACGCACACGAAGAGTGAGTCGCTCTCCCATGATACCAAAACATAGGTGCTCAATGGCATGAACAATGACAGTTATAACTGCAGCAACACAAAACAGGATGGCAATTCTCTTGACTTCACGGCATGTTGTTTCCCAGTCCATGTAATAGGATACAAGAGCTTGAGAAACCCCAAGAGCAAACAGAGGCATCTGAGCTCCAGCAATTAATGCACCAATGGTGCCAAAGACCCCATAATACCAGTCAGGTCCTATCATAGAATACAGTCTTCTTGGTGAAACATATGTTGGCTTCCCAGTATCTATTGCATCAGCACCAGCACGGCTAAGTACTGAGTCCTTTTCAGAACGAAAACTTGCACCAAAGCTTGTCCTTGTTCGGGATAATTCTCGCGAATAACTCGTACTATGAAAAAAGTTCGGGGAGAAAAGAAAATTTTCAATTAATGAACTCTTTGCTGAAATTGCATGGAAGAAACATGACAAATGCCGGCATACCTGAGTGGCTTACTCAGACCATTCCCTTGTGAGGGGTAGGGTTGCAAAGGTGCTGTCTCTTGAAGCTGAATGAGTGAGGAATAGGCACTGTTAGGGTTTGAAATAAGCTCATCATGGCTGCCAGTTTCTACGATCTTCCCACTTTGAACGACAGCAATCACATCTGCATTCCTAATAGTAGAGAGCCTATGAGCTACCACAACTGTGGTCCTTCCTACCATCACACGATCAAGTGCCTCCTGCACACTCTTCTCAGATTCTGCATCAAGGGCACTTGTTGCTTCATCAAGTAAAAGGATAGATGGATTTTTCACTATTGCCCGAGATATTGCAATTCTTTGCTTCTGTCCACCTGATAGTTGTATTCCTCTTTCACCAACCTGCAAATCCACACCAAACACTTCTGTCTTTACACTTTACAGAGAATCCACTACCAGAACTTTCTATTTCCTTTATAATTATCAGTAAAATTGCCCATTAGAAGAAATTGAAATTAAATATTAGCCTCTGCTGCGAAATCGGTTGCATGAGTCATTGCTGAGAGAAGTGAATTGGTAGTACTTGCTAATGCAAAAAAGAATGCTTTAAGAAGACAATGATCATAGGAGTTGGTTCTACAAGAACTCATTGTAGAGTGCCAAATAGTGGTAAGTCAATACCTGAGTTTCAAAGCTATCAGGCAGATTATTAATAAAGGCAATGGCCTCTGAAAGTTTTGCAGCACGCGTTATCTCATCGAGTGTAGCATCATCTTTTCCATACAGAATATTCTGCTTAATAGTTGTTGCGAAAAGAGCAGGCTCCTGATTAACCAAACCAATTTGTTGTCTTAGCCATTTCAGGTCAAGGTGCTTAATATTATTCCCATCCAACAATATTTGGCCTGCAAGTGGCTCATAAAATCTTTCAATCAAAGATATGACTGTGCTCTTTCCAGAGCCACTTCCTCCCACAAGAGCTACAATCTTGCCTGCCGGTATGCTGAGACAGAACCTATTGAAGATAACCACATCAGGCCGAGATGGGTAACTGAAAGAGACATCTTTGAATTCAATGTGGCCTTCCACTTTGCCTAGTTTGTAGCCGGTTTTAGAGCTAGTTTTGCTAATCGTGTTCCTCTCTATCATCTCAAATATGGGATAGGCAGCTGCCCTCGCTCGAATAAATGCAGTTATGTCTGGCGCTGCCTGTCCTAATGACCTGCCAGAGAACAAAACCAACTAATTTTGTATGTTTGTTTTCTGAAATTCTAATCAAAAGGAAAGAAAAAAGAAAAAGGTTGGATACAGCCCATAACAATCAATAAAAGTTCTACAATAAAAATGCAGGTTGCTTGTTATCACAGATTCTTCTGAATGCTGTCATAAAAAAGGCAAATATATACTATCAATTGAAATGTTTCTCTAATGTTTTAAATGGAGAGTACTTCAACGTTCAAAGAAGGAGGAGAAACTTACAGGCCAGAGATAACAACATTAAGCATGGTAGTGAAAGAATCCCCACCATTTGCAATGTTCTTGTGAACAACTATACTGGTGAACCAAACAAGCAAGGCCCAGGACACGAAAAGCACACAATGCATAGAGCCCAGTCCCAGACCCTTGGTTAAGCCAGCTTTCCTACCATACTTGTATGTGTTCATCAATGCTTCTTTATATGATTTCACCGCCCTTTCTTCCCCTGCAAATGCTTGGACCGTTCTAACATTTCCAATCACCTGAATGTCACTCATTTTGTATTAGTTAAGCAGGGCTAGCTCTCAGAAAATGCCGACCAATATCTTTTTGGCTTAATAGCTAATTTAGTTACTGAATTATACTAAAAATGACAGATTAGTCCCTAAATTTTTATTTGAGACAGATTGGTCACTGAATTTTTATTTTGAGATAAATAGATCTGAATTAAAAAAAATAAAGAAAAGTCAGGGACAAATCTATCCCAAAATAAAAGTTTAGGGATTAATTTGTTCTAATTCGTCAACTTTTTTATCATTTAGAGACCAATCTGTTCGAAAATAAAAGTTTAGGGATCAATTTGTCTTAAATAAAAGTTTAGAATCAATTTATCTTTTTTAACATAGTTCAATAAGTAATTTAAGTATTAAGTCATATCTTTTTTAACTTTTAAGTAACGTCCTCAAGAATAGGCTGACCTCTTCGGCAATTTCACCAGCTTTGACGTAGGAGTTTCGGACTCTGGCTATAAGACCTGTGGCAACATAAGCGTAGAGGCCACCGGCAAGGGCAATCAAGGGAACTATTGACAGTGTCACCAGACTGATTTGCCATACTCTCGCGAATCCAATGCTGAATCCTGCTATAAATCTGCTTACGTAATGCATGAAATTTCCCACCTGGCACATCGTTGACCAACATTTGACGTTTCATATGGAACTCTAAATTCCTTATAATGAATTAACGGTTAAACTGGGAGTAGCACAACAAATACGAAATCAACATGGGTTTCTTGTCTTCATTAGCAATGTAATTACTTGCACTCCAAGAAAATGGTCAAAGACGTTTTCCCTTACAATTTTTATTTCCTGCACATATGTTCAAAGACAGTATTTCTTGCACAAATGTGTCAAAGACCTTTTCCTTTACAAATTTTATTTCTTGCACAAATGGTTAAAGACTTTTTTCCTTTTAATTATTCAATTACTGACAATTTACTATCCAAATATTTGATTTTCATTTCTTTTTCTTTTTCGTTTTGGGCTTAAAGAAAAGCATTTAAGTAGCTGACAACCGTCCCAATTAGCATCCACGTATCGTAAGGAGATCACTGATGTCCACAGGCTAATCAAAGTCATGCTGGATTCGATTATTTTAGACATTTTTAGGTGAAAATTTTTATCTATAAACTTTATAATAATTAAACGAAAGAAAAAAAGAGCAAATACAAGAACCTAATGCCAAATAATTTTGTTGTTCGCCCTGTGAACCAGCTGGCGAATAAAGAGCTAGGCGAGCTTAGACATAAAACCCCATAAGTAGAAACACCGAACGGCCAACCGACTTATAAATGCTAGTGACTCCTTTGTTTGCAAAAATTCATTTATTTATAAAGGCAAATTCAACTCCTTCCTTTCATGTCATTTATTTTTCACACTCTATGTTAGGTTTGCAGACATAAAAGCTGCGTCAGATTATAAAATTCTCTTGGGAGTCCGACTCACCCTCACCGTTTTTCAATTACTTTAATTTGGTTAACATCAATCATAAAATTTTTGTCCTTGTTCCCGCTAGCTGATCTCACATGCATTTCCTTAATTTCGTTTAGGGGCATTTTAATTCATAATTAGTTTTTTTTTTAAAATTCATAATTAATTTATCTTATCATTTTTCTGTCTTAATAATCAAACACTAATGAGGGATTTAACCGTCAATTTATTTTTAATTAAGTTTAAAAAAAGAGGACAAAAAGTTACCTTCTCAGAAAGGGCATCTTGAACAACAATAATGTCACTTGTAATTGCGGATATGACTTCTCCAGTTGAAGCTTCGGTGTCAAATAAACTTATATCTTGATTTAGCATGGACTGTAGATATGCCATCCTCATTTTTGCAGCCTGTCGCTCTCCAGTATGCATCCAACAGGCCACCTCTAAAATTCATTTTATCAAAATTATTCTCATAAAAATATTAAAATTTGATCAATTAAGAAAGTTTTCACGTTGAGGCAGAGAGACATTGCCCCTTACCTATCCATGAGGAGAATAAAATAGCCACGCTTAGATATACAAAATCCAACGAGTACTGCAAATAGAAAAAAAACAAAGAATATTGCAAGAAAGTTTTAGTTTGTGTCGATTGAAAATATGGATTTAATAAAAAGATAGAAATAAGCAAAATGTCATAACCCAATTTTTTTTATTAACACGTTGACATAAAACATTTTAAAAAATATATATAATTTTATCCGTATATATAGTTTATATAATACTTTAATTTGGACGAGTAATTAATATACTAGTATATATATATATTTTTTTTTTGGAAAGGAAAAAGAAAAAGAAAAAGAGGGACAAAAGTGATCCATACCTTTGCAACTTTATGAGAAGCTTCTTTAGGGAAGAGATAAGCCATTCCAATGATGTTTATCAATTTCCCAAAGAAAATGAAGAAGACGGGCACTGAAGCACCATGCACGCATGCACCAAGCGATCCCAACGCCATGAGTACATAGTCGTAAAAATCAGCGAATGAAAACAGCTTTAGTAATGGAACTTTGTGCTGCTTCTTTCCTTCCTTCTTCTTCTTTGCATCGTCGCTGTCTTGGTTATTGCCAGATAATGAACCCGGAGGTGTCATTTTGGCCTGAAATACGGCCAAGAAAAAGAATAAACGAGACCAAGGAAAGTAGAGTATTAAAAGAAAGTTTATGCGTTACTGACCAAAATAGAAAGAGGAAGAAGAAAACAGGGCAGACGCTACGATGAATACAGTAAAAGAGCAGAAGGTTGAGGAAATGAAGAAGAGAAGAAAAGACGATTGACAGGGGTCGATGGGAGTGAAGAAGTAGATGGGACCTTTTATTGCAATCTTAAACAAGCTGTACAAATCTGTTTAGTGACTTTGGTTCTATTTTATTTTTCTTTTATTTTTCGCGTGTGTGTTGACAGTTGAAGTAATGATAAAAGCAAAGCTGCAAGGCAGAGAAGACTATAGAGAGTTAATTCTCTTGAGAATTGAGAAATTGGAGATGGGTTTTTGTTTTTCAATTGATAAATTGATGTTATGAGCAAAGTCTCTCTCTCTCTCTCTCTCTGAAATAAATTTATCATTTGGAGTTAGTTGGATCTGGGGTACTGTTTGCTTTTATAGTTTGATACAGATACACTGCCCACCTTTGCTCACGCCTTGCTTGTAATAAAATCACATAAAGAAAATGAAGAAGGATGAAAGAAATTAAGGGATGGCGATTTTATTAATTAATTAATTCGTTGATGGGTATATGATTATATATAAATATATGAATAAGTACTAATAAAATGGGAGTTGGAGAAAATATATAGACCAAAATATGCAAACAAGGAGGGAAACGGACGTGATTGCAAGTTTACAACAAGTCCACAACAACTGCGTTGGATTTGAACTTTGAACAGTGAACATATGGTTTGACTAATACATTACGGCTGTCGATGGGGAACTGACCTGAGTTTGTCGCTTTGTCGTTTACAATTTACAAATGGTGCATTTAAGACGCTTGACATAGTTGTTGAGGTAACAGGCCGTCAGCCCAAACTTACCCCTATATCTGCTATCGGTCAATAATCATTACTACTATTAATCAACAAAATCTCTTTAGCTATCAGTAATTAATTCTTTTACCCTCTACTTGTTAATTCTAAATTATAGTAGTACTAGTTAATTAAGTATCAATTTCACAATTAATGGGTCATGACTCATGACAGAAAATCATACAGCTATATATATATATATATATACATTCCTAAATGATCCAAAACCTACTTAATTAATTTCCAAAACAATATGTAGTCATGTTACATTAGTACTTGACACTTGAAAGAGATATGATTTGCAATTTTCAAAACATTTGTTCCATGCACCTGGGAGAAACCATGTTCGAGGGATCAATCCAAATCAAATCTAGCTAGGTCCAGATCTTTCCGCTTAAAAATTGTCGGAAATCAGACTTAATACACCTAAAATCTTGTTTTTCACTGATAAATCTTACAATTAGCTATAGTACATACTACAAATAGGCCAAGTTAATTGCCGTAGTCCGCAACGACAAAAAACCCACCCCATGTAATTAAGCCTAGGCCAGCACGAGCAAGGGGCGCCTCCGCTAAAATCACGTGATTAATGAGCCGTTCATTTTAAAAGCCGAAAATTCATTTTCATTCATTTAGATTAGGTTTAGATTTAGATTTGCTTTTGGGATAAATCATACTAATGTTTTTCGTATCTTTGTATCGAAATTTACAAAGGGTAGTGGATCACAATTATTTTTCGTACGATACGCATCTCCCCACCAATAACATTGGGCTAACATGTATGTGGATCTCTGGCAGATCGCCGGCCGGAGGGTTCCTTTAGTATTTAACACGAATAATCGACCACTTCGACGTGGATAGTGCATACCCATCCAATAAGAGTAACAGAAAATATATTCTTTTAGTATTTTGATAGAATGAGAAAAAAAGTTCATTTAATTTCGAGATGTGGCTTTCTAATAAATAGCACAACTGTTTATGGAGCTTTCACGGGACTCAGATTCCAAATTTTCCTTTTCACTACTATTTGCATTAAACATAGCAATTTTCTTTACGGGACTAGACTTCCATCAAAAAATAATCTCCTAAACATAAAGAGAGTAAACGAAGAGCAATTATCGGAAAGGAAATTACTATATGAGAGGAGATATTGAAATTATACGGCTGCGTGAAGATAAAAGAAATTCCCAAATTAAATTCAAAAATAAAACACATAGATTGCCAAATTAAATATAATTAATAATTCTTTAAAAAAATTATATAGTAGTAATTACTAATACGCAGTATTTTAAGAACACAGGGTAAAAAAGGGGTAGAAGTAGAGTTTTGGCCAACGAAGTCACAGTGGTTACTCGGATAATTAATAAATCTAAATTAGTAAATCAAGAAAGTCCATGCTATTGAATGCTTGTGTGGACTCTCTCTCTCTCTCTCTCTCTTTCTCCCCTTATTCCATCACCGTTGGTTTGAATCTTATCACTCGTTTCATTTTGACTGATAAAAAGATCTTCTGCTTAATTATTCTACAAGTTTAGGTTATAGGGTGAGGCCCCCTCTATTAAATTATAGATTGTCCTTCTCTCAATTGTTCAATCACCAATCATCTATCTATATTTCAATAGCATGATTATTTTGGGCTAACGTGCATTTCATTATTCTTGTTTGTTAATAAGAATTTTTGAGCTTTTTTCCAAAATAAAAATTATCTGTCTGTATCAGTATGATGTATGTGGATATAGCGTTTACACAGGGAGTTATTATATCGTGAAGGTGACCTGTGGATTAATTATAATTAAAGTTGGAGATAATTCTTTTGCCATCTCATTTTTCACCATGTCTCTCTCTTACTATTTGCACTTACTCAATACCTTCAAGATGAAGTTTTCAAGTTGGCAATATATAATATGAACGATCCATATGTACCGAATTCTTAATAATAAAGTGGCTATTATTAGTTCACGTAATTGAAAATGGGACCAATTATTAGTTCACGTAATTGAAAATGGGACCATTAATGCCTTAAAGATGGTTTGGTTGGGGAATTTTATGCATGATAAGCTTATAATCTTACTCTCAGTTTTTTGGAATTTTATGCGTACACCAAAACAAGGACGTATACTTTGTAAAAATGAACAATGACTTGAATCCTCTTAATTTATGGGTTTTTCCTTAAGGCGATGGAGTTGTTAATAATGAAAATTCAAACTTGGCCACTTGGGAAGTTGGGCATGCAGTAACGTAAATATATATCAAACTGCAACCTCTCGTTGGATTTTCGTTTCTTTTCACGTAGTAGTAGTAGTAGTACGTACGTTGTATTAGTATAAAAATTGTGTTAATATAATTTGGTCAAAATAGTGAATAGGAATAGTGTGGTGAGAGTGAGAGATGACGAATTGTTTTGCAGCCCATGCATGGCATTGCAAGGGTTTGAAATCTCAGCCACACTTTAGTCAAATCGGACAGTTACTAGTTGCTCATCATGTTATAAATTAATGTCGCCAATTTGTCATCGATCTACCCTGTAACGTGTAAAAGCATTTCTTTTGTTTTTATATATTTATATATATGTTTTCCATATGACGTCTGTTGTCGAAACGAGATTTGGACTAATTTATTGAACTATATATCTTCAACCCAAGAGCCTCCATAATTGGAATTGAACCTCCCAACTCCAAGAAGCTCGCCTTACAGAACTTCTCGTTTTAACAGCAAATTAATGCTGACGTGATTGAGGTTTGGGTTTTTGTTATTTTGGTAGGGAAGAAGGGACAGAATAGGAACAGAGTCTTGATCGAAAAGAAAGGGATGGCCACTTTGGCCGGGCTATGTATGGGACAATGAGAGCTTTATTTTCCTCTATGTTGAACCAGGCAATTCGGCATTAAAGCGGGAAAAAGGAAGTGTATATTTCTTGTACTATTCATATTCAATTTGGCAGCTCATCCGGGCTGGTGAAGGAGGTCCAAGCGGCAACTGAAATTTAAAATATTGAATTGATTGACAAGCGATCGATGCTTATCCATCTAGGCGCATGTAACTGACTCCTAATTAATGTCTTTTTCAGAAGCATAATACTTATACTTCTAATGCTTCTATTTCAAATCTTCCTTATCTAAATGAAAACAGGGAATTTCTGTTTTCAAGAGAAACAACAAAGGGGTTTAATTCAATCCAATGTATCGCTTCAATCTTATCCAAAAGGTGCTGAAGAATTGATGTGAAGCATATGTCTTCTACGAAATTTGTATAAAACGAAAACCGACTTTAACGAAAGACAAGGAAAGGAAACCCTCACAATAATAATCCTCTAAAAAAGGGATGGATGAGGCAGTCAGCTTAAGAGAGAGGCGATCTTCGAGTCCATTCCAAACGGAGAGGCGAAAGTTGCAGTAGTCACTACATTTCTATCATCTTTTAATTGGATCTTTATGGACCCAAAAGTGGATAAAGCTTAGCCCAGACCCATAGGAGTCTAGCCCAAGTTTCCTCGAGTTTAGGCCACAGCTTTAACCTTTGTTCACCAAATGGGCTGCTTCAGACCAATTTTTATTCTACTCGTTCCAAAGTCCAAATCACATGTAAATGTAATGGGCAGTTTACTGAGGGGAAAAGTCACTGGCCCATCTGTCCAGCTCCAGATTCTCCGCCTTTAAGCCTTTATTCTTTCTGGAAGGGGAATATTATTACGATGCAAACCTTTCAAAAATTATTCCTTTTACTTAGAGAAATGTAAAAAGGGGGTAAGATTTAGTATTTGGAAAGATCTATATACATATTCTGGGTGCTTTAGTTCCGAATTCGAATAAAGGAATCCCCAAATAGCAATGTTCGACCCAAAGTTGCAGCCTACTTGCTTGATAGAGTTAACGTGCTGGCTTAAGATAACGAGGAACCTGGCATTTAGTTGTTGACAACCACATCATTGCCAAAATAAAGTAACTGAAACTCAATGGCTGAGACAAAAAAAGAAGCAAAAAACACAAAGGGAACAGTATTTACTGACAATAGAAGCTACAGGTATAATAAATGCAACAAGTATTGGACAAAACTCTCTATTTATGTGATATTGGCAAGCCCAGAACCTCCAATTGCTAATGCACTACTAGAAAACTCAAGTATCTCAAGATTTTAAAATCTTACTGATCGAGAAATCCAATGTACACTTTATATATGACCTATGCAAGTGATGCAAGCTGAAGCTGATTACTCCCGGTCAATAATCACTCGTTGAGAAGTCTGGGGAACACTCTTTGCAGCCCATTCAGAAGCATTGGCTAGAGCCTGCAGCATTCTCAAAATCTCAGTTCTGTCCTCAACGTAGTACTTGGCCTTGCTAGGTTTCTGCCCAACAGTGCAAGCAAACACCTCAGCAACTGGGGAGAGAGGGGGACCAGTCATTGCACGCATGATTACCTCAAACATGTCCTCATCCGAGCGGTCATCCCCGATACAGAGAACAAAATCTGCAAGCATTCCTTTCTTTTGCATTGTTAAGAGGAGATGTTCAGCAACGAGACCCTTGTTCACACCCTGCAATAGTAATTACATTATGAAGCAATTAGAAATATGGAGCAAAGGCCAACTCTCTTTTACCTACCAACTCTAATGTGCACAATGCAACATAATAACAATGGCTGCTAGCAATTAGCTTATTAAACAGAGTTCAAGAAGGGAATAGAAGTTTTGAAGCTAACTCACTAGTCCCAATAAATCAAAATTTGTATGATTTTCACTTTCAATAGTAATGCCTAACTCAAGTTTTATGGATTTTTTAAAGTTGACTGTAAGGAAAAATAAATAAAATATAAATCTTTTCTTTCTTTTTTTTTCCCCTTTTATTTCCTGTTAAGTAGGTTCACTTGGTTCAGTATATAAACTTACTTTTACCAAAGAAGTGCAATCAGAAATGCCTTATCATCAGATAACAATAGCATGTACAAATTTTGCTAAAAATCTATTTGACTAAAGACTACTTGAATAATCCCGCCTGCTTTGTTCTGTTATTTAGTATAATGTGAAGATGTAAGAATGTTAAATGAGATTGGCATCCAATAGAAGTGTACTACTAACCTGAGGTTTAACTTCTACAATGTGCTGACCACTCTTAACTGAAACTGGCTCATTAGCAAGAACACTTTCAAGGTGATCTAGAAGCTCCTTAGCCTGGCAAAATCCAAAATCAGGGTCTGCATAGAGGTAATTCCACACAAGAGCACTCTCTTTAGTTTCAATGGCAGAACCATCTGTTGTTTCGGTGTATAATTTCATCACAGGCTCAGCAATTTCCTTCCAATCAAAGTCCGGCACAGAGACACAGGTTTCCCAGTCTGCTTCATGATTTGGCCTGTAGAAAAATGATAATAGAAGAACAAGGATAAGATACTAACAATTAGATCTTCTCCTAAACATTTTTCCTGCAATTTCAGGCATAGAATTGTGCATAGGGCAGTCAACTTTAGTAGTTTTCCTCCTTTGAAATCAAACCACACAAATTTGGGTGACAATTAAGTCTTATGTGTGTTAAGCAAAAACAACAGGACCCTCATTTATTTACCAGCTAAATAGTAGTTAAGAGAAAGGAAAGATAATGCCTTTAATAGTGCACAGATGCTAAGTGAGCTCGGCTAGTAGCCAACAAGCATGAACTGATCTACTTTTAAACTAGAAATGGCATGGTTGTCAGCAATGACAAATGTGGCTTGGCTCAATCCATTATAGGGGAGCTCACAAGATAATCAGATGATCAGTTATCCCTGAAAAGAAAACCGAACTGTATATTGCTGATGAGCTATCCAGGGGTTTGTGGGGATTACATATCCTACAAAGCCATTTCAACACATAGTGGATCAGAGGACACCGTTACATGTTGATTAAGTTGGCATTCCAAAAACGAGCAATAAGCATGTAACTTTACTTGCACAAAAAGAAAAAGAAAGGTGTAAAAAGTTAATTGCCAATTGTTAATTTCCTTAACCCTCCCTGCCCCCTTTCTCTCCTTCTTTCGTTTTGGAACATAGTCTACCTTTAACTATAGGTTTAGACAAGAAACAGAACATACCTGATAAAATAACCATGCTCTGCTGCAATCCCAAGCTTTTCACAACAGGAAAACCATTCAGTTAGAATCTTTTTATCTTTTCCACTAACAAGAAAAACAACATTCCTGGGATCTCTGCATAGATTGTTTAAGATCCCAACAGCCTCTGCATTGGGCGTAGTACTTAATGAACCAGTTGGCATCAAGGTGCCATCATAATCCAAAAGAATTACTCGGTTCTTGGTTCTCTTATAAGCGGAAACAATATGCTCAACTGAAAGCTTCCTAAAATTTGGATCCAAAGCTATTACCCGGAATCCTAATCCAAAACCAATTCCCCAGCATCTCCTCCTCAAATGATCCCCACACGCCCTCTCAAGGTCCTGCAGAAAGCTGCGTGCCCAATATGCAACATCGTGTGTACTTACATACCTGTAGTGCTTTTCATGTCGCAACTGCTTTTCAGCCTCAGAAACAATCAGTGCAGAATCCATAGCTTCAGCCACAGCATCAATGTTCCATGGATTTACTCGAATTGCCCCACTTAGAGATGGTGAGCATCCAATAAATTCAGAAACAACCAGCATGCTCTTCTTTGGTGCCGATGGATTTAACCCAAGGGTCTCATCTAGCTTTTCATTTCCTTGTCGGCATATAATGTACTCATACGGTATAAGATTCATCCCATCCCTCACTGCTGTAACCAGACAACACTCAGCAATGACATAATAAGCAATTCGCTCATAAAACTGGAGCGGGGTATCAATCAAAACCACTGGAGCATACCCTGGTCTACCAAATTTATCATTAATCTTCTTCACTGTGGCATAAGTTTCAGCTTGCACCTCCTGCACATCTCTTCCTCGGCCTCTTGCAGGATTTGCAATTTGAACTAAAACAACTTCACCTCTATTCTCAGGATGTTGCATGAGCAACTGTTCCATGGCCAAAAGCTTCAGGCTGATTCCCTTAAAGATGTCCATGTCATCTACCCCAAGCATAACAGTTTGACCTCTAAATTGATTGCGTAACTCGGCCACCTTGGCTTCAGTCTCAGGAAGATTCAGCACAGATTGGAGCTGACCTATATGAATCCCAACCGGAAGGATTTTAATGCTTACTGTACGACCATAATATTCAAGCCCTATGTAACCACGCTTTGATTGATAAGAAAGACCGAGCATTCTGCTACAACATGAAAGGAAGTGCCTGGCATAATCAAAAGTATGAAACCCAATGAGGTCAGAGTTGAGTAGTGCTCTTAGAAGTTCATCTCTTACAGGAAGTGTCCGATATATTTCAGATGATGGAAATGGGCTATGGAGGAAGAACCCAAGCTTCACCCTATTAAACCTCTTCCTCAAGAACGTTGGTAAAACCATCAAATGATAGTCATGAACCCACACAAAATCATCATCAGGGCTTATCACTTCCATTACTTTGTCAGCAAAAATCTTGTTTACAGAAACATACGCTTGCCAAAGGGAACGATCAAACCGACCGCCAAGATCAGGTGATAGAGGCAGCATGTAGTGAAACAAAGGCCACAGATGTTGTTTACAGAATCCATGATAGAACTTAGTAAAAAGCTCAGGAGGGAGGAACGCAGGGACACATTTGAAAGTTTCAAGCAATGTTTGGGCCACATCATCTTGTTCATTAGGGGCAATCTCCTCTTTAAGACAACCTACATAGATTACTTCTAGGTCTTCTCCAAGCCCATCTTTTAGTTGCAAAAGGAGTGAGTCCTCATCCCAGCTAAAGCACCACTCTCCATCATCTGTATTTCGATGAGCTCGAAGTGGAAGTTGGTTTCCCACAATAATCATCCGTTCTTGAGAAACTGAAGAAGGAGCATCAGAGTCAACACTGTTGCAGTAATCATCATCTACCTCAGACAAGAGCCCAGGGACAGTAGCAACTCGAGGAAACCTCTTTTTCTCTCGACCAAAAGTTGGGGAATCACCAGAAGTAAGGTCCAAGAGGTTAGAATAAGACCTTGAAACCATGACAACAAATATTTTTAAAAAGAAAAATAGAACTTTCTTGGCTTTGTGATTGCAGAAGACCAAGTTGATCCTCTTTCTTTAGCTAATTCAAAGAAGTCCTACAAGGAGAAACACAGCAAAACAAATCAAGATCAGAAGGAATCATAGAAAGGAGAAAAAAGGAAAAAACAGATGATAAATTAAGCCCTGTATATTTTTCAATCAGCCGACCAAATGAAACATGAATGACACATTCGACAAACACCAGCATAAGATTCCATTGAAAATCAACAATTATAATGCCAGAAGCGACACATAGTTCTTAAAATATGCATTTACCAGGTACGACACAGGTCTCAAATTTGAGAAGATATCACTGAAAAGGCCTTTGGGACTAATCTAAAGTAAAAGGCATCTTAAAAGTTACAACCGACACTGGTATATGAGGTGAACCAAAAGGAACCAAGAAACCAAGGTAACTATTAGGGGATTATATATATGCATAACCAAAGGCTATATCAGACTTTTTTCTTTCCTTGTTTTAGTGACAAATATACCTCTAGATTCTAATCAGCCTCAAACCCAGATAATCCAACCAACACATAGCAAGGCTGATCAGAACAGGTACTTGTAAAATATCAAAATGTAGAATCAGTCCATCTTCAAATCACTGAAAGCTTTATATATTAACTAGAAAGAGAGAAAGAAGTAAGAACTTAGGCTGTGATAACAACATGCAATGATAGAAGGAACCAAGTGGAAGTCAAGTAAAAAGTAGAGCAGATAGTGGCATGCAATAAGAAGAAGAACAAAGAAAGGGAGATTTAGAAACCATTATTACAGTGAAGAAGATAAAGGAGAAAGAACTTACCTTTGAAGGATGTGGAGAGAGGAAACAAAGAGAGATAATGAACTAAGATAGCAACATAAGATTCTCCTTCTCCGTCTTTCTCTTTGTGACCAAGGCAGGCAATAGCCTGATATCAAATGATGAACCTTTTGCTTTGCCTTTTAGTTTATGTGAATTCTCATTTGTTGGAATTTTTCTTTTTCCTTTTATTTTTTTGCCCCTTTTATGTGTGGAACAACAAATGGGATGTCTTTATACAGAGCATTTGATTCTCTCTCTCTCTCTCTTCAAAGCTTTGGCCTTGGAAGTGAGTGTTGCTGTGGCTGATGGGTGATGCCAAGAGGAATACAGATACAGAATGGTAACTAAAAGTCTAAAACCCAACACCGCCACCAACAGCAACCTCTGTTTAACTTTAACCATAGTTAGTTTCGGTTAAACTGAGATTTGTTTAACTCCTCTAACCTAACTCAAAACTCCTGACAATGATGGCACTGCTCATGCTAACTCAGACACACACTGGAGCGCGTGTCTGCACGGACCAAACATTCCCCCCTCCGCCTACTTTTCTTTTAACACCTCTCTCTTTCTTTTCTATTTTTAGTTGCTATAATTCATTAGTATTTGTAAGAAATCAAAACATCATCATGCAGATATTGAGCATCCTTCCAACCAACCAAACAACTCCTTAGTAGTAATCATTACACCGGCCTCTAAACATTGCCATACCTGAGCATTAACAGTTTTAATTAATTAATTAAAACTTGTAATCAATTGTCTATAAGCACTTATTAATGTGGGGTGGTTTTTTTCTTAAAATAATTTTTCAGTCTATGCTATCAGAATTTGGCTTTGGTATGTCTAGCATAGAGCAACTTATTTCATTATTCACGTGCGGGAACGGAGAGAGGGGTTTTTCCTGCAGCCCATTATGGAGGCGATTGGTGGAGACTGGAAAAGCACTTTGGACCAAGAGGAAGAGTGGAAAACACGCGCCATGTAAAGGAGTCAAGATTGCATCACATCACATTTAACTTTGACACGAGAAAAAGGAAATTAATATTCTATAAAGTGTTTGAGTTTCGCATCTTCTTGTCCCCTTTCCTCTTCGTCCAATCAGGATGGAAAACATTGTCCATTGACACTGGCACTAGACAGGCCCCCAGGCGCTTTGCTATGAACCGTCGAACCGCAAATATTTCATGGTCAAAGAGGGTCGCGCAGATATTTATTGATTGTTAATGGTAAACTTCCCACATACGAGGGACATAATTTATTTAGAAAAAGGAAAAGGAAGTTATTTTTTGTTGTTAAATGCTACGAGTAGTACACAAATATTGTAAGCAATATTGTATTTATAACTTTTCTTTTTTTCTTGTTTTACTAAAAGATTTTTAAGGCTCCTTCAGACAAAAAAAATATTTTTAAGGCTGACAAAGTTAGTATTGTAGAGTAGACGACATTCGATCCGCTTCCATTATATAAGAGGAAAGCACAATTGTTTTTTCGTATTATATTTGAAGACAAAAATCGATGTTGCTGCTGACCCATGTTTTAAGGGAGCATTTGGTCGGAGATATCTTATATATTCTATGAGAATGTGTATCATGTCAAGTTACATGTCCTCGTTTGGTTTCTCTGACAATAGTGTTAGAGGATATGTGATTATTACATATGTGGTAATATGGATAGAAATGTGAATACCACCCCCCTCTTAGATTATGTTACACGTCTTACCATTTTGACTTCAATCTTTCTATTTTACCATCATTTCTTTTTTATTATACCAACAAACAATGGTATTCTTTTTTAGTTTAATAATATTTATATTTAACAAAAAATAATTAGTAATTTCAATTAAAGGAATTTTAGATTATTTGTATCTTTATATATTTATTAATTATAAATCTTATTTATCAAATTATTATTTTTATTGTTAATTTTTTGATTTTTTGATTTTGTTAATATTTACTTTTTGTTATTGAATTTGTTTAACAGTTTCAAAATGTGTTAATTTAGTTAGAATATTAAATTAGTTAAAATACAAGTTTAGAAAACTTTTTATATAAGTGAGGGCAAACTAGTAAAATAATTATTCATATATATCGCATTCCCACACCAACCAAATATGATAATTTAAGGTGTCCATCTCTCCAACCAAATACAAAATGCACGCATTACAATGACATCACATTAATAGGTAATGTGGTGATAATCTTATGTCCACAGGTAATGTAACATCACCTCAACCAAATGCATCATAAAGACTCTTAGTTGAATCATTTATTATCAGCTAATGTAAGAAAAACGTGGTGGCATTTACATGTCGGACCAATTTGTATAGTACAAGGGCTAAACATTATTGCTTTCGAAATTATTGTGCATGAGTAGGTTTTGGAGCGTAGACAGTCTACAACCATACGAAAACACTTGTCGGTTCTAAATATTTTTGATTTAGGGGTGAAAACTGATCTTCACAACAAATATGTGTGTAATATTGATGGCAGGCATTAATGTGTATATATATATATATATATGTGGAAATAATAATCGAAGCAGTTATGTATTTTGCATGCATGAAGGAGGCTGATTTGGCAGTCTTTATAAATGTGTAAATTAATTACTTTGATCCGTAGCCATATATATAATATATTTAGCTGTACTTTTGTAGGTAGGTTTTGATAAATTATTAGGTAGGTCAGGTATATCACGTCGTCTATAGGCCTGATCAATAAATTTGTGCCAACTCAAAAAAATTTTCAATATTAAGGCACTAATTTGACAAAAGTTTAGCTCCACCTTACAAAGAAAGAGAATTTAAATGGTAAGTCATTAAATTTATGCTATAATTATGGTAGGATTTTAGTAATTGTATCAAAATCTTTAAGTTGTTACAATTTCATTGGTTGGGCCTATAGATGACGTGGTACACCCGATCTATCTAATAATTTCTCGTAGGTTTGGCTTTCATTGTGGTTACGTAAAATATCAAATGGAATTCTTTTTGTAAAGAAAATGTAACTTTCATTCTTAAAATGAAATTGTATTGATAGATATATCATATCAAACTGAAAATTATAATAAATTTAAAAAATATTTTCTTTTTCCTCTTATAGATCCGGATCTTATTTTCATGATTTGAGTCATTTGGTTAATCATATCGAGTCTCAAACTTTCTTCATGAATCTCAAGTACATGCATCACCATCTCGCTTTCACTTCAATGTATTTTTCCTCATCAAAAACTTTCATTTACGACAAATAAGTGGCTAATTCGAGAATCTCCTTGACTGACATCCCATAAATCATAAGACAAAATCATTAGGCTAACAGTTCATAATCTATTGCAAACTAAACAAAAACAATTTCACAAACTAACTTAACTTATGAACTGACTCAAAGTCTACAAAATCGAAAGATTTAGATGTTGGGACTTTATTTTAGCTAATTAGAAAAAAAAAAACTAGAATTGCACCCCCTCCCCCCCCCCCCCAAGGACGAAGCCTATGAGGAGGAGGAGGAGTAATCGGAAAACTAAAAAGGAAAATTATAGTACTGAGAGAAGATAAAAGGGGGAAGGGGAGCGGCTATATCAAATGGAATTAATTCTTTTGAAATTTAATTAATTGTTGTCCCACCTAAAAACTAATTAGAATAGTATTATGATTAATTAACTATATATAATAATTATATATACATTAATTAATTATGATCAATTAGTAATAATAATATAAAATTGAAAATTATCAAGGGGTCGAGTCTATGGTGGGGATTAGCAATTTGATCATACGAGAGAGGCTAAGAATCAAAACTAACCAATAATGACTGGAGTTTGTAATATATTCAGGCATGAATTGGTCAGAAGTTGGCACATTTAGGACAGGGCGCCGGGCGGCCATATGAATGAAGCCTTTCGGCATATTTATGTCTAACTCTAATAAGGCCACCATCAATTCGATTCACATCTGCTCAAAGGTTACAAAATAAAAAGAGCTGAATAATAATTGGGAATTTCGTATTTCTCGAATTAGTATAAGCTTATAATATTGAACATAATTTGGCCAGAGTATTACGAAGCGAGGCACTCCAACTTTTTCTTTTAGTGATTTTATTAGAAATAAATAAAAATATAAATAACCATTTGGCGGCTTTTTTTAATGTAGGAGATTATGTAAGAAACCAATAATGCAGATTGGGGGCTACATCTTGATATGATTAATAACAACTCCAAGTTCTCTTACTTAATTATTACTACTTTCTATAATTATTTGCTTAATTTTCAGTTGTTGCTTTTCTTTTTCCTTTTTAATGGGCTCGTTTGCTTCCAAAAAAAGCCTCATTCATATATATACAAGCGTTTGTAGCCCCTAAAGCTTTTTGAAATCG
The DNA here is from genome assembly GCA_030664755.1 of Microcos paniculata. Lineage (NCBI taxonomy): Eukaryota > Viridiplantae > Streptophyta > Magnoliopsida > Malvales > Malvaceae > Microcos > Microcos paniculata. Next base: position 42,330,847 of record CP131460.1, read on the forward strand.
CCTTGTTAATTTTGAAACTAGTTTCAGATTGTGTTACTTGTAATTACCCCTCATATCCAAGTTTAATTACTCCAAACAAATTCCGTATTTTGCAAAAAAATAAAATAAATAAATAAAATGGTGAAGAAGATAAAAACATAAACACAACTCCCGTACTCCGCATGTTCTGTTCTATCCAACTTTCAAAGGCCTGAAATATTCGATTGTTTGAAGAGATGGGTTGGATGGTGATGAGTTGAGTTGACTGTTCACCTTAGTTGGGGCCCTACGCAGGTAATGTCATTATCGATTATTTATGTCGCATAGTTCTTCCTTTGTTTTTCATATATACTCATTTAATTACTACTAGACTAGATTTTTTGGTTTCGTTTTTGGAAGAGAAATCTATTGGTTTACTTAAATACAAATATATTTATTTGTAATATACTAGTATGACTATAAATTCATTTTGATGTTCTAAACTCGTTAATTTAAATTGTAGGTTGAACACATATGAATACGATCTATATGAGAAGATTTAAAAGAAAAAAAAAGAGAGAGAGAAAATACTGAAAGAACACTACAAAGAAGCTTCTAAAGCAAAGTCTATGTATGCTGTAGGCTGTGTATAGTTAGTTGCCAAAGTCGTTTAATAGAAACTCCCATAGATTAATTGGCAGGGAATGTTCTAATTTAATCAAGTAACTCGAATCCAAGTTTTTGAGCACGTAACTGTTTTAAAAGACACCTAGGAAGAAGAGCTTTGTTGTCCTTATGATTAATTGTAGAGAAAAACTATAAATACCTTATAATAAAAAAAAAGTCGTTTAATAGAAGAAAAATAGTAGTGTTATTTTTCTTTCAATCGTTGGTGTTTAAAATAAAAATGGCACGGCTGGAGGGAAAGGGAATGGGGGGCATTGAGTTTGGGAAGGGAAAGTTGGAGACAACCAAATCAGCATCGCAATCATGAAGCTGACGCTGACACCTTCAAATTTGCTTCGTTCGTTTCATTGTATATTGGGTTTTCAATCAATCATATTTGTCGCACTGTACACATATGTAGGAAGGAGAACCATTGCTGCTACAACCAATTATTATTAGTATCGGTCTCTATTTTGGCATTTGCCTCCCCATTCTCTTCCATGCTTCCACTAATTTCTTATATATGCACTTCAATACAATTAATTATCATTAAAATTTACACTATTATTTTATGATGTTAGTCAATTAATTATTATTATTCAGTTTTGTTGTTACAGATGATGATAATAATAATATAAGGAGAAAAAAAAAGAACAACGACGAAAATTTAACCTTTTTTCTCAATTGTTATAAATAAAATAGTAAAATACGAGTACCATTAGTAAGTTCTAGATAGATAGCTAAGCTTGATTTGCATGAAATTACTCATGGGCTTACTTGAGTCTCGTTGACCCGATGGGTCATAAAATAGAAAATTCGATGACCCATGAGAATAACGGCGGCGTATGCCGATAAGGAAAGACCTAAATTAATTGGGTCGGATCATGGTCCACCGAGTCCAAGTTGCAATCTGTTACTTTCTCAAGCCCAGCTTGTTTCCAACTCTTGTTTAGTGCGGCCCACGTATGGGCTCAAACCAGACTACCAGAGACCAGTTCTCGAGACTCAGAAACAATACACAACTTGCTAAACGAAAACATTCGACTCAGGAATGACTTCACAATATCAAATCAGGATTCACGTATTCAAAAAAAATTTGCCAATTACAAAAGTTTTAACATGATACCAAGTAGCCCACGGTACTGCCTTGCCCTGGGAAGATTATTGTCATGTCGTGGCAAGACCAAATGGTACAAGACTTTTATGCCATCTCAGTGTCATCTACCAGTTATCCTTTCAAATGAGTTGATTCAATGGCATCTGCCACTATCCCTCGGTGTGCTGCTTGCAACCCCTGGGTCCATAGTGTTGAGAGCCGCGCCTCAGAATTTTTTTGCACAAGTAACAGTAATGCATTTGGCATGCCCAGCAGAACATGTGATTATTGTTGCCTATCTGTTAATGCACAAAAAGATGGAGAAAACCGTGACAACATAGATCAACATAAAAATGCCAAAAGACTCCACCTTGCTTACCAAAGGGAACTTTTTTTTTTTTTTTTCTGTTTTCAACTACAATATACAGAGACAACCTTAGATACAGAGACAACATATCCGTAGGAAAGCCAAGGACTGCTGGGCAGGACCAAAAAGCATGATTCATTGAAATTGTTATCTTAAATCAGGATTCAAGCTAATTGCTAACATTGCATTTTGGTCCTGCCCAGCAGTCCAAAATGAATGTAGTTAGTTTTGATTAGGAAAACATTAGAAGATAATATGAATACATAGAAGGAAGGAAGTTCCAACAAATCAGATAAATTTCTCACCTTAGGATTGAACTGACGACAGTTGGGGCATGGCAGCCCACGCTGGTCAGCAAGGAGTTGAGCATTAACCTGACCTACTAGCTGGCGTAAATGGCGTGCATTCATCCTTTCCTCCCATTCCTGTACCATTTCTTGTGGAAACAATTCACAGGTTCCCTCCCTTTAATAAGCAACAATGTAAAACCTCATTAACTAAATACTGTCCAACGCACATTCAAGTTAAAACAAGCAAGGATGAATAGACTTGATCAGGATATTTTGGGAGTTGCTTACCTGAAATGTTCATATCCATCAATAGCATTGTTACAGCGGTAACAGAAATACTGCCCGCAGTTCTCACACACCATTTTGTTACATCCCTCAGTTCTTGAGATTGCCATCTTACAAGATGGGCATTGTTTTGCATCACGCATTATTTCCTTCACGCTAAGAAGTTCATTGATCATCTCTTGCTCCTTGCGAATTTGCTCTCGATTCAATCGGGATGAATTTTGGCGCTCCTGGCAACATTAATTCCATGAATGATAGAGAAAAGTTTCTAAAATTGAGGAAGTACGTGCTCAAAGGACAGGGAAAATGCTGAAAGCCTAGACAAGTAGTGGAGGATAAGGAGCACCAGAGAATATCACGTTTGAATAAAGCCTCGTACCACTATTTCCAATTTCAACAATTTAGAGGAAACTCTCAGAACAAGTACTGACTAAAGCTTACTTCAGAGAAATGATAAGCCTGTTCTAATAGTCACCAGACATGAAGAGAAATATAAGTCGCACACCATAACGACAGAGATAATACCTGCAATATACGAAGCCTAATTTCTGGTGTCAAGCATGCTACGCCTACATGACGGCGTTCCCTACAAAGAGTACAAAAGCTAAAGAAGCACTTAGAGCATTGTGCATGTTCGTCTTCATCCTCTATGCAAGGTGTTTCACATCTTGGACAATATGCAATATCTGACATTGAATCAAGTGTTTTCTGCAGCATAAGGGTCTCCCAACGTTCATACCCTTCATCACCAAGCAACCGTTTCAACAAAACAGGAGGGACTATACCTCCACATTTAGCTTCCGGACATTGCAGCTTGCTTACGGTGCCTTCAGTGATATGCATGTCAGAATAAGTTTTCATGCATTTCATGCAGAAGAAATGCTGACATGGCAGCCTGCTAAAGTCAGTTCCTAGAAAACAGAGCAAGGTCAATATAGGACCATAAACTAACAACTTAATCAAAACGATAGTTTGTGCAACATTGTATTCAGAACATACAATTACCTGCATACTCACTAAAGCATATTGAACACTCATGCAAGCTTTCTAGGAAGTTCTCATGGCATTTCTCATCATTGTAACTCCTAATAAATGGAACATCAACATCTGGGGAGATGCTTCCTGAAATTGCACGCCTCTCTCCAGTTTTCTCGATGCCATAAGGACCAAGCATTATTTCTTTGTCAAATGCAAGATAAGAAAGTGAGAAATTAAGAAGCCATTCTGCCCATTGGTATATAACTTCCTGCCCTTCCTGCTCCTTCCATATTGAGTCAAGCTGACTGCAAAGATTGGAAATTCTATTTGAATGCAACCACTGAACAGAGATGGTAAAATAAGGAGGAAGATGGCTTGGGTATGATCTAGGTAGTAAACAGGTCAACACAATTGGTGGAAGATATCGCACTTTGAATGAGTATGAAAAGTCATCCGAAGTCTCACTTTTCATACCAACATTATTAGATGAATTTAGCTTTGTTGTTATAACATTCTCTCCACTGACTTCAAGGTGAATATGAATCTGTAAAGCAAGACAAAAAAAAGTATCAGCTACACACTTAATTGCACCGAGGAAAAGAAAATATGAACTTTTAGGCCTAGAACATAACCTTCAAGTATCGTAACCCCATCTCTCTTTCAAGGATGAAGACATTTTCTCCAAAAATGGACTTCATTGCAAGTAGCTACAAGAAAATGAAAAAACGAGTTTTGGGTCACAATGGAGATGCTGAATACTGAAAAGGAACTTTTTTAAAGGTCAGAAGTTTAAAGATATTACATATCATCACATTCCTTTGAAATAGATTTTGAGGTTTTTATCAGGATAACAATATCTCCAATGAGCTTTGACACTGTTTTCATCCATACGAATTTTAAGAAAGCTAAGCTGAGTCTAAAATCATCCTTAACGGACGATTAAATTATATGCCTTTAAGTCCATTGAATAAAAGAATAGCAGTAGTTTGAAGAAGGCTAGATGATTGGTCAGAACAAGGTCATAAAAATCAAAATAAACAGCAAAATTCAATTGAATCACCTCATCCTCCTGCAGCTGATCATTGCTTCTCAGCTGTTCCTCCGATAATTCGGGTTCTTCAACCCTTAACCGCAGCTCCTCGAACACGCTCACTACATCATCCGCATCGTTTAGAAGTTCATCTCCTTCAATTCCCTCTTCCTTCTCTTCAACGTTTGACTCCAAAACCTCGATTTCTTTATTTTCCTCTTGCTCCACGTTCAGTTCTTCAACGACATTCGATATCGGTTTATTGTCCTCAGAACTCAGCTCAGGTTTCGAAGAAGTAAGCTCGGGATTTTTAACAAACCGAGGTTTGGCCACGTGTCCACGCCGGTATTGCCAGTTGGGATTCCGATGAGTTTTTTGCGATCGTTGGGTGAAATCGGGGAAGTGTTGTTGGTGAGAAGCGGATGAGGTTGAACTTGAAGTACAATTAAGATTCGACTCCTTTTGTAGTTGTTGTTGTTGTTGTTGGGGATCTTGCTGTGGTTGTTGAGGGATGTCATGAAGGGGCTTGAGGGACCATGTCTCGTCAGCTTGTGAAGATTGGTGTTGGTGGTGATTGCGGCCTTGCCTTGGTCCTCTTCTGGTTCTTCTCATGGCGGAGGCTGAAGTTGCAGGCGCAAGCGTTGGCGGTGCTTTTTTGAAGAGTCGGATCAATCAACGAGTGTTGTCTGTTTGAGTATTTCAAGCTTATCTCTCCGGGTTGGGGTTCGGGTTTGTCCCAATTCGCATTTTTTCTGTTTATGTGTCTTGGTCCGGGCTTTTCTTATTGGGCTATTGTATTGGCCCAATTTCAGAAACAAAGGCAGGCTTTTTGTCCAACTGTGGGTAAACTATTCTTAATTAGGATTTTTTCGTTAATTTATAAAAAAATCATGGTTAAACATAATCAAATGGTGGAGTAGAGAAAGATTTTGTACATGATAAATGCAAGGAAAAGGAAAATGCATTGTGACATGTCAAAGTGGCCCGCAAGGATTGTCTCTTTTAACAATGTCATGAGGTTATTTGAAGCTTGAAAGAGAACATTATATCTAGAGATGAAACCAAAAAATTCTTGAAAAGGGGCCATATATAAAGGCCTATATAGGCCGAAATTGAAGGCTAAAAATTTTGGATCTGTTGGAGGGGCTCAAAACTAAAGGCCTATATAAGCCTTTAAGGAATTTCAATTTTTTTTGGGTCTCAATTCCACCCTTGATTATATCTGATTTTGAAATAGGAAAGAAAAACTAGAGTTATTATACTGGAGTGAAACAACCAACAAAATGCAAAACTGCCCAAATTGATAGATGTCATGGTTTTACACATTAGGCGGGACACTCCTGACGGGACAATTCCGCGGGTCATGTAACATTGTTCCTAGGAAAAAACAGGAAATCTATGAAGGAAATTTTAAAAAATGAAAAAGGAAAAAAGATCTTAACCCACATTAGGCCCAATAAGTAAGAGTAGGACTCAAACCGACAAGGATTTGGAAAACGATTGACCAACTGCGGCCTGTTTGGACACTTGGGCATCCTGACTCGGGTTGCACAATTTTAAACTTAACTCGCGGCGACGGTGCAGCCTTCCTCTTCGCCGCACCAAGCCATCAGTAAGAACCGCCACCTGTTTATGTTTTTCTCCGGTCTGCGACGCCTCTCTTCGAGAAGAAAGCTCGCCCACTAGCATGAGTCATTGCGTGAGCTTCTTTCTTTTGTTCTCTTTTTTTTTTTTTTGGTTGTATTCCTTATGGTTTAATTCCAATAACTCAGGGACTAATAAACAGCCACCAGCAGTGATTAATTAACTTTTCGTTGTCGAAGTGATTTGGCTGGAAGTTTCTGCTTTTTTCTTTTTGGCTCTGCTAGAAGTTTCTGTTTGATTTGTAAAATCTGTAAAGGAATTAAAAAGATTGAAACTTGAAACGGTTAAATGAAATGGAGCACTTATTTGAACAGTTATGGTATGTGCAGTAATCATCGTCTAACTAATACTGACTTGTTTCACAGGCTCTTGAATGAGCTATTTTATTTGTCTCAGAGGCTCTAGGAAGTACTCTGGAGATGCCTTCCAAGTCAAAGAAGCAACCCAAGACGCCTTCAAGGCAATCAAATTCTGACCCGTCAGCTTCTCCATGGACACCGTCAGTGACTTCTTTAGATTCAGAAGTCAGTGAAGAAGATCTTAGAGGCTCTCTTGAAGAAGTTTCGAGGCGATATCCTTCTCTCATTGGAAAATCTGCTTTTATTGGCCGAGTTAATGATGTGGACTCGGAAACGAGAGGCTGTAAAATTTGGTTGTCAGAAAATGCGATGGTTGCCTCTTACCTTGCTCCTGGTTCGTTAGTATCGGTAAGTTACTATCTTTGTTTCTAGTATGTGGTCTAAGGTTATAGGAAGTTTCCGAGAATTGCATCCCCTTCTGTCGCTTTCCTGCTGCTGACTTATATTCTAACCTCATTACTAGGTCTCGCTGGCTGCATTGAAGAATAAAGATTCAGATGGATTTCCTCTAAGCTCTGTGAGAGATGAATGTCGTAAACGCTTTGGTGTTGATTCGGCCAATGAAACTGCGAAAGAAGCTGGACATTATTTTGCGCTTGCTACAGTTTTTCCATCTAGTAAGGTTTGAATGCATATTCATCTATCTTCCTCCTTTGGGCTTATGAAAATCAAAAAGGAAAAAGGATTAGGTAGAACAATGTGCTATGAAGTTGGAGAGTGGTTCATCTGTTACTATTATACCTGCTCTAGACTCTTACAAGTGTAAAAGTTGGTTACATCTGAATGGAGATGGTAATTACTGCTTATGAAGTTCATTCAAAAGTTTCTTCAGGGAATTTTGAGCTGCATATGAGCATCCAGACATGGTGCCCCAGCATGGCACATTCTTAGAGTGAATTGACGGAATCTCTGATAAATTTACCATTGTAGAGTCGTTTAACATAACCTTGTAAATGATTGTTTTATTCATCTTGCTAAAATTTGTATGGACTTGGTGCTATAGCTTAACTTTACATCTTCTTAATATTGGATAATCTGGTGGTATAACATGGCTACCTTTAACTTACTTTTCTTTTCAGGTTTTGAAGAATGGAGTGCGATTGTCTTTGAATCTTTCATACACAGTTGGTTCTCCCTCTTCTGGCAGTGTTGTGTATGTTTACCCTATACAAAGTGAAATTCAATCTGGTCTTGTAAGTGGCAGTGAAAGGACACAAACCCCAACTGCTAATTGCCTCTCACTACATAGCTGCAAGCAATTGCATCTAGAGCTGTTTTATTTTAGGGGTAGAAAGAACACAAGCAATGATATATCATCTACAATGGATTTTTCTGCAGGAAAGATTTATGATCGGTCTGATAATGGAACAATAACTTCCCCTAAGACACCATTATATCAATTAAAGCTGAGTTCTCCTCATTCTGGTCAGTTAGCTTCAACATTATGTGAAGGTTCAGCATCAAATTTCTCCAAACCAAATGATTTACATGTTGATTCATTTGATGTTAAAGAGATATTAAAGGATGAAAGTTCTAAAAAACTTCTAGAGACCTGTGCTACTTCATGGTTGTATTTGCGTAATCTACTCTGTGGAAATATTGCGGCCATTCCAATACTTTCGGAGCTGTGCATTTTCCATGTCAGGGGTGCTGGTGTCACTAATCAAGATCTGAGAAATATAAGTCATCATAGTTTCCCCCAACAAAATATTGCATCAATGGAGCATGTAAACAATGCTTTTGTTGTTGACCATGAGACTAAAGTATACTTATCTTTACCATCGGATCTGTCGTCTCAAACTCTAGCTGAAAGACCCTCGCCATGTGTGCAACTTGACCTTGAAGATGCAAAGACTGTTAAGGAGCATGGTATCTCAGAATTGGGTGGCTTGTCTAAAGAATATGAAGTATTGAAGGAAATTATTTCCTCATCTGTAAAGAACACTTTGTCTAGGTATGTCATATAAATCTTGCTTGTTAATTAATAGTATTAATAAGTAGTCTGTTATACGCTATATACTTAATACGAGGTTTTTATTTCCCTGTAAATTCAATAAGATAATTGAATGGGAGAACATTCATTAAGATGAAAATACTTATCATGTTCTTATTTGTAAGGTATATATGTTAATTAAAATTTCATACATAATCAGATTGTAGGGGCTAGACAATGGAGCTTGGGAATTAAATGGGTATATATCACATAGGTTGTTATTTTTATAACACGGAAAAAATTATCTCATTTTATTTTGAATACCACTGGCCTTTTTGTTAATCTGTTACCAACAGTGTGTAGTTGTTGCGGTTTCTCTCAGATGTTGGAGTTTGTTTTATCCTTTTCGTCTTGTTTGTTCAACATGGTAAAAGTTAAATGTTGATCACTAATTTAACTGTTTTAGTTTTGGTTTACAAACTACAAAGGGAGTGCTTCTTCATGGTCCACCTGGAACAGGAAAGACTTCTTTGGCTCAGTTATGTGTCCATGATGCTGGTGTCAACCTTTTCTACGTGAATGGACCTGAGGTTGTCAGTGAATATTATGGAGAAAGTGAGCAAGAATTGCATAAAGTTTTTGAGTCAGCAACACAGGCTGCACCTTCTGTGGTTAGATTTCTTCTCTCAAAGTCCTTTTTACTTTTGCATACCTTGTATGCTGCATGTCTTACCCTCTCAATCATTAACTTGTTGATGCACCATAAGGACAATGAGTGAAAAATTCTTGGATATGAGACATACTATCAAAATGTTAACATGTCAAATTTAACCTTAAATGTTATATTTGAAAACAAAATGTTGAAGTGGTTGTCTTCTGGGGACTCATTGTATGCTGTCCTGTGCCTATTCCTTTTAGATGTCTCCTAAGTAACAGTTCCTGTGCATAGGTGTTCATTGACGAGTTGGATGCCATTGCTCCTGCACGGAAAGAAGGAGGTGAACAGCTATCTCAAAGAATGGTTGCTACTTTATTGAATTTGATGGATGGGATCAGTAGAACTGATGGGGTACTTGTGATTGGCGCTACTAACAGGCCTGATAGCATTGAGCCTGCGCTTAGACGGCCTGGAAGGCTTGGCAGAGAACTTGAGATCGGTAAGATAGTGGTTGTCTTCTTTTTAATATTAAATTTCAGTACCTTGACAATCTTTTCTCTGATATGCTGTCTGCTTTTCTTGTTATTGAAAATTGACACAGGTGTGCCATCGCCAAAGCAACGACTGGATATACTACATACTCTTCTCAGCAAAATGGACCACTGTCTGTCAGATATTCAAATTCAGCAACTTGCCATGGTTACACATGGTTTTGTGGGTGCTGATCTAGCTTCCCTCTGTAATGAAGCAGCCCTAGTGTGTCTTAGGTTTTATGCTAAATTTATGGTTTCTTGTCAAGGTTTGGGTTCTGGTGCAGTGCCAAAAAAGTATGAAGGTCTTTCAGGCAATAATATGGAAGAAGTGGAAAGTGGAGGTAATGTAATCGACATATCAACTAGTTGTTCCAATTCTGCTTCTTCCAAAACAGCTTTGCCTGATTCTGCCAAGCCATTCTCACAAAAAAAAGCTGGTATCCAGAATGGTATTAGCAATATTTCTGAAGGGACATCTTCAGTGAAAGAAAAATGCCTGCTAAGATTGTCTTTTGAAGATTTCGAAAAGGCCAGGATGAAAGTGAGACCTAGTGCCATGCGTGAGGTATGACTAAAATATCATTGTTGTTAGGTATCCCTTCTTGTAATCTATTGTATGCAACCAGTTTCTACTACGGCAATGACAATACTGATTAACTACTGTTTCTGTTTGCACAACTTTTAATGCTTCCAACATGATTTAAGAATACTTTTACCAAAAAAATTGAAGCTGCAACTTGATATCATTTATCATGTACTCAACTCTCTCTCTCTCTTTCTTTCTCTCTCTCTCTCTCTCTCTAGGTCATACTCGAGGTCCCAAAAGTTAACTGGGTAGATGTTGGTGGTCAAAGGGAGGTCAAAACTCAGTTAATGGAAGCGGTTGAATGGCCTCAAAAACACCAAGATGCATTTAGGAGGATTGGTACACGGCCTCCTACAGGGGTGTTGATGTTTGGACCTCCTGGTTGTAGCAAAACTCTGATGGCTCGTGCTGTGGCTTCTGAAGCTGGATTGAATTTTCTAGCAGTTAAGGGTCCTGAACTTTTCAGCAAATGGGTTGGTGAATCTGAGAAGGCAGTAAGATCCCTTTTTGCGAAGGCAAGGGCTAATGCTCCAGCAATCATATTTTTTGATGAAATTGATAGCCTTGCAGTTATTCGTGGAAAAGAAAGTGATGGGGTTTCAGTTTCTGATAGGGTCATGAGTCAACTTCTTGTTGAGTTGGATGGTTAGTATTTGATGTGAAGCATTTAGTACCCTAATTTAATCATATACTTTGGAGAACTTTGCTTGTTCTTTTCTAAAATGCATCTATGGAGCTTTGTTTATACCTATGGAATTTGATTTAAAACATCTTCATTTTCCTTTTATCTCTTGAGGAGATTCTATTCACCTATCTGGATTATCACTGGAATGAGTAGCATGTTTTGTGCGTATGGGATTAAAATGTATTGTAGTCTTTCGAAATATACTGACTTAAAAGTCTTGCTAATCTAGGTTTGCATCAAAGAGTTGACGTTACTGTTATTGCGGCTACTAATCGACCAGACAAGATTGACCCTGCCCTTTTAAGACCAGGTTATTTCTTTCTCTTGTTGCCCTCTTCATGCGCAATTGCGCACACAGAACCTTCTAGTCAATATTCATAAACATAATTACCTTCCTCATAAAGTTGATAAAAGATTCATACAGGACGCTTTGATAGACTGTTATATGTTGGACCACCAAACAAGAATGATCGGGAAGATATATTTCGTATCCATTTGCAACAAATTCCCTGCAGCTCTGATGTCAGCTTAAATGAACTTGCTCATCTCACGGAGGGCTGTACTGGCGCTGATATATCTTTGATTTGCCGGGAGGCAGCTATCACAGCTCTTGAGGTTTGTTAGTTCATGCTGTGTTTTCTGGATTATTCTTTTTTATTGTTGCTTACGTGTGTTAACATTGCTTTGCAATCAGGAGAGCCTTGATGTTGAAGAAGTAACAATGCGTCACTTAAAAGCTGCAATCAGACAAGCACGGCCAACAGACATTCAGTTGTATCAAGACCTATCAGCTAAGTTTGAAAGGCTTGTTCACTCCAGCATGGCAGAAAAGAAACTAGGATCTCAAGAGTGCTCGACAAGATCAACCACGTTCCCATTTTGGTAAAAGTTTCTGTGTTAATGTCCCTTTTCTCCCTTTTTTTTTTTTTGAGAGCAATGTCCCTTTTCTCCATATCATGTCAACTCTCTCTTTTTACAATCTCAACGTGTGATGTATATGCACAACAACTGAATATATAACAGTTGAAATTTATACTAAATGAATTGGTTTCTGTCATGTCTAATAGCCAATCCATAATGACACTATTGTTTCGCTTTTAAGAAATTAGATTTAGGGCTTGGTGTTTGGTTTACTCCGCCTTCTTTTTCCCTAAGAATTGTGGATTATACTAACTGATTAAATGTGTTTTCTTCTCTTAATCTGCTGCAGGCAGACCCTGATAAGATCCAGCTCTGAGTTCTTCTCACGATTCTCGGCAGTCCATCCACATTCAAATTCTGCCATTAATGAGTAAACCATGATTGATTTCAAAATTTTAAAACGAATGGAATATCCAGTTGCTCTCTTAAGAATGGAGTCTCGTGATTTCTTGTATATTTCGAATTCGGTCTTTATTTTGTCACTGAGATGGGAGTTCAGTTTGCCATGGTTTAGGTGGTTGTATTGCATCAGCACCGTCATCGGCGACATAGTAAGGGAGGAACAGAGGCAAATGGAACCGCAAAATTTTGACTACGCCAGTGTGCTTGTATATGTAAACAGTAACTGACTTATTTTGTGTTCTTAATTAATGATATGAATTGTGTTTGGCAAAGTTAGGCTTCGTTATCTTAATGAAACTAAAAATTTAAGTTTTATCATGCTTCAAAATTAAAATGACCTTCGCACTAGTGATAACAATTATACAAGAAATAAGATATAGGTCCCTTCGAAAGAAGGAAAAACAAAGAAGAAGAAGAAGAAATAAGATAGTAGAAGGTATTCTATATTCTCCCCGTATTTGAGAAAAAACGCTGGGAAAAAGACATCACCATGGATTTGTTCTTAGGAAAATAAAAAATGTAACCCTAAATCCTAAAATTCTAACTTAAAAGGTAATTCTGCTGTAAATCGCGGTAAATCACTAGTTAAGTTCAAAAAAAGGAGAGAACGTTTTTTGCAATTTAAAAAAAAAAAGGGAAACGACAAACGAGGACTAGGAGTCGGGGACTGCGGTTCAACAGTTGGCAACGGCCCAGAACGAAGCCCTAAGGCATAAACAGGCGCGCAGACAAAAGTAGCTAAAACTCAAAAGACAGGCAGTTTAGGCTCAAGGATACCTCTTCGAGCTGAAAAGGCGGTGAGTGTTTTCAGTTTAACCTCCCACAAGTCCCAACTCCTGAGAGAGGAAAGGGAAAAAGCTGCCCCCTTTCAAACCACTCTCCTCTTGGTCTCTCTCGAACTGACTTAACCTGTATTCAGGTATTTTCAGCTCCCCTTCTACTAACCTGGCAATACATAATCTCTCAAAAGTGCGATTCTTTCATTCTGGATGTTAGTGGCTGTTTGAAGTTTTCGCCCTTTTTGACCTCCAAAACATGGTACACAGGAGGATGCAATGGTGACATGTCCTATGGGACAGAGAATTTTCTGGTTGATTTCTGTCCTGGTATTAATGGGTATTTATTCTCATTCAAGAATATGTTCAGTTCAATCCCGTTTGCTTCGTGACGTAGTTGTTCACTACAAAAAATGCCTTTTTAGAGTGTATTATTGTGCTTCGTCTGCTTTGCTGTTGGAGGACAATGTCTTTGATTGTAGTCCTAAGGTTCAAAGTAATGGTGATGAAGTAGAGGAGCTTCAAGTTCCAAGGAGGAGCGTTGAATTTTGTAGAAATCCGGGGCTTTTTCCTTTAGTAGTGGGAGTATTTAAATCGCTGAATTGGGAAATTCCAAGGCAAATTAGGTTTTATACGGCTGTAAAGATGTATGGGTTTGATCATTCGATACACGCATTTTGCATCATCATTCATATATTTTCCATGGCAGGGATGCAGATAGAAGCATATGCCTTGCTTAGAGATATTGTTTGCTATTACAAAGAGTTTAAGATTGATATGTTCGAACTCTTACCATGTCTGTTGGATTCACCAGATCATGTCTGCAGATCAGCTGATGTTTTCAATGTGCTCATCAAGGTTTTTGCTTCCAATTTGATGCTTGAGAATAGTGTTGATGTCTTTGTGCAGGCTAAGAAAAATGGCCTTGAACCAAATATTATGTCATGCAACTTCTTACTCAAGTGTTTAGCAGAAGCAAATAGAGGAGAATTTGTAAGAAGTTTGTTTGAAGATATGAAGAACTCTGGGCCATCACCTAATGTTTACACCTATACAATTATGATGAACTTTTATTGTAGAGGATACCATGGGAGGGATGTAGATGTCGGGGAAGCAACTAAACTTATGGAGGATATGGAGAGAGATGGGATAAATCCATCTGTTGTAACACACAGCACATACGTTCATGGACTTTGTGGAGTTGGTTGTGTTGAAACTGCTCTAAATTTTATTCGAGTTTTGAGATCTAGAAGCCAACCTATCAATAGCTTTTGTTACAATGCTGTTATTTATGGGTTTTGCCAAAGGGGTGAACTATATGAAGCTTCAAAGGTTTTGGAAGAAATGAAGAATTTCATATCACCAGATGTTTATAGCTATAGCATCTTGATTGATGGGTTTTCCAAAAGAGGTGAGTTCGAGAAGGGTCTCAGTTTGATTGATGAGATGAAACTCAACGGGATGAAGCCTTCACATGTTACTTATACATCACTCTTTGATGGTCTGTGTAAAAGCGGATTGGCAGATGTTGCACTCAATTTGTTCCGTAATCTCAGTACTGCTGAATATGAGTATGACCTGGCTTGTTACTGTGTCTTGCTCAAGGCATTTTGTCTAGAAGTTGATCTGGATTCTGCCATGGAGCTTCTTACGGAGATGATTGGCAATAACTTAATTCCTCCTGCTAATAGTTTCAACTGGTTGATTCATGGTTTCTGTAAGATAGCGCTCTTGGATAAAGCTTTGGAACTTTTCAGCATCATGCTGCAATGTGGTGTCTTACCTACTGTCTTCACTTTCAATGTAATTGCTGATGGGTATTGCAGAGTAGGCGATCTGGAGGAAGCTTTGAAACTTATAAATGAAATGCACGAGTTTGGCATTTTTCCAAACTCATATACATATAATGGAATTATTAAGGGGCTTTGCAATCAAAGCAATTTTGGAAAAGCTTGGGAACTCCTTCCTCAAATGCTTAAGAAGAATATTCTTCATAATGCTCATTATGACATCATTATAGATGGCTTTGCTAAAGGGTCAAACCCAAAGAAAGCTTTGATGTTCTACACAAGAATGTTAAAGCTTGGAGTCACGCCAACCACTGTTACATATACAATTCTTATCAACATTTTCTGCCACAGGAGCAAAATGCATGAAGCATGTAGTTTGTTTAAGGACATGATAGAAAAGGGTTTTATTCCTGATACCATTTCTTACACATCTGTTATAGCTGGGTTTTGTCGAGTTAGAGATATGAAGAAGGCTTGGGCTGTATACAGAGAAATGCTGCGCAGAGGTTATTCACCCAATGTTGTCACTTACACCTGTCTAATTGATGGATTTTGCCATTTACGCCGGATGGATATGGCCAACTTATTAATGGATGAAATGAAAAGACAGGAAATCAATCCTGATAAGGTGACTTATACTGCTCTAATTTCTGGGTACCGGAAACTTGGCAATATTGATAGGGCATATGAGTTATTCGATGAAATGAAAAGAAAGGGTATTGTGCCAGATGATGTTGCCTATGGTGCATTGGGGGTGCGTATTGGGATGACTGCTGACAAGTGACAACTGAGGAAAAGGATGGAAGAACAGGATGGTAAGTTACTGATCTTTCAAAAAGGCAATTTAATTCACTAGGAAGATCTTATTTTGTAAATGCATGTAGACACCCAAAGGCTGTAGTATTTCCAGTTGCATTTATTCTGAGTCGCTTCTTATTTAATGATAATGTGTTTTCAGTAATAAAATTATTCAGAGCAACTTTTGATTTTGATTTTGATTTTGTTTTTTGTTTTGTATAATGAAAGCTAAGTATTGATCACTGTTGTTATATTACAGTTTGGGTTCATGAATCAGAAATGGACTTCTTCATGGTCCTTCTGGCATGTGAAAGACTTATTTGGCTCAATTATCTGTCCATGATGCTGGTATCAAGCGTCTACGTGTGAATGGAGTCCAGATTTCTAGTCAATGTTGTAGGGAGATTTAACCAGTATAGCCTCAACTTTCTGATTCAGCTACTCAGGCTGTAGCTTCATTGGCTAATTGCTTGTTGAGAGTGACCTTTGAAGATTCTTAGGAGGCCAGATGAAAGTGATCTGGCACCGTGCATGAGGTATGACCATGATAAGTCTTCTTTGGGGAAATTATTACTAATCGCTTCCATTATCAGAAGAAATAGAATCTTTATTTGTTGAAAAGCTTCTAAAAAGGAATATTCTTGAGTTGGTGGTTGATTTCTTTAACTACATGCTTAACCTCTTCTTTTTCCTCTCTACTTCTTGGTAAAGGTAATTGGGAAGATGTCGCCACTCAAACTACAGTACTGAAACAAGGGTGCGAACAAAGATTGAGTTATATCAAGACCCATCAGCTTGGTTCTTAAGGCACGTACACTGCATTTTACTTGTTAACCATTTGGCAAACACTCCTTTAACAGAACTTTCTATAATTATCAATGCTAACATGTTCCTTGGAA